>CM066998.1:80429190-81116944 GCA_033977485.1 Hydrangea macrophylla | reverse complement strand
ATATCTGGACAATAGAGTAGTTTCCATTTATGTGGTGGCAAGTAGTTTCTTGCCCAAAATCCAAAGTTACTACGAGTTTCATACTTACCCATTACTTATGGTGAGCCAAACCTGTAATACGTTAGTGGGCCCACCATCCTGCAAATTGAATGATCAAAAACCAAGCAAACAATTTCGTATACAAACCGTCCACATTCTAACTCAAACGTCGCATTTATTATTTCACGCTTATCTGTCTTATGAAATAATCCATTTTCATTATTTATTAGCATTAGATTTATCTTTGTGTTCCCTAGGTTCACCCTTTGGCCACCCTCCATGGTACAGCCCACACATATATCCCATGTGTGCCCGGACATACTACCAACACCCACTCCGGTGCTAGTTTTGTTGGGGTATCAACCAAACCAGGTATACACAATGGAAGGCCGGTCAATATGCCTAGACGTCTATACAATATAAGCCGAGCATAAGGCTTAGGCCAGCTTGATCACGAAACCACTGGTAAAAAGTACACTCAACAAGTCTTAAGTCAGCTTGATCACGAAGCCACTGGCAAAAGAGTGCGAGCTACCAAAAACAATAACACAACAACGGGGAGCGGTGAACACTAAAGAACTATGTTGCAATTATCACTTATCGTTCGTATTATCCCCAATAGTTGTGAATTTCACGTTTATCAAATAGTTCTGTCTTATCATCCAATCACATCTCTAACTTTTAGATGTATTCCAATTTCTACAATAAAAGGGTTTTATCAATTAACCCATAACACTCTTCCCTCAATAATTTCTAATCAAATTACAAGATCTCTAATATACTACTCAACGTATCTAATTTACCCATTTTTATCAAAATGACCACAAAATAAGGTCAGTTATTTCAGGTACAAATACCTCAACCAAATATTTAATATTAGCATACATAAAGCACCTAATAAGAAATCACATTCTCCAATTTTGCACGTTGAACTATATTGAAAACTGCTACTATAATCTTAAATTTCTGCCCAAACGGTGCAGAATCAGGAAAAACTTAAAACACGAAAAGTGTGCAGAATCATGTTTTACATAAGTCATGCGGACAGAATGTTCAAATTCAAAGCCATGATTTTCTAATAATTTTCTGAAGTTTCTGCAACTGTTAAAATAAAATAAAAAACGAATTTTCTTATTATTTATTCATTATCAAAATTATTTTCCTTTGTGCATTCATCAAATTAACTATCCACATAATCTATCCTAATACACCGAGATCACATTCATAAAATCACAAGAAGAAAAATAAATGTTTATATCAGTCCATAATAACAAATGGGGATCAACACACAGTTTAAAACAAATCACCAAATTAACAAGAACTAATAGGATTCCCTAGCGTATACATATATATATACATATGTGTATATATATACCCAAAAACAAATCTTTAACTCACATAGTTTGGATCGTCAGGTTAATGTATAACCAATTGGTATGTAATTTCGCGATCCCACACGCGATCACGAACCCAAAATTCCTCATCTTTCTTCCTTCATTTTCTTCTTCCTCTCTCCCTCGCTCTCACGGCTGCTTATAAGTAGGAAGCTGCTATTCTTCTTTGTTTTTTTTTTTTTTTTTTTATAACCTAGTTAGACCTAACCTAATGATCTAAATCATTAAACACACACACATGTATACACTACACAACACACACGTACAACACACATACACCCAATATGACCCACACGCACACACATAAGACCCACACTCACACACACGTGGCACATAAAAATTATATCAAATGTTACAAAAAAAATATATTATGGTGTTACACACTCACACTAATTCCGTATGTTAATCCCATTAATAATGCAAAATAAAATCATAAAAGTACCAACTAAAACTTTTTAAACTAATTAAAATAAATTAGAAGATTACACTATTCACATAGTCCAACCTCAACTAAGTTTCGCATTCGCAAATTTCACTACATTTATCCAATTTGGAACATTTTAACTCATATAAAAATTTAAACTTAAATAGAAATCACCATTTTATAAGTCCCACCCCTATAATATTTTTTTAACCAAAAAAAAATATTTACAGTGTAACACCCAAATTAAATAAGCTCACTAAGAAAATAATACAGTGTTTTTCAAACATTAATATTTTTAAACACATGTCTTACGTAGGTACACTCATATAACATTGCTAATTGAAATTTCAATAAAAAAAATATTATTTAAATACTTACAAATTTTGGGGTTGTTACAACAATCGTCATCTTCATCACTAGCACGATCGCCACCGTCCCCGCCACCACGCCATTCCATCGCCACTGCGCCACCACCACTGCCATCACAGCACCATTATCACCACCATCGCAGCACCACCATTGAAGCACTACCACCCTCGCCACAGTGTCCACCATTGCAGCACCACCACCACCATCGTCACCATCATAGCACCACCATCCCACCGTGTCCATCAGTGCAGCACCACCACCATTGCCACCACGTCTACCATCGTAGCACTAGCACCAGCACCAACACCAACACCATCATAACAGCACCACTACCATCGTCGTCACCATCACCATCACCATCATTGTCACTGCCATCACCACCACCATTGTCACTGCATCACCACCACCACCACCACCACCACTACTACCACCATCACCTCTCCCTTAACAGCACAGTTCATAACCACCACCATCACAGCACTACCATGACCACCACCAGAGCACCACAATATTATCTGTTTTTGTAAACTGAGTATTTTTCACCACAACCTCCACCATCGGAGCACCTCCACCACTGCACCACCACCTCCCCCTTAATAGCATAGTTCATAACCACATCCATCACAGTACCACCATGACCACCACTAGAGCACCACAATATTATCAGTTTTTGCAAACAGATAATATTATATGTTTGAAAACAGATAATATTATCTGTTTTCAAAAACTGAGATTTTTTCACAACCTCCACCACTGCACCACCACCACAACCACTGCACCACCACCACCATCACCTCCCCCTTAACAGCACAGTTCATAACCACATCCATCACAGCACCACCATGACCACCACTAGAGCACCACAATATTATCAATTTTTGCAAACAGATAATATTATCTGTTTTCAAAACTGAGAAATTTTCACAACCTCCACCACTGCACCACCACCACAACCACTGCACCACCACCACCACCTCCTCCCCCTAAACAACATAGTTCATAATGACATCCATCACAGCACCACCATGACCACCACTAGAGCACCACAATATTATCAGTTTTGCAAACAGATAATATTATCTGTTTGCAAACAGATAATTTTATCTGTTTTCAAAAACTGAGAATTTTTCATAACCTACACCACTGCACCACCACCACCACCACTACTGCACCACCACCACCACCACCACCTCCTCCCCCTTAACAACACAGTTCATAACCACAGCCATCCCAGCACCACCATGACCACCACCAGAGCCCCACAATATTCTCAGTTTTTGCAAACAGATAATATTATCTGTTTTCAAAAACTGAGAATTTTTCACAACAACCTCCACCATCGGAGCACCACCACCACTGCACCACCACCACCACCTCCCCCTTAACAGCACAGTTCATAACCACCATCATCACAGCACTACCATGACTACCACCAGAGCACCAAACAGAGAATATTATCTGTTTTTGTAAACAGACAATATTATATGTTTTCTACAACATAATTTTGCAGCAGCACCACCACCACCACCATCAGAGCACCAACACCACCAGCACCACCACCACCACCACCACTATCGCACCGCGCCACTATCACCATTTGTATCATCGTTGTCATTGCCGTTGTCATCGTCGTCGCCGTCGACATCACCCCATCCTCACCTCCATTACCATCGTCATCACCACCACCATCACAGCACCACCACTACCACCATTGAAGCACCACCATCGCACCACCACCACCACCACCATCGTTACCTCCATCTATAATCGAAGCATCAGTACCACCATCGCACCATCACCATCGAAGCACCAACAAAATCACAACAACAACACCACCACCACCACCACCACCACCATCCTCACCACCACTATCATCATCGTAGTCGTCACTTTTGTTGTGTAGGAGGAGATGACATTTTCAGTTTCTTAGCAAATTAGGTCATTTTGGTCATTTTGGTTGGAGAAGGGGTTATTGAGCTAAATATTTGGGTCTTGGGTTTTATGTAGCCTTGTATTAATTTTAGGGTGCTATGGCTGAGTGCCCCATTATAATACTGATAATAGGTAATTAGCTGGCTAATTTCAAATTTTTAATGCAAAAGCTAGTTTTAGAGAAGTTGATTGAGTGTATATGGTAGTTGTCATTCATTCATGGCATGTATAAGTATGCAATTGCGTTGGTCAATCCATATACAACACCATAATTACTTATGTATGACCAGGTTTGGGTAGTAATATTGTGGTAGCAAATGTCACTTTAGTATTTACTTTAGTTGTGAGGGTTTAAAGGGGGGAGGGATTAGACTAGTAGTCAATTCTAATAGAAATAGTTCAATATTTGGATTGTGAATTAGACGCTGAACTATCATTTCATATTAACTAAGTGGCTTGAAGGGGCTTAGGGTTAAGTTATTTTGGGGATTAGTCCAATTAAATGGGGCTTGGGGTTAAGTCATTTTGGGGTTCAGTCCAATCTGTCCGAGGACATTTGTCACTTCGCGGATTCACACATGTTAATCTAGAACACGTGGTACGCCACTATGGCTCGTCCCAAGTCATTAAAGTTCCGAAAAACAAGTTTTAAAACAAACAACACATCGACAATGGCTTTTCCAAAGTTCCAGACAAATCCTATTTAAAACGGCCCTTTAAAATGTTAGTCTTCAAAAGTAGTATTTTTGTAGGTTAATAGGACCCTTGAGGTACCCTTTCATCAATTTAGAAGTTACGAAAAAATAAAACTTAAAACCCAATTAGAGGTACTACCGACCAATCCATCAGGTACCTATGAGGTCCATGGTACCTGAATCACAATTCCCAGCTTTTGTCCTATTTTGCAACATTGAAACTTAACACAAACTAACCAAAGTTCAATCTTAAGCCCAAACCAAACTTTAGAATCACTTCTCACATCATTATGATTATAATTCAAGCCATAAGGAGAGCCATTGCTAGAATTATAAGAACATTACAATGAAAAACCAATTACAAATTGACACGACCGAACTCGTCGAATAAGAACTCCGAGTTACATTGTCCCATTCTAACTATGTGAATTATAGATGTTCTACGGCTTAACACAACCAAACCAACACGTTTCCACCTTTATATTACAAGAGTTGTTCCCGTCAACTAACTATTACAAAAGCACGGATACAATATACAACATAAGTTCCACAAAACATGTCCATAGCATAAGTTTTGAAAACAAGTATCCAAACTTAGCTACGATTCAGATTAAAAGACTGATTACAAACATGTTACAAACTCTAAGCTTTAAACAAAGAACTAGAAATGTGAAACTATTAACAAAAGCTACGACCAAACCCAAACCACGCATCCTTGCCTCGTTTGTTTTACCTCCTCATACCCTTGCCATGATCACCAACAATGTTATTCAATAACCACTATAATATATAAACTATATGCTTAGTGAATGAAGTAAATTATGCACATGATATCAACATGCTCAATTTCATCACGTTACATAAAAGTATTGTCTCCGGAGTAACAAGTATATCCACCCTACACGCTAGTCTGCGACTCCACCAATAAGTCCACGCGCCTAGCTGGGGTCCACGCCTCTTCCTTCAGATGTGTAATTCCCAATGTCTTTAACGGCGCAATCACAACTCATGGTGCCTCAATACAAGTACTTTTTTCGACCCAAATAGGCAACTCAACATACTCAAAGCATGCTTTCACACAACTACGTGTTACTAACTAATTCAACATAAGTTCTACACCATGAATTATTCAATATAGCTAACCATGCTTAATTAAGCTAACTAAACATGCTTTCAACATCACATATGAACCTAAACATGAATTCATCCAAAATTTACAATTAAAATCACTTACCTCTCATAAAATCGCTCCTGGCACTAATACAAAATCTGCGAATTATAACTACTACTAAACTCAGTAAAATTGGTATCAACATGTTATTCTCACATTCAGGAGTCCGAATATGTGCCCAGAATTGAAAATAAACGTCAAACGATGCGTCAATCGGCGTAAAAAGCAACGGTGAAACCCCCTTACTCGTCTCCTATTTCAATCGGTTATAATGTTCGAAGAAGATGACACTTTTCTCTATCCTCCTTGCTTATATATTAAATCCATTTCTAGAACTCATTATGAAATCCCTCGAGGTTTGGGTAAATTTTAATTATACCCCCTACTAGTTATGAAACTAATATAAAACTATCTCAAACTTAAATGGATATTTCCTTATGTTCCGTATGGTCCCATGAATGATCCCATATAATATTATGAAATTTCTAATTATCCTATTAATTATGCAATGTGTCTAATTCGCTCTCACAAAGTATCCCAAACTGACCACAAGAGTGGTCTTTCATGACTAACATGTTATTATAACAACATAATAATATTCTACACATGCCTTAAATAAATATTTAGACACATAATTATGTTTCCACACACACTTGTCCCATCTCAAATGGAACATCTCAACACATGTCTCAATTCAGAACTGCCACATTGGCCAAACTGGGTTCCTAATTGGACACCCATAAACAACTAGCTAGTGAGCCAAAATCCACTTCATATATGTACTAAAAAACACCATTAAGTTATCATTAATGCATGCTAAATATGATTAAATATTAACCACAGGAGCAGGTGTCATAGCATTGACGTGTACTACTAAAAGTTAAATGTGCAACCTTAAAATTTGGTATTCCAAATCAAGGAGAAGATTGTTGGAAGATTGACGGGAGAGGATGAATTATCTTTATTTGTGTGATTGAGATCTTGCCTGGGGTTAGCCCACCTTCACAACAATTGGTATCAGAGCTTTGGTGAAGATCCTTGGAAGAGATATATAGTTGACAGTTTTCTCAAGATCCGTGGAGAAGATAGTTCTTTGTGTGGTTCGCAGAAGGTGATAGAAGAGTTTGGTGCATGAGAAGATGCAGAAGATGGTGAAGTTGTGGATTGTAGCTGAAGATATGAGAAATTAAAGTTCAAGGAGAAGATTGTTGGAACTGAACATAAATTTCTCAATGCTTTCCAACGGTGAAAGGTTTCCTAATCTCAACTAGGATTTGGAATGTAATCTATATAAATAAGAGCCATGGTAAAGAAGAAAAGTATCTTGAAAAGTGAGTCAAGGTCCTTGAGGAAGCTCGTGTAAGAGTGTTGGAGCTTTGGCTCAAATCGGTACCGGATGATGGTGAACATAAGTGCAATGAGTATAATGCGAGTGCATTCAAGGTAGAGACGGGATTAGAAGCCTTTATTCTAAGATGAGTTAGAATATAAATGTTCAACGATTGTGTAATGAGTGTAAGGTGAATGCATCCATGGTGAAGACTAAAAAAGGTGTTAGAAAGAGTGAGAGAATGGCTTGTAATCATTGATAAATCGATAAAAGAAAAGTCGGTGTAGACGTACGCGTGGTTGGCAGAATCACGTAGAAATCTTTGTGTTCTTATCTTGTGTGGTGTTGATTATTCTTGTATGTGCGATCTATCTTGCTATTGCTATTGGTTTCAAGTGAATTATCTTTATTTGTGTGTTTAAGATCTTGCTTGGGACCACCCCCAAAACACACATATATTAAAATGAAGCTATTGTCGTGACGAATGTGTATACAAAATGGATGTGCACATATATATATATTTCAAATAATGATATCCTTTCAAAATTTTGAGTTCCAAATTGGTTCCCAAATGCTTTAAGAGTTTTACCACATGTCGTGGTAATGATAGGTGGTTCCACGTGATACAATTGACAAAGCATTTGGGAACCAATTTAGGATTCAATTTTTGAAAAGCATAATAATACTCTTAATTTTTTCTTAGAAATGACAAAAGAGAGGAATATGGTAATATAGGAAACATGAAAAACATACCCTCGTAGTTTCTACAATAGATAAAACTTTTCAACTTTGAGATGAGAGAACGGTATAATGAGTTTGAGAGAGAGAGAGAGAGATAGAGAGAACAAATAAGCATAGTAAGAAGAGAGAGAGAGAGAGAGAGAGAGAGGGAGAGAGAGAGAGATGAATAAATTTGTGGAAGCAAAAGGAAAAGGGAGATGTGATGTGAAGGTCTAGAAGTAATTAGGGGATACAGTCATGGAGTTATGGAGAAGATTTGCATACAGCTTAGTTTGTAAACTTGCACACGTACATATCAGTTAATAATATTGGACACATATAGGGGAGAGAGCGGTTTGGACTATAGAGCTTTTCGTAAGGGTACGACTCAAATTTTTTTGGGTATTTATGGGATAAAAATGTAACAAAAATTGAGGAGGGGAAATTTTCTTCTGAAAAATATGGGAGAAAGACTATATGGAAGATCAATGGAAGATAAGGGAATATAAATTTGCATAAGATTTCGAGATAATGTGGCGTATGTACTAGAAAGTGAAAACATACAAAGGCAAGAGTGGAGGAATTGGAAACAGGTAATAATTGGCTAGGTAATGAGTTATACACACTAAAATACATATTTTTGTCCTAGTCAACACAGAGCTATAATCTCTTTTATTATAAGGATAATTACATTTCAGTCAAATTTTTGTATGAAATGTAGAAGTCAGTCTACTATTTTTTTAAAATCTAAAAAAAAAAATCAATAAATATTAAAAAGTCATCAACAAAATTTTAAAAACATCAATTTAAATAGTTATTTTGTGTTTTAGTCTACTCTATATTTTCATTGTCGTGAACTTGCACTAAAACATTGTGAAGATTGCTCCAAAAAGTCATGAAATTCGATGACTTTTTCATTCTACCAAAAAAAGATAACATATTTTGAATTTCTAAAAAACAATGGACTGACTTTTAAATTTTATACAAAGAGTAGAGGGACAGTTAATTTTCCCTTTATTATATAGATGTCTATGTATATGTATGTACATATAAGGCTATGTGTGTAAATTTACATGTATATATATACATGGATGTGTTTATCTGTATGGTGACTTTGTGTGTATATATATATACCTGTATTTGTTGCATTTATGTCTGCTTGTGCAATACAAAATGTGTGTATCATTATGTGTATAATAATAACAACAACATCATCAATAAAAGAGATGACATTACCTTCAAAGTGCGAATGGTCCCCATATTTGAGAATTGATGCTCAGAGGTGAAACTGAGGCTGTGGCCCCCCAATCTCACAAATCACAAAGTGAGGAAAAAGAATCTGTGAAATTTTACCAAATTGAGCACGCCTAGCAATTTTTTTTTTCACAATATCAAGATCACTATATCTGACTCCATTGAGTTCACCACAGTAGAACTCAACAGTTGTAGTTGTATAGCGCCATAGCGATTTCTGAAAACATATTTTGCAGGCAACAACCGCCATTTGAGTGATTCGTCGTCCATACTAGTACTGGTACTAAAACTTACGAGTTTTCCTTTTGAAGATTCAAGGAATACCAAGGCCTAGAAACACGCCTCTATTCGTAGAGGTGTTCTTTTAAAAACACGCTTGCAATGAAAAGTGTCTTTAAAAATGAAGTTTTCGGGTAGTTGATAAGTCGTGATTTAAAAACACACTTTTCGCCCAAAATATCAAATTAAAAGTGGCCTCTGAAAACATTTTTTGCAGCCGCCATTTAAATGATTCGCGGTCCATACCAACACTCTGTCACACCCATCCTAGAAAATCATTTGTTTTAAAATGCATAATTATTTCACTGAGAATTATTAACGTGGTTTAATAATTGTGAATGGAGTTGACTGTGGGTCAATGGTAGGTGTCAATCGAGGACACGGTAATTGAAAAATCAAAGAGGCATTGATGTGATTAAATGTCATTTATATGACTTAAATGTTATTTGATTTTATTTGGTATTTATGAAAGTGAATATACTTGATTTGTATATCTTCTGATAGTTTTGATCTTGTTAAAGATCATTTTGAGCATTGTAGTATTAACGTAAGTGATACGTTGCATAAAAGGTAGGTTATCTATAAATTACACGGAAATAGTTTTCGAAATGTAATTACGGACCCAAACGGAACTTAGACGAAAACTTTTATGGATTATAGATTTTCACTCGTGAAGCAATAACTTAGACATTTAAGATGTTTTGGAGAATAATTGAAAGTAGAGGTGTACACGAGTTGAGCCGCTCAACAAGGGCTCCAAGCTTGAGCTCGAATAACAAGCTCGATAAATAAACAAGCCAAGTTTGAGCACACATAGGCTCGGCTCGAGCTCATCTTAATTAAGGCTCGTTAGTAGGCTCATGAAAAAAGCTCGTGAAGAGGCTTGATAAAAGGTTGTTTAGTTATATATATATATTTATATATATATATGCTTTTCAAATGTTGAATCTTAAATACTTCTCAAATACACTTATATATATATAGGAGGATTCCCACCATTACTGAGGGTAGTCCCACCCCCACATGTGTTGGGAACACATTTGAGACACAAAATTTGGGAATCAGAATATATTTCGTAGAAGGGGTACAAAAGTAAATTAGTAGATCTCACAAAATAAGCTACCCAAGTCTGCAAAATGTTGATCGCAAGAATTCATGTTCAAAAGGTGGGAACCACCACAAATGGTGTGGTAACCAAACACTTACCAATCTGCTTATGGGCTTGGATTGCACAATAGGTGCGCGTGCGCCAGAACGCGGAGACAAATAGGGAGTTGATATAAAATCAACCTTTTCCTTCGTCCAACATCGAATTTTTATGAGAAATGGAGGAAGAAGGATGCCTATATAAGGTAGAGAGATTAGCGCTTTCATTGCATTGTGCTAACCAACACATTCAAGCTCAAAGTTGAGCCAAGCCAGAGCATCTAGCCGAGCCTTGAGCAGCTCAATTGAGGTGAGCTTGAGCAATTGAAATGCTTAATGAGTGAGCTTGAGCCGAGCTTGATTTTTTTGGATTCTTATTGAGTCGAGCTTGAGCTGGCTCCTTCAAGTTTTTTACAAGCTCGAGCTGAGCTTGAGCATAGTTCTAAAGTGTCAAGCCGGAGTCGAGCTCGAGCCTACTTAAAAGCTCGGCTCGTATACACCCCTAATTAGAAGATTAGAGAATTCGTGGGGAGTTTAACATAATTTCGAGACCTATTGTCTATAAATAGTGAGATATGAGATATTTTCACAAAACATTTCATCCTAGCTTTGTGTGTGTGTGTGTGTGTGTGTGTGTGTGTGTGTGTGTGAGAGAGAGAGAGAGAGAGAGAGAGAGAGAGAGAGAGAGAGAGAGAGAAGAGGAGATTTCTTTGGTTTCGAGCTTCACGATGCCAAACAACGAACTTCCATCAATCAGTTTTTCTCCAAATTTCATATTCGGATTCCTTGAGGTAAGAGCTTCATTTTGATACTTGTTAGGTCTTGTTTGGCAAAGTTTTTATAAAAATATAATTTTGGTGCTTTGGGAAAAACCATGTAAACCTCGCAGGAATCCTTTGTCATCGAACAACTAGCTTGGTATCGTTATCCTAGGGATTTCCCTATAGTTATAGGAGCTTTGCCCAAGTATGAATTCTTAACCTATGTCCTATAGGGAATTTTGAATATCATGTCTGAAATTGTGATCCGGGAAAACTCATGTGTTAATTTAGGCCCGTTAATTTCAGCGAATATGTATGAAAATCATATTTGTATGGTTATGTGAGCATGCTAAGAGATTTTGTAGGTCAAATGGGAGTTTGGCGCAAATTCATGCCGTGGTAAGCTTCTTGATGTTTGAGAATTCTAGTAACCACGACTACTTGCTTAGTTTGGGAACCGACCCTGCTAGAGCAGTTGGGTACAATGGTTAATAGACTTTGGACTTGCCATTGGCATCGTGATTTAAGACTTAGGACTTGACGATATACCTATAAAACCCTGTAATTTTGAATGTACATTAATAAATAAGACTTCCCTGTATTATTGTATGATCCTTATCATTCCTTTGGGTAAATTTGTGTCCCAATCGATTGGACACTTTAACTAATCGATTGCCATTCTTCCCAATTGATTTTCACTTTTTGAATCCCAATCAATTGCCACCCTGCCGACCTGAATTCAAGACGTGTACCCATCCCAATCGATCGCCTTAGAAATATCCGATGCCAATCGATTGCCAACTGCAAGAACTTGGTTTTCAATCGATTGCCTTAGAAATATCTGATGCCAATCGATTTCCAACTGCAGGAACTTGGTTTTCAAGCTTGCTTTGTGTGTTAATGCGTGGTACCTCATTTCTCTATATATATGAACCCATTTTGTCCATTTAGACTTGTTTTATCAGTCTTGAGAGAGAGAGAGAGAGAGTATACAATATACATATACACATATACACAAAGAAATATACATATACAGACCTACATACAAACATATGCACAAACACATACTGCTCTGGATAGAAGACAGAGAAGGAAAACAAAAAGAAGAAAAGAAGAAAGAAGAAGAGAGAGAGAGAGAGAAGACAAAGAGAGAACAAGAGAAGGAGGAGTGAAAAAGCTTGAGCTTTGGAGCTTCCATATCTCACACACACCATCACACACCTATGGTGAGTGCCCATACTTACTTGGTAGCCTTATATATGTTGTTTATATGCGTTTTGATAAGAAAGAATGAAGCTTAAACTTATATATATAACTCAGTTCGTGTTTAACAATTTATGGGAAGAAGATGACCTTCGCAATCGAATGGACTTTTATCCAATTGATTGTCATTTGATCCCAATCGACTGCATGTCCAATTATCCCAATCGATTGCACTTTTAACCCAATCGATTGAACACTTCAGTTTGTTGAATGTTTTAGTTGTTTATAGATGTTACATTGTTTCATCGGTATATGTTATATGTGGACTGTTACAAGCAGTATCGGAATAATGCATGCATTGAATAATGGGCCTAATGCACTAAGCAGTGGAACCATTTGTATAAATGATGTTATAATATTGTTAATCAACTCGTGAAGTCGACATGCATAGTAGTGGGTCTATTGACCACAAAGGTTGATACTATTTATATTGGTACGTGTGAATGCAATCACAAAGATCATATGGGTCAAGTCTAGGATCCTAGTGAGTTGAGATAGTTAGGTGTGTGGGATCTAATTATATGTTGGGAAAGTTAGGACTGTGTGTCAGACTTCGTTGAGTACATATGTAGATTGTGGAATACCTATATCATCTTAGTTCGATAGAGATTAAAGGAATATTACCTTAGTCCAAGACCGAGATGGGAAGTCCAATAGAGGCTAAGGGATATGTCACTTTAGTCCATGACCAAGGCTAAGGGATATACTGGTGGTATCGCCTTAGTCCATGACCGGGACAGAGAAGTCCGATAAAGACTAAGGGATACATATTGTGGGAACTGTAATGTGGCTAGCACCCTGGCCCGATAGAGGCTAACGAAATATTCACCTTAGTCTAAGACCGAGACGGGAGATCCGATAAAGACTAAGGGATATGGTCAAGTTAGCCTATGACCGAGACTGAAGGTTATGCCGATGCTATCATCTTAGTCCGATAAAGACTAAAAGGAATATCACCTTAGTCCAAGACCGAGATGGGAAGTCCGATAGAGACTAAGGGATATGTCACTTTAGTCCATGACCGAGGCTGAAAGGGATACATCATGGAAAGGGGATTGTGTTGAAAGAAGATGGTTTATAGAATGTATCAGGGCGTGTTGGCGAGAATGCATCGAGGAGTGATCTTTAGTAAAGTATGGTGTAAGACGTGAGTTGAGTAATTCTGAGATATAAGGCTACATGCGAGATGTGGTTTCTAGGAGTCCATGTTATGTCAGGATTAGGTGGACGATGTCAATTGTTATATAGTAAGTGGTGCATACATGAATATGAACTAGAGTGTGCAGGAGAAGAGTACCTGGCGGGAGGCTATGAGGAGAAGGTCTACTATGATGGAGGCTGTGCTGAAGATGACTACTACGCCAGCTGAAGATCCAAAGCTTTGCCCTAGATAGTTTATGTTTATGTTTTAGAGACTCTGTATTAAGTTATGTTTGTAATCGACGTATGTTGCCGTAATACTTTATTTCTCTATTTTCTACAGATACTTAAGGTTTGAAATAATGTAGTATTTAACTATGGTTTTATATATCAAACTTAGATATTCCAAATGCATCGTTTGATCTATTACTCTGATGTTTAGACTTTGGTTATGGACAATAAGGTGACTTTCAATAATCATGGCCTACGGGTCCAAAAAAGAATTTGTTTTCTCTATTTTTCTACCATAGGGCGTGACAATACCAGATGAAGGCATATCCCTCTCCCTAGAGACTATTTGGTGAGGGTTGAGATGCTTAAATCATGAATTGTCATGTATGCATTTGTTAGAATTGTACACTCAACATATAGTTGAGCAGTGGAGACTTACTCCATTGCAGGTGAAAGGAAGAAAGGAAAGAAGAAGCGCGAAGAGTGAGGCCGACGAGATGCTAGGGACATCTCTTGTTTATACTTTTGTACTTCCATTCCAATGTGTAATAGGAGTTTTAAGAAGTTTAAACCATGTGTTTTACTTGGAATCTCGAAATGGATTCATAGTATTGTAAAATGTAGTAAAAACTCTTGTAATTATGTTTTGGTAATGTTGTAACGTAGTTAAGACTATTTTAGAATGCATTTGGTTGTATAGTTGGCCTCTTAATGAGATTGCATAACATTGGAAAATAGAAATTCTGCAGAATGTTCTGTAAATAGTAAGTCAGTCGGCTGGTTTCGTAAACAGTCGACTGGGCGCACTGTTTAGACAAAATATCTTTTTCAGTTTTCAAAAAAAAAATCTATTGGATTACTCCACACAGTCGATTGAAAGTTGTTTCAAAATGGGAGCTACTGGAGGATCAAAGTCCAATTGACCGAACAAGTACCAGTCGACTGAAAGTTTGGTACCACAGTCGACCGCATTGTTCCACACAATCGATTGGAAGTTGTTTCAAAAGAGGAGTTTTTGGAGGTATGAGTCCGGTCGACTGGGACCCCGACACAGTCGACTGGATTGGTGTTCTCAAAATTGATGGGTTCTATAAGTGTTTTAAAGGGGAAAACTTTTTTTATAACTCTGAATTTCTTGGCTCCCACTTATGTTATTCCACTGATATGAACTTTTGTCACACTCGTTCCAAAAAAAATTATGGTTTTAACATGCATATTCAGATTTTTGTGAATTATCTATGTTATTTGATAACAGTGAAAGAGGTTGACTGTGGGTCAATGGAAAGGTGTCAGTGAAGACACGGGAACATGGTACTTCATGTTGCCTTAGCATGGTTAAATGACATTTATATGATTTAAATGTTATTTGAAATATTTGGTATTTTATGAATGGTAAATTATACCTGTGTAGTATTATTTCTGGTAGTTTTGTTATTGCTGTAGAGCATTTTGAACACTGTGGTGAAAACGTGAGTGACACGTTATATAAAAGGTAGTTTGTGTAGAGATTTCACATAAAATAGTTTTCGGAACGTAATTACGACGACAAACGAAACTTAGTCGAAAACTTTTGTAATTTATAGTTTTCACTCGTAAAGGCATAAAATGGACGTGTGCGACGTTTTAGGGTTTAATTTAGAGTTTTGGACACTCGTGGGGAGGTAAACGTAATTTTTGAAAATATTGCCTATATATAGTAGAGGCAAGATATTTTGTTCTTCACAACTTTTCCAAATTCAAATCAAAAAGGGGATTTGGGAACTTAGAGCTTCAAGGCGCAAATCGACGGACTTCTGCCCGTTTGTTTTCAACCAAATTTCATATTTAGATTCCCCGAGGTAAAGGTCTACGTTTTGATAGTCATTATGCCACCTTTAGCTAAGTTTTTATAAATCTCTAAATCTAGAAATTTGAGGAAAACGCGTGTAAACTTGTAGGTTTTGTGTAGGATCGGAGATTTGACGTTTAATTGGGCTTCTAGTCATTCTCTCAAAGTTATACGACAATAGCTCGAGGTATGAATTTCTAGCCTATGTTATAGAGGTGAAATATATGTTTTAGATTTCGACGACGAAATTGTGATCCGGGTAAAATTCACGTGTTAATAGTAGGCTCGTTAATTATGCACGCGCTTAAATGTGAAAAGCATGTCTAAATTTACGCGAGCACGTTGAGTTGTCTATGTGGGTTAAAGGGGGGAAGGGGGGGAACTTATACAAATTCATGCCAGAGTAAGCTTCTCGATGTTTGAGAATTTTAGTAGCGATGGCTACTGTGCATGGTTTAAGGCTTGAACTTGCCAGGGCACTTTGGGGATGTAATGATTGTAGGCTTGAACTAGCCATGACATCGCGGTTTAAGGTTTGGACTTGCCGCTACCGGATGAAGGCGTATTTTTCTCCCTAGAGACTATTTATGTGATTATGAGATTAAAGCGTGTTTTTCCATATATGCATATGTTAGAAATTGTGCACTCAGCATATAGCTGAGCAATGGAGATTTACTCCATTGCAGGTAAGAATAAAGGAAAGAAGAAGCGTGAAGAATGAGGCTGTGGGAATTCCGGGGATCACCTTTTGTTTATGTTCTTGGATTCCTTTCCATATGTTGTAATAATAAAATTGTGGAGTTAGAACCATGTTTTGTTTGAATTGAAAACCTTAGAAGGATGTTGGAAATATTGTGATATGTAATTAAACTTCTTATAGTTAGTTTTGAATTCGTTCGAACTCGTAAGTTCGTGTTTTGTAAACTTCACTTGTCAAATTCGGATTTTTAAGGAATGTGGTTAGAGTTTTGTGAATCGAGCCAAACAAGCCTTAGCTTGTTCCGTTATTATTTCTTTACATGGATTATAAATCTTTGTTTTTGAAAGCTTGTTATAGCTTGTGACGTTTGGATTAATGTACGCGTGTATGTAGTAGTAAACTTGGTGGAGGTTGAATGGATCCTTAGCAAAATTCTGCTGCTAGAAGGAATTCTCCTAAAGGTCATTCGATCGGTCGAAGGGGGTCGTTCGACCGGTCGAAATACCCCCTACTAGAAATCTTTTTCTATCCCTTCCGGAAATAATTTAAATGTTTTGGTTGGTTCATAGGGTACCTTTGGGACCCCTTTTAATATAAATTCATTCGATTCGAAATAAAACAACGTTTTCAATTTTATATGGATTTTACAAGTCAGAGAGTATTGTTTCCAAAAGTTATAAATACTCAAGGTTGTTTTAAGTTCTTTTTCCACTGCGTATAACTGTTTAATGAATTGGATGAGCCTTGGTGGCGTGCCATGTGTCCTAATTCCACGCGTGGTGGAATAGGTCGTGACAACATTAATTGAACTAGATAAGCGTTAGTGGCGTGCCATGTGTTAGCCTTGAATTTATTTAAGGCATTAATTATGTTTGTTTGATGATGACAAATCTAGTGATAATTGCATGTTTTTAATGGTTCTATTCCAATCAATTATCAAGTCATTCTCATTGTGCTAATCTCTTGAATTATATTCTTAAATGTTCTAACTTTGTTTGAGTTCATGAGATAGCATATGGTGAAGCCCAAGAGTGATGGAGCTCAACAAGGATCAAGCTTGAAGACTTGAAGATTTTTCATCTTTGGTTGAAGACTAGGATTTACTTCATATGGTGAAGCCCAAGAGTGATGGAGCTTAGCAATGATCAAGCTTGAAGACTTGAAGATTTTTCATCCTTGGTTGAAGACTAGGATTTACTTGTAAGCATTCTGATCAGTCACTCATAGAGGCTTAAGTAACCCTAATTGGACTTTAGGATCTTTGCTCTCATACTTTAAAATACTTTCAAGGACCTAAACATACTTAGACCACTCAATTAAATTCATTTCACAAAAGCTCTCAAGTTGCTAAGACAAAACAAAGACCTTTGCGTAGATAGGTCAACTTTAAAGGCAAACTTGATCTAATTGTTAAGGAATTAGAAGCTGAGTTTTATATGGTTGGGAAGGTATTTGAATCTAGTTTCCGAATCTTCAAACGGATCGCAAAAACGAGTTTTGTAGAGGAAGTTATGGACGTTTTAGTAAAGAGGTGTCAGTATGCCAAAAATCAGTAGAAAACCAGTCGACTGAATATTGAAGGGTCCAGTCGACCGAAGGTAGTGTCCAGTCGACTGGAGCACTGTTCAGTCGACCAGATTTCACAGCAGAATGTCTCTTCTCTGGTATAAACTTTCCAATCGACCGAACCTTCGATCCAGTCGACTGAAATGCGCAGAATGCACTAACGGCTAGTTTCTAAACTCTCCAAAAATTATTTTTACTCCCCCCAACCACCCTCAATGGCAATAATCTTTCAAAAGTTATATATATAGATGTTTTTAAGGGTTATATAAGTAGGAACATTAACAAAATCATTAAAAACAACTTGTTTAATCATCATTCCCAATTGAGCCCTAGTTTGAGTGAAAAATCAATTTGCTCTGGATTTTAATTGTAATTCTTGAGAAAGTAAATTGTAGTGAGCTTTCATTTGTATAATCTACTCACTAAGGAGTTGTTGTGTGAGCCTTTAATTGTATTATCCACTCTAGAGAGGGAGTTCAATTTGTACTTCAATTATTTGTAAAGAGTGAGGGTTAGTAACCCTTGATTGCAAAGAAGATGTGTTCTTCTTTGGGAGAGGAGAAGACTCTTGTAACGGTTTGTTCTACACCCGTGAAATAGGTCGGATTAAAGGAATCCTCAAGAGGTGTTCTTGAAGGGTGGACGTAGGCCGCGGTGTGCGGATTGCCGAACCACTTGAAAACTCGGTTTGTAAGTGTCTCTTCCCTTCTCTCTTTACTTTATTGTTGTGATTGTGTTTAATTTTGTATTAAGTTTTTAAAAAATGTTATTTTCCGCTAAAACCTTATTCACCCCCCCTCCTCCTCTAAGGTTTCCATTTCGGGTCAACACCATGTGTCCTATTTCCGCCCGTAGCAATATGGGTCCTGACATACTCGTACTGAAACTTTCGGAGTTTTCCTTTTGAAGATTCAAGGAATACCAAGGCCTAGAAACATGCCTCTATTCGTAGAGACTTGGGGTGTCATTTGGAACGGAAATTCCGATTCCGACCGATTCCAATCCGAAAAATTCTGATTTTGGCAACTAAATATGCATTCCGAATTCCGAATTTTCGAATTCCGAAAAAAATCGGATCGGAATCGGAATTATTTTTAGAATTCCGAAAATTCGGAAAAATTTCCGAAAATATTCCGAAATTGTATTTTCTGAAACTTTTTCGAAAATATTCCGAAAAATTTCCGAATATATTCTGAAATTGTATTTTCCGAAACTTTTCCGAAAATATTCCGAAATATTCCGAAAATTGTGTTCATCCCACATCGAAAAAACACAAAAAATGGGATGTAATGTGCTTCTATAAAAGACTTACAAGTCTCAAGTGAAATTCCATTAAGCTTGAATTCTGAATATTCTGAAAAATTCTGAATCTGACGAAATTCCAAAATTTCCGAAATTTCGGAATCAGAAATAATTTTGGAATTTCCGAAATTTTAGAACGGAATTCGGAATGCATTTTTGGCTTCTGAAAATTTTGAAATTTTTTTTGAAAGGGGTGTTTCCGATCCGTTTCGGCCGAAACACACCCCTAGTAGAGACGTTCTTTTAAAAACACGCTTGCTGTGATAAACGTATTTCGAAATGATGCTTTTAGATAGTTGATAAGTTGTGATTTAAAAACACACTTTTCATCCAAAGTATCAAATTAAAAGCATCTTTTTGAAAGATGCCTTTGAAAACTAATTGAGTTTGGTAAATAAGTTTGATCTACGTGGGTATGATATAGATAGAAGAGACAAAACTCCATGGGTCAGGAAAAAGAATAACTCTCAAAGCACATAAGAATCTCACAAAAATAAAATACATAAATCACAATATGTCTATATCTCTCCTCTATACATCCTATAGACACTGTGGACCCCACAATATCAAGGGACCCACTAAGAGAGAGAGACACATCGTAATTTATATATCTCATTTTTGTGAGATTATTATGTGGCCCAAAAATTATCCTACGAAAAAACCCAAAAAATTTAGTTGTGTTTTTGGATCTCAAAGCAAAGCATATACTATTAGTAATATATTCATTACACAAATTACAACCCCCTCCCTCTCTCCTTGGGCCGATAAGCCCAAGCTGTTATGCCGTTACGGTAACCATTTCCTCGTAGATTTACTTCTAGTAACTCTCTGAAACTAAACTTTCTCTTCAAAAATTCAATTTGTTTGCAGTCCGTTTGGTATGCTAAAAACTAGAATAGAATTCATTTGGAATTATTGTTTGTGAAATTCTTTTGTTTGGTTTGTTCCAAAACAAGAAATGAATTCGTTTGTAAATTCACCCAATTCTTATTTTGGGTGCTTTACAAATCCTACCCATTTTGGTCGGATTGTTCCAGAAATGATTTGTGATTCTTTGCACACATTTCATTTTCCCAAAATATCCCTGTCTTTTATACTAAATCCCCACAATACCCTTGGCTATAGGTTAAACCCTCACCATTACACCATTCTGTGCGTCTTCTCCTCTGCCAGCAGCTCTCGTCTCCTCCTTGGACCAATCCCAAGAACAGGTACTGCTCTCTCTCTCCTCTCGTCTCTCTCTCTCGCTCTCTCTCTTTCGTCTATACCTATATATATGTATGTATACATGGATTCATATATGTATATATATATATACATAGATTCATATATATACACAGTCAAACATATATATATATACATAGATTCATATATATACACAGTCAAACATATATATATATACATAGATTCTATTATATACATAGATTCATCTATTTGTTACTAATCTCTTCCTAGGTTTCATATTAATTGAATTGTTTGAGCTTGTAGCCACTGTTTTTCTCAGCCTTTGTTAAATTAATTCTCATTTTTTGTCGCCTTCTGTAATTGATTTCATTAGGTCAGCCATTAATGTAATGCTGTGTATATTCCTTCTTCTTCTTCTTCTTCTTTTTTTTTTTAAACAATGCTGTGTATATTCCTGAGTATAATACATTTGTAAAAAATCGATTATTGGGGGAGAGTTAGAATCTGCTAGATGATAAAGACTGCACCAATTGTGGTCCAAAAACTAAAGAAAATAAATATAAAACCATCCAAGCTAGCTGACACTGTTTAGTAATGGAGCTCCAAATCAGCACCTATGTCAAATGGTTGTAGGATAAGAGTTTGAAAAAACAAATTAAGGCTTGATCATGAGGTCATGGTTTAAATTCTTGCTAATTAAGCTAGCTGAAATCAATACCTAATTCCAAGATTAAAATATTAAACAGTTGTTTATTACATTTTTGTTTTTCAAAACTATATTGAATACATGATCTACTTGTCACATATCATCATGCATTGGATGGGACAATGGTGGGATTTTTTTTTTTTGGTGGATGAACACTGTTATTTTGGTATTCACATAAGGACAATGGTTTTTTTTTTGGGTGGATGAACACTACTCAGGAACATTTTCATCCTAAGGATTATTGTTTTTTGAGTAAGAATATATTTTGTGATTGAATGTATGATATCTTGTGTGATTGAAAGTTTTATATATTTGCATTGTGATTGAATGTTTGCTCTTATAACATAACATGGTCAATTTAGGAAATAACATTGATTCAATTCAATTCCAGCTTCAAACCAAACAACAGAATTGAATAGAATTGAAAAGAATTCAATTCAATTCAATTCTATTTCAAACCAAACACAAAACTAGAATTCCAATTCTATTCTATTCTATTCTATTTTACAATCATACCAAACAGAGTGTTAGTTCAGAGATTCAGAAAACACACTTTGAGTTTGGTGGTTGTTGCCTTCTTATCAAGAGTTTGGGGGGTTAGGGTTTCAAAAATTGTTTTTCTTATGGGGGGTAATGTTTTTTTTTTTTTCCGTATCTGTTCATTGTTTTATGTTTGGTTCATTTCTCTTGAAATTCTGATATTAACCCAATTGAATTCAACCAATTTCTTGCTTAATTGGCCAGTTCTTGACTCTTTTATGATGATTCTAATATGGGTTTTTGTGTGTTTTGCTAATTAAAATTTGGTTTTCTTGTTGCAGTGCATCGTATCTATTTGGGATAGTGTTTATTATCTACTTAAGGTTAGTAACAAGCTACATATATATGTATATACTTGATGTGTATTGAATTTTGTGTTCTGTTTTTATGGTGTATATGTATCCTATTATATGCAAGTAATTGTAAGTTTTTTCAATTTGTGAATAGTGCAGGAGTTATGTTGTTCAATTGAGAAGTTGGTTTTTTTGTTGTTTATTTGGGTTATTTTTTCATTTGGCTAGCTTGAAGACTATAAAAGATCAGAGGGAGTTACTTTATGGTGAAGAAATTCGAGCTAAAAGAATGACATAGGAAAATTTTGATCCTAAAATATTGGGTTCTTCATGTGAAATGGGGAAGATTTTAGGGACGAAAAAAGTTTTGTGACTAAATGTTGTCCGAAGGAACTGTAGAATTAATTATTACTTCAGTTTCTTGAGGAATTGTGCGAGTTCTTCTTGGAAATGGATTACCCATTTTCATCAAAAGAAAAGGGTAATGGTCATTGGGCTTCTTTAGGAGCTCAGACACAAGGTATGCCATCATTGGATGGTGATACGAGGTTTTCGGTTGCGGAGGAACCGCTTTATGATGTCGCTGAGCTCATGGACTTTGATTCCTATGCCACAGACCAAATATTTGCAGCTTATGCTTTACCACCACTTCAGTCAATGCCCACCCTGAGTTGTCCGTCCATAGATGCATTGAACTTCCCAGAACACAATACTAGTACCTTCCCTGTCATTGATCGTGATTTCGTGGGAAATTCTTACAATGGTGGAGACAAAAAGATGTTTCAGCACAGAAATGCCAATTTTGGTAATTTCACTTATCAGCAAAATAACAATTTAAATAGCAGGAATTCTGTGATTCCTAGGCCTCTTGCAAGAACGCTTTCTGAGAAAATGCTCAAAGCATTGTCGTTGTTCAAGGATTCGTCTGGAGGGGGCATTTTGGTTCAATTTTGGGTTCCAATCAAGCAAGGTGATAGGTATATCTTAAGCACCTGTGAGCAACCTTACTTGCTAGATCAGATACTTTCTCGATACCGTGAAGTTTCGAGGGAATTTACTTTCTCCGCGGAAAGCAGAGAAGGCTCTCTTCCGGGGCTTCCAGGGCGTGTATTTAAATCGAAAGTCTCGGAATGGACCTCAAATGTAGCGTACTATAATAGGAAGGAGTACTTGCGGGTACAACATGCTGTTGATAATAAAGTTCGTGCATCTATTGCCTTGCCAATTTTCGAGGGTGATTCGGACGAAAAAACGTGTTGTGCTGTGCTGGAACTGGTGACAATTAAAGAGAAACCCAATTTTGATTCAGAGATGGAGAGCGTATGCCATTCACTCCAGGTCAGTTTGCCTCTTCCGTGCCTTTTGATGGTTTGCTGCGTTTGGAATGGAAGTAACTTTATTTATTTATATGTATTTATATGTCAATATTGATAAGAGTTACACATACAGAGGAAAGGAAAAAAAAAAGATCTGTGGAGATGAGATTAAAAAAAAAAAGCGATAGAGTGAGGTTTATTTGCTGTAGAAACTCATTTCTTCATACAGAATACTTTATCTCCAACTTAAAAGCAGAAGAAAGTAAGACTTACTTTCTGAAAATTAATTTTTGCATTAGAATGCATCTTTAAAAATAAGTTGGAAAAGTGAAGGATAATGTGTTAACAACTGGTGAGAAATGAGAATGCATTCCGAAAATGTCATTCTAAAAGACAATTTTTTTGCTCTCTTCTCTACTATGTTGAAAATGGATTTTGTTATTTACCCGGCCTACACCATTTTAGCATACCGGATATGGCTCCCTGTTTTTTTTTTTTAGTTTTGTCATGTTGTAATCTACAGAGGAAGAAGAGCAGTAGAGGGAGAATATGATATCCTCTGGAAAGAGTCATTTAAACCTGTTGAATTGGTTTCAAAGAGGGTGTCTCTCTCTCTCTTTCTCTCTCTCTCTCTCTCTCTCTCTCTCTCTCGATCGATCGATCGAAGTGGTACTTCTTGTTTTTCTGTGCGTTGAAATCTCAGTTTTATCTTATAGAGTCGTGTTTGTTTTATGTAAACCTTCTACTTTAGTTATCGTTTTTATGCAGGTTATCTTTCTCATCTGGTATTTTAACTATGCGGTGTCCAGTTGTAAATTTTTTTTTAAGTGAAAGAAGAGTTTTTGCAGTTCTAATCAAATTTAAACAAGGACACCTTAAGATCAAAGTAATTTAAGTTCTGCATGGCAGCTCCTTCAGACATTTGTTTTTTTTTTTTTTGATGGACCTTCAGGCATTTGATTTGGCTGCTCTCTGAAATCAGAAATGAAGATAGAAGAAGTTATGCAAACTTCATAATAAGTACAATGCTTGATTTATTCCGTTTCTTACAGTGGATAACGGGCAGTAATGAGATCTCTGAGTATAAATTATGACTCTTTGCAGGCGGTAGATCTAAGGAGCAGTGTAACTCCTCGGCTTTATCCCCAGGTATTTATTAAGATTTAAAAGTTTTAACTTCCTTATTCATTCATTAAAAAAAAAAAGCTTAGTTTGAGTCGACTACTTTTATTTCGAGTATTTTTTGGACCGTGATTTAAGAAGCACGGATACAAATATGGCAGATCGTAAAATAACATTATTTTTACAAGAAGTGAAAAGCTATTGATCTAATCTATTGTTTCTTATGTACACATGGCATAAAATAACATTATTTTTAGACATACTGAGAAGTGAAAATCTACTAATCATAGCAACTAATGGAGAGAATGACAAGTTACCAATGTGTTTATGTCATATCACCACTCACTAAAATAAATCAACTCCAAATAACAATACAACATAAAATAAAAAAAATACGATCAAAATGCCATCGATTGTACCATTTAAGCATCTTCTTTGTTTATGGTCTGATTCTAAAGTTGAAGTGCTGATCGATTGGTGCGGACACAGCCCAATCTTTAGTTTTTGATTTTTTATTTTCTTTAACTCCTTTACTTTTTGATATTAATATTTTTGCCCATAAATTCCTTACTTTTCAAAGAATAAAAAACCCGGGGTTTTTTATTTTTTATTTTTTAGGAAGTCGAGTTTAAATAAATCAATACTTTGACCCTAGATTATATATATATATATATATATAGAGAGAGAGAGAGAGAGAGAGAGAGAGAGAGAGAGAGAGAGAGAGAGAGAAACACACTCTATCTCTCTCCTAGGTGGCACTGTGAGGTCCGAATAATTGCAGTGGACCCCACAGTGCCACCCAGGAGAGAGATAGAATGTGTTTGTAAGTGTTTGTCACCCTAGCATTGTTGATATATATATATATACCGTTAAGCCCTAAAGAGGGCTCCCTCTCTTTATTAAAGAGAGGGCATCTGTTTTGGCCGTCAGATCCAGTTTTTGAACACGATCCGACGGTCAAAACCGAGGTCCTCTCTGGAGAATTTTCGTATATATATATATATCATTAACTATACTATAAGAATCTAAGAGGTGAACCCATGAGTTAGTGAAATACGAAAATGCCCATGTGTACCACCGCCTAATGCCAATTACATTTCCAACAATTACAATGAAGTGAATCAATATTACAAACAAGTCAACAACATTTTCATAAATTTCAAAGAGGTCGATAAAAAATTGAAAGAAGACAGCATTTCCAACCGCCGCCTCTAACAAGGCAATAATTATAAAGAAGTGAACAAGGTTTTCAAAAATTACAATGTAGTGAATCAAAATTGGAAAGAAGTCAATAACATTTTAAACACTTTCAAAAAGGTGAATACAAATTACAAAGAAGTCAACGATATATTCAAAATGTCAAATAAGTCAATGTAAATTACAAAGAAGTCAATAACACTTTAAGAAATGACAAAGAGGTAAGAAAAATTTAGAAAGAAATCAACAACATTTTCAAAAAAATTAAAACAGGTGAATAAAAAATACAAAGAAGTCAACAACATATTCAAAAATGATAAAGAGTCCAATAAAATTACAAAGTAGTCAATAACATTTTCAAAAATTACAAAGAAGTTAACCAAAAGTTACAAAGAAGTCAAATAATATTGTCAAAAATACATTTAAAAATTACTGAGAAGGGAAAAACTTACATAAAAAAGAGTTTACATGTGGACAAACTGGTTTTATACTTAAGTGTGATTAAATTCAAATAACGTTGACACCATTATTAAAAGTGGGATCAGTTCAACATCTTATAATCAAATTTGAGAATTAGAACATTAGAGGCCAAAAAAAAAAAAAAAAATCAACAACATAAACAACTCACAGCTAAGAGCTGGCTAGGGCAAAAATACAATAACTACAACAGGTAGAACTCAATAAAAGGGAAAGACTTTACACTAATAATTATAAAGAAGTCAATAACATTTACAAAATTATTGAGAAGTGAAAAACTTATATGAAAATGACAAAGAAGTTAATATTTTACAATTAAGTGAATAACATTTCCAATAAAAATTACGAAGAAGTCAAGTCAATAACATTTTAACAATTATACAAAGAAGTCAATAACAATTACAAGAAGTTAACCAAAAGTTTCAAAGAAGTCAATAACATTTAAAAAAATGTTATTGAGAAGGGAAAAACTTACATGAAAAAGAGTTTACGAGTGGACTAAATGGTTTTATACTTAAGTGTGGCCAAATTCAAATAACCTTGACACCACCATTAAAAGTGGGCACACTACAACATCTTCCAATCAAATTTGAGAAGTAGAACATTAGAGGAAAAACTTGCATAAAGAGAGTTAAAACGTGGACTAACTGGTTTTATACTTAAGTGTGGTTAATTCAAATTACGTTGACACTACTATTACAAGTGGGTCCACTTCAACATCTTCCAATCAAATTTGAAAAGTATAACATTAGAGGAAAAAACCCACAGACAACTTCCAGCTAAGAGCTGGCTAGGGTAAAAATACAATGACCACAATAGCTAAAACTCAGGGAAAGATTTTACACCAATAATTACAAAGAAGTCAATAACATTTACAATATTATTGAGAAAGGAAAAAACTTATATGAAAAGGAAAATTTACATGTCGACTAACTGGTTTTATACTTAAGTGTGCTAATATTCAAACAGTGTTGAGACAACTATTAAAAGGGACCACTTCAACATCTTCTAATCAAATTTGAGAAGTAGAACATTAGACAAAATAAACATAGACAATCTTCTGTATGCTAAAAGTGGGACCACTTTGACATCACTATTAAAAGTGGGATCACTTCAACATCTTCCAATCAAATTTGAGAAGTAAAACATAGAAAAAATACAATAACCACAACAACGTCTTACACATGTGCCTTGCACGTGCGCTTGCCTAGTATATTTAAAAAGAGCGTCTCGGTGGCGTGCCGCAAATGTTTTAGATGAGAAAAATAATGAAAAATCCTAGACATATTTTGCACATGTCAGGGCGTGTTGTACGTGAGTCATGTCCAACACTCGTTGGACACATTCAGCACCCCAAATTCAAGTGTCGGTGCTTCCTAGACCAGGGGATTCTGCTACTCTTCTAAGGTCATCTATTACTTTGCAGTGCCTATCAGAGGATCAGAGGGCTGCTTTATCTGAGATAAGAGATGTTTTACGAGCTATATGCCACGCACATAGATTACCTCTTGCTCTAGCATGGATTCCTTGTAATTACACCGAGGGAGTTGGGGTTGAGAATATAAGAGTACATGTAAGAGATGGTGCTACAACTTCAAATGAGAAATGTATACTATGTATCGATGATACAGCTTGCTATGTGAATGATAGTAATATGCAAGGATTTGTGCAAGCATGTATGGAACATTATCTCGAGGAAGGGGAAGGTGTTGCCGGGAAAGCTCTAAAATCCAATTACCCTTTCTTCTTCCCCGATGTGAAGGAATATAATATTAGTGAGTACCCACTTGTCCACCACGCACGCAAGTTTGGTTTAAATGCTGCTGTGGCAATCAGGCTAAGGAGCACGTTCACCGGTGATGACGACTATATACTGGAGCTCTTTCTCCCTGTTAACATGAAAGGTAGTGTTTTAGAGAGAACAATCTTAATATATGTTTGGTTGATATATTGAACATCTCTTGGAAAGATAAGGATAAGGTTAGATGAAAAGCGTAGTATCAATTTTATTACACATGCCTCTATGTATCCCAATCCCTACTATCTATGTATGATTTGTGTTGGGCAATATAGTGAAGACATGTTTGATTTGTGGTGTTGGTGACTAAAAACTAGACCCCTTTCTTGCAGTCAATATGGAAGATAGTGTTAGATATTATACCGCACATCTCTTAAGCCCCGCTTGGATGGTGGTAATAAGGGATACTGATGGGTATCACATTCCTATTCATATCAATTTCGTGGTTTGTCGCACCATTTTTGGGGATTTGAGGTTGGGAATGCAGTAGGATATGAGATCCGAACAATGTATGTATCTCAAATCCTGTACTATGGTGGTATTTCTATTCCCACCAAGATTGGGCGTCCTAAAAAGAAAGAAAATCGTGAGCATCACTTGAAATTCTCAAATCCATGATTAGCATGCATATTTGTAATTACATAATGTTTTTAATTGAATTTAAACCAAACATTATAATGTGAATGACTCATGTTTACAGTTAGAATACCTTACACTTAAAGAGTTGAACACAAGTAATAATATTGCAATGAATGAAACATGGGAAACCCATTAACTGGAAAGGGAATACTCACAGGAAGGGAATACTCCTTCCTATTCTTGGTTACTGCCTTCCAAACAGGGCCTTATTTTGTAATGTTGAATATCTCTCAAGTGAATAAGGATAAATGAAAGATATTATCTCTCATCTTATTATGAAATATTCCTATCACTGTATGATTTGTATGATCAATATAGTGAAGACATGTTTTGTCTTGTGGACATAGGCCTTTGGCCGAACCACGTAAATATCTTGTTCTCTATCCCCCTTATTCGTTTTTATTTTACTGTCATTTTATATGATATGAACTTTCTCAGGTAGTACAGAACAACAACTCTTGTTGAACAACCTCTCTGGCACCATGCAAAGGATCTGTCGGAGTTTGAGAACAGTTTCCGAGGTGGAGTTAGTGGGGCCAGAGGATTCTAAAATTGGGTTTCAGAATGGATCAATCCCAAACTTCATACCCACATCGCTGTCTAGAGTAAGCTCTCAACAGTCTCTGTCAGATAGCAAAGTAAATCCTACCGGTCAGATGTCCTTGAATGTGTCAGATCCAAGAACCAGTGGAATGGAAACAGATGGTTCTCCCAAACAGGTGCTCTTTTCTAACCGTATTTTTTTTACCCTCTCTATGCAAAATATTTAAAATTGAGATGAATGCTGTTGATATGTGGACCATCTGCCTGAAATTTACTGGATTTTTATTAATTGGAGGAACTCTTTGATTTTTGTCAATGCTGCTATGATGGAATAGTAGAATACTGAGATTTTGGTAGCTACATTCCAATAATAAGTTGATGACCAGCTTATTTGGAGGTAGGATAAGCTATTTTTAAGTATTATACATAAGTCGGGCGGTCGTTGGGTATTTGAGAACCTTTTCTCTCAAAATTCTTTCTTCCTTCATTTATGGCATGTTTGCGCAATCGCATGATTTTTAATGCGACCATCGCATTAAAAATTTGTAGGCATTCCGATGTAGAAAAGCATCATCTTGAATTAGGTCTTTCTAAAAATGGTAGCTATACAAAAAGGTTGTAGAGTAAGCTATTTTAAGTATTTTATGAGTAGGGTGCTCGTTGGCTGTTTGATAAGCTTTTATCTGAAAACAAGGAAGCATGGACTCTTCTAAAAGGTCGAAGAATCTGCACCCGATGTGCACTGCGTGGATTCTTCTCGGATGCGGCAGGGTCTTTAGTTTGATTAATTTTTTATTTTTTTTTTAAAACAAGGGACTCCAGCGTAATTTTAAATACTTTTGAGTCAATTTAAAATTTTGGGAGTCAAATTAGATGTCAAAAAGCTAGTATTACTTGTTATATGCTTTTTATTTGGCTTAATTACATAAAAATAAAATCCACAGTTATAAAAGTATATTCTTTAATAATTTATAGAAGTACCCCCGCACGCGCACCCTTGGATTTTGGAAAATTGACGAATCCCCGGCACTCGCACTGGTGCTTCCTAGCTGAAAAGTCTCTTTTTTTTTTCTTCTTCCTCCTAAGAAATGTTAAGGGAGATCCATGATAGCACAAGTACTTGTAATAAAGTGGCATCGTGAGACAAATAGCTTCCAATTTTGCGAGTATTTATGGCATGTTTGCGCATCCCATGAATTTGAATGGGGACATTCAAAATTTGAAAGCATTCCAATGTAGAATACCATCATCATGAATTAGTCTTTAAAAAAGTGTTCGCTACGTTGAAGGTTTTACTTAATATCGTCAATTATATCATCTTAGGAAACAGTATGAAATAGGAATGACCAAGTACAAAGAAATAGTATGAAATTTTCTTATTTTCCAAAGCATGTTCAAGATGATGGATTTGTTCTATCAAAATACGATGTTTCACAAGTTATGAATGAGCTCATTCAAATTCATGGGCCCACAAACAGGCCATTAGTTGTGCAGATTCTGATAGTACGATGTGTTGCTACATGTCCTCATTATCTCAATTATACTGTCTAGCTTTGCATTAACTCTTGGTTGTCCTCTGACTGGGTATCGGACTAGAGTTAGTTGATGATGAAACTCTGTCATTACTGATTAAATACTGAACTGAGCTTGCACTTTGCCTGCTCAATGGGCTTGTCTTGCGAGTTGCAACAATTTCAGCACTATCAATGAAGTTACACAATCACTAAGGTACTTTAGTGCCTATTTGGGAATGCATAAAACAGGATCTGGTTCAGTCCATGTCTCATTTTCCATCTGCTTTTATGAGATTCAGGGTTGTCATATTTGTTTGAGAAAGTATCAGTTTTGTAAGAGTATTTATGATTGAGCGCGGAATCTTTGTCCAAGAAAAGGTCATCTACTAAACAAGGTTATTTAAGGCGCAAGGCGCACTGAGGCGCAAAGGTCTCCTGGAGCCTAGGCGCGAGGCGCAATCCGAGGCGCGCGCCCGAGCGAAGCGAGGCGCACTTTTACATGATTTTATCAATTGTAATTCCAATATTCCATAGATTCATTCCAATCATTCCATAGTCCATTGATTAAGATATTATAGTAGCAATTTAGTATAGTACCATACAAAAAATAAAAAAATAATAAAATAAAAAAATAAAAAACAGAACAAAACAGAAAGAACAGAAGTTACAGAACCAAAAAAAAAAAAAACAGAAAGAACAGACAAAAAAAGAAGAAGGAAAGAACAGAACAAAAAAATAAAAAGGAACAGAAAAAATAAAAAGAAAGAACAGAAAACCAAAAATAAAAAATAAAGAACACAAAAAATAAATAAATAAACAAATAAAGAAGATGAAGTCATGAAAACTATAAAGGCAAAAAAAAAAAAAGAAAAAGAAAAAAAAAGACTGTGTCACAGTCACTTTGTCTTTTCGCAGAGGAAGAAGAAGAAGAAGAAGAAGAAGAAATCGTGAAGACAGTCGCTAAGAAGAAGAAAGAATAAGAAGAAGAAAAAGAAAGAAAAAAACGCGAACACAGTCGCGAAGAAGAACTGAGAAGAAGAAGAAGAAGAAGAAGAAGAAGAAGAAGAAGAAAAAACATACCTGGTTTAGGGCTTCTTCAAGTCTGGTTCGCTACAGGCAGGGCTCGCGATGCTTCCTTTCTTCTTTCCTTTGTTCTTCTTTTTTTTTTTCCCCACGTAAACTGATAGGGATTTGGGATTTGGGGGTAAAAATTAGTGCTTGGGCCTCGCTTCAATCAGGCGTGCGCCTCATGAGCCCTGCGCCTCGCGCCTAGGCGCGCCTCGACTGCGCCCAATTGCATGCGCTGCGCCTAGCCTTAGGCGAGGCTCATCCCTTGCGCCCGCCTGCGCCTCGCGCCTAGGCGCGCCTCAGGCGCGCCTTTAACAACAGAGCTACTAAACAATCAAATTTCTAGAATTGGTTCACTTGTGAACCACATAACCGGTCCTTTGCTTACCCAAACAGCCCTTATGGCATCTATTTAGTAAGTGAGGGCAATTTTCTGCTTATATAAACCACTTGAGGCTGTAATATTTTTCTTTTGACAGAGCCTTGAGAAGGTGTAGGATGATCCTTGAAAATTCAACAAATACGAAACTGAGAGAGCCTAGTTGCCTCCCAAGAGAGACGAGAGGATTTCCATCAATAGTTTCTTGAACCTCCATTAGATAGAACTTTTTAAACAATGGTACTCCAATTCTAATTAGCACGGTCACTTCAATTTGGGTGCTGTGTCTGTGTTGGACATGCGGCGGACACTGACACGCGTTGGACACTTGAAGAAACGTTGTCACGACCTAGTCTCGGTCAGTAAGATATTGTCTGCTTTGGATCCAAACCCTCACAGTTTTGTTCTTTGGCCACTGCCCAAAATGCCTCTTACTAGGGAGACTTGGAACCACACATATATAGCATATTACTTTTCCACACCCAGGCGATGTGGGACGGACTTCCTATAGTGTGTAGCCTGCCAGTATTTACTGCAGCCACAAAGGCACCTACAGCAGCCCGCCCACAACACCAGGGTCGTTACAAACGTGTCTTAATTTTTCACAGGCACGCGTCGGATAGGTGGCTGTAAAACGTTAGTGGACACGACTTAGCAGCTCCTTCAAAAATGTTCTCAAAATTTTGAGGGTGATTTACTATGATAAAGAAGGATATAATTAATGGGTTTATTTAAAACTTCAGGAAATGGAAGTGGGAATGACGCGATATATTGTAAAATAAACAAAAGATATAGCTTTTAATTTGTGGTATCGTAGCCGTGCCCATATCCTACATTTTAAAAATCTTTTGTGTGGCTGTGCCCGTATCGTGCCGCATCAATGTCCCGTTTTTGTATCTGTTAGCTTCATTATTTTTAATTTTTTTCTCCAGTACACAGTGGGTATGATTTGTGTATTTACCTGTTGACATTGCTCAGCAATTTGTGATGTCTTTCAGTCCCTAATTTCATGGGGGAAAAAATTGCTTATTGAAGAAGGTGAAAATGAATAGAAATCGGAGAGAAGAAACCTCATAAGAACTTTCTGCAAGTTGAAATTTGAATCGAAGTTGTGACCCGATATGGTCCAGAAGCTAATTGTCCAGTCCCAATCGAAGTTAATTTCCTATTCACGGAAAATATTGCACTTACGGCTTGGAATGTTGTTTTTTAGCCAAGGAGAACCTGGGAATTCAGACTGTGCAACTTACGAATATGGGTCATCCTATACCTAGTGTAGGGGTATTTAGGTTGAAGTAATTAAGTACGTTATGGAACAGGATTCTCAAAGCTATAGCCAAGGATCTTGAGGAAGAGTGAGATAGGTGCAAAGAGAAACAGTAAGTGTTCAGAGAGAAGTCTGTATTTTTGAGTGTACCAGATGAAGGGCGTAAAACACAAAAGAGATGGCAGGCTTCCTCTTCATGCCAACCAATCCACATAAACATGCGAGTCCTGAGAAGACTGTGTCACGCCATGGCTTAGAATAGCCGCTCCATGACAAAGCTGGCCTACACCAAGACCTTGACCCATCAAGGTCTATCTGTGTGGAGGAATGTCCTGAGTACTCCTCTCCAATGGGCGCCTAACAGGAGGTGGCCCATTCCTCAAGGGTAAGCAACCTTGTCCATGAACGCCTTGTCAATCTTATTGCCCCTCCCGTGGAGGATAATTTTTTAAGGGAAGTTCTCGAGAGATTGTGACACGTAGCATTCGTCTATAGACCAGGTAAACCCAAGTACCTACACTCGGGCCTAATTTAACCAACCTCCGAGATAATTAGTGGCCCAAATTCCGAACTATTTTGTATAAATGGACTATTAGTCCCGCGTGAGATTGGTGAGAAACGCCGGACGATTTCAATTAAAACCACGTTTGTTTTGCAGGACTGGGTGGGAGACTGGAGTAATAGTCTGTTTAATTGAATAGTCCGTTGTTTGGGTACGTACATGTAATCACGGGGGACTGATGGTCCACTATAACTAAATAATATCCCATATGAGGGACTATTTAATCCCAGGGGTGTGTCCGGGACTATTCAATTAAAATGGACTACTAATCCAGTCCACCCTGGCAGCCAAACATGGGGTAATAGTCCAATCCCCCCTTTAATCCTGCAAAATTGCCTAGGTGTGTTGGCTTGACAAAAAAGTTAAGTGGAGCGAGTGAAGGATGTTATTTGTATTGCGTTGACATCTGATTAGCACAGGGAATCGTCAAAGTTTCAGTTTTTATTATTACTATTATTTTTTAATGTGTTCCTTGTTTTTGGTAGGCTTCATTTCTTTGGGGTTTCTTCTTGTGGGTGGAAGGGGCGAGCATGGGAAGAAGGTGCAGAATGGTAGATGATTAGCTTTTTGGAAATTAATGGACGAATATCGTTTTTATCCCAAAAAAAAAAAAAAAAACAGTTTTCAGGAGGATTCAACAACTGGATTCAAAGATGAACATATTCATTTATTTATTTATTTATTTATTCTTTTCATCAACTGAACAAGCAGTTTTTATTAACTGCGTGTAAATATACTGGAATTTTCCGCAACTCACTTTACATATAGGAAATGTAACGAAAGAAAAAGAGTAGCAATATTATAGAATAAATACATGCAATTTGGAACTCATGTCTATGTTCTTGGTGCATAGAATCGAGCTTTTACACTTTTCTTACTTTACTGTAGGCATTAAATGGATCAAGGAGACGAACAGAGAAAAAGCGAAGGACGGCAGATAAGAATATTAGCTTAAGTGATCTTCAGCAGTACTTTTCGGGGAGTCTTAAGGATGCTGCTAAAAGCATTGGTGGTAAGACTCCATATTCACATATGATCATTTCTCTAATAGTAAAATTATTCGTAGTGATCACTAACTTATTTCAAGACTAATTGTAATAATTGATGAGTTTCTGATGCTAGACACCCTTCATAAAATAAATATATTCAAAAGTAACTGGCATGGAGCCATATGAGAAGAGAGAGGACATTGGAGGTCTTACTTTAACTTAAAAATTAATGGAAGAAACAAAAATTCATGGCTCCGTAAGAGAGAGAAAATGACTTGCTAAGATAACCTTTTAGCTATTTTTAGCTAAACTGGAAAGAAAACTTGGGGAGCATAGTTGGCGATGGTTAAAAGATTTTTGTAAATTTTTTGAGCTCTATTTGGTTTATGGATTTAATGAGGGAAAGGAAAGGAAAACACTTATCTTGGTTTGGTTAAATAGGAAAAGAGTGAGGAAGGAAAGGAACTATGGCAAGAAATAAATTTGGAATTTTGAATATTGTGAGTCACTTTCCTTCCTGTTTTCGTAGTTACAATTATTTTTAAGAGTTCCTAACCTTTAGTGTTATTTAAACATGGAGGAAAATACGAGGGAAGTCCTAAATTCCTCCTTTTTTCCTTCCTTTTTCTTTTCTTTCCATAAACCAAAAAGACCAAACGGAGCCTTAAGTGGGCAATAGTAATTTATATTTCGTGCTTTTTTTGTAGTTTGCCCTACGACACTGAAAAGGGTATGCAGACAACATGGCATACTAAGATGGCCATCCCGCAAGATAAACAAGGTGAACCGATCTCTAATGAAAATTCAAACAGTGCTCGACTCAGTTCAGGGTGTGGAAGGAGGATTGAAGTTTAACCCGACCACCAGGGGACTCTTGGCTGCGGGCACCACCACCCGAGATTTTGATTCGCAAAATAGTATCCATTTCTCCACCAAAAAGAATTCAATAAAAAACCCCGAATCTGTTGCACGTTTGGCAGTACCCGTAGAGTCATCTTCTTGTAGCGAGGATGCGAATTCTACAGAGAAGTTGGAAGAAACTGATTGCAATATGGGCGAAAATATAAGTCATTGTAATGATATATCCCAATCAGCTGCATTAGATTCTAGCCCGTTTCAGCCGGGTAGTTCTCATACCATGCCTTGGACTTGCTCTAAAAATGCCTTGTTGAGTTTAAACAAGGACAAGGAGGGACCGAAATTCGAGAATGCCGGGTCCCACTTTGTATCTGGGACCTCCAAATCCATGGCTGCTACTGATGAGATGGATACTGGGGTGCATTGTGATACTGCAATGGCCGGTGATCATGATGGGATTGTGGAAAATAACCATTCCACTTCTTTAAGTATGACAGACTCGTCAAACAATTCTGGTTCAATGATGAATGGAAGTTCATCGAGTTCTCCAAGCGTAGGGGAACGGAAGATTTTGGAAAATAATGCAAGTTTCGGAGATGGTAGTTCGAAGATCACAGTGAAAGCTACTTACAAGGAAGACACAATCCGATTCAAATTTGAGCCTTGTGAAGGATGCTTACAATTATACGAAGAAGTTGCGAAGAGGTTCAAGTTGCAGGTAGGGACGTTTCAGCTCAAATATTTAGATGATGAAGAGGAGTGGGTGATGCTGGTAAATGACTTGGATTTGCGCGAGTGTCTTGAGATTTTGGATATTGTTGGCACGCGTGCTGTGAGGTTTCTTGTTCGTGATGCCCCGTGTAGTATGGGCAGTTCAGGAAGCAGCAATTGCTTCTTGACAGGAGGATCTTGAGGCACTGTTTGGTTCATGAATTTTGCGAGGGTAAGGAAAAGAAAATGCTTTTTATTTGTTTGGTTAATAAGCAAAATCCTGAAGAAAATAGGAAGGAAAAGAGAATATAATGAGAAATAAATTAGAAGTTTTCACTTGATTCTTATGTGGCTGTGTGTTGTGTATATTTTAATAATGTTAACTTTTGACTTGAGATTGGAGCCCCCTCCAATTTTTTTTTTTTTTTTTTTTGACTTGAAATGACAAATACACTCTTTTTTTCGGTCATAAAAGTGTCAATTTTTGAAGAATAAGGAACAAGATAAAAACCGGTCTAACCACGGGGAATCAAATGTGTAGGGTTAATTAAATTTTAGGGGGTAAATACATTTTACCCTTTTGCCCATTTTCACTTGACTCCCCTGTGGTTCAAAAGTGGTCACTTAACCCTCCATTGGTTTTGGACTAAAGTGGAACTATTAAGATTTCTCTCAAAAGAGTCCCAAATGGGAATTACGTGTTAAAATTAGCGCCACATACGAGAGTTAAAGGGTCAAAATTAACTCCACATAGGCAGTTAATCCAAAATTTAGCCTCCCTAAAGGGGTAAGTGTTAAAAATTAGTCCCACATAGTTGGGTTAAATGGCAACATAATTCTCCACACAGAGGATTAACTCCAAAATTTCAAAGAGGTTAAGTGAAAATGGGTGTAACTATAGGAGGGTAAAATGTATTTAATCCTCAGTTCTACCCTCCCTAAAAAAAAATTACATTTTACCACTATGGTTAGGCCCATTTTCACTTTACCCCTGGTTCAAATGTTGACACTTAAGTTCTTAACATCATCGTGATTTTAGACTAAAGTGAAACTACTAAGGTTTCTCTAAAAATAGTCCCACATGGGGATTAAGTGTTAAAATTAGCCGCACCCAGGAGAATTTAAGTGTCCAAAGGGGCTTAATATTAAAATTTAGCCCCACATAGGTGGGTTAAATGACAGAATTATCCTCACATAGGAGATTAACCCCAAAATTAACCTCACAATGGGCGTCAAGTGTTAGTATTTTTGGCCAATTTTGCATATTTTTTTTTTTTAAATTAATGTTTGTGGAAAATCTTAACAGTTTCTCTTTAATCTAAAACTACAGAGAGTTAAGTAACCACTTTTGAACCACATGAGGATTAACCACCGAGACGTAATATGTATTTGACCCAAATTTTTTTTGAAAAACCTTAGATGCAAATGTATCGCATTGCTAACTCATGAAAAACCTGGTCAACGATATTATATCCCTTGCTAGGTTTTTGGATGTGTAAGGTTAGCAAAAACTTACAAATAGTGTAAGGTTTGGGTTGAAACATAGCCACCTGAGTGTCATCAGGTTGTGATGCTTGATGTTGCTTCTATTTCAAATATATATATAAAAAAAAACTCATAGGAATCCTACCAAAGAATCTCAGATGCAAATGTATCGGTTTGAGATTTTATTGGTTCTGCGATCTAATCGATAAAATCTGTAAATTCTACATGTGTTGCTGAAGTTAATTTTTAATAGAAATATATAATTTGGTCCCTAAATATGGTCATTAATAGGAATTGATCCTAACTTGATTTCGCGTATAGAAATTAATCCTTAATTTTCAATAGAAATCAATTATTAGTCCCTATTCCTAAATGGTTAGTATAAATCTGGACCATTATACCCTTGACATACATATACACACATGTATATACTAGTCTTAAACCACGTGCTTTGCACGTGGTTGGTGCACAAGTATTGAACGATCAAATTGGCTAAACACTTGGCTTGTATAAACAATTTATTGACATATTTTTTATAAATATTAAAATCTAGAAGAATCACGCTAGACATATAATATTGAATTATTCAGATAATAATATGTCTTTCAAGTGTTAAAGTGAAGTATTCAAACACTTCCTAATTACTTGTTTTAATTTATATCTTTATTTTTCTAAGAAATTCTCACAATTTTAACTATGTTCCGTTCTTGTTAATTATGTGGTCATATGGATGGAAGTTGGAACGGAAATTCTGAAACCAACTTGGAAAACTACGATTTTTGGAATTGTAAAATTGGTTTCGAATTGCAAAAATAAAAAATTTGAAAATTTCCAAAAACATAAAAAAAAAAAAAAAAAAAATCAAATGAAAATGGTTCTGGAAATTTTCAAAATAATAATTTCCAAAGTATTTTGAACAACTTCTGTTCTGAGCATTACGCTATAAGTTAAATATATGCCTATATATTTTATTTTCAAAACTTATGGCACAAAAGTTTTATTGAAGATTTTTTTATTTATTTAAGAAAGAGTTAAAATTCTAAACACATCCAATTAGTTGCTACATCTTAGGTGTTAATATCAGTGATGAACGTATTAATGTTATTATATTTTTTTTAATTAAAAAAATCATGCCGATTGTATTATAATGCAATTTGAATCCACAATCACATGATGATTTTCTTTTACTTCTTCCTTTTTTTATTCTTTTTTTTAAATGATAATGCATATGACATAGGTGCAACACAAGTTACACAAGCAAGAATAAAGTATGAGTGATAGAAACTAAGTCCCCATTTGATAAAACTGGGAATTAAGTCCTGAAAATGATTCTTAATTTACTAAATTTACAGTGCTAAAATGAATATTTTGCTTAAATTTTTTAGTAGAATATTTTTACTTAAAGTTACCAGAATTTTTTTAGCTACTTTTTAATAAAGTGGTGAGCTCTACACATTGTAAAACATAAAGAAAAAAAAAATGTGCTAAAAATTACATTTTCAACACTGAATTGAGTCATCAAACACGCCCTAAATCATTAGAATAAACGACCATATTTATTTTACACTAATTAGGGGGAAAAGCAAGAAGAATAAAATGGAACATGCTTCATGATGAAATCTAAAAAAAAAAAAAAAAACATACCTATATATATAATCATACCTGTGATTTTTCTACTTTTCTATATATTTTTTATTTTGTTTCTATTTTTCATATCTCTAGAATTAATACAGATATATACATATATATATATATATATATATGTATAATCTCTCTCTCACATGTATATATATAGCAGCTATATTATATATCCCAAAATTATAGTAGTCCAAGATTAGCTATACTATACTTTTTAAACCATATTTAATTTCATCAATATCTAATCCATCTAATCTGTTTTGATACACACACACACACACACACATCTCACAACATACACACATACATGATACAAACTAAACTTTTTAATTAAAAATAATATAACTACATTATACATAAAATAATAATACCACTAACAAATTTACGTATATATATACACATATCTCCAAATATACACACATACAGATACAAATTAAATTTTTTTAATTAAAATAATATATGTAACTAAAATAATAATACCAGTAACAAATTTACGTGCATAAATTTTGCGTAGCAAAACAATATGTACATCAAATTTAGAAACATTTTCCCGTGCATCGCACATGTATAGATTCTAGTGCTCAAATAAAGCCTAAACTCTACACAACACTCTTTCTAAGTTTGTCTTACACACAAATAGTTCTTCTAACTCTCCAACCCAAAATAATATGAAATAGTTTTTCATCAGTATGAAGTACTCAATTTTGTTTTTGTGTACCATGGAACGAATGTGACAATACTTTAACGTTGAAATAGTTTAGGAATAGATTGTTTACTACAAAGAAGAAGGTCATTTATAAAAATAAAATTCGTTTGGTGAGGTTTGAGAATGGACTTTTTGACAATGAGTGCATCTTTAGAATGTATATTTGGAGAAGTAAAAAATTCTCACTTCTGGAAACTGTGATTTTGCACTTCTCTAGAACTCGGAAATTGTGCCACTTAGGAGAGAGATAAAGATGGTTGTAAATGAGTTGTAAAAAATAATTGTTCACTTAACATCAATGAACCTAACCAATGGATCTTGGTTAAGGGTAATATTGGTAAGAAGGTACAAGTTTGCACTTTTAAGATGTTGCCACCAAACGTATTTGTATATTTAGATGCACTATATATGGGGGGGGGGGGGGGGGGGGGGGGGGGGGGGGGAGGGGGCGGGTTGTGGAATCAGTGGAACGAATTGGATGTTTTTAGGAAGCATGAAGAGGAAGGTTTCCTTTTAAAATTATCTTTCTTTCTTTCTTTTTTTTTTGTTATTTTTGTGTGTGTGTTGTTGTTGTATTAGATATTGTTTATTTGGTAAGTAAATGTTGTATTGTCCACATCAATGAGACAAATTCCGGTGAATATATTGGCCGAATCTTTCCGGTTTACCTAGCATCACTGAATAGGCAACATATTAATTATTAACATGATATATCTCAAAAATACATAAATAAAAAAATAATAAATAAATAAATAAAGAAGAAAAAAGAAAAAAAAAAGTAGTACTTCATGGACATACCAAAAAAATAAAAGTGGCATACCAAACTTATTAAAACTCTAAAAAAAAATCAGTTAAGTAAAAGTGCACCGATTGATAAAGTGTAAAACACTTATGGGAATCGGTGCACTTATATATAATTATAGATATATATACATATATACAGTTATATATATTTACAGTTATGGGAAACATGTTTTTAGGAAATAATGGATAAGGGAATTAATATCCCTAAAATCAAGGGATTTCGGTTTTTAACAGTGTAATGTGAGAATTTCTCACATTTTTTTTTTGTATATTCAAAAAACTTCCAAAATTGTGTTATAAGCAGTTTTGGGAAACGAATTTTTAGGAGATCATGTATAAGGGAATTAATATCCCTAAAATCAAGGGATTTTTGATTTAACAGAATGATGTGGGAATTTCTCACTTTTTTGTGCAAAATTTCTTACTAACTTCATTTACATAACAAATGATCTAATGATTCCAGCCTATATCGTGGGAGAAATTCATATAATGTTGTGAGAAATTCGCACAATATTTTGAGAAATTCATATAATGTTGTGAGAAATTGACACAATAAGATTTGGAAAAAAATGCACAGATATAAGTTGATTTTACAGTGCATTGTATACATTCTGACCCTTTATCTGTGTGCAGAAAGGTGTTATATTACAATCATGTTGGAATAATTGTCAATCTATCTCGTACTTCTACTATTATATTCACCCAAAAATACTATTCATAATCTAGCCTATTTACACAAAAATTCACTGATACGGTACTTGGATGATTGAATTATGTAGTTACTTGTCAAAAAAAAACCAACATTGTCTGATTCCCACAAATCCACAATATGTTTTACATTAATAATATTTCAACATAAAACTTCTAGCAACTTTCATCGCTTCGTAGCCTTCCTTCGTGTATGAATGTCCTGGTGTGTTTAGGAAGTCATGAACCATAGCTGCTCGGAGTTCAATGGTATCACACATACCCATCATTGGGATGTGTTGAAATAGCCTTGCCATCACTTCACATACAATAACTTTGCATTCGAGGGTACCCTGGAGTTGCTGGGGTGAACCAATAACATCCTCGACTTCAAAATCAAGGTCTTGGGTGTTCATAGGATTTCTGACAAAATTTACAACATGAACAAGTTGTGTGATTAATATGAGAAATTCTGTAGAGTTCTCTATTCACTAGTAAGCCTAACCCATATTCATACGACAACAAACATGTTTTTTGTATTTGTATTTGTAGAAAATGTTAGAACTTCTTACAAAATCGATTTGGGAAATTTTCAACAATATGGATTGCATGGACGTACGGTAACCAGACATAGTTCCAACAATTTCAAAGGAAAAGTCAGAATTTCTCACAAAATTCATAATATGAAAAAAGTGTGAGATCAGAAAAAATAATTAAAAAAAAAAAGCAAAAAGGTTGAAAAAATTGCACAAAATTCCACAGTCCATTCAAGTGCTATAACTTCACACTGAATATAAAGTTCATCCACAATTTGAAAATTCAGTTACAAAAGTGTAAAACATTGCAAAGTTCAACAAATTACACAAAATGATTTCGGATATCTAACGTATGGTACGTCTCAACGAGACTAAATAATTAGAAATTTTGATATTTTCGATCCATTTACAAGCAATTTTTTGGGAGTTTCTGAAAAAAAAAAAAAAAATACAGAAAAGGGCCAAAATTGATATCATCGCCCAAAAAATTGTGAAATTTTTGGTTTTTCACCATCGCCCTAAAAAAGTGAGAAATTTATATTACCGCTTTGATTGTTCGTCGACCTAGTCGCCATCGTCGCCGGACCACCGTCGATTGAACTGGAATTAGTAAAGATTACCCTTTAGTGAAGGAAATCACCATAAAAGAGTGCAAAATTTGGCAAAAAAATGAGAAGAAAGTGGAAGAAACACATACCGAAATGGTTTGATCGTCTTCTTCTTGATGAATGACTCAATATGTGAGTTTTGGAGACCCTAGAAATTGCGTGAGTTTCCAAGTGATAAAAATGGATAGTTTCATAAGGAGTGTACTGAAGGAGAATTTTCCTCACAAATTTGGGGCCTTGAAATACGTGAGTGATGGAGTCTCATCCATTAGGTTAAATTTTTTGAACAACACTAGAATGTAGGAAGGTACATGATATGGGTGCTATTAGACCTGGCAATTTCACACCCGACCGGCAAACCCGCCCAAACCCGCCCGCAATTAATGGCTGCGGGTCGTCTTTTTTAAAAGCACGGGTCAAATTGGGTCGGTGATCTGAAAAACCGTCCGCCGTTTGGGTTCAAGCGGGTCGCCAACGGGTGCCCAACGGTTCAATAACTTCAGCTTTGCAACCTATTCCACGGGTTCCATCTCCAAATGCGATCAACTCTCCACAGACGATCGAGGACGATATGGCCTTCACCAAGAAGAGGACGATCTTGGCTCAATCTTCCTATGAAAAACTGGTAATGTCATATGTGTGTGTATATCATACCCTTAAGATATAAGAATGTAGCAGCTGAAGGAGGACTTAGTTAAATACCATCTTGCCCCTCTCTAAAACTTATATACACACGTCTCATAAGAATATATTGATTTGTGTGAGGGCAATTTTGTCATTTCAGCCCACCAAGTATCTTTAGAAAAACTTGTAATTACAAGTGCACCCTTTTAGTATACATAATGACTCATACATCTCGATACTCATCATAATGATATATTGGTTTGTGTGAGGGTAATTATGTCATTGGAAATGAATTATTACATTCAGGCCAACTTTTAAAATTTTATTTAATATAATAATGAGGATTCAATCAATAATATTACGCCTAATTACATTTGGGTCAGCAATTTTTGGAATATTTATTATTCACTTAAAAAAAAGTCGAAAAATGCGGCTATTTTGGCGACTATTTAGGAATTGGTCACTAATATTTACAATTTGGTCAACTTCTTCTCTCAAATTTAGGATTCATATATTGTAATATGTGTAATTGCATTTGGATGAGCAAGTGTTGGGGTATTTATTATTCACTTCAAAAAAATTCAACAAAGTGGCTATTTTAATGGCTATTTACGAATCGGTCACTAATATTTACATTTTGGTCAACTTCTTCTCTAAAATATATATATATATATATATATATTTAAGAATTGGTCATTAATATACCAAAATTCACTTATACTCAAATCTCATACCAAATTCATATCTTATACTCAAATGCATAAGAGGGGATTGGCACGTGCATCGCACGTGCCGGGACCCTAGTATATATATGTATGTGTGTACCCAATCTTCGCACCTCTCTATATGTATATTGATCCCCAATTGTGTTCAATCTTCCTTGCAGATCTTGTATATTGCAAATTGTGTTCAATATATATATATATATAATTTCAGCTATATGTATGTGTTTGTAACTTTATATGAATCATCCCATTCAAAGATTGTTTATAAAGATTGTTTAAGATATTTTTAAAGCTACCGCTATTGCATTACAAGAGAGAGAGAGAGAGAGAGAGAGAGAGAGAGAGAGAGAGAGAGAGAGAGAGAGAGAGAATTCTCCAGTGTTGGGTCACTGGTCACAGATGACTAGAGAGAGAGTGAGAGAGAGAGCAAAGGGAAAACACACACAACTGAAGGGAAAAAAAAAACGGGTCATTTGGGTTTGACCCAACCCGGTTCAACCCATCCGAATTTGACCCGAATAAACGGGTCAAATACGGGTCAGCAACCCATTTCTCACCCAACTCGTATCCGACCCGCCCAAAACCAACCCAACCCGCCCATTTGCCACCCCTAGGTGCTATATAGACTTTTGGGGGTGTTTTGTCATTTCCTGTGACTAGGGACCTATTTTTAGATTCCATTTAAAAAGGACCTTATTTTTAGTTGTGTGTATAATTTAGAACTATATACTAAGTTACCCAATTTTTAAAGGGTCAAATTTTTTTTATTTTATTTTATTTTTTTGGGTCATTTTGGGTGGGGTTTTTTTTTTTGGATGAGATCTTTGGATCTATCCAGAGCAATTTTGCAAAAGAAGTCTAATTTCGTAAGATCCATGCCAAAAAGAAAAAAATATATATATTTGGTCATTTTGGGTGGATTTTTGTTTTTTCCTTCCTTCCCTCTAATTTATGTATTTTTTTTTCGAGATCTTTGGATCTATCCATAGCAATTTTGCAACAGAAGTCTAATTTCGTAGGATCCATGCCAATAAGAAAATATATATATTTTGTCTTTTAGTTGGAATTTTATGTTTTTTTTTCCTTGTTTTTTTTTTTTTAGACTGCCATAGTCAATACGGATCTTGCATTTTTATTTTTATTTTTTATTCCAAAATCAAATGTTATAAAAGACAGACTATAGAACAAAAACTATTGCGTTTTGAAGTTTTTTAGTTTTGAAAGGGTATTTTTGACCCAAATGTGAGCAAAGACCTATTAGGTTGTTGTGAACCCGTGAACTTTATGTCCCAAAAGTTGCTATTGAGGGGCTTGGCTGAAGGGCCTATAGTTTTTTTTTTCTTGGCCTAAAAATTTTTGTACCATGCAGTTATAGCGTAATTTCACTACGGCCCTGTATTTTCAATTATAACACTTTGCGCCCCGTTTTATAAACACACATCAAGTATGGATAATCGTTACCATGTCAAACAGAAATAACAGTATGGGCCACGTGGTTCAAAATAATTAACCTTTAAAAACACTTTAGCACTTTGTAATTACATGAAAGTTTCATTTTGGACCTCCATACTGTCCATTCCGTTATATTTTCTGGATGCGGTTAACAATTGTTATTAATTGACTTGCGTTTATAAATCGAGAAACCAAAGTGTTGCAATTGAAGTTGCAACGTCCAATGTGAAACTTTGGTATATATATCGAAGGAACTAAATGCAGTTTAACTTCTTTTTTTTCTTACCCCAAGTGGTTTCCATCCATTCCACAAATACGCATTCGTTTTCTCACTTCATAGTGATTCTTTATTGTTGATTGACTAAAAAATATTTTGTACCCTATAGTTTTAGCGGAGCTTCAATTTGGGACTTGCGTGTCTAAATGCATCACTTTGGTCCTTCAAATTTCAAAATTGTGTCAATTTGGTACCTACAATGTCGGAAATATGTAAAGTTTCAAAGCTACGCATTTTGAAACTTGAGAAGCCAAAGTGATCCTTTTGAAAATGCGAGGCCCAAAGTGAAAATTTTAGAATATTTAGAAGAGTAATGCTATGCTTCCCAAATTTCTACCCCAAAAGTGATTTCCAAATGATGTGGCAGTGAATTAGGTCTAGTACAGTATTACAGTGAGACCAGTTGAATTTTGATTGGAATTTGTTTACCTAGTTCAACTACCACATCATTAGAGAAGCATAGCATTACTCTATTTAGAAGGTATACTAATTTTATTTTTATTTCTTTTATTATTATTTTTTATTATTTTATAGGGTGGGTTACTGGGTTTCATTTGCCCACTTCCTAAAATACATTATTTTTTCTTCGTTCATAGTGATTCTTTATTGTTGATTGGCTAAAAAAATATGTTAGTACCCTATAGTTCTAGCAAAGTTTTACTTTGGGCCTTTTAAAGCATCATATTAGTTCCTCAATTTTCAAAATGGAGCAAATATGGGAGCTAAAATGCAGGAAATTTGTAGATATATGTTGCGCCAGATCGGCATAAGTAGATCACCGGATCTGAAGAAACAAAGCTACATCTGCAGAGAAGAGTAATCGGATCTAACCCAAACAAAAAGAGATGAAGAGATCTAGAGTGAGAACCCAAATACCCAAAACAAAAACAAAAAAAATCTCATAAAGAGATAAAAACGCCCTCATAAAGATGGAATACCTCTTATATAGAGAGAAATTATTCAAAGAAAAAGAAAAGAGCCTTGTAGGTGTGTTTGTAGAGAGAAGGAAGAGGCTTTCTAGAGAGAATAAAATAAATAAATAAAGAGTAAGTTTTCCTTAATGAACGTTGAAGGCATGGTATCAAACAAATACCATGGATGGGACCTATGGATAAAAAAATAAAAATAAATAAAAATACTCTTTCCGTCTCATTTTATGTGTTCATCTTTCCTTTTTGGAATGTCCCAAAATTGTTATCCACTTTCCAAAATTAGTATGCAAATTTTATATATTTTCCCAAACTATCCTTCATTGCAATCACACCAAAACAAAAGAAAAAAAGAAAGTGCTATGATTATGGGCAATTGTGGAAAGTATGTGTAGATTCTTTTTGTCCCCTTAAATAGTTGGATTCCCCAAAATGGACACATGAAATGAGACGGAGGGAGTACAACATACAAGAGCATGATAAGGGGGAAAAAAAAGAGGGGTTAGTGAGTGATACGTACAAAAGTATTCGTCCAATAAAGAGCAAGATTCGGTGGGACATATTGAGTAACGCCCGGTCAGGGGGCACAACTATCCCGACAGGACCAATGACCCGACCTACAGATCGGGAATGCCGCATGGGTCCGGTTCCTTGCAGGACAACTCCGGCCAGCCTGGAGTCACAATTCAGACTCATCCAGACAGTTTCCTATACAAGTTAGAAGATTAATGGAAACTGAAGATTGTTTCCTAATCCAATTAGGAAACTCGCATACTTTGTGGTAATCACACCTAATCAGATTGTATTACCTTATCAAATATAGTTTTCATGTATGAACGAGTCTCTTGCAAATATAAAAGAGGCATCTCGCCCTCTACAGGGGGAGATCAATTGAAGGATCAATTACTTTTCTGCACAATACTCACCATAACTTTGTGTAGACTGCCTGGCCGATCTCTGGTAGCTCTAGTTTATTGTTGGTTCACCAAAGGTCCCCGACTATTTTATAACATAGTGAAAGCTCAGACACACCTCGTGGATGTTGGTCTCTTCGTTAGCATGGTCAAACCACATACAAATTTCTCTTGTTTTCTTTCTCTTACGATACACCAAATTTTGGCATCATCAGTGAGTTATTTACTTGACTTGTTAGAGCATCTCCAGCAGTAAAATAGTTTATAACTAGCTACTTTAGTTGAAAACTATTTTAGCAATCCAGCATTTAACCTTCAATTCCAGCGTGCTTTTTATTTTATCTGGTCATCTTACTTTATTATATTTTTTATGGTTGAAATTTTGTGTCGGTTAAATAATAAAATATCTAAAGGTTGAGATTTGGAGAGAGAATATAGAGTCATTCTTGGCTAAACAAATATGTCTAGTCAAAAAACCAAATATTAAAATAATAACTAGCCATGTAGCTAGCCTGCTGGAGCACATTAGACTCCCTCTGACTAGCTATTTTGTCCCAAAAGCTAATATAGCTAGTTTGCTGGAGATGCTCTTAGGCTTCTCTAAACTTATTAGGAACAAGCATGTAATCAGCAAGGGTAAAATACTTTTTGGCACCATGTAGTTTTAGCAGAGTTTTACCTTGGGTTTTGTATTCAAAATGCATCACTTTAGGGCTATCTACGTTTGTGGGGCGTTTTGACAGCTTGTTCTCTCAACTGCACCATAGATAGTTTCATTAGGGATTGGGGAGGTTTGTAGTGCAGCTTAGAAGTTTGTGTAATTGCATTTTTATGTATTTTGCTCCCTTCTTTTGTTTGTACTGGTTCTTTTTTAGGATCTGCTCTTATGAATGAATGATGTTCATGTTATATATTTACAAAAAAAAAACATTCATTAAGTTCTTTTTTTTTTCGAAAAAATAACGATATTTTGACTTGGCTGGTTTACAGCAACGTATGTGTGAGCCGTGAGAATGTCTCCAACCACTTGAACAAGTAGTTATGGGTTGTACACTTAAAAACTCTCCATCATAATTTCAAACAAGAATGGTTCAAATTCAAAAAAAATCTATCTACACTCATCTAATTTACTCTTCACACCCATCTACTACTTGAAATAATTGGACAACAAGGTATTATAATGCATCAGGTTGTGTAAAGATTCATTAAGTGAGTGCATTTAAAATTTTCCTAAAATTTGTTCCATTACAACTTTAATATGAAGGTTACATGAAAATTGATATTGGTTTTCTTTACTCAAAAGGGATGTAGTTGGGCAGACATTGAAATAGTTTTCAAGATCGTGACTTTCATGATTAAAGCCAAAGGCAAAAGCAAAAGCATAAGCATAAGCGATAGCAATAGGGGTGGGCAAATAGTTCAGTTAATCGAAATTCAATTCAAATTGCACCGAATTTTAAATTTCAGTTCAGTTATTTCAGTTAAAAATCGAACCGAAATAAAAATTTCAGTACAGTTTTTGGTACCATATTTCCAAACCGAACCGAACTGAAATATTTATTTTAGTTTATATATTATTAATTTTATATACAACTATATATAATATAAAAATATAAGTATTTTATATATAACTAAATATAAATATATGTTTTCTTATCAATATGAAAGAGCCGAAATTTGTCAGTTCAGTTTCAGTTTTCATTTCTCCAAACCAAACCGAATAAAATCGAACCGAACCGACCGAATAGCCACCCCTACATAGCAATTCCCAAATGGGCAGATAGTGCTTTTTTATAAAGCCAAAACTTTAATAGAGACACGCTATTTTCTGCCATGCCAAAAGGGCAAAAAAAAAAAAAAGAAAAAAATAAAGAAATCACCGTGAACAGCTCTATAGCAACAAAGCCAAATCACAGAAATATACAGCAAGGACAATATAACAATAATAATAATAATAAAAGATCTAAACAAATGAGACATAACCAAAAAGGAAAAAATTCAGAGGGTACACGCCTATCAAGCCAACCATGTTTAGTTTTAGTTTTTTTTTTTTCAAAGGACAATGAAAGCTTATTGGGCAATTCTTTGGATGAGTGCAAATTGACCAGCAGATGTTCAACAAAAACATCAAATGAATCCTGTAATTCAATTACACGAATAAAAAAATAACCATCACAAGTAATTTTTGAACCAAATAAAAAGAAATGCATAGTTCCAAAATTTATTTTTCACATGAAACTGAAATGGAAGCCCATTGCATATAAATGCTCGAGCAAGAAAATGAAAGTGAAATGAAGCACAGAAGGCAACACACACCCACCCCCCCTCAAAAAAATAAAATAAAATAAAATAAAATAATACACACACAAGGGAAAGAAAGACTCAAATGCGCTTTGGTACCTTGTTCTTATAGTAAAATTTTACTTTGAGCCCTATATTTTCAATTGCAAGACATTTGGGCCCTCAATTTACAAACTTGTTTCAATCAAGGACAATCGTTAACGACGTTAAAAAAAATAAAAGTGAATGGACCACATGGAGTTTCAATTTAGTTCTCCTACTTATAGCGAAGTTTCACTTTGACCCCTCCTACTTATAGCGAAGTTTCACTTTGACCCCTCCATGTGGTCCATTCTATTATACTTTTTTAACACCATTAACGATTATCCTTTATTGAAATAAATATGTAAATTGAATGCGTAACGTGTTGCAATCGAAAACATAGGACCCAAAATAAAACTTCACTATAAATATAAGGTACCAAAGTGTTTTTTAGCCCCAAAAAAAATAATTAGAAAAGGGAAAGAAAAAAAACTTTATTGATTAAAAAATTATTAAAGAAGCAAACATTACTAAAAAAGCCGCGTGGATATTGAACCTTAAAGGTTGAAAAAGAGATCACGCAAAAAATTACTATGGGTAATTTTTGGGACACAACTTTCACACAACCTCCTAAAAAATGTGTCTATCTCTCTCTTGTGTCACAGTGGGGTCCAGTGATATCACAAGAGAGATACACATCTTCTAAGAAGATTGTGTGAAAATTGTGTCCCAAAATTACTCAATTATTATACATTAGCGCAGTTACTACTAGAAAGTACTAAACACGAGTAACCAAGAGCATTCACTACAAATGGGGTTAAATTCTCACAAAAAAGACTTCCGAAAATTTGTAAGCCGAATATGGTTTGCAATACTTGTGGCAGTAGGACCACTTTAACATTCTCCAATAAAAATCAAATGACCTCACTGTAGCATTTGTTGAAAATCACATTTGGGATAAAAATTTGGGAAGCATAGCAAAGCTCTCCCACAAACGACTAATGTTATGCACACTTTGAAATCCAAACAGAATTTGACATCTAACTTTAAATACATATACTATGTGCTATATAAGTGGTACACAGAAAAGTGTGAAAAGTTCACACACAATACAAAGTACATATATTTAAAGCATAAGGTGTCAAATACAATATGAATTTCAAAGTGTGCCTAGCATTACTCAAAGCATATTGTGGCATCTCTCAACAAAAGATATGCCTGTTTTGAAAGCTTGAACACTGGCAAAAGCTTATATCTAGGAAACCAACCAAAAATAGAATAGCATCTATTCCACTTTTCTTAATCGTCACATCACATGCGATTAATTAAATTATGTCTATTTACATCTTTACATAAAATTTTGAATAAATTATACTTTATACCCTTGTAGTTTGGGTGTGATGTCACTTTGGTCCCTATAATTTTAATTTTGTCATTTTGATCCTTACAGTTTCAGTTTAGATTCAATGTAATCCATTCATGAAATTTTTGACAAATATAGGTCATGTGATACACACGTGAGGTATCATTAGGGGCATAAGGATAAGTTTTATTGGTTAAAATTATATTTTGTGTTATAAAAAATTATAAGAAAATTTGATAACTGTACTATATTGGACCTAAATTGAAACTGTAAATACCAAAATGACAAAATTGAAACGACAATGATCAAACTTAAATCACACCCAACCTACAAGGGTGCAAAGTGTAATTTACCCTAAAAATTTAAGAATCCAAAGAGTTCTTTAGAGAGAACTTATGTTTCTACAATCCAGAGTAACTAAGAGCCCGTTTGAGATGGTCATTTAGGTCAACAATCTGTATACCACGTTGACTGTTTGGATTAGTTTTTTTTTTTTTTTTTTCTTTTTTCATTAGGAAAAAATTAATAATTTCTATTTAAAAGCTAAGAAACAAAAAAAAAATAAAAAATTTCCCCTTAAAGCTCCAAGTTTGTAGCTTTAAGTATTCTCAAAAGTGAGCACTTTAAAAGCTTGATCCAAACTGGCTCTATCTCCATCAACGAAATCCCTAGGTTACAAGAAAAAGAACAGGAAAAAGAATAAAGTTTGGGACACAAAATGGTACAAAGAGATGCTATGAATGTCATATCTTTTTGTGAACATCTCTTATGTATCTTTAACATTATCCAAGGGAAAAAGAAAAAAAGAAAAAGAAAACTCCTTCACTGGGAATCTGGGACTTTACACCGGATAATGAGACGGAAGTGGAAATTAAAGGCCTCGTTATCTTCTATGCTCTTTATGCTTCCATACAAAAGAAATATTCCAAAAATGTAAAAATTTCAAAAATTTAGTAAAAACAAAAAAAACACTAATTCCTTTGTGCTCTCTTCGTATTTTTCTTCATGCACCACATTAAAAGTTCAAAAATGTAAAAATGACTTGTGACATTCAAATTTTTTTAATAAATTCTCAACTTTTACTCTTTTCTTTCCTATTCTTTTCATCATCATTTTCCTTCTGAACCAAACAGAGAAAAAAGCTTTTCTCCTATGTTTTCCCATCTTTTCTCTAACTAAATCCAAGAACCAAACAAAGCCTAAAGATTCTATATTAATATGCTGGTAGGAATAATTGTTATTATCAATGTCAACAGAGTTGTACAGGGCATGCACAAAACACCTCAGCCAAATTTGATACCTATAAAAATGAAAATATCAATTGTTTTGGAGCTTGGTCAAATTATGCTAGTAATTTTGACCCCTATCTTCATGGAAAGACAAACTTGATAGTCTCTCTCTTCACAAGAGGCCTGAAGACAACATTTAGTAAACAATAATGATAGGTGCACAACAAATTGCGCAAACGTGCAGTACAGGATTGGACTTTGTGCTGAAAAGTATGTACACACAAAAAGATGTGTGCAAACTTTTCAGCACAAAGTCCAACCATGTGCTGCACATTTATGCAATCCGTTGTGTGCCTATCATTACTCAACGTGAACCGAAGAGGAGTTGTTCTGCTATTGATTGCAATGATTCAACCGGATAAATAAACTTGAGGGGATAAAACTCCTCATATAACATGTAATGATGCAATATCTTCAATCATCAAGAGACATATCATACATGAATGTGGAGACGTGAATTGTGAACAAAAAAGCTGTTGTACTAGGTTCAGCAAGCTAGACTGATAAGAAATCTCTATAGGGCGGTTGTCTCGTAGAGAATCATTCAAAAGCTGTATAAACAATAATCGGTCACCGATCCTTAAGACAGTCTGGCCACAAGCACTCTATGCAATGATAATCAACCAAAGCTTGTGCATCTTCCGAAGTTGTAGATCGATTGAATTCATTGATGAGATGCAAGAGCCAAATGGCGGCTATTTGGGACAGGAATTATCATATTGTTTTTGGAAACTTCATTTCCCCGTTCTGGCCTGCAAAAAGAGATCTACAATGGAAACTTCATTTCCTCGTTCTGGCCTGCAAAAAGAGATCTACGACTGCATCGTAGATACACTGACTTGAAAAGAAAACGCAGCAATTCTGAGAGTCAGTTCTAACCAAAGTTTCAAGGATATTCGGACTGGCAATCGCATGCATTATACCCCCAAAACTGTTAAAGTGGTTTTCAAAGCTGTAATCTTGCACACTTAAAACTGCAGTTAAGACTCAATTTGAAAGCTATTACTCCATTATACCACTCTTAAATGAGAACTTGCCTATGAAGCACGGATACAAACACTTCGACACGAACACGATACAGGAAAGGGTACGTGAAGTGTGTGTCGTGCGTAGATAGACGCGTTAACTTCTTAAAAGTGCCTGCCACAAAAGCAACTTGCAATTCTAGTCCTACTAGTTTGCCTCTTCATAGTTCTGTGAAGGAGAATAACCACTGGATGCAATGCATCTTCAATTCAAGTCAATTGTTACTTTTCTATTTATCATCATACTTTATTTTACAAACTAAAAATGGAACAAAATTGAACCTACAAAATAATTCCCTCTTTCTAGCAACTATTAAACCTACAAAAGCCTCTTTTAACACATGGGATTATTTCAAAAAACAATAAAAATGTATCAGTAAGATGGTTCAATTGAAATTAAAGCAATACTTAAAAAAATTTGTAGTCATGACCTACTTACTTTGTATAGTTCTGGGGCGACTACTTCTGATTTGCATCCTCCTTCTTCCTCCATTAGTCCGAGTGTTTCAAGAGTCATGCTAGTATTTCCTACTTCGTAAAGCCCATTAACAATCGTGCCAAATACATAACATAACATCTTCAGTAAATGGGCTTTGCAAAGCAGGAAAAACTAAAATGACCCCATCACCTTCAATTTCATTCTCTCTCGTCAACTCCCTGAAAATATGCCTCCATCCTATGATAAAAAAATAATAATATTATTTGCATTATGCAATCTTATTTTCAGAAAATAGGTCTTTTATCAGTGTGGTCAAAGGTAACCAAATCTGGAACATAACCACACTTGAAGAGCCAGCCGGCCTCATCTATCTATATCTACAAATCTATAATCTATATTTATAAATCTACAAGTGCACCGATCCCCTTCGTTGTTTTACACTTCTATAAGAAATCCAAAACAAAAAATGTATAAATATATATATATATATATATATATATATAACAGAAATAAGGAACACGTGGATCAGATCGCATTCATAGGATTCGCTCTCTTACACACATAACGTCATCGAGAGATTCGAAACATTGTTGGAACACGAATGGGTCTTGTGGTTTTGTGGATCTAAAAGAGTATGAAGAAGTGTGAGAATGGAACAAAGTGGAGAGAGTTTTAGAGAGTGAAAGAAAGAGAAGGAACCTTTTTTTGGGATGTGGATTCAGAACTTGTAGTATGAATTCATCTGCAAATATAGAATTTATTTTCTCACCCTTTCTAGCGCCGTCACACAGCCTTTCTCTAAATGTTTGAGATGAGATGTTTAGATTTCTAAGAGTAGGGGTCTTTTATAGGCGTTTTCTAGGGCAACCGACTTATAATTAAAAAGGGTAAATTAGACTTACCTCCCCTAAGTAAGCTTAAAATATAGGAACCTCTCTCATAGTTTGTATAATTAGACTGACGTCCATTCTTGCCCCTTCCGTTAGTGACAGTTTATTTGGTGGTTAAAATCTTTGCTAATGACTAATTTATTCTAACAAAAATTAATAAAACTATTCATAAATTATTTTTTTCTCTTAAAATGATTATTAAAGTATTTTCTTCTAATGGTAAATTTGCCCATTATTGAATTGTTGATTTTTAAATTGACTCTACGTAGTATCCACACTTTCTGATAAATTACGACAATGAATGCTATCTGATTGACCGTCCCATATAGCCTGCCAACGATCCAAGGTCACCCTTTTATGAATGGTTGGCATTTTTTTTTTCTCTAATGTCACATACAAATTTGTGATGTAACATATAAGATGAATTGTGATTCAGTTAACTTTGTTTGCAAAATTAAAAGTCAATTTATTACTTTTCGAAAATAAAATTTGAAAACATCCACTTTTGTATAGTTGTTTTACGTTTCAGTATACTCCATGTTTGCACTGTTGTAAGGGATGAAGCTGGGATTTTATATTAACGAGGGCACAAATCAATACAAGAGTTCAGGAGCAGTGCCCCAGGCCCAATTTTTTTTTTATTTATTTTTTTTGTGTGGAGATATTATAATTTTTATTTTTAGGGTTTTAAAAAATAGATTATTACAGAAACACCCCCTGTGGCTAGGCCTTTTATCAGTTGCCCCATGTACTTTAAATTGTATCACTAATACCCCCTGTGGTCTGGAGCAGAGTGAAACAATCACTTTTTCCGTTAAAGTTAACGAAAAATGGATAAAAAATACAAAATTACCCCTATTACATGCTAATGAGACCACCCATATATGCTTAAATATTTATTTAGACATATGTGGTATATTATTATATTGTTTTGATATTATATTTGTTGCTAGAGACCATTCTATGGTCACTTTGAGGTACCTTCAGGAGAGTGAATTTATTTATTTTATTTATTTTTATCTTTGATCTACCTTTGGACACACACAGAGTCTTGGTGATATATTATTTTATTTTATTTTCTTCTTTTTTTTTATCTACCATTGGCCACACACAGTGAAATCCAGTGTAGTGATGTACTAAGATCTTAAAAAAAAAATTTATCACAAAAACTTTGTGTGTGTCAAATTCGCTCTCACAAATGTACCTCAAAATGACCACAGAATGGTTTTTAGCAATAAATATAATATCCAAAACAATATAATAATGTACCACTGTAATACCCGTACCCGGAAAAAGGTAGTAATATTTATTTCTCATGCATTAATTAATGTGATTAATTGCATGTGATGATTTGGGAGAATTTCAGTCAGCCCGATGTGATAAGTGTTCAGTAAAGGACATTGTTGAAAGTTCCACTAGAGGTGGGACCGATATGAAGTGGTACCCACGGGAGGTCCAGATTAAATAAATTGCATTTAGTTGCATTTATATGATTAACTAAATATTTGTTCAAGTGCTTTTAAATATCTTATTGTTAGTTGTGGCCTTTTATAGTACCAGTTTGGGTACCCTAGTGAGAGCGAATTGGAATTGGATTCATAACCAGTAAGTTAATTAGAAACTTCATAAAATATTTGGGACCACATTTGGGACCCATACATGACACAGACACATCCATTTAAATAATTGGATAATTAATATAATTATTTAGGGACATCATAATAGAAGTTAGAAACTTAAGGCGAGGTAACCACAAATAGTGCCAAGCTTTTGTGGAAGCTTTAGATATAAACATATATTTTATATATATATGCGGTTGGTATCATTAGGCCAAAATAAAGAAAGAAAAAAAAAAACAAATAGATGCATAGAACAAGGAGTCCACGAGAGAAAGAAAAGAAAAAGGTTCACGTTGTGGTTTTGTCGCCGTTTCTTCGCTGTTCGATCTCTATTTCACGAATCGAAGTCATATTCGGACTCGTGGAGGTAAGATGATTATTTTTATGTCTTTCTTTTTCAATTTTGGTAATGTTTTTCCGCGACCCATTTTAAGGGGTGATACATATATGTGATCTATATATGTAGGGATATCATTGGGTACAACTAGAGCTAGTTTTGCGATGGAATTTGGGATTTTTAGGCTTTATTTGGACCTATTCGTGAGGTGAGTGTCCTAATCCCAAAATTGGATGTTTAATGTTATTCATTTGTTATTAAATGCTTTAAAATGCTTAATTGTGATTAAGTAGAAAAGCATGTGATTAGTTTGTATTTAACATGTCTAAAATGTTGAAATTGTCATGTTGACATTTTGAGCTGCTTATGTGCTTATTTGGGTCAAAGGGTCTCAAGTGACAATCACCATTATTTAGCCCGTATATAAGGGATGCTCATTTCTCAGAGAAAAGGGGACGGTGGTGACGACCACAGCGAATTGACTACGGTCACGAGAGAATGAGTGATTTCGTTAAATGCGACGGAAAAAGTGAGAATGGCCCGGAATCAGGGGTCCAAACGATGGTGATTGGTTACTTGACACGCCTGCGACCATTTATTGTTGTGATGTTTAATTGGTGTTATGATCCATTAAATACTCCAATTCCATGATTAGTACCACGTACTCACTGAGCGAAAGCTTATTAGATTTTGTGGCTAATGACCACGCAGGTTCAGATGAACATCACAGTGAGAAGCGTTGAACCACGGGGTTTTGGACAATTTGGAAGTATGTTTCTTTTGTTGTATATGTTAATACGTTGTTTGTGGGCTTACTCAGTTGGGTTGGGAGTTGGTTGTAAAATTTGTAATTAGAAACTTATATTGTATGCTTTAGAATTGATACCAATTTGTGTAAGGATTTTGTAATAATCTAGTTTAATTTTTTCTTAGTTTCCAAGTATCATGGACATTTTAGTGGATCAGTTGGGAATGAATGATAATAGGTTTGTACGAGTAATTTGGTTTTGCTTATGTTTTTAACTCTTAACCAGGGAAATTGGTGTGGAAATTTGTTGTGCAAAAATCCGCAGGTTTAATTTTAGCCTGTCGAGTTTTACGGAAACAGACATAACTCTTTCTAGGAAATTCGGATTCGAGCACTGTTTTTTGCGTTGGAACCGAGACTCAGAGGGCTATATTTTGATATAAAATTTGGCTATAAAATGTTAAATGACCTTTCTACCCTTGGGGTTTATTTCAAGCATTTTGTTTTAAAAAGGGTTTCATAATGAGTTTTAACTTGTTTAGACACTTAAATCACTGTTATTCTTCCTTGCTACACGTCCTAATCCGTGTAGGGCGGGTTGGGGGTGTGTCAACCACACATGCCTAAATAAACATTTAAGTATATAAGAGTATTCTCATTAGCATGTAATAAGGGTAATTTTTTTACATTTACCCATTTTCCGTTAACTTTAATGGGAAAAAAGTGACTGTTTCACTTTAGTCCAGACCACATGGGGTATTAGTAAAAAAATTTAAAGTACAGGGGGTGACTGATAAAAAGCCTAACTACAGAGGGTGTTTCTATAATTAATCCTTTTAAAAATTATGTAGTTGTTCTATGGATTTCACAGATATTTGATTGAAGAATAAACATAATTATAGTCAAATACAAACTAATCTCACTATAACTTGCAAAAAAAAAAATATGTGTTCATATGCTTAATTTTTTTCATCATTTTTTTTGTGACTAATTTCACAAGGGTTTAAATACTTGAAGCTAATTGAGTATCAGATATTAATTTGGGTAAAAGTTAGAAAAATTAAAGGATCAAAGTTGATTTATGAGTTCTAAAGGAGTAAATTAAAAAATTTAGAAGTGGCACACATATATAATACAAAATGCATAGACTGGAAAATCTAATTTTGAAGAATTGAGTTGGGGCATGTGTCCCCACTAGTCTAATGGCCCCTGATTTTGAGAGTGGTCCCAGTTGCTCCAAACATGGCGAACAACTTTGCTTCCGACCTTGTAAAGAGTTGTTCCTAATATTGAAAGAGTTGCTCGCAACGTTTCTTTAAAATATGATGACTTTTTACTTTACACAAATATTTTCTAATTTTCAAAAAATAGTAATCTGACTAACACACAGAGTTGAAGTAACTTATTATCCATGGAGTAATACTATGCTTCCCAAATTTCTATCCCAAAAATAATTTTCAAATGATGTGACAGTGGGGTAAGGTAAATAACTTCCAATTAAAATTCAACCAGTCCTACTATATTAGACCTCTGGCCCACTGCCACATCATTTAGGAAACACTTTTGGGATAGAAATTTGGGAAGTATAGCATCAGCTGCTATAGCGAGTAATGTTGTGCTTTGCAAATCTTAATTTCAAATTCACATTCCAAATGATGTGACAGTGATATGACAATGAATTCTTCAATAATGATTGGACCAAATCAACATCTAATTAAAATTCAGAATCCATTGTCATATCATTTGAGATGTGAATTTGATATTAAAATTCATTACTCAATACTCTATAGGGGGAAATGAACCTGCTCAGATTATGGAAGGTATACAGAGCTTAGTCCAACCAGCCAGCTAATTCATTGTCAACCTTAGTATCCGTTTGTTATGTGAATTTAGGGAAGGAAAAGAAAAGGAAAAGACGAGAAAGACAACTATTTCTCTAGTGTGTTTTTTTTTTTCCTTCATACTTGATTAACATTAACAAAAAATAAAACACAAAAAATCAAATTAAATATAATAAGAACTCAAGAAAAGAGGGAAAGAAAATGACTTGCAAAATATATAATTTTGAGTTTTATTTCACCATGTATTTCTTTCCTTCATATTTGTCATCATTTTCCTTACTACTCATAGAGAAGTGTTTCTCTCAGTGTTTTTTTTTTCTTTCCCTCCCTAAATTTATAAACCATGCTGACCATTGCAAAACACAGAAAACCGATTTCCCCTTACTTTAAAACCAAAAAAGCCCGAAAGAAGAGAGAGAGGGGATAAAAAAAGACTTGGCTGAGTAACTTTGCTGAATAATATAAAAAACTTCTTCAATAGAAATTGACGAAATCAATAGAATTTCCAAAAGATGAGCAAAAGCTGAATTTGAAGTCTTCCCAGAGGAGCAATTGGCTAACAACAATTTATAACGACGGGGATGAACAGCTGGACGGTTTGACCCAAAAAAAAAAACTGGTCCAAAGCTGTACTTTTCATTCTTCAAAATTAGACATAAATTAACAAAAGAGTAATGACGGTTTGAAAAAAATGCATTCTAAAAGCTCTAAATTTTTTCATTCTTCAAAATGAAACATAAATGAACAAAAATGCATTCCTTTTGTATACGAGTCGTAGTGTCGGCTTCCTCCTCAACTCTTGGAGTTGCTGCATAAAGAAAGTGCCTCGATAACCATAAACCAAACTTTCAACAATGTACATATTCAACGCAATCCCATAGTTGAGAACCTTCACCATCTAGTTACCACAAGAGAAAATGAATCCTGATCGAAAAACGCATTTTTTCCATTGTACATGAATGTGGAGAGAGAAGATGAAATATACCTTGATCTGTGTTACACCAGCAGTCCTAAAACATTCTTTCAAGGTTCTTGTTTACCAACCAACAAAGTCTTAAAACAAGTTGGCGCTACTTTAAGCCCATCAACCCCCTTACTTTCTCTTTTCCACTGCAGGTATAACAACAGGATTTTTTGTTAATCACTCGTATGAACTAGAGGAAAGAAGAGAAAATAAGTGAAAGTACTTCACTTCATCTATCTTTCTCTCGATTGGGAGTTTTAGTAAGGAGTGAAAATGTGAGTAAAAAAGGAAAACTAAACCCCACTTTCTCTCAGAATTGGGAAATAAAGAAGAGAAAAGAAAGTGGGGAATAATGAATCTTTCTTAATACCCATAATAATCATTATTTTAGCCTAGCATTTATTTTTTTTATTACATCTATGTCCTAGGGCACCCACAACTACACAGTATACATTAACTATGTTTAAAAAAAAAAAACCATTCATCTCTCTTCTCATTAGACGATCCATAGCTCTCCTCTCCATTGATTTGGTGTTTAAAGAAGGAAAAGAAGAGGTGGTCGAGGCTTCATTACATGAAGTCCTTGATGAGTAGAATGTTAAACTTTTTATTTTTTTTTCCTTTTCTTCTCAACTTGCAAATAAGAGGAAAGAAATAACCTTCTCTTCTCTCCTAAACTCCCAAACAAGATGGGAAAAAAACCCATCCTTTCTCTTCTCTTCTTTTCTCTTCTTTTCTTTTCTCTCCCAGAACACAGCGTACAATTCTATTGTACCTACATCTTCTTAGAGATGGTGAGTACTTTTAAATTTACTTTAGAATAGTTGTAACTAAAGTACCGATATAATCCAGTTGAGTAGAAAAACTAAATCTATTTCAAAAAGGAATTTGACAAAGAAGTTTAGAACTAAAATGAAAAGAGAACTAGAGAATGAAAGAAATGAAAAGAGAAAATCAAACTAAAATTATTAATCTAGAGAAGCAAAAATACCTTGTAGGAAATGAAGGGATTAGCTCTTCAAGCACTTTAATAACGATTGAACCACACACATCTTCCTCATAGGAAATTTCATCATCTTTTGCAGCTGCAAACAATATAAAAAAACCTCACAATCCATATCCTTCCAAATAACAAGAACTAGAGAATGAAGAAAAAAACAAAAACAAAATAGATTTGAGTATCAAAAATGAATTTTCTCAAATCCATTGCTTTCCAAATATAAGGACTGTATGGGGAAGAAAATTGACCCGACGATCCATTCGTTTTGAGAAAAATATTTTACACCCAAAATATATTTCATGTAAACTCTCTTGGATGAAAGAAAAAAAAAAACATTTTTCTTCACATTTTGATGTTTGGTTGACACTTGAAAAATATTTCACAAATAGCAAAATAAAACAGTTTTCATACGGTCGTTCCTATAGGAGCAACACACACACACAGACACACACACACACACACACACACACACACACATAACAGGAATATTGTTATCTCCGCATCTCTTGTACATATATTGTAGGTGCAAGGCACGAATATGGGTTGGTACATAAGCAAGAATATTGCATACGTGCAAAAAAAAGGCTTATGAACTTGTCTTGTCCATATATAAGTTATACACTATTAATAGTACATTTCCAGGCGTATAAATAAAAAAATATGCATGTGCATGCATGAAGATACACATTAATATACATGTTGATTGATAGTGCATTCTATTAATTTTTTTGTTAAAGGTCTCTAACATAATTACAAAAAACTTTTGACGTCAATTTAAGAAAGTTGTGAGTTTGTTTACACGTCAAAAGTGTTGGTTATGTATACTTTATGCTTGTTGTTTTCATTACATTAAAATAAAAAAATAAAAAGAATCAAGAGAAATGTAGTTGTACGATTGTTTACAAAATTGTATGAAGCATATTTATTAAATATTTTACACGAGTATAACCATGGACCTTGGAAAATTGATGAATCCCCCGCATCTACCCCGGTGGTTCTTAGCTTAATTTTAAACATGAAAATTCTCTTGATCCCTCCCCTTCACTTCCCCCTCTCATCCTTCTCTTCACAAAACAAAGAGACCACTAATTACCACTTGAAACCATCAATAATTTGAAACACATAAAATCTCCTCTGCAGCTGCCTGACTCTCTTCCACATAAAATTTTCATATGAATGAATATAACTCGCATATACTTTTTTCATAGATATCGGATAAGTATAACTAACATGAGGGCAGGCTAGGCTATACGAGCTCTGTTCCATTTGAACCTAGAACATGCCAGATTACTTGAAACCAAAATAGTATAAATATACTCCTTCCGTCCAATATTATGTGTCCACCTTTGGGAGTTCAACTTTTAAGGGAACATAATGATTGTCATTCACATGGCATGGAACGAATGCAAACGACCCAAAATACCCTTAGTTTGTTTTCTTTTCCTTCTCACTTTTTGTTGGGTAATTTCAAAATCAATAAGGGCAATTAGGAAAGTAACTAAAATTTTATCATGGAATATTCTTAGTGGACAATAGTTTTGAGACGACCACAAAAGGAAAGATGGACACATAAAATGGGACGGAGGGAGTACTACTTACTGACTTCTTAGAGCCTGTTTCGGTTAGGTTTAAAAATAGTCACTGTTTAGGATTAGAGAATCTTTAAAAAAGCAACATATTGGAGCTTTTTTAAAAAGCAGTTCAGGATTTTTTAGAAAGTTGTGAAAAAACTAACCCAAATGGTCACAACTTTTCCAAGAATCACTTGAACTGAAAGAGCTGTCCCAAATAGGCTCCTGGTATTTGATCCAACAACCTCTAAACAAGCTAATATACAACCTACAGACTACCTAAATTTGATCTGACACCCTCGAGACATATGCCAAATCTTACTGGAAGTTTACTATCAATCTTTGTTACCTTCCTCCTCTCCTACTTCAGTTTAAAACCTCACAGTGCCTTGAATTTGTATGGTAAGAGTATCTTTTCACCCCAGAGCACATGCCCTCCAATTGTTAATCCTAACTATGATATGAAAAGCACGAAAATCCTAATAATGTTCGGCAAATGCTCTATTACTTTCTTTTCCCCGAAATCACTGATCACAATAGGCCATATCACCATGTTTTGCGACTCTTCGGCCTTTCCTTTCAACCCATAACTTCTTGTCCACTACATAGCACTGCAACTAAAATTTGGAGAATTGCAAACAATTTTAATGCATTTTTCTCCCTAGGTGAGATTACTATTTTTATGACAACTACTTGAATCAAACATTTTCAAAACACCACACCCCCACTGACGGGCACACAGTGAGAGCGGAGGCTTGTTTGGTATGAGGGAAGAGGAGGAGGAGGGGGGTCGGGGTGCCTCTGTCCTTGATGCCCACAATTTTCAATCCGTCCAAAAGTGGACGAACAGGGAGAAAGTAAAGGCTTATCTCCTCTTTTGACTTATTTGTCTGAAGAGAAGCCATGATTTCGCTACGTAAGGTATAATACTAAAACATATAATATTCTCTTCTTTACTTCCTCAATTAATTTTGGATGACTCCCTTCCTTACCCTAGTGATACCTCTTCCCTCCTTCCTTCCATTTGTCTACCCCTCCTACCAAACATAGCATTAAAGAGATGAGCATACAACCCACAATTATGAAACATATTATGGATAAAAATTGTCCCGATAAGAAGAAGAGACATTCTGATTTAAATTTTTTATGTAGTAAAACATGGGAAGCCAAATTAAGCGTGTTCTAATTACCTCGAGAATGTTTTGTAGTTGAAGTACTGTTTCTAAGATATGAAATGTCCTCATGGTCTAAATCACGGCCTTCAATCTGAGCAAACTCATCCAGCATACAGCCAATGAGATGATATGCGACCATACTTGTCTCATCACAGGCCTCTTGCAAGGCTAGGTAGTTGTTTCCACTAGTGCTTTGTTTATCATGCATAAAATTTTCCTCCGGAACAAGTTCTGGGTGGTTTTCTGGTTCTTTTCTCTCGCTACTTAATCTTCCATCAGGTGAAAATAACGGGGAAGACCCAAATACATTCACTGTACATTTCAGTGAATCGGGTTCACTCAGCCCCATACTTCCATCCATATTTTCCAGTCTGTCAAGACCTTTTGATTCCCTACATGGGTTTGGAGAAGCAGAAGCAGAGAGATCCACAAAATTCGCTCTTGTTGTAAAAGAGGGTAATGTGGAATTAGTAGGATTCGTCTCACCAGTACTTTCAATTTGGTCATCTGAATAAAGAAATCTGCGCGTTTCTAGCAGTTCCTCCTGTTCATCATCATCATTATCATCAAACCCATCGCTAGCGTCACTTTCTTCTGAATTCTCCATATACGCATTAACATAATCTTGGTCAAACTCGTGTTTAGGAAGAAAGTCCCAAACAATTTGCTTTATCTGAGCACCCACACTCAGAACACATTCCACCTCTTCTTCTATTTCCTTCTTTGAGAAAACTCTGCAACGGGCACTTTGAGAGCGGTGTCTATTGATAACAGCAAGAGTTTCGGATAAAGATTCTGGAACAGAATCCATCTCACTACACTCAAAAAGGTATTCGGTCAAAAGGATCCTTACTGCCGAACGTAAACTCCGGTCTGATAATTTCCTGCTTGGATCCAGCAAACTCCGCAAATTCTCCATTTCTCGAAACCTCACGCTCTTAAGAAGCAAAATAGCTTTTGCTATCTCATGTTGTAATGCCTCGGTTGCCGGTGACAACTTTTGAAACTCCGTTTCACAGGGGCGACCTAGTAGATTTAGCGATAAGCCAGCCACGGTCATTGCTTTGGCTAATGGTTCTGGTAGTTCATCATCTTTGGCGAGTTCCGAAAGAATCTGATTGCAATTTTTTCTCACGTTGTCAGTTAAATCTCCTCGTCCCCATCCAGATTTTTTTGGCTTTAACTGTGGGGTATATCCTTGGATACCTCTGAGCTTCCTATGCATTGCACTCAGAGTCTGGAAGGGTAATTCGTGGAGAACACCGAGTACTTCAGTGGCGGCATCGTGATAATACTGAGAATCCTTTCGCCCGTTGAAGGAATCTTGGGATGCGGGTATCAAAGGTTTTATAAAATTATCCCGGAAGTTTTTTGGGTCTATAAGAAGTTGAGATATATGTTTAGATATATCAATATCAGTTTTGTTTCTAAGCACTAATAAAAGACGTTCCTTCACGATCTTTTTCAGCTTCCAGCGGACTTTCTCAAATTTGGCTGTGCCACCTGTCAGAACCTCGGCTAATAGGCAAAGCCCTTTATTGCTCATACCATCAATCAGCAAGAAAATGTTGCTTTGATTGTTGGCCAAATCACTGAGATTCATACTTTTTTGAACCACATGATGCTTTTTACTATCATTAGATGCTCCAAATCCTCCTTCAACTAAAGTCCTGATGGTCTCGTATGATACCTGGAAACAGTTGAGAAACATCATTAGCAGATAAAAAGAGACCACATAACACAGAGAACAAGGTGGGATTTCATCCTGGTAAGTTTAACATGCACAAGGGACCATCCCCATTGTTGTCAAAGGGTGAATTGAATAGTTTATTGAATCGCCAAAATTGTGAATTGTAAGATACATGTATACTGTAGACATGTATAAACACTTTGTACAGTGCTTAAAACGAACAAAATAAAGATTACAGTTCATTGGGAAAAAGTATTCATAAAGATTATTTTGGATTAAGCATTCTTAGACTAACAAAAAATAACAAAACCTTACATGTACCATCATTGCAAATTCTCATTTCTAGAACAAACAGAAGTTAGAAGGTAAAAGTGCAATAACAACACCGACCAAGAAAAATTCCCAACCTCACAAAAAGGCAACAATGAATGCTCCACAAGACTACGTGGCCTTAAAAAAGTGATTACAAGAAACACAAATAGATATCCAGTAGTTGAATAGTTTCGTCTTTGATTTCCTGCATTAGACACTTCATCATCTTGGTTTTTTAAGATAAACATGTCTTACATCCTAGAACTTGAGTTGTACTGACTTTTGCATAAACAAACAAGAAAATAAAAATCATGATGCCCCTACTTCTGATAACAATGTTACTTTTATGCATATCAAAGAAAACAATAAATATACATAAACAATCATTCCAATCAAAAGCACTTTTACTTAAAATAATATGTGGTCATCATGACTTTTTAAGTACTCCCCCATCGAATATAATACCACTTATTATTCAAAATAATTTTAGAATATGGGAAATACTCACATCATCTTCTCTGAGCAATGATTCGGGAATAGTCCTGAGAATACAAAACAAAATATAAAAAAGTCATACCCAAGTCAACATAAAGTAATAATCTAAAGATAAACTACAATTAACATAATACAATACAACACTCATTGTGACCTGGATATCAGGTTCGAATCGCAACAGCACCCTCCCTGCATGCAGGGGTAAGCTACATACATCAAACCCTCTCCAGACCTCTTAGTGGCGGAAACCACTTGCACAGGGTTGTCCTTTTCTACAATATTTAATAGTCGGGAAGACATGTCCAAATACACTAAAAAAAAAACGTGAAACAAGTGACACTATGGATCAAAGCAAGAAATTCCCAATGGGAAAAAAAAGCGTTTTAACATGTGTGAAAAAGGTTTCATCAAAATAAATCTAATACTCCCCAAATTAAGGGCAAAATAATATGTAAAGCTGAATGTTAAGTCATGTGACCAACATGACTAATTTATGTTAGCTTGTGAACAGTTAACTACTCACACAAGTGATGAATTTGACAACATAAGAAATTACAGGCATACAAGTGCTAAAATTGAAGCCATATAAGGTTAAATTAAACTCAATCCTGAGTTCAGAAGGCCAAATTGAAGACAATGAGCAATGAAGAGGGAGAGGATTCAAGGGAGTTCAATCTCAACCAATTGGAGAAGAGCAATTCTGGCAATGAAGAAGTTCAAGATAGCAACAGGGACAGACAAGTTAGACATCTAACAACATCGACAAGGGTGGGGGAAGGAGATAATGAACCACTTTATAGTCAGATGTATGCAGCGTAGTGAGTGTAGCAAAACCCACAATGGTAAAGGAGAAGCACGAAGTAACAAGGATATCGACTGAAACGAAAGCTGGAGGAGATGAAGGTGTGGTATTCAGAGAGAGAGAGAGAGAGAGAGAGAGAGAGAGAGAGAGAGAGTTCTAGACTGTATACAAATGGAACTAATAATTGACCAGATATGTGAGCTAGAGTGTGATATTAGGTCTATTATTTTATTTTTTGCTGGAAAGTGATATTAGGTCGATCAGTTGCTTGATATTCGTCAATTGTCCATTCACTGAGCCTCTCCTGAACAAATTCATGGAGTACAAGAAGTTAATTCTAGTCACATTCAAAATCTGGAATCATAATTGGGGGAAAAATCTTCTTCTTAGGTTATGGAGAACAGATAAAGAATCAATTAGGAATTGGGAGATTCTTTCAAGGGTTTTGAGGAGGATGCCATTACACTATTTTAGGCCATTGATGTAAGTTGGAAGCTAAATTGCACAGTTACGAGAAAGAACAAAAGTAACCCTAAAGGAGAGACCGTTCCACACTTAATAACCAGAGTTAACTAAATACACAAAAAGTTAACAGGTGGGAGATTCTTTCGAGGGTTTTGAGGAGGATGCCATTACACTATTTTAGGCCATTGAAGTAAGTTGGAAGCTAAATTGCACAGTTACGAGAAAGAACAAAAGTAACCCTAAAGGAGAGACCATTCCACACTTAATAACCACAATTAACTAATTACACAAAAAGTTAAAGGGTGGGACATGGCAATCAAGGGAGAAGAAGAGGAGAAGGGCGATCTTGTTGTTTTTCATTGAGGTCTAGGATGATCACAAGGAATATTCGGAGGCTGAATAACCCGAACAAAAAGAAGGTAGAAAATTTGATGAAACGGGGAATGGCATGCGAGCGTGGCTTGTTTACAAGAACCAAAAACGGAAATCATAAGGAGTGAAGTAATTTGGGGTTTATGGCCAGATAGGTATGTGGATTGGGAGTTCTTGAAGTTTGATAGTAGAAGGGGAGGCACATTGTTAAGGTGGAACAATGGACTGGTAAAATGCAAATGAATGAGATGGGGGAATTTTCCATCTGTGAATTTTTTGGGTATCAAGGAAATTGTAAGGTGTGTGTTTTCCAAGGATTTACGGTTCAGTGGTAGTTGCAGATAGATCAAGATTGGGTTCAACCGAGGTCTATGACAAATGGGTGGAATGATCTGGGGTGAACTTTGTGGGTATCAAGGAAATTGGAAGGTGTGTGTTTTTACGGTTTAGTGGTAGTTGTAGATAGATCAAGATTGTGAGTTCAACCAAGGTCTATGACAATTGGGTGGAACGATCTGGGGTGCAAAAGCGGAGATTTGAGTGTGGTTAGGTTTCCAAGTGAGAGACTTGCTGACCAAATTGTCTCATTTGATGGCAGATTTTCTGAGTTCATTGATTTCATTAAGCTAATGGACTCTTCTTTCGTGGGAACTAGATCACTCCGTCGAACATTAGGGAGCATCCTACCTTCTCTAAATTGGCTAAATTGCTAGCTTCTAGGGGTTCGAAAGAGAAATTTTCAGATGTATTTGAATCAGCCTTACCATGACCTCTCAGACCAAAATCAAATACACATTCTCCTCGATTCGAGAATGTGGTTGAGGGAAGACAAATTTAGGGAATTAATTTAAGGCTGGTGCGATTCATTTCAGGTGTGCCAATTTCATTCTAGCAAAGAAAAATTAGAATTGCTTCAAAAGGAGCTGAGAAAATGGAATAAAGAGGTATTGGGCAACTTAGACTGGAGGAAGAGAAAACTAATGGAGGAAATAAGGGGTTAGACTGGAAAGAATAAAACCTCACACTATAAGAGACTAGAAAATATAAGAAGAGCTCAATGCAAGTCCAAGAGAGTGGTGTGTATCAAGGAAAGCAGTTATAGATAGAAGTCCAGGGCTATATGGTTAGGTGGGGAGAATTTCCATCGTATTGTAAAAGCGCATAAGAGAACGAATCATATTACGAAAGTTGAGGTGGTACAACGTACGAGTCACAATATCTGAAAAAGAGGTACAATAGGAAGTAATGCATCATTGAAACAAGCGAAATATGGAGGTGAAATGACAGAAGTTCAACTCCTGACAGACCACAAGGAACAGCGAGGTGTTGGAGAGAACTTTTTCAGAGGAGGAGATCTTGGGAGCTTTAAGAAGTTGTGACGGAGATAACGCGGTGATCTAGGACTGCTTTTTAATAGCATTTATCCAGAAATTCAGACATGGTAAGATGTGTTGGCAACCTTCCAGTGATTCTCCCATGTGAAAAAGTTTGAGAGAAGCCTCAACACCACCTTTGCAACTCTAATTCCAAAGAAGGGTGGTGGCAGTACAGCCAAAGGATTTCAGGCGCATTTGTCTCATTGATGTTCTTTTACAAGCTACTTGCAAAAGTGCTTGTGACTAGAAGTGGACAGTGATGGACTAAATCATTTTAAACCCTGAAAATACTTTCATGGGAGTGGCAGATTTTGAATGTAGCACAAATAGCTAATAGCTAATAGTATTCAAGATCCAAGGAAGCCCAGGAAGGTATTGAATGTAAGTTAGCTATCGATAAATCTTATGATTATGTGAATTGGATGTGATATAGGCAAATTGTGGGGAAATGGGTTTGTGGAGAAAATGGAGGAGTGAGATTAACTTCTGCAAAGTTCGGTATGCTCATCAATTACATATCACAATAACTTTTTTAGGATTCTTTTGGCAGTTCAAGGGGCATTTAACCCTTTTAGGTATAGTTAACACAAACAGAATTCTTTACATTTATCGAATCTAGAATGATTAAGAGATAGATACTCTAAAGTTCACTACAATGGTCAATAAAAAAGTTCCCAAGAAGTTACATACCTAAGGTTCCACGCACAGTCATTGAGATATATAGAAACAGACCCTTATAAGTTATGAAAGAGCTTTCAACATACCTATCATTTTGACAATTGGCTTCTTTCAGTTTCACTTGTCCTGAGCTGGACTTATCAAGTCCCATCAACCACCTGCATCGAATGTAATTCATAGTCATTTCATGCACAAATTTTTTAGACTGGAACAAGATTTATCATTAAAAATTTCTTGGGAAGGTGATCTAAAATGCAAGACTATGCCGCCCAAAAGGAGCAGACACTACTCAACTCGTCCTGTCCACTTTTAGAAACAACAGCAGTTCCTATCAGGTTAACCAACAAAACTTTTAGAAGGTTTATAAAATCATGAAATTGTCCATACGAATCTAAGATGAGTTGTGTGGTACACCATCTACTTACGAATACATTGAAATCAAATAGGACTCCGATTTCTCAAAAGGAAAAACCTTCTAATATACCTGATGTAACCCAATCAAGGTGCCTCCAAAAGAAACGGACTTAAAAAGGAAAAACAAAAAAGAAACACCGTAACCCAGGAAGTACATTACAGAAGTTGATGGTCATAGAAACCCTTGTTTTAACATTTTTGCGAATAATTATAAATTAAAAAAAAACATTATTTCGTTTCCAACTAATCTTTGTTGAGTAAACACCAGGAAAAGACAAACAACTATCGGACTTGCAATCAGACAGTCTCGTCCTGAGGAGGCAAGCACGCAATTACTCTGCAACCTTGGTCGGTCAACTAGCCATCACTAAAGTATAATTCCCTCTAACATGTTTTTTTTTTATGTAATAATTGGGCTTCCTATTACATAATTGTGTTCATTAGGTCCTCTTTCCAGCAAAACACGATAGTTTGGGAAATAAACCTGAGAACTGTACTGGATTTTATAGTACGATACCTTATAGATATTCTCTTCTCCTAAATTTATGGCCATCTCTAATTAATATACCTATTAACATCGACTTCCACACCACCTGTTATGACTGCAGACCACCTTAACACCCCTAACACTCCAATTGATTTGTGGATTTAGACTTAAATTTAGTCATTTAGAGAAGGGAAAAACAAAAACAAAAAACTATTCCCCGAGAGATTTCCTCCATGCTTAACTAACATTAGAAACTAAAACAACTTTTAAAATATAGTAGGAACTCGAGAAAAAACGAAGCGAAGTGAATCAAGTGACCAACAAAAATTCAAATTAAAACTATTTCCGTAGAGATTTCCTATATGCTTAACTAACATTAGAAACTAAAAAAGGTTTCAAAATATAGTAGGAAGTCAAGAAAAGGCGAAGGGAAGTGACTAACAAAAAATTCAAAATTCTTAATTTTAGGTTCACCGTATTTTCTTTTCCTTCTTATTTTCATCACTATGTTCCTTATTAACCCAACAATGAAAAGTGTACTCTTCACCGTTTTTTTCCTTCACCTTCACTAAATCCATGAACCAAATAGAGCCTAATGGAAAATGATTATTTCCTCTGCTCACTCACACCATTATAGAAACGATCTTCAAGCTTTATAGTTAAGCACCTCTCTCTCTCTCTCTCTCTCTCTCTCTCTCTCTCTCTCTCTCTCTCTCTCTCTCCCTCTCTCTCTCTCTCACACACACACACACTGACACACACACACACACACCATTACACGAAACGATCTTCGAGCTTTATAGTTAAAGGATATAGCACCTCTCTCCCTCTCTCTCTCTCTCTCTCTCTCTCTCGCCACAAACTTATTCTGTGATTCTCCATTTCACTGCTATTAAATTACTGACAATTGGGATTACTTTTATGTTCAACTGAAGAAAAGGGGAAACTAAGAAACTCACACCCAAAAAAACAAAAACCCACCAAGCTACCGCTCTAGCTGAAAGCTTGAAACTAATAAACCAAATTGGAACAGTTGAGCTGATATTTGATATTTCAATTTCCAAATAATTGGAACATCAAAAACAATAAAATAAACTGAAATTCAATTATATTATTAAAGATTTTCAATTTCTCAGTTTTCTAAGCGACCAAACATTCGTTATACATAATACAATTTTAACAACAGTAGTTCCAATAAAGAATTTTAATTGTGCAACTGAGAAAATACAAATATTGTTATAAAAAAAAATTAATAATACATACTAACCTTCTTTTGATTCTAAGCTTCTTTTCTTGGCGCTTAAATTGTGTCAATAAAGATTCACAATCTGTATATAAGAACTCCATAACATATATATATATATATAGAGAGAGAGAGAGAGAGAAAGAGAAGAAAGCGGTAGAAGAAGAGGACAATGGGATACTTAGCAGAGTATTAGATTGAGTTGGTGGAACTTAGAAATAGGAAGGAACCGAACACAGTTACAGAGAAAACCATGAAAGAGACGAAGAAGAACAACATTAGGGCAAGGAGTATTGGGCTATGGCAGAGCATGTATGGGCCTGAGACTTGGGCCAAGGCATTGCCAGATTTGGGCTTTTAGGTCTGTCCTCTTTAAAAAAAAGGAAACGGAAAAGAAAAACAATAAGCGTGGTTTTTGTAATTTGCGGTTTCCGTTTTTTTTTTTTTTTTAGTGAACTCTTTTGAGAACAAAAAAGAAAAGAAAAGTACGATCGTAAATTAAGCACCATAATATTACACAATGGATCTTCTTAAAAAGGCACGGGCACAGCGAAATAGATATGACACTGCACGTTCACATCATGGAAAAGCAAAAATAAAAAATATTTGACACAATAGTGCACTAACAAATTATTTTTTTTTGGTAGGGCTAAATACACCCATCCTTTTTGCTAAATACACTCATTCTTTCCTTATTTTATTCATTTTCTCCTAAAAACTTCCACTTTTCTAGTAGACCCTCACTACCCTTTGTCTGCTAACCCCATTCCCCAACCCTTCTCTGCATCTCCTCTCTCTCTCTCTCTCCCCCACACCACATGACCAACACCGCCACCACTACACAAGCACTGGACCACCACCACCATAGGGCCACAACACCACCTCCACCACCGTATCTCCACACCCACAAAACAGAAAATGGCCCTACCTCCACCATCGCCCCCCGCCCAACCACCACCCCTCTCTCTCTCTCTCTTTTCTCTCAACACATGGTCGCCGCTACCACCACCACAGGGCCACCGCCACTCTTCTCGATCTACCTCTCTTCTCTATCTCATCTTTCTCTCTCAATAGAACCAAAGGGGCACTACCAGTGTCGGACTCATTGGGCGTTGGGTGTCGTGTTCGGTATGTTGGGGCTCTGGTTTCAATTTGGGAAAAGACGAGGGGGCAGCGTTTTCGTCTGGAGAAGATGGAGGGGCTAGGGTTTTTAGTTAGGGGAAAAAAAAGATGAGAGGCTAGGGTGTGGGAGGTAGCGGCGATGGCCAGGGTAGGGGCAGGGGTAGGGGTGGTGGTGGCCTCTCTCTCTCTCTCTCTCTCTCTCTCTCTCTCTCTCTCTAGTTTGTATTGATTTGGGGTATTCCGAATTGTAGAAATGTTCTCTAGTTTGTTTTGATTTGGGGTTCTTGGAATTGTAGATCTGTAAATCTGCAAGTTCTCTATAGTTTGTGTTGATTTAGGGTTTTTGGGATAAAGAAGAGTGATAGAGAAAGAATAGATAGGGTTAGGGAGAAGGGTATTTTGGGTATATCCAAAATTTTAAGCAATGTGAATTATTTTAGTATTTAAGAAATATTAAATAATAAAATATGAGTGTATTTAGCCCCTCCCTTTTTTTATTTGTTATTTATATTTATAATCTTACTTTAGGTTCAATTCATATGTTGTTCACAAATTATAATACAACTATTGTTTTATTTTATGTGCAATACTTATGAGTAATGCTACATCTACCGAAACAGTGCACCGAAAGTGTGCACCGAATTGATCCGGACCACTCATTTCAGTGGTCCCCACACGTTTTTGTGTGGGGACCACTGAAATGAGTGGTCCGGATCAATTCGGTGCACACTTTCGGTGCACTGTTTCGGTAAACAAATCATTTCCGAATACTTATTTGCCAAAAAATACTATTTGACGTGAACAAAATGGAGAGATAGAAACCATTGAATTAGGGGTATATAATGAGACGAGTCGGTCCATCCTAGCTCGTTAGTTGATGGTCCACAACTCGCCTTTCCCCATCAACGAGCCCAACTTGTTACTCAACCCATCGAATTTGTGCTCGAGCCGAGTTCATCTTTCGCAGCCCATGACTCGCCCCACGGTCGAGCTTGCTTACCCCGCAAACTCGTCTCGTGCCCCACCCCTGTGACATGGACTCATTCGCCCGTGTCACGCCAACTTGCAAATAACTTGTTTTTATTTAACTATTTTCAGATTCTAATAAAAATAGTTGACTATAGAAAACTACTTTTCTATATAACCAAACAAAACTAAACCAAACCAAGCATGTGTCCCAATCAGTGGGGGTTGGTTGTATAAATCATTTTTCTCCATCCTGCACGATCAATAGTTATATGCTCACTTAAATTATACATATATTCATATCTTGTTGCACTACATACTCTCAGGTTAGTGTAGGTCTGCCCCTCCCTCTAACCATTCCAGATACTACGATCTTATTATTCTTTCACACAGGTGAGTCTATAGGTCTTCATTGCACATGGCCGAATCATTTAAGTCTATTCTCCCTCAACTTATCCTCAATTTGTGCCACTCTTACAGTCTCTCTAATGTACTCATTTATAATTCTATCTTTCCTAGTCGTACCACACATCTACCTTAGCATCCTCATCTCAGCAACGCTCACTTTGCTAATGTGTTGTTTCTTAGTTGCCCAACATTCTGTCCCATAGAGCATAGATGGCCTAATTGTTGTCCTACAAAAGCTTCCATTCAATTTTGTTGGTATTCTGCGGTCAGATAATACTCCGGAACATACACCATGGGACCTCATCTTGAATGTGTCTAGTCAATTCATCCATAATTAGGGCAATATAAATAAGGGCTCAAGGCCGACCCTTGGTGTAGGCCTACGGTAATTAGGAATTCGCTTGTTTCTCCGGCTGGTGATCTAATTGTAGTAATCACTTTATCATACATATCCTTCACCATGTCAATATAACCCTTGGTCACTCCCTTCTTCTCTAGCACCCACCAAATTAAATCTCTAGGCACCCTATCATAAGCTTTCTCTAAATCAATAAAAAACCATATGTAGATCTTTTTTCTTCTCTCTATACTTTCCATTAGTCTCCTAAGTAAATAAATTGCTTCCATAGTTGATCTCCTAGGCATAAATCCAAACTGATTTTCTGACAGTGATGTTGTGCCTCTTAAGCGATGCTCCATCACTCTCTTCCACAACTTCATAGTATGGCTTGTCAACTTAGTACCTCTATAGTTGTTGCATTGTTGTACATCTCCTTATTCTTATATATAGGCACTAGAATGCACTTCCTCCATTCGTCAGGTATTTTCTTAGTCATTAAAATTCTATTAAAAACTTTTGCAAGCCAAGATGCCCCTACATCTCCCAAGCATTTCCAAACCTTAATGGGGATCCCATATGATCCTAAGGCCTTGTTGGACTTCATCTTCTTCAAAGCAAATTCAACCTCAAACTTTATTATTCTCCGATAGAATCTATCATACCCAGTACCGCGCACTACAAGAAAAAACCCTTTTTATGACTTTTTTTTTATTTTGGGCTAATGACTATTTTAAAAAAAGAGTCATAACAAATACTTTTTTCTAACATATATGACTCTTTTTGCAAATATAGTCATAAGATTGGTAAGTGGTGTTTTATTTACGACCATTTTTTTATTAGTCATAAATAATAAGATTGTTTATGACAGTTTTTTTAAAATGGTCATAAATAATAAGATTTTTTATGACAGTTTTTTTGAAAATGGTCATAAATAATAAGATGGTCAAAACAATAAGAGTTTTTATGACAGTTTTTTGAAAATGGTCATAAATAATAAGCGTTTTTATGACAGTTTTTTTGAAAATGGTCATAAACAATAAGATGGTCATAAATAATAAGAGTTTTTATGACAGTTTTTTTAAAATGGTCATAAATAATAAGAGTTTTTATGACAGTTTTTTGAAAATGGTCATAAATAATAAGACTTTTATGATTTCATTTTTTGGTAGTCATAAATATTCTTTATTTTTATGACTCTTTTTCTTTGAATTCTAGAATCAAACGTAAGTACTGTTTTGGGAAAAATAGTGAAAAAAAGACAATATGCTAAGATTTTTAAAGTTAAGATTCTTGATTAGGGAAATGTCCTCTGTACAAAGATATTTTGTGAAATTTTACTTGGCATACACGAATATTATGTGAAATTTCACTAAATCTTTACATGAATATTAAGTGAAATTTCACTTAAATCGACCTTTGAGAGACTAGTTTTTAAGAAATTACTTTTTGAAATTGGACTATTAACACTTGATAGTTACTTTTAGTGTCACAAATTTGGATTTTATTAAGAATTATATTAGATTTTTTATGACAGTTTTTTGAAAATTATCATAAAAAATAAGATTTTTTATGACATGTTTGTGAAAAGTGTCATATATAATAAGTATTTAGAAAAGTGTCATAAATAACAAGACTTTTATGACTTCAGTTTTGGGTAGTCATAAATATTCTTTATTTTATGACTATTTTTCTTTGAATTCTAGAATCAAAGTACTGTTTTTTGGGAAAAATAGTGAAAAAGACAATATGTTAAGATTTTTAAAGTTAAGATTCTTGATTAGGGAAATGTGCACTGTATAAAAATTTTAAATGAAATTTCACTTGGTATACATGTAACACCCCGTATTTTTTTTATATAAATATTCATTTAAAAAAACAAAATAATGAGACAACCTAAATTTTTGTATATACAACCATGGTTATTTATTTATATGTGTGCATTTATTTTATTCATTAATTATTGTGTGAAATTTTAAAGAGCTAAGTGGTGGAGTTAAGTTGTAAAAACTTAAGTTGAACAAGTCATTGAAGAATTGATGTGTTTATTTTTTTGTAGTGATTATAGGCCCGTGAATGTGTTAATTTGTGTTTTTAACATTTAAATTAAGTACCCGGGTAATGTACACCCATTGGGTCACTCATTTTAGAACTTTAGAATGCATTTCGGGCCCATATAAAGCCTTTTTGTGAGGCCCCTAGACAAAAAACGGGATTTTTAGCCTTTTGTGTGTTTGTGTTATAATATATGTAGGTGTATCATATATACATACATAATATACCTCCTAGGGTTTTGATAACAAAAAGAAAAGAAATGAGAGACATAAGAAAAATAGAGCAGCCAAGAGAGAGAGAGAGAGAGAGAGAGAGAGAGAGAGAGAGAGAGAGAGAAAGAGAAGAAGAAGAAGAAGAAGAAGAAGAAGAAGATAATAAGAGAAGAAAAGAGGAACCCCAAATATTGTTTTGCGAATCTTCATCAACATTGAAGTCCTAAATCGGTGAGTTCACTTGTTATTTTCTTTCAATCTCGTTTGATTGAAATTTAATTGGATAGATTATGAAATTAGTATGGTTATGGGTTATGAGATTTAGGTTTTTATTTACAATGATTGAAGTTATGATTTGAGATTTATAGATGAGCCTTGGATATACATTTGAGCAATTATTCAATTTTCGGATTTGGGATTTTCACGGATCAGATTTTAGTAGAAAATTCCTAATAAATCATACGTTACAGTTTTCGTGATTCTGTCCGCGTAAGCCTGTAGGAAACGCAATTCTGGACAACTTTCGTCTAATGGTATTTTTCCCAATTCTGCACCGTTTGGGCAGAAAATTCATATTACAGTAGCAGTTTTATGAATGTTAAAATAAGCGTATTTGCTATATCATATTTTTGTGTGATTTCGTGTTCGTTAATATAAATTAATTTATTTGTACACAGAAAGATATGAGTTCTCATGTATAGTTGAGCTTTGTGAAATTATGACTGTGTGATTTTGTGTGGGTTATGAATATGTGTGAACATGTAGCTGTTAATATAATTTTAACGAAAATTTGAGTTGAGATATATGAATCTCTTATGAAGTAGAGTTTTGTGAAAAACGTGGATGTATGAACGATAGAAAATCCTTAGAGTTCACCACTGCTCCTTATGATTTTAGGCGGCGACTTCGTGGATGACCCGTCCTTGTGTGTTTAGACGGCGACTACATGGATGACCCGTCTCTTCATTATTTTAAGCCTTATGCCCGGCTTGTTGGTCTATTTCATGTGTATCTAGACATTGTTTTATTGACGTCAAGAACATAAGGACTAGCCTTTCGGTGTATACTCAAATCCCAGTGATACCCCATGGGACTTGGGACCGGAGTGAGAGTTAGTATTACGTTAGGAGACACATGGGATATATGTGTAGGCTGGACCATGGATGGGTGGCCGAGGTGGTGAACATAAGGTGTAATAAAATAAAATACTTTGTGGTGTTTTATTCTTGCGTTTAGAAGTTGAATTATAATTAATTACCTCTTATTGTGGTTGCATCGTAGAAAGTTGTGGACGCTTAGTCATCGAATTTTCTAATAATTTTTCGTGTTGTAATCGTTGTGTGTGAGAATATTGTCTTGAAGTGATGTTTTATTATCTAATTTTAACTTTTAATATTGTCTTGAAGTGGACTCAAGGCTTTAAATTTCAAAGGGAAAAGAAGGCCAAAACCAATTTGGCAATTCGTAAAGGTAATTAAATCTGAATAAAAACATGGTAGATATAATGGTAGCTGTTTAAATTATACTTAGTATGTTATGGTTAATGTATTGATATAATGTATGTTGCGGTTATTCAATTGTTGCTGGGTATGTTTTCATTGTTTGAAATTTTTGGGAGGTTCTATTTATAGAGGAGACTCTGTCGAAAGTTTTAGAAATTCTAGGTCAACATTCATTCCAAGATAAGTTAGTTTTACCACGACTTGTGATTGCAGTAATTTATTGTTTGTCTAATATTTGTTATACATTTATTCATAGGGACCAAAGCAACCAGGAAATTATGAATGTGGATACTATATGTTACTTTTCATGAAAGTGATAATGGAGAATCCATCCAAATCTATCAAGATAAAGGTATTATCATAGTATATATTCTTTGTAAATGTGTCACCAAATTTTCTCTTTTTCTTGTTTTACTTTGATTCATAAATTGTGGAATTTTTTTTTTCATATGTGTTGGAGGTGGTGGTGGTGGTGTTGTGGGGAGGGAATACATCCTTAACATCTCATTCTTTCCTGAACTTTTTCAGATGAAAGAGTTGTCTCAAAAAGTGAAATATAAAAGCCACGAGCTAAATGTACTTCAACTTGAGTTCATTGAGTTCATTCAAGAATACATTTAAGTTTTGAAAATTTCAACATTTTTTCCTTTTTTCAGGTAATCTATATTTTTACAATTTAAGAAAATTATATACTCGTTATATAGAATCTAATACATTGATTTCATTTTTGTTTCAGTGTTACACAGTTAGACTACATGGAACAAATATTGCAAATAAGTTGATATACTAGCGGAGATTGAAGAGTTTAAATAGACACTAATCTTGTTTTTATTTATTTATTTATTTATTTTTATTTTTTTTTAATTTTTTTTAACAATGTTACAGATACATTATTGGTTTGTTGGTTTAATACATACTTAGTGGTTACTGTTACATTTTTCTTGTACATAACTAATTATTAGATTGATTATTGAAAAGTTTTGGTTGGAAGGAAGATAATATCTGAATATGGTTCTTGAGTTGATTTGTAACATACATGTTTTGATGATGTATTTGAATTGTGTAATCTTGATTGTTGGATTATCAATAAAATATTTTTTTTCTTTAAATGTGTTTTATATTATATATGACTGTTTCATAAAAAACAATCATAAATTAGCAATAGTTCTACTAAAGTCATAAATAGTGTCATTATTTATGACTTTTAAAATATTATTTATGACTGTTGAAAAAATTATTTATGACTATAAAAAGATTATTTATGACTTTTTGAAGGTTATTTATGACTATTTTAAATATTATTTATGACTATTTAAAGGTTGTTTATGACTTTTTTGAAGATTATTTATGACTATAAAAAGATTATTTATGACTTTTTGAAGGTTATTTATGACTATTTTAAATATTATTTATGACTATTTAAAGGTTATTTATGACTTTTTTGAAGATTGTTTATGACTTTTTAAATGGTTATTTATGACTAATTTGAAGATTATTTACGACTTTTTAAAGGGTTATTTATTACTTTTTTTAAGATTATTTATGACTTTTTAAAAGGCTATTTATGACTTTTTTAAGGATTATTTATGACTTTTTTAAAAGGCTATTTATGACTTTTTTGAAGATTATTTATGACTGTATTAATTAAAAAATAGTCATAAACAATTTGAAAGCACTCATTTTTTATGACTATTTTTTTAGAATTGTTGTAAAAGTAATAATTATTTATGACTTTTTTAACAAACTCGAACTTATTTATGACTGCAATGTTATGACTTATTTTAAAAGCTTAAAAAAGAGTCATAAATATACATTTATGACTCTTTTTTAAAGTCATAATAAGGGTTTTTTGTTGTAGTGGCGGTATTTAATTGTATTATTTTAGCATGCATGGCATGCTCATTGTGGTGTTAATTAACACGTGTGAAGTGAGTGATGACTCACTAATTGTTTGGGGTGTTTTTTGAGAATCCAGTATTTGGCTACGAAAGCAGTCCAGAAGTTGGGCATGTGAGAATTCCCTACGGTTGGAAAAATGAGTAATAACTCACAATTATGTGCTTAAACGTTTATGTAGGCATATGTGAATATATTTGATTATTATATTGTTGATAGCGACTCATCGAAGTCATTAGATACCCGGTGAGGATGAAATTGAACATGTTGCATAATTAGTAGGCTAATTAGTAATTTTGTAAAATTTGTATGTGGGACCGACACGGGACTTAGATGAATACTCAAATTTTTTTGGGTAGTTAACTAGTTAGTTTAATAACTAGTGGGGGTATAATTAAAATGAATCAAAACTAGTGAGGGTTTCACTAGAATTACCCATATATGGTTTAGATATTTAAAGAGGAGAGGGGAAAAAAGACTTAGTCTTCATTCTCATTATATACATATTGTTAGAGATAGAGAGAAGAGCAAGAGAAGAACTTTGGTGTTCTTGATCATTTCCCGACGATCCAAGTATCAAACGATCTTCAATCTCCAATACGAGACCGGTTTTGGACTCGTGGAGATAAGGCCTACGTTTAGCTATCTTTTATTTAGAGTTTAATCGATAAGTTCTTGGAGGGCCCATGTGGGACCCATAACCGTATTGGCCGAAATTGTGTATGAATCGAACCTGGCGTAGAAGTGAACTTCTATTTCACGTTCTTAAGCAAATCGTTCGAGGTGAGTGATGTTAATCTTGAATTTTGGATGATTCTATGGTTTAATGCATTTGATATGCTAGGAACTTTATATAGATACCATGTGTAGTTTATATTGGGCAAAACTCATGTGTAAAGTAGGGCTAAAGTATGTTGGAATGAAAAGCATGATGATGTGTGTTAAATGAGCATGTTTATGTGCCTATGTGGGTTAAAGGGGGATTTTGCTAATTCACCGTGAGACGTCCTCTCGAAGGGGGAGGACTAGTAGTGACAACAGTCACTTGCCGAGAAAGGCATTAACGCGACATGTCGAAGGGGCATGGGTCGTGGTTGAGTCTTAAGACTTTGGATCGGTAAATGTGCACTAATTCCCTAAAAATCGAATAGTTATGTGTTATGATGGATTGGAACATATTTGTCATCCGTATGCTTGATTTATATTATTCACTAAGCGTTAGCTTAAACAAATCCACATATCTGTGGTTATATAAATAACTATTCAGGGGCAAGGACTGGAGGAGAGAATTGGGGTAATGAGGTGAGGAAGGACCGAGAGCTCCTTATGTATTTAGAACTTATATCATGTTTGTAATATTTGTTTAACTTAAGCCAGTTGTTTAACCGTGCAACTTGTAATAAAACTTGTTATATATGTGAGTACGGCACTTGGTTCACCATAGGACCTTGTTTGCCGAGACGTGTGAAGCTTGTACTTTTGATACTTGTAACTCGGGGGTCTATGGTTTATTGTATAAATGGTTTGTATGTTTTTACAAGATCTTAGAATGGTTATCAAAGCTTTTGAAATGGTTTTGGTTTGAAATGGTTTGGTTTAACAACGTTTATTAGGGAAGCGCCGGTAATTAACGGCATTTGCGAAAAATGCCGGCAATTATGAAAACGGTCTTTTGGAGGTTGGGATTCTACCCAGACCTCATTCGACCGGTCGAACGGGGCAATTCGACCGGTCGAAATACCCCCTGCCAGAATTTTTAAACTCCTTCCAATGTTCGGATCAACCTCTAAGTAGGTATGGGGGTACCTTTGGGGACCCTTTGACCTACGAAACTGTTACTTTCGAAAACGAAACTCGTTAATGCGTGTTTGGGCATGTGTTTAATATATTTGCAAAACTATTTGGAAGTTGGTTGTTTTGGAGCAAAACTTTTATTAAGATCATTTTGGGAACTTTAATCATTTTGGTAAGCCTGGATGGCGTGCCACGTGACCTGGGACCACCTTGTTGGTTTCGAGGCGTGACAGAATTTGTATTCTCTAGTTTCATCGTAACTTCCAGTTTTCTTCTGCAACTGTGTTATCCAAATGTTTTTTTTTCACTCAGCAACTTCTCAAAATAGCTCTTCCACCTTTCCTTGATCTCTTCGTCGTTCACTAATACCCTAGAGTCATCGAGGTTTAGACACTTACTCTGATTAACGTCTCTTGTTTTCCTTTCTCTCGACTTAGCAAGCTCTGGGCACAAACAAAATCCACAAAAATATAATCCATAAACACCAAAATGTGTATATCTCTCTCCTCTGTGGATCCTACAGTATCATTGGACCCCATCAAGAGAGAGTGAGAGAGAGGCACATTTATGTGTGTGTGAATTTTGTTTGTGCCCTAATCTTTATTCATTTTTCATTATGTGTTATAATATTTCCTCTAGTTTACTTCAGGTTGTGGTGGATTTGTACATTGGTATACTTTTTCCTCTTTTGTTATTGGATCTTTGCAGTGTGTTTGTATCACATATAGGAGGAGGGAAAGTGGTTGCACTATGGTTGGTAGAGTAATAATAGGGATACAACTCATTTACAATCATTTCTATCTCTCTTTTAAGCGACATTGTGGGGTCCTGTCAAAATTCAATGGCCCCAATGACACTTAGGTGAAACAAGACTACATAGTGTCACTTAAGAGAGAGATAAAGATGATTGTAAATTAGTTGTAATATTGAGTTGTACCCCTATCATTACTCATGATTGGTAAGCTTATCCATTCATACTATGTTTCGTGCAAGTTGATTTTGAAAGAAAAAGAAACTAATTTTTTGAAAACTAAAAACAAGCCAATTCATTGTCCAAATCGCCAACCAACCAACTAACCCGTGAGTTGGCCACATTGTCTTGTCTCGTAGACCCACAAATTAGTGGGTTAGTTTGAGCCACCCTATTTCCATTAGTGAGTCAACTCGGCCCACCCCACAACCTGCCAAAATGGGCCAACTCGTTCAAGTGCAGACCGGATAACCCCGTTTTACACTTGGACATTTGATTAGAGAGGAAGATGATACGAGGGATGAAAGGGGTGCAGCTCGCGAGTCTTGCCTAGCTCTAGATGAAGCACATGGTGCCTATAAGCGCGCCTTTTATGAGCCTTTTTACAAGGCGCTAGGCGCTAAAGCCCACGCCTTTTTATGTAAGCATGAAATGTTAAAATAGTTGGGTAGAAGGAGTCTTATCTACTCTAGCATGCAATTCACACCACTAGTCATTTCAACATTTTATTCTGTAATAATTGTCTATATTCACTCACCAAATACCAACATTTGGATCTTCCATTGCACTTTTTCATTAATACTTTCTAAACTAAAAACTTAACAAATTGACTCCTGAGGGGGGGGGGGGGGGGGGGGGGGGGGGGGTGTCAATTCGAGGATGAAGGGATTGCCCAAATAATTTACCTTAAAGAATAATGCAATACTTTCTAAATTTTAAATCTCAAATTCTTTCCAAATGCACGTGGCATTGTACGTTCTATAATGATGAGACCACTTCAACATACTTCAATCAATATCCAATAGGCCCACTACCCACATGTATTTGAAATTCAATATTTGGAAAGCATGTCATTACTCTTAGATAAAATATTACCTACCTTCCCACAGGTTTGACTTTAAATACACAGACCTCCCATCATGTTTTAATAATCATACTTACCTCCCTTATTTTTTAATTTTAATACTCAAATCTAGGGGTGTTTAAAAAAAATCGCAAACCGACCAAACCGAAAACCGATTGGTCTGTTTTCTAAATATATGTAGAAGTTAAAATCGACCACAAAATCGATCGAAACCCTAAAAAACCGGCCGACCGAACGGACACCCTACTCAAATCCCAAAAATATCGAAAATAATTTAATACTAAAACTTAAAAAAAAAAAAATAAATAAATAAGATTCTTAAAACGTGATGTATACTGAGGCCAAAACACAGTGGTGGATATAGATGACATTTTTCAAGCAAAATAAAAAAAAAAAAGATGACATTTTTCCATAAAATATAGAGCACCGTCACTTTATGCTCTAAAATAAAATGACCCAACTTTCCCCTATATATAATACCCAAATTGAGTCCCAGGACCCAGAATCAGAAAACCTATATGCTCTCTCTGCACCAAAACGTCTCATCGCTTCATCATCCGACCAGACCTCATTGCCGGTAACTTCTTTCTTCTTCCTTTTTCTGCTGCTGCTTCTTCCTCTTTCCCTTCTTCTTCTGCTTCAATTTCATTTCTTCTTGTAATACTTATATCTCAACTTGTTGCAGGTATTTTTTGCTATTATCTGTTGAGGAGTAACTTTGCTTATTAGGATGGTTGAAACTCTTTTTGAAGACATTTTTACAGTTGACCGATTGGACCCAGATGGCAAAAAATTTGACAAAGGTATTTACATTAGACAAAGTTTGTTGTAGTGCTTAGTTTTGCTGGTAGTAAACAGATAAACTATCAGAGGAAACTTCCCATTTTGTGTTTAATATTTGCAAGTTATGTTGTTTTGTCATGTCTAATTGGACTAGATGTGGATTAAAACTACGTTGCTGTGTAAACGCTCTTGACTATATAAGGAAGAATAACCATGGCATGGGGGGGATTATACTGAGGCATTTAACAGATTCTCAGTTATCAAGGTAGATTTGGATGTAATGGATTGGCCTAATGATAACCTTGAATTTAAACATTTGTTTGACCTATACGGTTTAGAACAGAGGAAGGTGATTTTGTGAAATTGTACGTATTGAGACAATACATAAATATGCCAAAACAATAGCATGTTTTATGGAGAAATGTTGTTGAATAGAGAAGTAGCAAAGGTAAATATGTGGCTTAAATATCCTTTCACATTGCGTTAAAAAATGTGGGTTGTATGTTTTCATAGGTGGTAACCTTTCAAATTGGTATTAGAGACTTAATTATTGTAGTGCGTTGTGATAGCAGACCTAACTAGTGGGATTAGAGCAAATTAGTACAGTGATTCTAGGTGGCTCTGAACTGACGATCACAGAGAGGGTAGTTTGGTCACCACTATTTGATTCGACCACCACTATTTGACAGCCCAAATTACACCTATTAGAAAGCTCGTATGAGATCTGCCAATGAAAGGGTATGGCTGACAGTGGAGCGGGGTTGGACGCCTCCAACTATTAAAATCGATAAAGAGACATTCCTAAACCAGAAGATGATTGACAAAACTGATTTTGGTAAATGTGGTTGGAATACTAAAGGTCTCAACTCTATATCATGATGTGCAAAACATCTAACGAAGTTTGGGATATCTATAAGTTACCCCGAGGTACTACTAGTGTTAAACGCTCCAATGTTGACCACTAAATTTGAGACGATTGTCAAGGAAGACTATAAGACATGTTGCGAGTTTGCGAGTTTTATGGTGCACTCAGTTGTATTGTCTTTTCATCATTTGACCTGGGAGGGGGAGGAAGATTTCCTGAGCATTGGATTTTTTCCGATATTAAGGATTATGCTTGAGAGATAGAGACCGTTTGGGATAGCCTTGTAGAGTTGTAGGGGGCCTAGGAGCCGACAATCACTTATCAGTTATCAGTGTTTGTCAAGAAGATGTGTGAGCGTTTAGCTTAATTTCCATTTAATGAATCTTTAATTAGACAACCTTGCCCTTTTTTTTTTTTTTTTAAAATCTATTGACATAAATTACCCCAATTAAATTAAGGGAGACTTGGTGTAAGGCCCCTAAGGTTGGGTTAAGTTGAAGTAAAGGACAAGTCATAATATAAAACCCACACAAGGACGCACTCCAAAAAAACTCTCTCCTAAAGTCTTCTAAAATTTGAACTTTCCCTCTTAGTCCTATAAACTTTTAAATTTTACTCTAAATGGCACAATTGCCCATGGAAATCCTAATTGACCACCACTACCATCTCTCTTCTCTCTCCTCCCCCTCCATAGCCACCACCACCACCATCTCTCTCTCCTCCCCTTCCATAGCCACTACCATCACAACCACCACCACCATAGCCACCATCTTCTCTCCTCCTCCCTCCACCATCTTCTCTCCTCCCCCTCTATAGCCACCACCACCACCATCTTCTCTCCTCCTCCCTTCATAGCCACCACCATCACAACCACCACCACCGAAGCCACCACCAGAGCCATCGTCGCCGGAGCCGGAGCCGGAGCCGTCGCCACTACCACCAACTCTCTTCTATCTCTAACTTTCTCTCTCCTCCCCCTCCATAGCCACCACCACCTCTCTTCTCTCTCTAACTTTCTCTCCTCCTCCCTCCATAGCCACCACCATCACAACCACCACCACCGCAGCCACCACCGGAGCCATCGTCGCCGTCGCCGGAGCCGTCGCAACTACCACCAACTCTCTTCTCTCTCCTGCCCCTCCATAGCCACCACCACCACCACCACCATCTCTCTCTCCTTCCCCTCCATTGCCACCACCACCGCCGGCCACCACCACCACCACCAACACAAATCTCCACGGCCAACTGATCTTAAGAGAAATTTCTCTTAAGATCAGACATCTTAAAAGAAATTTCTCTCAAGTGATCTTAAGAGAAAATCTGACTAAAATGAGTAAACTTTAGCCATTACTCAATCGAATTTAATAATGAATTGAATGAATTGACGGGTAGGTGAGAGGGAAAAAGTTTGTTGACAATTAATGGGTGTCATCAATTTTTGTCAGATTTTCCTGGTTAATTAAAGTGACTGCATCATATATATATATATGTATATATGTGGTGTCCAGTTTATATATGTATACATATATGCACAAACGTCCGTGTACATGTATACTCTATGTTAACACATTTCTTCTTCCTCATATCATATCACCATATTAGTTCCTCATACTAGTATTCAGCAATTGGAACGGCCAGAAGTTAAAAAGGGGTCAAAAGGATGCCGCCACAGTCATCAGGTGGCTACTTTCTCTCTCTTCTCTCAAATATGTCGCCGGAGGTCGCCGGAGATGGTAGTGGTGGTCGCCAGAGGTGGAAGTGGTGGTGGTCGAAGGCTAGGCATGGGTAGTGGCAATGGTGACTAGGATTTGATAGTAAGGTTAGATGATGAAGATGAGGATGTTTTGGTCCAAAAAAAAAAAAATAGGAGTAAAAATCAAGTTGTTTTATTAAGCGTCCTTCATTCCAATTTAGCTTGTCTTAATGCCCTTTTCACCAATTTCCCCTTAAATTAAATTCATCACTTGTCTAAAAATCATATTATTATTAATCTTCTCTCTTACTCTTGCCACACTAACACCCTATCATTGGTTGAGATGTGTATCTTAAAATTCATACGTTTCAATAAGTAGTTCTTAAATTATATTTAGACAGCTTTTAAGGCCATTTTGGACAATACACAACAAATAAGCTGTTTGACAACTTATGTTACCAAACACCACTAGAACTTGATCACTGCTTCTGAATATCTGCACCGAACCGGTTTAGAGCTTATCCGGAGTTCTACAAGCCATAATCTAAAAAGCTAAAAGCCAGGGATGGAGCCATTAGTGGGCTCTGCCGGGCTGTAGCCCCCCCTAAGTTCTGATAAATTTTTTTTCTACATGTAATATTTGAGCCTAGTTTTAGTTTAGCCCACCCTAATATTTGACAAAATGTCTTATCCATCCTATTTCTCTTTTTAACTCAACTCAATATTGGTCAATCCAAACAAAACACATTATATTAGTGCAATGGTAATCTAGCCCACCCCAAATATTTGGCCCAACTCTAAAAAAAACATATATTGTAGATTTGCCCAGTTGTAAATCAACCATCTAAAGTATTTATCACATCAATATTCCTTAGTACTTATCAATTTAGGCTAACCAATATTGTTTTACCATCTCTAAAACTTTACAAATTACGAGAATCGATCAACGCTTATTATGGAATTAAAAAAAAAAGAGAGAAGAATATAATATTAAGAAAATTCAACCTAAATAGGGATAAATGGACCCAAAAATATTTGCCTATTCATCATTGTACACAAGTTCATACAGCCCTCCACCCCCCCAGATAAAAATCCTAGCTCTGCCCTTGCTAAAAGCTATAATCTCTCTAATTAAGCTGCAACAAACAAGGCCATTGAGTGGTGGTTAAGTTTTAGGTGGAATTGAAAGTGTTATTAGGTTTTGTCAGTTGGTAATAGTGCATATTTTTTAAAATAACCTCATAAATAGGTACATAATAGGGTTATATGGGTTAGACGGATTGATCCGATTAAAACAGTACCCAACCCAATTATTAATCGTGTTAAATGAGTTGATCCATTTATGACCAAATTCCGTATAATCTAAACCCAAACCCATTTATTTCGCGTCAGGTTCGTGTCGTGTTGTCGCGTCGTGTCAAAATTTGACACCCCTAGTAGGGGCCAACAATCACTTGTCAGTGTTTGTTAAGAAGCCGTGTGATCGTTTGGATTAGCTTTTTTTCAAGGCTTTTTAAAGCCTCTGAATTCCTTTTTAAAGCTAAAAAACAGCTAAAGGCTCCAAATTGTTGCTTTTGAAAAATATCTTATTCCCATAAGCGATTATTTTAAAAGCTAACCCAAAACGGGCTCAAGATTGTATTTGAGGTTTAATGTATTTTTGGGCTCTGGGATACCAGAGCTGACACTTTTCTCACTAATGTAGATTCTACATTCTTCCCCTTCTTATTCATCTCTAGCAGTTTCTAGAAGACAGCAGGACACATTAAATATAGTCTTCCTACTAAAGAGAGTGCTTTTCAGCATCATGCAAGTATCTTTCTGATGTTTATGTGATTAGACTAAAGTCAAATCTGTTCAAAGCTAACAGTTCCACAATTTGTTTTTCAGTTTCTCGTATTGAAGCAAGGAGCGAGCAATTTGAGATGAAAATGCAACTAGATGTGAATACTGATATTTATCCAATGCATGCTGGGGAGAAATTCATGATGGTTTTAGCAACCACTTTGAACTTGGATGGAACACCTGACACTGGTTACTTTACTCAGGTAACCTTAGTTTTTCTGAAATTGATTAAATGATTTACGTTTCAGTTCATTGTGGATGATGAATTTAGTTTGGATCACACTTGTTCTAGCACTATAATGTGGTTTTTTTAGGGGTTCAAATACTCGTTGATTCCTTACCTTTTTTTCCCAAATTTTATTTGTGCCCTCTATCAGCAATTGTAACTTTAAGGCCTTCGATTTTAACTCGATTGCAATCGATGACAATTGATAATATTTGATTTCAGTTGAGGACAAATATCACCAACTATTTAAGGCTCTCATTTGTCCTGTTCATTAACTTTTGTCCTCAATTGAAACTGGTTTGGAAGTCGAAGGCCTTAAGGTGATACAATTGGTGGTGGAGGGCTCAAAAAGAAATTTAGAGAAAATTACAGGGAACCGAAAGATATTTGACCCTTGTTTTCTCCCCTTTGAGTACTGACCTATTCACTTGAATGTGGTTTCTGTTGTTTATTTTAGTTTCTCCTGCTTACATATATAGGTCTATGTCAGTAAAGTTTCATCATTTTCATGGCACAGATTATTGGTGCTTACATAATTTTAATTGTGCCAACAATATTTCTTTCTCGCATTTTTTATAACAGATAATTTAAATTAATAGAGTACTATATTTTCCTTATGAATAATGCTATGGTTCCCTAGGTTGTATCCCAACTTTGATTTCCAACACGTGGCAGTGGGACCATTTCAATAATAGTGGAAACACCTGATGTTCGTTGGAAATTGTTTTTTGTGGTTTCAATTGCCAAGTGTTGGAACCAAATTTGGGGCACAAATTTGGGAACCATAGCATTACTCATTCCTAAATAAGACAATTCATCTCTTTACAAGTGCTGTTAGCCTGTTATTCTGTCACACATATCTTGTCAAGTGTGAAGGGAGCCTAATGAAGTTCAACACCGTATGTTTTTGAGCGATAAAAACATGTATATCTTAACTTTTTGATTGCCAAACCTCCCTTCCTTGAAGGACTGCAGATTTGTTCCAATTTTCAAATTCATCTACCAATCCTCCCACTGTAGATCTTTCTAGTTTCTCTCGTTTTTTCTCCACCAAAGATGGGAGGAGGAATAATTTTAGAAAATGTGGTTGTTGTCTTGTAGATTGGATAAAAGATATTTATAAGGGTAAGTCACCGTCCTATTGAAAGGTAAGCCTTTCTTTTCGTTCCAAACTACACCTTCCCAAATGGAGGATGCCTTCAGCGAGGTCCCAATTCTAACCCAAGATAATTAATGGAGAACACCTCACCTTGCAACCGCAAGTTTATGCTAAGTTATTACTGGATACTACCTAGCCTACCTCTCCACTGATTTTAACTCACTCTTTTCTCAATTTTTTGGGGGTCCAGAGATTGCTTGGACACGTTATAAAACACGATTATGAAGAGTTCAATCTGCTCTTCCTCTGCATCACAGAAGTAATAGTCTTCGGAAATAAAAGGTGACCCATGTGTATCGTACCTCTGCATAAAATAATTATGCGAAGGAACTACCTCTCCCACTGGGATCAACTCTCTCTTTTCCCAATTTTTTATGGCCCGAGATTGCTTGGAAACATAAAGAAATCTCAATGTTTTACCGGCAGTCACTCTGATAGTTGCTCCATCTGCAAATAGAAGGTGATCCATGGGTAGCATACCTCCTCTCCAATTGCTTGCAGAGAAGACCTATTGGCACACTCCAAACCAGACCACCATGCATCATACGTCTATAAGCTTCTATGAATAATACGAGTTGAATCGAAGAGGGGATCTCCTTGCCTCAAACCCCTAGAACTGCAAAAAGTCTTTTGGTTGCACTAATAAAAACAGAATATTTTGCTATCGGTAATGCTAGGGGTACAACTTATTCTTACAACTCATTTACAACCATCTCTATCTCTCACCTAAGTGGCACTGTGGCCCATTGAAATTTAACCGGACCCCACAGTGCCACTTAGGAGAGAGATAGAGATAGTTGTAAATGAGTTGTAAGAATGAGTTGTACCCCTAGCATTACTCATTTTGCTATAGATGTGCAAAATTCAAACAGCTTCTTCATCTCCTCATAGCTCAGGAACATCCTGTTCTCACGATGATATGCTTTTTCTATCTCTAGCTAAAAAATCATCCATTCATCAACTTCCTTTCACCTCAAGTCTGTTCACAGTCGTGGGTTGTAAGCACCGCAAACTTCTAGAAAGTTTCGACTGGACGTGTGGGTCCGAGATCCTGGAATTGAACTGCTCCACCCTTCTTATTAATCAATTCCACAAAAGTGAGTTGAGGCTTTTCTCCAACTTTCCATACCGGAAGAAAAAGGTGGAAAGCTGTTATTGCATTACCTTCCACTGCTCCAACATTTTTGAAATAACACCAGCATAAAGCCATCCGGCCCCGTCACCTTGTCTCTATTGCAGTCTGTAGTGCTCTAGAATATCCACCTGAGAAAAAGGCCTCTCCTAGCAATCTGTCTCCTCATCTTCAATGGTACTGAAGCTCAACCGATCTAGAGTTTGTATATAGGTTGTCTTCGTGTATATCCGCGTGTAATTTACCACTTTCACCTTAATTTCACTTTCTCCACTAATGGTGAGTCCATCGTTCTCAGTCTTCCATGTGTATTTTGTTCTTCTATGAGAATTAGCATCACGATTGAAGAACTTGGTATTCTTGTCCCATTCTCTTAGCCAGATGTTTCCATCTCCAACAAATTTCATCAAAACATACCACTCTTTCTTATCCAGCCTTGCATTGTCACTTCTTACTTTCTCTATCCCCTCCATATCTCTGGATTTTCCCGTCAGATACGAGGACCTTATTCCTCATTTTCCATTGCAAGTTACTAAATACCTCTGATAAATTTTTACAGATCTTTATTTAAGCATATTCTTTTTTTGATAGGTATTTGTGTAGTATTGCATTGAAAAGGCACCAAAGGAGGTGCACCCACGTACACAGGAAGTATACACTGTGGAAATGCTCATTTGTTTAAGCATTTTAAGTTAAATGGCCAGAATAAAAGTTGGATAACCCTCAACCATGCATGCTTCCACCATCCTTTACTCTTCACAATTTTTCAATCCAAAAGGGCTTACTGCAAGTATACTGCATTACTGCCAATGTCTAGAAGGACTAACATGTGGCTACAGCAATTGCCTTTCATGCTTTACATCTGATAAACTTGTCCTTCCAGACTCCAGAAATTGGAAGACGATCTAATCTTAAAAGAGTCGGCTTCGCTTTGTTATCGGACCAAGTAAATCTGGCACCTAGGAAGTCAATTTCCTCCATGGCTTGAGCTATGTTGCTTCCTTCAGTCCTTTTACTAGGATAGTTCACCATTCTATTATCTCGTATGTGCAAGATACCTCCACCGTTCTGTTGTCATTTAAGTACTTCCAGTCCACAAAGCCACTGACCACAACGTTTTAATTACTTCTGTATTGGAGTGATTAATATTGTCCAGTTTCGCTCTTGCAAACAAATATACTTTTCCACCCACTCATCTATGTAGAACAGATAGGGACATGGTACAGGGGTATGACACAAAATCTTAAAAATGTAGGTTATGGACATGGCTAGGACCTGGTGAGTAAACAGCTACGTTTTCTTTTGAAGTAACTGCACAATATACCGTGTCATGTACACCCCATTTGCAAATAAATCCATTATTTACCTCCCATTTACTATATGAAGACTTTTGCCTCAAAATTTTAACAACATTTTCAAAGGCGCCACTGTGCTGTGTCCGCTCTCTTATAGGGCCATGTGGACGGCGTGTCTGCCATGTGCACGACATGTGTCTGATGTTACAAAGATCAAGACATTTTTCAGTGTACGACATGGACATGACACCCAAACTGGAGTGTCTGTGCTACATAGCCACTCATCAAAAGAAGATTTCACCAACTTCATATTATCCGCTTCATTTAGCCCCGGACATTCCATGAAATCATGATGATCCTCACTGTATGAGAAAAAGTTCTCCCCTCAAACCTTCATCTTTTTCCCTTGTACTCTGTTCTCCCATTTCCCCTTTTTGCATCATAGTTAGGTGTACCGTGTATGTCTCTCTACTCTCTCTCTCCCCTTTTACATTGTTTGCCTCCAACTCGTATCTTTACTTTTGTCATTTTCTTCAAACCGAGCTTTAAACAGTTTAATGGCATTCTCCTCAAAAACTGAAAAGATACCCCTTATCTCTATTCTTATTTTGTCTATGTTTCTCATAACCAATTCAGGACTATCCATCTCATTTGTTTATGTTTTTATTGCATTTCGAAAAACAATTTCACTGGTAGCTCTGTTGAGGCACATACTTCTACAGTCAAGTTTGTTTTTTATTTCATTAATTCAGTCCCACTTTCCCTAGATTAGAATTTTTTTCTTTCTGGCAGCGACAAAGTTTGAAATAAAACTGACGAAGACTCATATAAAATCTCTCTTTGTAAATAGAGGAAGAAGTTAATAACAAAAGGTCTGTTTTGACGGGGTGTCGGGAAATATAATTTTGCGACACCAATAGCTGTATCCCGTGCGTTATTCCAGTTACCCCTAGTGTCTGGTTTCCGCTTTTCTAAACCTTGGTCGTAACCGTAAATCATTACTTTGACCTAGAAACTATAATCTATTTACTAGTTGTGTCTCCAATAATATGTGTGTGTATATATATATATATAAGTATTTATTTATAATAGAAGGTTCTTAGATTTATCGTAAACTGACGTTAGCCTTTGATATTTGAACCGAGTCCTTGCATTGCATGATACAGTGTGTGATTGATTCCCACAAGATAACATTTAAAATCGTAAAATAGCACATGAGTAATCTTACCTACAAACTTTAAATCAGTCATCGTTTTACATACTTACTTCAAATGTATTTTCAGTTGCATAATTTTTGCTTCTGATGATATTCTTATGGACCACTTACTGAGAAAGAGACATTAGTTCACCTATTTTCTAAGAAGGAATCCAATTTCAGGGCGGGCGGAAGTCACTTGCAGACAAATTTGAATACGTCATGCATGGAAAGCTATATAGGATCTCGGAGGAAGGTTCAGTGCCCAATGTTAAAGCGTATGTATACGAACTTCTACGTGATGTTTTTTTATGCATGCATGTTGTTTGGGGTTTGTGGTACAGACATCTATATATATATACACCATGTTTGTAGTGGGCGGCTTGGAAACTTTAGCTTCTAAACATTTGGATATAAAAGGGATGATGACCTGTTGCTTATTCTTGCATATATGTGATTTTCTGGGTGCATCTTGTGGTAGATAATTCACTAGTTTTTTAGGTTTTCAACTAAATGAGCTTCATTTAGATACAAAATGATTTTTATACTCTCCCTGTCCCATATTAAAGAGATTATTGGGAATTCCAACTATTTAAGGAACTTTATTGATTGTGGTGAATTTTTCCCCACTTACCATTATTGTCCTTTTTGAATTTCAAAATTTTAGTGGCACATCAAAGAAAGAGTGGGAGATTTTATATAATAAAGGGCCTGGAAAACGTGTGTTAAAGTACATTGACTGTTCAAAGAAGACTCTTAAAGGGGGACATCCTGAAATGGAACAAAGGACACTGAATCCACACTCAATTTGGCAAGGAGGGAATATACTCGTAGACATCGATGTCAAATCGAGAATGCAATTGTGAATCAGTTTGCCAACATTATGAACCATAAGATCCATTTAGCAGAGAGTAAAGAATAATACAGTGCGTAATATCAACAAAAGTACAATTTCATACCAGTTTCATGCAATATTATGACACAAAAAATTGAAAGTTTTCCACTTTCAAAATTACGAATTACGAGTTCAAAAAAGTTTCATGCCATACTATGACTAAAAAATTGAAAGCTTTTCACTTTCAATATTATGAATAATGAAATGTAATTATGGGTAATATCGGGTTTGTATGAAACTGGAACAAACTGTATGAATTGACCGGTGAATCAACGGATTCCTACAACCGCGTGTGCATATGTATGTATGTGTGTGTGTGCAGTGGCGAAGCCACATGTAGTCATGTGGGTTCAATTGAACCCACTGGCATTGGAGCAAAGGAAATTATGTAGCGGGTTTTATGATTTTAGAATTATCTTTCAAGTAAATTGAACCCACTAAAATATAGGCAAAACAAGAGGAGGGGTGTCAAATTGTAATTTTCAGAGGTTCAGACAATCCCATTATCTTTCATAATTCAATTAACGCGTACAACCAATTGATAAGGAAAGAGATGTATTTGATGGCATAAGCAACGAAGTGATCAAAAATATAAAAAAATGGCCATAAGACAATTGTCAATAAGTGTTCTTTAAAGGAATGGTATTAAAGTATTGACGTTTAATTTCTTTTCTTTCATACGCAATTTTAAAATTTAGAAGTTTTTGTCAACACATTGTTAAGGTATTGGTTGATTCCACTGAGAAAAGTTTCTAGCTATGCCACTGTGTGGTTGTGTGTGCTAAAAAAAATAATAATTTATATTTATGTTTTATTCACTACTACCCCCACCCTACCCCACCCCACCACACCCAAACCCCCACCCCACCACACCCAAGAAAGAACAATAGGAAGAGCCTTGTTTTTCTGTTGTGTAGAAAAGTTTATCTTGGAACCTTACGTGGCTAATTGGTTTTTGTGTTTGGTTTCAGTGAGATATATGTATCATTTGGTGGTCTTCTGATGATGCTGAAGGGGGACCCTTCCATTGCAGCTAAGTTTGAGCTTGACCAAAGGTTGTTCATTCTCATAAGGAAGGTGTGAACTGATATTGACTTGTAACAGCACCTCTGTGTAGTAGGTGATGACTATCCATTAACTTAGTTTATATTTGGCCTCAACACGCATCAAATGTGATGCTTATGCATTTGGAGATGGAACTTTTTGTAGAAAATGTTAGTCTTTAACTTTCTACTGACCTATGGGGACTCTCTCTCTCCCTCTCTCTCTCTCTCTCTCTGTTGTGTGTTATTGTATGCATGCGCTTAAATAAGCATACTCGTGCTTTTCAGCGTGCACGCCATGCCATGCCTGGCGAGAGAGCAACCGCCAAGGATTCCCAGATTTTGTCTGTTCACATTTTGAGAAGGGCCCTGCATAATGTTGGCTTAAGCCAGAATAAAAATTTTGTTGTATATAGTGATGGGTGGCTCTATTGCCAGAGCAATATAGGCTAATGCCAGAACCACTCAATTTTTTTTTGTTTAATTGACCAAAAAGCCCCGCTTTCTTCTCTCTCTGTCCCTCACTCTCTTACTTTATCTCTCTAGGCGGAGAATGTGAGATTAAGGGAAATGATTTCCATTAGATGGCAGTACAATCAATCCAATTTGATGGGCTCTCTCTCTCTCTCTCTCTCTCTCTCTCTCTTGTAAAGTTGAATCGGCAAAAAAAAAAAGGTGTCCCAAATCTCCTGGGTTTCACTGCCGATTTGCCAAATTGGCTCATGAGCAACGGCATCAAACTCTTCTTCTCAGGCGAAACTTGTAGATCATTGGGAGTGAGTGTTTAGAGTCTTTGATTTAGAAAGGATGTTTTTTTTTTTTTTTTTTTTGAGGGTATGATTTATGGTTCAATTTTGCACTTCTGTGGCTATTACCCCTCATGTTCTGAAGGAAAACCAATGTTTTTGAAGTGGGTTTTCCATTTTTCCTTACAAAAATTGATTCCTTGTAAGCCAAAAGTGAGATTTACCAAACACATTAAGCTGTTCTTATTAATCACATGACCTTAGCCTATATTGCTCTGGCAAATAGAGCCACCCATATAATAATATGTTGGCCTTCTTGTAATATCAGCCCACTCAAAAATTGGAATATTTTTTTTTAATTAGTTCTTTTTTTTTTTTTTTTTTAAGATTAACCCAATTATAATCCGGTCCGGAATTGAACCATATGGCTCCCGGTTTCATCACCGTTACATTGGGATGTGAAAATAACTACTTTCTCTTCCCTCATTGATCACACTATGGGCACGTGTAAGCATCAAGATATTAGAGCCAGCCTGTTGCCTTGCGAGGCGGACATTGTACTTTCAAGCCTCTTGTCGAACCTACTCAGCCTTGTGTAATTTTGTGGCACTGGGAGAAATGTGGCAACAGCTCGGACCTACTCAGCCTGATGCAATTAATTATGGAGTAATGCTGCCGAGTCACAAAAGGATATTGCATCCAATGTGGCACTCATGTGGCAGAGTCAAGTGTGGTTGGATGCCACATCCTTTTGTGAGCATCTCTTTGTGACTCTAACATTACTCTTAGTTATGTGGCATTGGGTGTAATGCCGCAACAACTCGGCAAGATTGGGATACCTTGTGCAGTTTGAGAAGGGCAGTGCCTTGTGCTCTGATAGAGGGCATACTCATGAGAAAAAGGAGATGAACACTTTATATGCTACTGAATGGGTGAAAGCAATGTGGAAGAATCTCCTAGGGCTAGAACGGTGGCTTGCCGGAGTACTAACCAATGCCCAAATGCTCCCTCACCGACGTGGTCTCCGCCGCCATGTGGTGGGACCAGACTAAAGCATAGATGGTGCTGAAAGTCATGGGTTTTTGGATGCATACTAAGGCTCGCTCTGTTAGTTTCTTGGATTTAACAAGGAAGGAGAAAGAAAACATGGAAGAAAACACTTTTTTGTTTGGTTTAAGGAAAACAGTGATAAGAAAAGGAAGGAAAAGAAAGTATAGTGAAAAGGAAATGAGAATTTTCAAATTCTGTAAGTCACTTCTCTTCCTCTTTTCAGTAAGACAAAACTAAAAAAATTGTTGTAATGATTAGGGGAAATTATGGAAAGCAGGTGTAAATTCTTTTTATCCTTTTAATAAGTAGAGTTCCCAAAAAGGCGGGCTCAAATTTCAAAATATGAGATGGAGGGAGTAGTAATCATCCGGAGAGTTCTTGATAGTGCAAAACTTCACCTATTATTGTTGGTGGATCTCACGAACATAGTTAATACTCCAAATTGCCTCCACCTTAAATTTCAGATAATGTTGTTGATTGTCCTTGCTCCATTACAATATTATTTTTTGGGGGGAAAATTTTTATTGAGTAATTGAAATTATAGAAGATTCAAGATCATGCGTTCATTTCACTCTCTAAAATAATCAAAAAAATAAATGCTTAAACGAAAAATGACAACATGAATTTTCAAATTGACACTAGTACTTATTCATTTGGATTCAAGCCTCGAGCATTGGGCAGCCACATCTTTTTTCCTTTCTACCACACTTGTAGCAAAAAATTGTTCCACATCTGCATTTGAAATCCACAAAACAATCACAATGTGAAACACAAAAGGAGAAAAATAAAGCACATTTATCTCTAGCTAGATTTATTGGTATCACATGAAAAACCACATTTTATGCTCTACATAGTTATAAAGTGAACACATTTGGGGTTCAAATTTGGTGCATAAATTTGTGAGAATTTGAAAGCAAATTAAGGGGCAGGCGATGGAAAGAGATAGAGAGAGAATGGAGAGAAAAAGATCACTGAGAGAGATGGAAAGAGAAAATTAAAATTATGGACATGTCTGCCCTAATTAATAATTATGCAAAAAATGGCCACCCTACTTGGTAAAGATTTTGGTTTCTCACCTTAATAGGAAGCAGAGAGAACAGAAGAGGTACTAAATCTCTCTCTTGTGTGATAAGTTAAGCTAGAAGTAAAATAGAAGGTTAATTAAGAGAAGTGGAGAGAAAGTAAAGAGAAAAAGAGTCATTTAATGATTTAAGTTTTTCTCTCTAAATCGGAGAGATCCAAAGAAAGGAGAAGAGACTGAAAATAAAACATTAATTGAAAATACAAATATATCCTTGAATATGTCACAATTATGAGTTAAATAAAGATCAAAGAGTAATTAGTTTAAATACTTTCTCTTCTTTTCTCTTAGGAAAGCTAATCAAACCCGAGAAAGTGGGGTTTTCTTTTTCTCTTCTCTTTTTTCTCCACTTCTCTCACTCCTGGATTGTAAAAAATGATTATTTACCTTGTATGGTTTCACTTATTTATGTGGATGGTGAATTTAGAGATGATGTTCTTGATAGAATTTAATCAAGAGGGTAAGTGAAAGATATAGCATATTATGCATTGATCTGCTATCTCTAAAACTCAAATAAAAAATTTATAAAACAACTATCAGACCAACTATGCTTTACATACCGAGTTTTGGGTAACTAAGAGAACATATGTTCGTAAATTAAATGTAACATGCAAAATGGGTAGATATAGCATCCGTTTCAACTAAAATACAAGAAAACCAACTAAAATGATTTGGACATTTACGCTTGCAGACTAATAAGTGCATTAGGTAAGTAGATTGATTATGCTAGGAGTAGGGAAAGGCTAAAATTAAAGGATATATATTTATAAAAAGAGGTGATTGTGTATGATTTAAACGAGGTTATGATCTTAAAAAGAGCATGCATGATGGAGAAAAAGGATTTACGTAGACGACTCCTAACACTTTGGGACATGGCTCAGTTCAGCTGAGTTGCGTATTATATCAACGAATAAATTAAATGCATTGAACAAAATGTGACCTAATTTAACATCAAAATGTGGATTACATGGCATAAAATTTTCGTTAGATAAATAAAAAACAACAAAAAAGAGTCTGTTATACTTTACAACACTTTCCGTACTTCTATGTTATGATTTCACATCCCTTGGTGTAAAACATTTGATTGCATTGAGGATTTTTTTTTAACAAAAGAGAACTTATCATCAAACAATTTTGTGTCAAACGGAATTAAGTATTGAGGGTGTATCGTTGTTAACAACAATTTTTATTTTATAATAGGGTAATATTTGGGGCACAAACAAATTTCACAAATACTTACACCCACAGTCTATCTCTCTCCTGGGTGGCACTGTGGGGTCTGGTCTAGGAGAGAGATAGACTGTGGGTATAAGTGTTTGTGAGATTTGTTTGTGCCCCTAGCATTGTTGTTTTATAATATAGTTTGCTCTTAATTAGTGTCTCATGAAAGCAATGTGGTGGTTTTTCATTCACAAACATGTTGGTCATTGACAATATACTAGCTACATACATAGCACACACATTTGGGCACAAACAAATCTCACAAACACAATCCGCAAATATCACAATGTGTCTATCACTCTTCTGTGGATCCCACAGTGTCAGTGGACCCCACCAGGAGAGAAATAGACACATTGTTGTGTTTGTGTAGATTGTGTTTGGGAGATTTGTTTGTGCCCAAAGATTTATTCTACATAATTTTTTTAATTTATTTTTTTATATTTCAGAAAAATGGTTAATCAAACAAAAAAAAGTAAAACGGCATCTACAAAATAATCAAAGGGCATACCCTGGATAGACAGTCTGCTCAAATACAATGAGAACATCTCAAGCATGGGAAGGAAGGCTACCCGAAAATGGGCGGAGAGGCACCCTTCCCAACCAACAATTTACTCTTACATATTTTAGAGAGAGGAGAGAGAGAGAAAACCTGCATCTGATGTTGTCACAACCACCAAAACGTTCAACATAGTAATGACATTGGGGACATCTGGGCCATTTCATAGTCTTTGCAAGCTCCATAAAAAGTAGTTCATCACTGTCAACTTTTTGAACTCTAGGTGATTTAGGTTTGATGCAAAGCAAGTTAGTGAAGGTTGAGATTGCTTTCTGTGGACTTACTTTTATTCTTTGCTGTATGTTTCCCATGATCTCTAGGGTTTCAGAATCCCAAAAAGTATTTGTGTATATATTTTATATTTGTATATAAGTAATATAAGATCTTATCCAAAAAAAGGGGGATAATTTGTTAAAGATTGATGAAACAAAGTCAAATAATCCCAAAAGTCTCTCACCCCTGTAGTTTTTTGTTGTAGGAGATCAACGATCTAGTTGTTTCTTATTTCAGTACCAAATATACATTTCCTGGAAAGAGGGGAAAAAAAGTTGATAATCTGAAAATTGTTGTTGAGTATGTGATTTTTCTTTTGCAAACTTTAAAATTCAAGAAGTTTCAATCTATAATTATGTCTCTCACGATAGTACTTGTGTGTTTGGACGCGTGAAATCGAGAACTTTAAGCAAGATCCCATGTTGAGTACAAAATTCTCAAGCTTTTGTTTTCGGTCCAACAGATAATACTATAAAACGGGATGCTAGATTGTGTACCCTTTGATTAGATCAGATCCAACCAAGTACGTTCAACATGGCTAAAGTTTGGGACACACCCATTCACACAACTTTTGGGACACAATCCAAAAGATGCGTCTATCTCTCTCATGTGATGTCAGTGGACCCCAGAGTGACACAGGGAAGAGATAGACACATCTTTTGAATTGTGTCCCAAAAGTTGTGTAAATGAGTGTATCCCAAGTATTACCCAATCACCATTTTGCAGCCTTGATTCAATCACCCCACCTACACTTGACAGATAGGAAAGCACCCCAATCGCAGCTCAGCGAATTGCAAAGTGCGCCAACATAGCTCTGCATTGCGCCTCACCGTCCCACAGCTCACCACATTGGCTTAGCACACTTGCACTAATGGCCTCAGAACTCATGCCCATGGCCTCAGAACTCATGCCCATACGTTCTTTCTACCACTACACTAGGCTAACCCCTTAGGCTCTGTTTGGTTTATAGATTTCATGAGTAAAAAAGAGATGGGAAAGGAAAACGGGATGAAAAACTAGTTCTTTTTACCTTACGGTTACAGATGAACTAGTTTCCATCCTGTTTTCCTTCGCCAAATCCATGAACCAACCAAAGCCTTAGGGTTACAACCCTTTATATTTACTTCTCTTCTTTACGTAATTACTTAAAATCCATTCTTCTCTAAACTACAAAACTAGTTAATTGTATTGCTCAACAGTTTACTTTTACGCCTGCATATTCGGACAAGAAAAAACTGGTTCTTAAATTGCCTACACAGCCAGAAAGTAGCTCTTAACATAACAAGAAGAGTCGCACTAAAATTTCAAAAAAAAAAAAAAGGCAGCGTACGGCATCAAAAACTAAACTACACTCGGAAACTGCTCTGTAAAAAATCTGGCACTGCCTCAAAAATGTTGTAGCCAAAAGGGACGTAACAAGCTCGGTAATACACACGCGTGCATATACAGACTTCCTCATCATATAACATATCTACTGCACCAAAAGAAAACAGACATAGTAATCAAGGCTCTGGATCTCTAAACTTGAAATCTACTTGTACAATCCAGTAAATTTTTTTTTTTTTTTTTGATAAATAACAGTATATTAAAGGCACCCGAGGGGGGCAAACCTGAGTCAAAAATTACATCTGAAATCTATCCAAAAACTCTACAACGGAAACCATATTACATGGGCTGGCCTCCAGTAATTGTCAAATCTTCTTTGTTTAACAATACCACAACATATCTTGACAAACAACAAACATTCACAATAGTCTACAACACGTTATTATGCATTTATAAAGGTGCCATTGTTTAGTACAGTACTAAAAGCACTCGGGCCGATAAGTGAAATTTCACAAGTTCAAGCAGCTGGGAGTGGACACTTCGTGCAACCCCACCCAGCAGCTGTACAAGCAGGACCACCTCTGGGTAATGGTCTCTTTAAATAAGTCTATTTACCAAAAAAAAATAAATATACAAATTCTTCAAATCAGTTAATTAAAAAAAAAAAAAGAAAACAAATTGTACAGTACATGCTTGCGAAGACACATACAATTAATGAAACAAAGGGAAAAACTACCTTTAGATGGTGAACTAGCAGATAGTTCTACCCACCTTATACAATTAATGGAAGAGTAATACTATGATTCTGAAATTCAAAACCCAACTTTGGTTCCTAATTGTTTTCACAGTTGTACCACATGTAGCAATGATTGGTGGTACCACATACACTGCATGGGATACAACTGCCAATGCATTTGGGAACCAAATTTGGGTTTCGAATTCAGAATCATAGCATTATTCTTAATGAAAAAGCACCTGAAAAGTTGTTTTCCCCATAATCTAAGCTTTAAGCAGCACGAAAAGCAATCATTTCCCGTCTATTTTCACGCAGATACTTGTGAATTTTCTGCATGGTCCTTCAAGTTTGATTGGTTCTTGAAACCTAACATCTTGTTCAATGCATTTACGAAGGCTCGAACACTCGATACAACAATATCCATCCCTGCCCCAGTACCACTGCCAGAAAAAGAAGACAATACCATATCATTCTATCTACTATCTAACGTAATGACCGTGACCGAAAAATATGTTGAAATATAGCTATACATACATGCCGATGCCAAATATTTATATAATCTATGATTCGGGTGGAAATTAAGATGATAAGCCATGTTTGAGCGCAACAAACCTAAAAGTACGATGCAAAGTTTCTCCAGTCAAAGCATGCGTGGATGTTTGGATGTTATCCCCACGAATTAGAACTCGAGTGGTGGCTATTGCATCAATACCCTCAGTGACAGCGTTCATGGAGTATTCAAGAAGTGTTACAGGTACCTGCATAGACAGAAAGTAAAGAATTCAACAGGGTCGAACTGATACAGCCAATAAATTCTTCTATCACATGTATCTAACCATCTCTCGGAAGCAGTTCCTTGATCAGAAGTCGTCTTTATATCATTTTAGCCCACAAAACAAGAAAAGCTTTAGAATTGAATTTCATGCACTCACTTCTTATGATGGTGACGACAAATGACGGTGAAGAAACAGAAGTGATGGGTTTTGAGAGAGAGAGAGAGGGATGAAACTGAAGGGTAAAGAAAGTTGTTAATTGTAATATAATGTATGCCACTATATATTAAAGCAACAGCTTACAGGACATGATGTCGGCTTTTATTCTAAAAAACCAAATATTGCTTTCGATGCCAGGCACAGAGCCACAGAGTAGGTTAGCATGTTCCTACATACACAAAATACTTATGCGGATGTACATTATTACAATTATAGAGAGTTAAGTGTTTATTATAGCAGAACCATAAAAATACCCCAACTCCAAGTACACTCACTCATTTTCCTTTAACACAAACAATGCATAAAAACTCTAGGCTAACAAGTGAAATCACAGGTTCAAATATGAGTATAGCTAATATGTAAAAAATTGCAAATATAAGCTGTCCCTAATTTACCCTCCCAATACCCCGAAATCATAAGTAATGGCCCCTTCTATGCATCATGCATAATTTTTTCTTATACCCTCTGCTATTCCGAATTGCTTACTCCTAGAAACCAAATTTAAGGTTATCACTCGACTGCTTAACTCACCAGTTCCTTGGACCAGTAACCATTGACCCAGTCATATAAGGGCATTGAAGGTTACGCCAAGGTTAAAAAGTATTGGCCTGTCTTGGAATGTATGAAACAGGATCAAGTTCCGTGCCAAACCTTGATCAGAATTTCCTTTTGATTCCAAGGAAACAGCCAAAACGTTCGGTTTCCTAGTGAACTGAACAAAACATGGTTGGAAAATTGGAATTCACATGTTTCAACAGAAATTAAATTGTCTACCGAAACATCCAGAAATGTGATTGAGAAACAGGAAACACTCGAATTATTTTCTTTATGTCAACAACAGTTCAAAAAATTATAAAAGGTAACATTCATATATTCTTCTAAAAAGAAATGAAAAATGGAAATACTAAAATTCATTAACACAAGAAGACAATGATATGTTTGAGAAGAAACAAGTGACCAAAAAAAAGATAGCAGTAAAGGGGAAAGACATATATACCACTTGAGCATAAAACTCTACTTTGTATATAATTCAATGTAACACAAGAAGTTAACTTTATAATCTGTTGCACCTGCGATTGCTGGTGAAAAATTGTTTTCATCTTCAATGATGGACTAGTTTACATTTCATTTGTCGCCCAATTCATCCTGGATTTTTTATTTTTATTTTTTTCCATTTAAATTTCTGTTTCTGTTTTTCAAAACCATTTAAATTACTGTTTCTGTTCTGTTTTTAAAATTTCGTTTTGATTTCCCCCCCCCCCCCCCTTCCCCAAAGTTTAAATGCTTTTTTGTTTCTTATTTGTAATGAAACTTTTTTTGCAGTGTTTTTGCAATGAAACTGAGGGCTCCATTTTGTTTGAATTATGACATTGGTTACTTTATGTGTCATAATGGTAATTGAAGTTCACTACTTTGTTTTAAAAAAGTTGCTTTGTGCTATTTAACTTAGTCCGACATTATGAAGTGTTAAAATTTAAATTTTAACTGTTCCTTTATGAGATTTTGTAGGATGTTACGATCCGCGATCCAATCCTACGATCCCGATCCTACTAACCCAAAAACAATCCAGTAGGATCCTGATTTTGAAAATTTTGGTTTTATGTTGATGTTTAATTAAATTATGTTAAAAAAATATTTTTTTATTCGGCGTATCCTAGCCGTCTCCATATCCTATATTTTTGGGATTGTCCGTTTCGCAGTCTCCGTGTCGTATCGTGTCCGTATTCATGCTACATAGACTAGGCCCAAAGCATAAAGTTCTTTATAGGCGCATAACTAGCCTATACATTTCATACTTTCAGCTTTTCATATTCATTTGTTTGTGTTTCCATGGTGCTTCCGAAACGTTCCGTTTCTCGGTTGACCGGAAACAACTCAAGGAAACGAAATTTTGATCCCTGATTCCGTTCTCATTTTCTATTTGGCTTCTAAGAATAACATGTGTTGGTCTAACAAAGAACATGTTTTATGAGTGATTTTTAGACCGGGCCTGGGCTCCTGCATAGTAAAAGGGCATCTACCAAACACTTGAATATATAGAACATGTTCGTTGATGAATCATGAACCAGAGATCCTGTCCAGGGCCTTCCCAGACAAGCCCTACGGATCCATGGATACACCCAAATATGATCCCAATTTGCAGCACGCAAAATTAAAGCAAGAGCATGGTCCTCCTAGGCAGAGTAGGTCACTTGTGCTTGGTACACGGAAGTTAGTAGGAAAGGAAGAGGAATCGAAAAGGTGTGCTATGAGAAAAGTTGTTTTCCAATTCATTTTTGATGCAAAAGTGACACTGCCCATACGTGATTGTAGTCGAGCAGGTGCATTGCATTTGTTTTTTCCTTACTTTTCTTTTACTTTTTTATTTATTTTATTGTTTTAAGTTTGGGCTTTCTGAGAGACCAGTTGGGTCAAATTTCAAAACAATCACTTTTTGGAATAAGGGATTTTTAAAAGCTATAAACTTGGGAGATATTTCTTAGCTTTAAAAAGGAATCATTTCTTTTTTAAATATGAAAAAAAAAAACCCTAATTGAAACGGACATAGCTTTAAACAATCACTTATAAGTGTTAGTTGGCCTCAAAAAAGGTGTGCTATGAGAAAAGTTGTTTTCCAATTCATTTTTGATGCAAAAGTGACACTGCCCATACGTGATTGTAGTCGAGCAGGTGCATTGCATTTGTTTTTTCCTTACTTTTCTTTTACTTTTTTATTTATTTTATTGTTTTAAGTTTGGGCTTTCTGAGAGACCAGTTGGGTCAAATTTCAAAACAATCACTTTTTGGAATAAGGGATTTTTAAAAGCTATAAACTTGGGAGATATTTCTTAGCTTTAAAAAGGAATCATTTCTTTTTTAAATATGAAAAAAAAAAAAACCCCAATTGAAACGGACATAGCTTTAAACAATCACTTATAAGTGTTAGTTGGCCTCAAAAAAGCTAAGCCAAACAGGCTCTTAGTCCTACTGGAGTACAAAGAGAAAGAAATTTATAAATCAGCTGTTCGAACCTTCACAATGAGAACAACAGCTTTATAAGCAGAATCAACTGGTCCGGTTCCAACTGAACAAGCAACATGCTCTTCCCCATCAGCATCAATGAGTCTAACAGTTGCCGTGGAAAGACCAAGAGTTCCACATGTCACCTGTCAGTTTCGTAAAATGATTGTGATTATATACAAATAAAGCCCAATTAGATAATGACAATTTAGAAGAAATTGGCAAATGGAATCTAATGGTACCTGCACATCGCCAAGCTTCCAAAGAACTTGTGGCTGAAAAACTACATCCGAAACCAGTGCTATTATATCGTCATCAGTAACAGTCTGGGGGAACAAAAACGGAAATAAGTTGGTGGTCAAAAACGCATTGTGACCAAAGATTTCAGTCACAGATCATTTCCCATTATCGATGTTTTCAAACATAAATAAACAATCAAATAAAAGGCAGATCTATAAGCGGACTAAAAAAAAACACAAAGAATAAGAAAAGAGGAAAGGCAAGGGCAGATGTTTGTCCGTATGTTATACATTAAAAAAAAATCTCCATATGTTATACATTCAAGAAGAAAAAGTCATGCGTGACAGACTTGTAGATATGAATCCCAACATACATCTCTGTAAGATTCTCACCATAACGAGGGACCAATGTGACTAGGTGAGGAAACAGGTGCCATCACTGCTATGGAAGTGGTCACTGACGATATAAACAACAGTGATTTATGGGGACATACATAAGGGTTGCGTTCAGAAAATCAGACAATGATTTCTTCACTCTGAAAGATATTGAAGGACTATTACTCCTCTCGAATGGCATTTTTTAAGCAATTAAAAGTTCTCGGTGTCAACTCACCACTTGCTCCACAAGCTTAAGTTGTCAACGAATGGGCCCAACAATGTGTATCAAGCTCAGATACCCTCCTCCCGGGTGATTACGTTTTGGCTTTATATAGGACATGGTCTTTGACACATTACTCACGGTCATGACAAATTAAAAGTCACATGGGACATTGCCTTTGACTAGCATCATTTATATGTCTTGGGAGCTTTAATTATAAGTCCTTTTAAGCAGTCAAGTTTATTACAGGACAATTGGTTTTTGGCTTTAATGAAGGCCCTTCTTTGAATTTTGGGACAAAACACCCTTCTTAGTATTCAAAACACTCATTTACTCGGTTGTGACAGTTGTCAAACATGGTTTAAAAGAAAAGTGAATTCCTAAAATTTACTCCACTGATCATGTTACTTTAAAATTGACTTGTAGAATATTTTTACCAATCTTAGAAATGCATAACTTTCAATCAACATATCATTTTCTGTAAAACTTATAGTTCAAAATCTATTCGTCAAGCACTATCAAACAAGTACTATTATCGACATGAAATTCTGAGAAAAAGAATTCACTTAACTAAATCTGTGAGAATTTCACTTAACTAAATTTACAATTTCACTGAAATCATAACAAAATAAGTTCAAATTCACTTAAATTTTGATAAATTCACATAAACAAAATAAGTGAATTTTAAAATTAAGGTGAAATTTAACTTAAATTGCTACTGCAGAGGCTAGCATAAAAATGTAATGTAAGTTTCAATAATTGAATAAACTTAAATGCACTAGGCTTTTCAAAATGAATCCAATATATCGTTTCACTAATCTTAGAAAATATAGCTAATTGATTTTTAAAAAAAAATGAATCACATTAAAAGAGTGCAAGTGGTTTCTGATAACCTTTTTCTTTTCGGCTACAGCTTTGAAACGCCGAAAGAGATCATCAAGATCATTACCATCAATGTCATATCCAAGCTGAAAAAACAAATCAACAGAAGTACTAAATCATGACATGAAAGAGAAGTAATTAAACCAATCTTCAAAGATATGGGCATCGTATCGTACCTCCGACAGTTGAGATTTTAAAGCATGGCGGCCACTGAACCAAAAGATTTTAACCAAAAAGTTAACACTGTGATGATCTAGAGAGACAGAGACAGACAGATCCGATCCACCAAAGCGGACCGTAAACACCAACTAAATTATAGAAAGAGTATCGTCTTTGCATCTCAGCATTATGAACAGCAGAACAGAGGCTGGCTATAGATATTGAATATATGGTATATCATAAAGATTGTGTTTTTTTACTTAAGCAAATCTAAGAACTCAACAATTAACATATGCATTTAAAACATCGAAGTAATGTACAATTTGACCTATTAGCTCGATTGGCTAACTAGTAAGTTGTCTCTATGATGTTCACCAAATAGTCAACCTTGGAATAACACAGTGACGACCTAACCAAGTAGGGGTGTAAGAATAACCTGTTCGGCCGAACCAGACCGATTTCACTTCATTTGGTTGGTTTTTCGTTTGTCGATTTTTGGCTTAAGGAGAACCGACTTGGTGGTTCGGTCGTTTGTTGTTTGAAGGGGGTTCGCCTACGGCAAAGTGAGGTGCAAAGGCTGAGCCCGACTGAGCCCTTCGCTTAACAACAGAGGTCTTGACAAGGGAAAAGAGAGAGGGAGTTGACTGGAAAGACTTCCATAAGTTAACCAGGTAGTTTGTGTAAAGAACTCAACCTAAATTGCAAATGATCAATTTCACAACCTTAAGAGGAGATATATGCAATTAACTAGCGCTCATAAGTCAAATACATCAAAGTATAGCAATCCAAAATTCCGGATTAGTAAACTTCAACTCTTCTGGTAATGCGAAAGATGTTGGGGTCATTGAGTTCACTTCTCTATTGTATTGCTCTAATGATACATGTTTATTCCCTCTTCTATAAAGAGAGACGTTGGAGTATAGAGTATTGTACTCTCTCCAACTTCCATTACATACAATTCAAAACTCACACTCTTTTTATTTGGTCGACCAAAGGTCCAGCACAATGAATTGCGGTCAATCAAAGGTCCACCATGATCAATAGCTCAACAAATGGTGAATAGTAGTTGGCTAGTTGCTTCCAATAAGGAAGTCTCATGAAGCTTTACATTCAGATAATCGTATTCAATGTGACATAGTAATGAGGCACCGAATAATTTCTTCATTTATCGCCTAGTTAGATACTCCTCCAGGAAAAGGCTTTTCCCTTTGGCATAATAGTGTATGATCCTTATTGGCATGCACTTCCTTTGGTGGTTTGGATTGTGCAAAGAGGGATTTTGGTAACTCTATAGCTGGTAATGAGTTAGACGGGTGCAACTCCATCACACATGTCATTAATCAAGTCATTACACCTACTACTGAGTCCATTCTTTTATAAAAACCCACCATATTAAATCTCTAGCTACTCATATTGTATGTTTTCACCAAATCTGTAAGAAACATGTGAATGTTATCCTATGTTGTAAAAGGCGCGCCTGAGGCTCAGGCTCAGGCTCAGGCTCAGGCTCAGGCTCAGGCTCAGGCTCAGGCTCAGGCTCAGGCTCAGGCTCAGGCTCGCTCAGCCTTTGCGCCTCGCCTTGCCCTAGGCGAGCTCCCTTCAAACTGGTACCGCCTAGGTGCACCTTTCTTGCGCCTTTAATAAAAGCCCAAGGCGCAAAGCCTGAGCCTCAATAAAATTATGCATCAATAACTTAATTAGGCATGAAACTATCATACTCAAATAATATTAACTTTAGACCCAACTCATGACCCACCTCTTATTAGCTTTGGACCCATATTAAGATCCATTAGGTCATTCCAACTTCCAAAACACAAGGGTCACTTTTGAAAATAGAAGAAATTCTTCTTTTGACCAATACTAACAATTGTATTGGCTCCCAAATTTAGAGAAGGAAAAGAAAAGAGAAAGAGAAAAGCCTAGTTGTACAAATAATCTACATAAAAATTGAATTTAAAATTTTGTGATAGTTTCATACCTGATTAGGTCTTCATTGTGTTATTCTAAGGTATGTTGTGAAGCATCATGGAAACAACTTACAAGTTGGTCAATTGAGCTAATAGGTCAAAATGCACATTATTTTGATGTTTTAGCAATTTCTATGTGTATGTTAGTTGTTCAGTTCTTATATTTGCTTACGCATATCTAACTTATAAGTTTTCTTGACGTGCACCTCACTTTGCTTAGGCTCGCGCTTTTTCTGCGCCTTGCGCCTAGGCTCTGGGAGGCATTTGCGCCTTAAATAATTATGATGTTATCAAATGAATGTTCTTCTTCCGCTAATGGGTATCCAGATTTCATACTTCAATCTCACTTCTTTTAGTATAAGTTATGGTATTACCTTATTGTCTGATTTGAGCTCTTATCACATTAAAGATAAAGAAATATTTTCTCATGTTTCCACCATCTTTTCTCGGTATGTCTCGGTGGAACATGGTTCGAAATATCGGCCGATACCGAGTCGTATCGGCCGAGTTAACTCGGTATCGTGAGCGTCCGATACGAGATATAGGCCGATTCAAGGTGAGTTAAAAAAAATTGAGGATCGTTCTATATATCGGCCGAAACGGCCGAGTTTTCTACATCTCGGCCGAGATGACTAGCGATACGCCCGAGACGATGCACATCTCTGAAAGAAAAAAAGAAAAATTTGAAAGGAAAAAAAGAAAAAATCAGAGGAAAAGTGAAAGAGAAATGTCAGAAAGGAAAAACTTACAAATCTGAGAAACAGGTATGTTTTTCTTATCTTTCTTTCTCGTTCTTCCTCCGTCTTCTTCTTCTACTTCTTCTTCTTCTTCTTCCGTCGTCGTCTTCTTTCTTTCTCGTTCTTCTTCCTCCACCTTCTTCTTCTTCTTCTTCTCTGATCTCTCTCTCTCTCTCTTTTCTTTTTTGGTGTTAATCTGGGTTTGGACGAAAGTTAAGGGGTTAAGTTGTTTTTGGATTTTATTCTGTGTAACATGCTTTTGCGTGCATGTGTTTTCATTTTCGGAGTTAAAATTTAGATTTTATTGGTGGGTGTGATGTGCAATATTTTTTTGTACTTATTTGTTTAAAATGTTTACTTATTTATTAAAAAAAATGTTTGTTTGTAAAAAAATGGTTACTGATTTGTTTAATATGTTTGTTAAAAAATGTTTGTTTATAAAAATAAAATAAAATAATTAATAATAATAATAAAATAAAAAAGTTTACTTATTTGTTTAAAATGTGTGTGTAATAAAAAAAATGTTTTAAATGTTTACTTATTTGTTTAAAATGTGTATGTTTTGTAATAAAAAAAATGTTCAAACAATAGAACGGCAGCGTGTGAATTGAATAATTTGTGATTTTATAGTTGGTACATTAGATATTGTGACAATCTATTATGCTAATTTTGCTATTCTTATTATTTTAGAATTTTTGGTTATTTTTTCATATTTTTTTGAACCTTAAATCTAGCATTTCGTTGCGTATCGTCCGATACCAGGCCGATACCGCGACCCCGAGTCATCACAACGGACTCCGATACCGCGACCTCGAACCATGCGGTGGAAACAACTTCGTTTATGTGAAATCCTGTGAATTTTGATATTCCACCTTTGTTTTGTTTCGGTTCACTAGAAAACGGAAACGTTTTGGCCGCTTCAATGGAAACAAAAGGAAATTTTGATCCATGGTCTTAGATTTTATAAGGAAACTGCAGCAAGCATAGCGTATGCTGCGTATCCAACATAGTTTACCGAAATAGAAAACTTTCAAATTGCATTGACTAGTTTTAATCACCACTCTACCGCAGGAGTACAAACTCCATAAAATAATGTGTCAAAAGACATGATTTTTCATAGTTCAATCCACAAAATGAAATGGACTGAGATGTACTGCCCAAGATTTAGAAGTACTGATTGCAAATACGTTTGAATACAATGGGAAACACAACAGTAATGAATTAAGAGGAAAGGTAGACGCAAAAGGAGTAAAATGTCAGGCCACGGTGGAAAATGAAATTTGGAAGACCATACCTAAGTTTTCCGAGGACAATGCCAGTTTCATTAGGACGGTAAAGCCCAATGTCTTCAGGAGATATGATCTCATATGTTTCCTTGTGTTTAAGCATTCCATCCTATACAAAGAATACAAAAGAAGTTAGTTCCCGCTTTCAGAGTTTAGGTACAGGCCATAGATAAGGAAATTAACTGAATTACTAGAAAATACGCCCAGGTTTAAAAAATGAATAATGTGCACCACTGAATAGAAATCCAGGGAAAACTTATAGATGCTTGTTCTATGGTAAAGAAAGTTCAGTAGTGTTTTGAGGGAGACAAACATCAGCAGCCTTTTGATTAGACATCCGCCAGATCACTTGCCTAGTACATCTTGGTTAGGATAGTCAATATAAATCATAAAATAGTATTTTTTATATCTAATCTCAGGCTCCTAATAATGCATTCAAAGACAATATATGACTATGGTGTCATTGTCCTCAAATTTCCTTGTGCATGAACCTGCTTTGCTCGTCTTAATAATCATTGTTGGAGGTGAAATTAGTCATTGATATTATTAGGGCTCAAGTCATCAAAGCATCATCGTGATGTCCGCCTATAGCTATTTAAATATATTGAGCATACCAACCATTAGGGGCTGCTCTCATGTATTTGTACATATAAAAATAAAAATAAAACCTACCTGCACACTATGCATAATAATTACATACCCCTACTTACCCTCCCCCTCAAGCTGGAGCGTACATATTATATACACTAAGGCCTTGTTTGGCACGCCGGATAAAACTGTCGGATAGGATAGGATAAGACAGGGTCAAATAGGATAGTAATCCTGGCGGATAAGCTGTTATGATGTCCTGTGTTTGGAACGTGCTGGATAAAATTGTCAGATAAGTTGTTATATCCTAATCTTGTGTTTGGTCGTGCCCGGATATAAGTTCTGGACAATAACTAAATTATTGTTTTTTAACACCCCCAAAAAAAATATCACCGAAAAAAAAATTGCAACTCTTGAATAAGCATGTATGTCAATAAAAAAGAAAAAGAAAAAAAAAAAACACATCTAAATTTTTTTTTTTTAAAAAAAGCAGATCTAAAATAAAAAAGAAAAGAAAAGAGAGAACTGAAAATATTCATATATATATATAAAGGTCATTTTGTCCCAAGAAGTTATCCCAAACTTCTAATGCCACTCCGCCGGGATGGAGTTATCCCCCACTCAATTAGATAAAAAGTCACTTTGGGATTATTTTATCCTCTAGATTGCGCCACCAAACGCCGGATAGGATAACAGTTATCCTATCTTGAGCTCTTATCTGCCTGCCAAACGAGGCCTAAGCTTGTTATAAATAAATTTCACTCAATTCCCACACAATGACTTAGTAAATAAGACATCCAATTGATCTGCAGACTTCACATAGAATGTCTTAATCACATTTTGCATAAGCTTCCCACGAATGAAGTGGCAATCTACTTCAATTTGCTTCGTTCTTAGCTTCATTGGAGTAGACTGAGCGAAGCCAAGTTCCTCTAATAATTTTTTTGTCCACACTAACTCATAAGTAGCGTGTGCCAATATTCAGACTCTGCACCGGACCGGGTAAAAACTATTTTTTATCTCGCTTTTCCACGATACAAGATTACCACCAACAATGACACAATAGCCAATAGTAGACCTCTTATTTCTCCTAGAGAACCAGCCCAATATGCACCTGTATAACCTACAACACGAGTGTGATCATGATCCGTATAGAAGACCGCGCCCACAAGCACCCTTGAGATATCTTAAAATGCGTATGGCAGCATCCTAATGAAAAGTCCGTGGAGAATCCATGATCTGGTTAATTACACTTATTATAAAAAGCAATGTCTGGCTTGGTAACAATTAAATATTTTAACTTACCAATAAAGAGCATGTACCGTCTTGAATCCTCAAGTAACTCACCCTGATCTGGTAGTAACTTAATAGTGGGATCTATTGGGGTGTCTACGGGCTTAGACCACACAACCTTGTCTCAGAAATAAATAAAGAGAGAAACAAATCCCTTGACTTGATCTAGCCACTTCTATTGACGGATTCATAAGAATCCGGATCCCAGAAATTCAAACTTTACGATCACATTAATCGACAGAATTTCTTCTCTTAAGAGTTCGTTCCTTGCTGATTTATAGGCTGGTTTTTTCCAACTGTATAACGTAACATTCATTAGTTGTGGTTTTCCTTTTATAGCTTCGATTTTGCATCTCTCTTCTGCTGTATTTTTGCCTATATATACGTAGAAAATTCCCAGAATTGGCATAAGAAAGTATAGTGCAATTTTCACATGGTATTAGAGCTCTAGGCTCATTTCTTACAGTTTCTGCTCTTTTATCTCCTGTCTTAATTGCCAGCGAATAACAAAGAACTGCACAGCCTTCATTGCCGACAAAGAGAGTTCTCTGATCATCCTCAACCTTTTTGATTAATCCCTTCACCCATCCATTCCAAAATGTCTGTAACCTCCGAAATTGACGCTGCAACAAGAACCAACACTGCCGCCAACCCTGATCCCAATACCGCTGCCGCCCAACATCCATCCAAAGAGTACCAAAACCTGCAAGCCTCGTTTAAGCTCAACACTAGCAATTACATGGCCTGGTTGCAGCTTGTGAAGACCTTTCTGAAGGGCAAAGGAAAGCCGTCTCACCTAATAGGCCCTGTGCCCAGTGAAGGTGAACCTAAATTTATTGCCTGGGATGAGGAGGATTCAATGATCATGTCTCGGCTTTGGAATTCAATGCAGCCCGAAATAAGTGGGATGTGTATGTTCCTCACAAGGACAAAGGAGATATGGGAGGCTGTTAGACAAACCTACTCTGAAGTACAAGATGCTGCTCAAATATATGATGAGATAAAGACCAGAATTAAAGCCACCAAGCAAGGTAAATTATCTGTTATTGAGTGTTCTCCGTCATCATCACAATAAGATGCGACTAAACACTCTTAAAACATGTCCAGTACTCTTCTTTATAATCTTTTTTCTTTGCTCTTGTTATTAATAAGTACTAAGATGAGCAAAAGATCCTAGGGTAAAGAACTGCTCAAAAGGTTCTAGACAATTAGTTAAATATAAACTTTTAAGGTGCCGAATCACTTAAAATAGCAAGGTAACGAAAATAGTTAACACTAAATATATAATACAATTAAAAATATACATATATATATATAAGAACAAAAGGGGGGAACCAGGGGATACTAAGTTGATGGTTGAAACAAATTCCTGCATAAATTTTAGTACAATAATACCAACCTGATGGATACCACTTTCATGAGCAAAAGCATTAGCTCCAACAATAGCTTTGTGTGGCTGTATATGTAGTCCAGAGTACTCTTCAACCTAGACAACAAAAGAAATTACAACAAAAGCAAATACTACAAATATACTACGTTTATAAGCTTCAAAAGAATCCTAGAAAGAGTACCATCTTGCTTGTCATGACAATATGTTGTGTATTAATCCCCGTATAAAGGCCTCCAAGTATTTGCTCTCCACGGCATTTCAACGCCATTACAACCTATCGAAAATAAAATGAAGCAGCACAAAATCAATATGAATTTGAAGGAGAAAACCAAAAGAAATCCCGAGAGCAACAATCATAAAAAGACATCCAGCCTAACCACCATACATAGAGAAAGGGAGAGAAAAAATAGAAGATTGGAGGGGGGAGGGACGCATCTTAGTCGACCAAGTTTACGAGTGTCAAAATCATTATTCAAAACAATCAAGGGTGCCCAATGTGGGACGCTCAACTAGCACAAGCTAGGAAGTACATAAACACCTAAAAGGTCATGTATCACAGTATCAGTGTTCAAGATGGGTTGGATGCAATTACGCATCAAAATCAAAATCCATGTCCTATTATTCAACTTTTTTTCGTAAGTAAGATAACCAATTCATAAGACATGTGATAGACACATCAAGATACTGTGGAACACTTTTGGTAATCAAAGTATCAAACAACTTTTTAAGAAACGAAGGGGAGAAAATCTCATGAAGGAGAAGTTGAAAGTTGTTAGGCCTCTTACAACCTAGAATGCTTGAACTTATAGTTTAAGCATTCAGAAATAGAAAGAATTAGTGTGTATGAAAGTTTACTGGAGCTTTTACAAAAGGAAATGAGTATACCTTGAACTATGCAATCAAAACAAGGCTTTGGAAATTATAGATAGATAATTAGGACCTTTAAGAACAGAATTAGCCATTAGGCATCTTAGTTTTACCAAGATCATATTTTTCCATATCACGCTAACATGATATAAAATATATATTCACTCCTTGGCTAGTCCTTATCCAACCTTTTTAGAATTTGAAGTGCCGCCATATATTGGCATCGGATCGTGTATTTGTCCATGTACACATAACTGTACGTGTAGTTCTTTAGACTATATGAGTATCGTATATTGACAAGGAGCAAAGGATTTCTCATCGTTCCTTCTTTGTATACTCCAATGTTTTTGTACTCATAAAATCTCTGATTTTCAAATCAAAGAAAAAGGACTCAATACTCACTATCATGTTGACCCAAGATTTTCTTAATTTTTTTAACTTCAATATCTTAAAATAGAATACAAGATAATATGGTCAGAAACATGAGAAGTATACGAGGCTACTAAAAGTTTACAACCAGAAAAACACCCCTCCCAAAAATTCAGAAAGTCAATGCCTATAAGAAACTCTGTAGGTGCACTTTTCAGTAACAAGTACCAACTAACATAAGCACCCAATGGCTATAACTTTTCAGTAACAAAAATGTGCTCAACATGTGTTTGAAATGAAGTAAGAAGTCAGCAATTATACATTCAGTTAAAATATTTTCTCACAAACAAGTCTATTAAGTCCAGAAACTGAAACACCAGAAAAAGATACTAAAAAAATGCTGTAAAACAAGCTTAGAGAGAAGCATAACCATTGTACACTCAAACAATATCAGGAGAAACCAGTAACAAAGTTTAAGGACTAGATAGATCTTCATATCTATAAACTTCGATGTGAAATCTAATACGGAGAAAGTAATTTCTTCTACATGAAAGTAATTGCCTGTTTGAGAATTGGATTGCACAAAGATGCATGTCCAACCCACAAACAATCTATTGGACACTAGATACTATAATCATTTTTTAAGCCAACCAGCAAGGAAAAAGAAAAAAGAAACTTTAATGCTATGTTTTGAGAGAGAAGAGGTGTAAATCATTTGTTTTATACAGTGGAAGAGGGAAGGAGCGGCATTGGAGAAGCCACCATTTCTCATCTATCCAAAAGTGGACGGACTGGGAGAGAGAAGAAGTTTGCCTCCTCTTTTTTTTTTTTTTTTTTTTTGACTCTTTTGTCCTTTGAAATAATCATCATTAAGTTATACTTAAAGAAGGGTGTGATTGGAAAATAACACAATATTACATACTAAACTTCTTCATCCTTTCTTTCCTATCTAACCTGACACGTTCCACTTCTTTTTATTCATGACTCACTCTCAGCCTCACCTCACGTCCTCAATGTCACAATGACTACTCACATTCATCTGAGTCTCACCACTCACCAGAGGGCAAAGGGTAATCAAGTTGAAAGTTGTGAAAGAACCAAGTTGTGATTTCAATCTCCCAAGACCAATTTTCAACAAACGAACGACAATTCTTGATCTCCTCCGAAACCTTAATTATGGTACATCATAGTCCTCTCACATGCTTCTACTTTGTTAAAAACTTAAAATTGCTTATGCCCCACTTATGTTTTCGATCTCCTCTAAACCCAAATTTATCCTTTTTAGTTTTTACTTAAGAGAAGCATAATTTTTTTTGAGATTGTTTCTTTGATTTTCTTGAATGTTGTCCATTCATGTTTTCATTTTCTTTACAATCCGATGCTTTATCAGCAAATCTGAACTTTTGATGCTATCTTTGGATTGCAACGGAATCAAATTTAGTTCAATTTTGTTGCTCGTGTAACTAGGTACTGTCTCTAGATTTGTTTTTCTTCTTAAATTTGCCTCTATAGCAGAGGCCTGAAACAGCAGCCAAGATCAACAAACCATCTGAAACCGAGCACAAATCGAACTTAGTTTGGTCAGTTTGGTTCACAGCATCATGGAATTGACCGTCTCGATTCGGCTAACAGGTAGGCTGCAGGCCAACTGATTACCCCCCCAGTAGAAAATGTCAAAGTTGGAATATTAAAGATATGTTTTTTAACCAAATTCCCATCAAACACCAATTATGAGCGACTAGTAAATATTTTGATTGGCCATTTATTGCAAGTTTCCTCCCTACCATGTGTGAGAGTTACTTTTCTCAGTTAAAAGACAAGAGTTTGCTGACAATTCCTCTTTTGCTTGTGTCTTTCTCTGATCAATAAACATCCCTTTTGACAATTGCTTGTGGCAATTCCTCTATTGCCACTGTACCGGTGCACCAACCCCCCAGCCCACCACCACCACCACCAAACACCACCTGGCCCCCAATTCCCCATCCCTCGTAAAAAAACCAAAAAAACTGGAACATGAATTCAAGCTAAGAAGGAATTCAGATGATGGTTGCTATTGAACTCAGTGTAGTTCCAGTTGAAAACCTGTCTGAAACTCCACGCTCAACAACAAAAGTCCAGAAACTACATTACTCACATTAATTAAGCCATCTTGATGAGTCAAAGATTTGGGTTTCATTCAGGTTCATACGGAAGTAATGAAGTTGTGGAATTGTATTCTCAAACTCTGTTTGATGTGTTTACATGATCCAAATGTATGCTTCGTTTCTTTTCAACGTAAATTGTTATAAAGTGGAAATATTTGTCAAGTAAACTATTTTACATGAAAAATTTTTGTTTTTCTTCTTCTTCATGTGTGCAAAAATATACATGTGAATGCATATGAACATATAATAATATGCATACATGTTGATAAATTGGGAATTTCACTTTTAAGCTTTGTTCTGGAGCATGATGTTCAAATTATTTTCATGACTCATTTCAGCATTTTAAGCCACTTTTATTTACCAGGTGATCTTGATATAACATTTTATGGACAACCAAACACAGAAATTGCTGGGGAAAAAATTCCGGAAAATGTTTTACGTTGAAACAAATGGAGCGGTAAAGTACAAAGCAAACACCCACCTCCTCTAAGGCCGCATTGCCAGCTCTTTCCCCAATGCCATTGATTGTCACTTCTACTTGTCTGGCACCTGCACATGCTCCCTGATTTTAGATGAGCTAAATGGTTAGTAAACTAGGATTTGGTCACCCATCTCTACTATACACAAAAAATATACACTATATACAACAAGTATAAAGTATACAAAATGAAATGCAAGTGTATACCGCTAATGTATTGGCTGTAGAAAGACCAAGATCATTTTGGCAGTGCGTTGAGATGATCACGTTTTCAATTCCGGGGGTGTTGGATTTTATGTCAGCTATCAATTGTCCAAATTCATTAGGCAAGTTATAGCCAACAGTATCAGGAATATTGAGAGTTGTTGCTCCGGCTTTAATGACTTCGCCCAAAATCTGATAAAGAAAGTCTCTATCAGATCTGTGAGGGCCAAAACAAATGAATATTTATGTTAGTAAAAAAAAAAAAAAAGGAAATAACAAATGGACACCAGGACTTATGCAATCAGTTTAAAATTTAATACGAATTACGAGATTAATAAAAGATCTATTGTGGTAGGAACTAGGAAATGAGAAAATAAGAGAAGTCATGTTCTAACTCCAAAATTGGAGGTAGATGATGTACATAAAATCAAAAATAGGAAGTCACGACAATTTATTTTAACAAAGCAGGGTAATGTCAAGACAAACTACAATTAGAAACTATATATGAAAACAATAAGCATTGCATTTAATTGCTTGAGAGACAAAAACCCTTCTTTTCACAGAAAGTAATAACAATGCTAATAAACCAAACAAACTAGATGGAAAAAAAATTCGGACATTTGGGTCAGTTGAGGCCAGCTAGAGATCAAAACACCATGGAACATAAAGGATTCTCTCTCTCTCTCTCTCTCTCTCTCTCTCTCTCTCTCTCTCTCTCAATTAAATTTAGAAATCAAAGCAGCGTATGGGTATGTCACAACAAACTACAATTTAGAAACTATATATGAAAACAATAAGCATTGCATTTAACTGCTTAGAAAATTTTAAAAATAAACAAATAATCCTTCTTGCCACATAAAAACAAAAAGGTAAGTCTATTGTGAGAAGTTTCTCATATGAGAAGGCGGGTTTTAACCGTTGGATGAACATCTAAAAATAAATGAATCCCCATATTCTTGGGAATCTTATAACTAGATGCTCGTCCAACGGTTAAAATACGTCTTCTCATATGAAAGATTCATTTATTGCTAGATGTTCATCCAACGGTTAAAACCCGCCTTCTCATATAAAAAGCTGCTCACTGTAGACTTGCCCAAACAAAAAGAATGCTAATAGTCGAAACAATCAAGAATGAACAAACTCAGACATTTGGGGTTAGTTCAGATCAGCTAGAGATCAAAACATCATTGCACATAAAAGATTCCTCTCTCTCTCTCTCTCTCTCTCTCTCTCTCTCTCTCTCTCTAAACAACCCAAATTGATCAGTTGAGATCAGCTACAAATCAGAACATCATGAAACATAGAAAATTTCTCTCTCTCTCTCTCTCTCTCCAAACAATCCAGATTGAACAAACTCAGACACTTGGGGTCAGTTGAGATCAGCTAGAAATCAGAATCATGAAACACTCTCTCAACAAATTTTATAAATCAAAATTCCAAATCACAAAATTTTCAAGGAAAAGTAGAGAGAGAAAGAGAGAGACACCAACCTTCCAGCATCTTCAGGGCTAAACTCCACATCATCACACCCCAAACTCCTAGCATAACTAACCATACTCCGAGCCGTCTCTATAACCTCCTCTCTCGTCTTCTTCAACTTATACTTCATATGTATCTCACTCGTCGCTATAAAAGTATGTATACGCGGCCGCTTCGCGTGCTTTACCGCCTCCCAAGCAGCGTCAATGTCCTTCTTGTTGCACCTCGAGAGTCCGCATATGACCGGCACGTGACCCTCCTCTCCGGCGGCGGTGTTTCCGACCTCGACGGCGATCATTCTGACCGCCTCGAAGTCATCTTCGGACGAGGCAGGGAACCCAGCCTCGATGATGTCCACTCCGAGTTTGGCCAGCTGGCGGGCGATGTCGAGCTTCTCCTTGCTGGTCATGGCGGCTCCCGGCGATTGCTCGCCGTCGCGGAGGGTGGTGTCGAAGATCCGGACGTATGATGGGTCGGGTATTCGGTTGGGGATGTATTCGGGCCGGTTCGGGCAGGTCAACGAGCAGGAGACTATGGTGGTGAAGAATGGGAGTGACTTTTTGGAGTCAATTGAGGGTTTGAAGTGAAAAAGGGTGCGAATTGGGTTGTTGGAGTTGAGTGGTGAAATGGTAGTGGTGTGTGGAGAGGAGAGCTTAGGGATTGTGAACAGAGACGCCATTTGAGAGAGAGAGAGAGAGAGAGAGGGGGCAATGGACCAGCGAAATTGAGGGGGGAGAGAGAGATAGAGGAATAAACCCTAGAGAGGTGAGGTTCATTGTGAATGGAAGGATATGGATGGAGGGGAGACATTGGACGGTGTCACGTGCTGCCACGTCATCACCTGGTTTGGACTTTGAAGGGCTGCTCGACAACTCAAGGAGAGCCTTTTGCAACCCAACAATGCTACACACACACCCATTTGCACAACCATTTGCACAACACTGCTTAAAAATGTTGGACTTTGTGCTGAAAAGTCTGTACACACAAAATGGTTGTGCAAATGGTTGTGCAAATGGGTGTGTGTGTAGCATTATTCTTTGCAACCCCAATTTTGATTCAGTATTACTAACCTAAGTTTTTATTAGCTTACGTGTGTTTTGTTTACAAAAATTATATTGATATTATAGAAGTAAAATGAGAATGAAATAGATTAATAAAACTCTTTTTTATGATACACGTAAAAGAAATTGATGTGACTTACTACAATTTTTTTTAAATTTCAAAACAAATAACTTAAATTAAATTTTAACTTTAAAATGTTATTAACACTTTTGTAGGTAAATAAGTTACGTATCCCAAACTAATGTACATAGTATTTTTCTTCTCCCTTTTTTTAAGGAATAATTGGTCCATAGTACTCTACATGAACACATTGTCAAATATTATATCAACTCTTGACTTAATAAAATTTTTGCCACTTATTACTATAGAGACAAATCAAACAAATTTAATAGAAGTCAAAAATAAATCAAAAAGTATAAAAAGATATAATTCCAATTAATTTTCAAGAAAAACAAAAGGCCATCATATCTTTGATCTTATAAAAAACCGAAGTAATCACTAAAGTAACATAATAAGAAATGGGCGAAGAGGGCAAGAACGGAAGATGATTGCAACAATATTTAGGCATGTTTACTCAATATTTTCTATCACTTTTTACGAATATTTGAATACGAAAATGAAACAAAAAGGAAATTACAAAGGAAAAAAAAATTAGTACTAAAAAAAACAAAGAAAAGCTAACTATTATAATTAAGTAAAATACAAAACTTTATCTCTAGTTAACTTTTCAGAGAATTATCTTTTTGTTAAAATTAATAGAAAGGAGCAAAAGCAAGAAAAGATTAGGTAGCCTAAAACATTTATAGACCTTTTCATTGATGATTGAACCTAACATGATGTTGGAAATAAGAAAACATTGATATGAGTTTTGATTGAGGTGTGCCACAGTTGTATTGTTCTTAGGAATAATTTCATCCTTCGGAGTCAGTAACTCGATATCGAAGGTCTCAACACGACGCTATGTTCTCCAAACAAGCAATCAAACTCTTCCAAACGTGCATTCAAATTGGAAGAGTACTTGAGCACTCATAATTGCTCCATTAATCTGGAATTGTATTTCAGAATTATAAAGGAAAGAAGAAAAGTAATCTGGAATAAGATATCTATAATGTCCAAGCTAACCCATATATTTATAATGAACTATATTGAATTCCCTCCCAACAGTCACAAAAAAGAGTAATGATTGGTACACATACAGATATGGACCATTAATTCTAGTGCATCCCATGTATGCAGGCACGGGCTCCACTGAAATGAATGACCCAAATCTTTATGTGCACATAGCATTACCCTACAAAAATTTAATATTAGGAACCAAACACGATAGTACCTTTCATGCAAGTCACAATTTTCAAGCTAAATCGGATGGTCCGGATCCAAAATTTGCATCCCCTTGCGTGCACGTGTGAGAGAGCATTTCTCCAACATAAGCTTACTAGCTTATGAAAGTAAAGTATATATAAGGTATGGAAAGGTCTTGTAAATTAGCAATGTAAGATACATGTCACATCATGTTTTAGTCTTGAATTTGGGTTTTTTGAAATAAAGACGATAATCCAAAACATGCCTTGTTTGGTTTTATATTAAAAGGCCCAAAAATATTATAACCCAATAAAAAGAATAACCCACAAATAATCCAACACATGATATCCGTAAGCAGCTCGAAGTTAAGGTTGGAGTAGGGGTGTAAATTGGTAGGTTCGTTTTTTTTTTTCCCTCGTGTTTTGAAAATCGACCAAAATAGTTGTTTCGGTTGATTATTTTTTATTTATTATTTTTTTTTTTTTTGCGATTATGGGCGGTCGATTTGTTTTTTTAGCTTAGGGTGTTTTTTTTTTTTTTTTTAAAACTGACCGTTCGGTCGATCGCAAGGCCGATCCTGAGTTTTTGGGGGCCCAAAGCAAGCTTTAAAAATGGGGCCTTGAGGTTATATGGGGGTTCGGGGGCAGTGTCCCCAAGAAACTATTATTTTTTTATTATTATTTATACATAATAATGTGTAGAATTGGTTTTATGTCACATCTTGCGGCATAACTATAGACCCTTCTTTTTTTCTTTTTCTTTTTTATAAATATAACGCAAAAACTAAAGACTTATTTGAAAGAGAAATTTGTTGAGGGAATGTAATACCCGTACCCGGAAAAAGGTAGTATTATCTATTTTTAGATGCATTAATTAATATAAACAATTGCATGTGATGATTTGGGTAAGTTCCAGTTACCCCGATGTGATAAGTGCTGGATAAAAGGCACAGTTGAAAGTTCCACTAGAGGTGGGGCAGATATGAAAGTGTGATCTAAGAGAGATTTGGATAATCTAAATTGCATAAATGTGCATTTATGTGGTTAAATGGTAGACGTGTAAATATAAATGTGCACATTATGACATGTTGATGCCATATGATTATTTAATTGATGAAATGTTAAGTATTTTAATATTATTTTATTGTTCATGTTGATTTATGGGACTAGTTTGGGTACCCTTGTGAGGGTGTAAACGGGACACATGGCATAATTGGTAGACTAATTAGTGCCTTCATATGATATTTGGGACCACATTTGGGACCCATGCGTGACATAGATATAGATTCACTTAGAAATTGGGTAGCTAATATAATATTGTTTGAGTGTTATAATAGACTTTAAAACTTGTGGGGGTGTAAGTGTAAATAGTATTAAGTTTGCATACATTCAAATGCACTGTAACATCTCCCAATCCTTATCTAAAAAAAAAAAAAAAAAAGACAAAACGTGATGTGTGTGCTATTGTAAGGCGGTGGCGGTAATGTGCGTGTATATATATATATATATATTAGTTACATCTTAGTTTAAAAAAAAAAAAAAAAAAAAGAAAAGAAAGAAAGAAAGAAAAGAGAGACAGAGACGCGAGAAAGGATAGGGAGAGTGAGGGTTTTGACCCTCTCAATGCCATAACTTCGCCGTACGTTGTTCAAATCGTGATATGAGGTCATATTTGGACTCGTGGGGGTAAGCCTAATCTTCTGGTATAATTTATTTTCAGTTTAATCGATAGATTTTTCGTGCCCCAAATGAGTTGGTAATATCTAGTTTACCAAAATTGTATAGGATCATCATTGGAATCTTTAGTAGCTAATTTTGCGAAGGAATTTGGGAATTCTAGGCTTATTTGAGACCTATTTGTGAGGTGAGTGTCCTAATTCCAAAATTGGATGTTTAATGTTATTTATTTGTTATTAAATACTTTTAAATGCTTAATTATTGATTAAGTAGAAAAGCATGTGATTAGTTTGTATTTAATATGTCCAAAAATGATGAAATTGCCATGTTGACATATTGAGTTGCTTATGTGCTTATTTGGGTCAAAGGGTCTCAAGTGATAATCACCATTAGTTAGCCCATATATAAGGGACAGAGTGATGTTGAAATCCTCAGAGAAAAGGGGATAGTGGTGACGACCACATGAACGAATTGACTACGGTCACAGATGAATGAGTGATTTCGCTATATGCGACGGAAAAAGTGAGATTGGCCCGGAATCAGGGGTCTAGAACGATGGTGATTGATTACTTGACACGCCTGCGACCATTTATTGTTGTGATGTTTAATTGGTGTTATGAATCATTAAATACTCCAATTGCATGATTAGCACCACGTACTCACTAAGCGAAAGCTTATTCGATTTTTTTTGTGGCTAATGACCACGCAGGTTCAGATGAATACCACAGTGAGAAATGATCGAGACTACGGGGCTGGGTCTAACTTGCTTATATGTTTATATGTGAGAATTTGAATAAGGTTGTAATAAATTTAAAGTTTATACTTTTAAATTTGTTTAGAAATAAATGTTAAAATGAGTTTGTAATATCTATATATATTTAATTGGATTTTGATATATTTTGAAATATTTAAATAAATAAGTACAGCAGGGGGTTAAAAATGTTTTAGTTTATGAAAACAGGGTGAATGGTGTTGTAATCGGAGAAACTTTGTCCGAGTACCATTTGATGGTTTTAAAATTTTATTTTAATAATATTTTAATTATTTTATTTGATAAAAGGATATTTTACCCCTGGTATTGCAATAAAAAAATGTAATTTTTTGGACGCTAAAAAAATAATGATTGTTTAGTCCTTGGCTTTGTTACACGTGTCCTAGCCCGTGGGGGCGGGTTGGGGTGTGACAGGGAATAAAACCGGAGTCGCCTAATCTACCCAATGCCAATGGGTAATGTCCTTAAGAGATGCATGTGTAATAACCTGCATTTTTATTTAATTTCTTGTAATTGCATTTGTCATATTTAAATTCAATTTGAATTTCCATGATTAATCTGTATTGTTAATCTTATTGTTATTAACAATCCTTACAGGTTAAAACTGATTTCTTGTTTTATTTCATAATTAAAACTCTTTTGGGGTCAAATTGTAATTTTTACAAAATTTAGCAACACCTGCATTGAATTTCAAATATGTATTTCAAAATGGTGGAAATATTTCCTTTTGACTCAATCAGTATTTTTATGAAACCAGGAAATCACTTCTTACACTAAAATGAATTTTCTGTATTTTTGTGGTGACCACCGCGCCCCGAAAATACCAGTTTATGTTCAAAACTGTCCGCGCTGTGCTAAACTTCCACAGATTTTGGAAGTGACTGATTTGACAATTGCCTTATTTCCATTTATGGCAACTCATCATTAGATATACCTTGTTTGGTTAATGTATTTTTTTTGTGTGTGTTAACTAGTGCTAGAAGCTTCATTTCCCAAACACATCTACATTGCCCCCTAGTAGCCTAGGTTGCCTCTTCAAATTTTGAGAATACATTCACGTATGTATGCATCTGTGTATATTCTCCAGCTTGTATAATTGATAACCAAAATCAAAATTTAAAAACCAAATTGATTTTGTTGAGTATGGCACACAAGACTTGGCCACCAAGTTCATCAAGTGCATTTGCTATATATACTACACTCACACATTCTGCACAGATAGAAACATAGAGAGTTTCAGTGAGAGTGCAGAGAGTTCTTCAGAATTTTGAGAGAGAAACTTCTATCTCCATAGCCAAGTTTTAATTGAAGTTCTTATTGGTAATTTCTTTCTCAACTAAATCTCTAGCTTCAATCTCAGTGAGTATTACTAACTCACTCCAAATGTATTTCATCCTTCAATTGCTGTTTTGTATGGTTGATTTAAGAACTACCATTTTTGCTTCACGTATGAACTCCATAGCCCAAAAAGCTTGATTTTTCCAACCTCAAACAAAATGAGTTTTCGGAGTTGATTATAAGAGATTTATGTTCATAGATGCTATGTCTAAAGTTTTAGAGCTTAATTTATTCATATGAAAAAGTATATAAGAAAATTTGCTTTGTGATCTTTTAGTTTTTCATAAAATTATTGAATTATAGTTTGATTCATGTAAAATTTGTTATGGATTCTTAATACTCATCGAAAAACAAAGAAATTCATATATAACAAGGCCTAGTAACTTTTAGCTTTGAAAATGGGTCAATTTAGACCCTGTTTTCTGAAACAGGGCAGTTCTGACGAAGAAGATGAAGCCTCTGCTTCATCTCGCGCCACGATCGCGCGAGCGACATTTCGCGCGAGCGATCCGCGCGCGCGAGCTTCGTGTTTTCAGGCAGACAGAATAGTTTTATATAATAAAATGAAATTTAGGTTGGTCGCGCGAGCGAGGGTCGCGCGAGACACCTTTCGCGCGACCGATCCGCGCGCGCGGCCTTGGCCTTTTCGGGCAGAGAGAAAAGTTTATATATAAAAGAAAAATTGGGCATATCGCGCGAGCGGCCCGCGCGAGCGACCTTTCGCGCGAGCGGCCCTCGCGCGCGACTTTTGGCAGTTTGTGGTTTTTGTCTGTTTTGTGTTTATGGTCTGCTTGGTTCAACTTTTAAGTACTGTTAAGGTTCTGTTTGGGCAAATTATTTAAAGCAGAGTCATGACTGTTTATGTTTGAACGAGTAGAACATTGTATTATGACTTAACAATCCCCGTACGCGCGTTGTTCCTTTAATTTAATGTTTTGTTTATGTTTAAGTGCATGTCATTCATGTGGGGTCAGTGGTACATGCATGTGGTGTCAGTCGGTGTGGAAAAGAGTAATGGTCAGTGTGGAAAGAGTACGAGATTGTGGTTGAGACTGTGTTTGTGGTTGTGGTTGTGGTTGAGGTTGTGGTTGTGGTTGTGGTTGTGGTTGTGGTGAGGGTATCTTTGAAATGCGACGGTGGCAAATATGGACACTCCCTGACGCCCATGGAAGCATTAAAGTGTGTGACGCCGAACCTGGACACTCACTGGCACCCATGGTAGTGCTAAAGTGTGGCCTACGGACACTCCCTGATACTCGAGTCTGGATACTGCGTGAGGGGTTGCCCCGGTATTTGCATGGCGGTTAGGGTATTCAAAGTGTGAGGCATTGGACACTCCCTGGTACCCCGGACCAAAGTGTGAGGCAAACTGGACACTCCCTGGCGCCCCGTTGCTAAAGTGTGGCTATCTTAGTGTTTCAAAGATACCAGGAGTAAGATAGTGGGTTGTTGTGGCTGTCGAGAGAAAAGAGTCGGCAAGATGAGTGTGGTGCATTGTCTCATTACATGAGTATCTGTTTTATGAATGAACGCCTTTTAATATATTCCTTGTTGTTTTATAAAAAGAATTCCTTCTGCGGTTTAAATATTGATTTATATAAATTGAAAAATGGAAAAAGGTAATTGGGCATGTGTTACATTCAAAGTTATGTTTTTAATACTCACCAGCTTCTCGAAGCTGACGACGTTGATGCGTCCTGGACATTCGTGTTCAGGCTTTTCAGGTTATAACCAGGAGGAATCTTATGACTACGCTAACTGAGAATGGCTGCTTTTGGAATGAGGAAATTGTTTACTTAATTATATGCTTTAAGTTTACCTGTTTTAAGTTATGAACCGTTTTGTAATAAGGATGATTGTATCAGACACTAAGTTATTGTTTTGTTTTCAAGGCGGTCTGTGCCTTAGTTGACCCCGTATCATAAGATGTAATACGTTAGAAAAATTTTGTAAGCCTTGATTGCTCTGCTCTGATTATTATTGTTTATTGTTGTTCGACGTTTGGGACGGAATCGATCCTTCAAACTGTCGCGACCTATGGGTCCATAAAGAAAATTAAACGCTTTCCTTATTTATGCTACGTCGGGGCGTGACAGGTTTTAGTGGCATCAGAGCCAGGTTATTATTTATCTCAAGATAGTTTAGCCAGGTTAGGGTTTACCAGTATAGACCCGATTCCACATTCCATTAAGTGTTACACACCCGATGATACGACAGGGAGGATAGACTCAGAACCCAAACGCCTAAGATTATCTTTATCTGACTTAAGTAGTACCTTTTTATCAGGTATGGATCCAGCTCATCCGCTATATGTACCAGACAGATTTGGAGGACACTTTGTGATACCTGGGGCAATAATCCCAGCCTTTCTCGACTTATATCATGCGGCCATTGAGCAGTTGGCCACAGCGACCGTGGTATCTGATGTATGGCACCAGGTTCACGTAGTAGGCTTAGTTGATTTGACTCGTATCCGCCTAGAGCTTCGTTACTTTGCAGAGGCTCAGCGTTTGGTTTGGATTGAGGTTTTGAGGTTGGTCGATAGCGATGCTTTCTACCTTCCCCTCGAGATCCAGATTGTGCATGCCCATGTGGCTCAGTTAGAGATGCCCCCGCCAGTAGTTCCCATCGCCGAGGATGATGCCGAGGCTGTTCATGTGGTCCCAGTAGGTCCCCTGAGATTATAGAGAACGACATAGGTCTAGATGATCTTGCCGCTGAGCTCGAGGCTGAGCTAGCACTTGAGCTAGCCTTACCTGAGGAGATGGTAGATGAGGCAGATGCCCCTATACCTGCTTCATCATCCACCTCTCATAGCTATGACGGGGTTGGACCGTTCGTTGTTCAGCGATTTCGCCCTGTCGATTCGCTAGATCTCCTTATAACCGTTTATGGAGACGATTGATTTTCTAGATGTGGCTTGTACATATTAACTGCTTTTGACTATTAGCTCTGTCTCTTTTTGCAACTGTAATTACATGCATTAGAGTGTAGGCCAATAACCCCATTTTTGTAACATTAACTCTTGCATGCGTCCTAACCCATACAGATAGGGTAGGCATTGATCTGATCATACATGCTTTTTGTATCAACTTGACAAGAAGTGATATATATAAAATATATACTCTTTTGAATGTCGTCGTCATTTAAATTGCTTCATAACACTGTTGCATGCATTTTCCTCATTCTACTATCACTATCATGCATAGAATGGCTGGAGGACTAAGGAGGAACCGGAATTTGATCGAAGGAGCACCTGAGGCTGCCGACCCCACGGGAATATTTGAAGCTTTCATTAGACGTCTCGAAAGGGTTAGTAATCAGAATGAAAACCGACGAGACCGCCAGACTGGAGACAAATTGCTGGAGAGATTCCGTGCACTAAGGTCCGAGCAGTTTGCGGGTACAGCAGAACCCTGGAAGGCCGAGCAATGGTTAAGACAGATGGACCGTATGTTCGAGGTTGTCCAGTGCAATGAGATGGACAAGAGGAGATTGGCTACGTTTCAATTAACCGATGCTGCCGCAGATTGGTGGGATTCGGTCATAGCCACTATCGGGAATGGAGCCGCAATGGGAATGACGTGGACTGCGTTCAAGGGGAGATTTTTGGAGAAATATTTCCCGGCTACGGAGAGGCATAGAAGAGAGAAGGAATTCATGGATCTGACACAAGGAATCAAGTCGGTGCAAGAGTACACCACACAGTTTGAAAGACTGTCTCGGTTTGCTCCACAATTGGTTGATACTGAGGAGAAAAAGATCCGTAAGTATAACCAAGGGCTGACACCGCAGATTCGTCGCCTGACTCTCGGCCACCTAGATAAATCGTTTGAAGGACTTGTTGGTTTGGCTACCGATCTGGAAGAGGATGCTCGAGTGAGCCGAAAACAATTTGAATTCCGACCGCCTTAAAGGGGTAATTTTGGGAATAGACCACCAACGAACCGTACCCAAGGGCAAAGAGGAATTTCGACGGAAGCAAGAAGACCCAGGCTATTACCTATCCGACTCAACCCCGAGTAGGAGAAGGAAGTAGTAGTGGAAAGTGCTTCAATTGTGGCAACCCTGGACATCTGGCTCGTGATTGCAAGGCACCAAGGCGTGCTGCTCAGCAAGGGATAGTCTGCTTCAATTGTGGTGAACCAGGTCACATCAGCAGGTTCTGCACTGCCCCAAAACAGGTGACTTATGGTCAACAGGGTCAGACTCGCTTGAATGCTGTTATCCCAGATGTCGCTGGATATGATGGAACTGTGTACGAAGAAGGAGATTATGGGGAAGCTCAACCGGATCGGCAAGCAGTAGAAGGTACATTAACTCTGTTTAACTCTCATGTTAAAGTGTTATTTGATACGGGTGCTGTTCTTTCGTTCATATCTGTTAATACAATTCGGAGATTGGGTATCTTACCTCATCGCTTAGAGAAAGCTTTGAAGGCTACTTCGCCATTAGGAGCCTCGGTCAGGTTAGGACATGTGTGCAAGGATTGTCCTTTACGGCTAAGAGACCGTGAAATCCCTGCAAGGTTGATTGTCTTATCGATGAAGGAGTTCGACATAATCCTAGGGATGGATTGGCTCACTCAGAATCAAGCAACATTGGATTGTGCGAGGAAGAGAATTACATTCCCCGACAATGAGAATCAACCCTTTGATTTTCAATGTAACCCTTCGGGAGATATGTTCCTCACGAGGTGTTTGGCGAATATCGAAGTCGTAAGTACAGAAGCGACATCATCATCTATACCTGTAGTCAAGGACTTCGAAGAAGTATTTCAAGACATTTCTGGTTTGCCGCCCGAGAGAAGTATAGAGTTCTGTATTGAGCTTATACCGGGTACCGTACCGATCACCAAGGTTCCCTACAGAATGGCCCCCACAGAACTATTGGAATTGAAGGAACAAGTTCAAGAGCTCGAGAACCTAGGTTTTGTACGTCCAAGTACATCGCCTTGGGGAGCACCGGTGTTATTTGTGAAGAAGAAGGACGGGACGCTCAGGCTGTGTATCGACTACAGAGAATTGAACCGAGTAACTATCAAGAACAAGTATCCCTTGCCTCGGATTGACGATTTGTTTGACCAACTACAAGGAGCTACGACATTTTCCAAGATCGACCTAAGGTCGGGATATCATCAGTTGAGGGTACGAAAGGAAGACATACCTAAGACTGCTTTCAGAACCCGATATGGTCATTATGAATTTCTGGTGATGCCATTTAGAATGACGAACGCCCCGGCAGTGTTTATGGATCTGATGAACAGAGTGTTCAAGCCTTATTTGGATCAGTTTGTCATCGTCTTTATAGATGATATTTTGATTTATTCTAAGTCAGGAGAAGAACACGAACAACATCTATGGATTGCGATGCAGACGCTTGAGGACCACAACTTGTATGCCAAGTTCAGTAAGTGTGAGTTCTGGTTGCAAGAAGTGAAATTTTTGGGACACAAGGTGTCATCTCAAGGAATTTCAGTGGATTCGTCCAAGACCGATGCTGTGTCAAACTGGGTTAGACCGAGCAACCCTACAGAAGTTCGGAGTTTTCTTGGACTCGCAGTCTATTACAGGAGATTTGTTGAGGGATTCTCAAAGATAGCAGCACCTTTGACTGGGTTGACGAAGAAGAATTTGAAGTTCGAATGGGCAGAGAAGCATGAGCGCGCCTTTCTAGAGTTGAAAGAGAGACTCACTACCACGCCGGTACTAGCAATACCCAAGCCTGATGAGAAGTTCACTATCTTTAGTGACGCGTCATATCAAGTGTTAGGGTGTGTACTTATGCAAGATGGCAGAGTTATAGCCTATGGATCCAGACAGTTGAAGCCAAATGAGTTGAACTATCCCATTCATGATTTGGAGTTGGTGGCAGTAGTTTTTGCACTCAAGATTTGGAGATACTATCTCTACGGAGAGAAGTTTGATTTATTCTCTGATCACAAGAGCCTGAAGTATTTGTTCACACAGAAAGAGTTGAACATGAGGCAGCGCAGATGGATGGAGTTGATCAAAGATTACGACTTCAAGTTGGAATACCATCCGGGTAAAGCCAATGTGGTTGCTGATGCCCTGAGTCGACAAACTCGTGAGACGATCGCCTCCTTGATGGTTAGAGAATGGCGAGCATTGGAGACGTTGGCGGAGTTCGATGTACAGAGTGCTGAAGAAGGAGAAGGACAACTTTTCGGATGTCTTATCCTACAGCCTGTTTTCTTATCGACCGCATTATTGGAGCTCAGAAAGAAGATGAGAAGTTTCAGACATGGTTCGTGAAGATGTCAGAGAAAAACCTGGCAGAATGGAAGCTGGGAGCCGATGGAGGATATCGGTGCAGGAATAGATTATGTGTGCCAGGTGATGAAGAGCTAAGGAAGAATATCCTGGAAGAAGCACATAAGTCAAGATATACAGTTCACCCGGGAGGAACGAAGATGTACAAAGATTTGAAGAGAAATTTCTGGTGGGAAGGTATGAAGAAGGATGTGGCCGAATTTGTATCCAAGTGTTTGATATGTCAACAAGTCAAAGCTGAACATCAGAGACCGTCAGGATTGTTGCAACCGCTACCTATCCCTGGTTGGAAGTGGGAACGCATTACGATGGACTTTGTAGTAGGATTGCCTCGGTCGCAGCAAAATCATGACGCTATTTGGGTAATCGTGGATCGATTGACGAAGTCTGCTCATTTATTGCTTACAGTATGACATACCCGGTAGAGAAGATGAGCCGAATGTACATACAACAAGTTGTGCGACTTCACGGTGCACCTGTGTCGATTGTGTCAGACAGTGACGCACGTTTTACTTCTGAATTTTGGGAAAGTCTGCAAGAAGCTATGGGAACCTCTGTAGTAACTCGTATTTTCATGTTTAAATTGACGATTTACACTTCGTGTGCAATTTTAACGAAAATTGGTCACAGGGGTATTTTGGTTTTTTTCACAATTTTGTAAGTCATGAACTGAAAATATAATTTTTGGAAAAAGTTGCGTATGGTTAAATGATTTGCTATTCGTATTGAAAGTTAAGAGTTTTTATTCTCTATTTAGAAGATATCTCGATTTTAGTCATTTTGAGAAAATATCCGTTTTTGTATTTTTACGACATTTTCTGTAAATATACGACTTTTTAATTATATTATTTAATACTATTACAAGAATAAAAATTATAATGAAAGATAATATTTACCTAACTAGATTTCCACTATAGTTAATATTATTTCGGAACCCGTAATTATACATGTATTTCCCCAAACCATGCTTATATCCAAAGCCAAACCCCCAAACAACTCCTATGAGGTGTCATGTGCTTGAGTGTTTTGTGAGGTGTCCTGTGAGGTGTCCTATGAGGTGTCATGTGCTTGAGTGTTTTGTGAGGTGTCCTATGAGGTGTCATGTGCTTGAGTGTTTTGTGAGGTGTCCTATGAGGTGTCTTGTGAGGTGTTGTGTATAATATATATATATACATATTGGTGGCCTTCCCCCTTTCCCTATAAAAACCCCTCCCATTAGTTGTAGAAAGGAAGGGAAAAATAATAATAGAGAGTTAGCCGAGAGAGTGAAGGAGAAAGAAAAGAAAAGAAAGGAAAGGAAGAAATCCCAAATCACACCGCAACCCCGACCCTACGAGGAGCAGAAGGAGAGAACGGAGAAGAAGAAAAAGAGAGAGAGATACCCCGAGACCACCCACGACTACCCCGAACTCGCCGGCGTCACCGTCTTTACCGGTGAGTGCCTATACTCACTTAGTAGCGTAGATATGTATGTTTATATATGTTTTGGCGTGCAAGAAAGAACGGACCCCGAACGTACGGGAAAGGTCCAGTTCAATTATGGAATATTACTGCTTTCAATCGATCGAACTTAGTTCAATCGATCGAACTTAATTGAATGTTAATTGTTTAGTTGTTTTATATCTAATGAACTATTAACCTGTTTATTATCATATATTGATGTTAGAGAACTGCATGGGAATAATACATACGTGGAATAATGGACTTAATGCATTGAAACGTGGAACCCTTTGGTTAATGTTGAGATAATAACGAGATTGAAAAGCCGACATGCATAGTAGTGAGTCTATCAACCACAATGGTCGATACTATTTATGATTGGTACGTACAAATGCGGTCACGAAGATCGTATGATATAGGGCCGTAATGTTCTGTAATATCATGGGCGAGTTGGCCAGTGTAACAAAATGGGCGAGTTGGCCAGTGTAACATCATGGGCGAGTTGGCCAGTGTAACAAAATGGGCGAGTTGGCCAGTGTAACATCATGGGCGAGTTGGCCAGTGTAACATCATGGGCGAGTTGGCCAGTGTAACAAAATGGGCGAGTTGGCCAGTGTAACATCATGGGCGAGTTGGCCAGTGTAACAAAATGGGCGAGTTGGCCAGTGTAACATCATGGGCGAGTTGGCCAGTGTAACAAAATGGGCGAGTTGGCCAGTGTAACATCATGGGCGAGTTGGCCAGTGTAACAAAATGGGCGAGTTGGCCAGTGTAACATCATGGGCGAGTTGGCCAGTGTAACAAAATGGGCGAGTTGGCCAGAGTAACATATGGGGTGTGTTGGCTAAAGTATATCGGGGCATTTGGCTAGATTATATGGGACTGCGTGTCAAGAGTGAACAGACCGTAGGTATGGGACTACGTGTCTTATTAATGTGGACCCAAGAGTCTATGTTATGTATCGGGAGATTGGGACGATATCTATTGTTAGATATTGAGTTGGTGCATACATGCATACGAACGATGAGATGATCCTTTTATTGATGTCATTATATACTACATATCTATAGATACTCTGTTAGTATTTGCATTCACTCGGCTTTCGTAGCTGACGGCGTTTATGCCGCTGGATATTCGACGTCCAGCTGGCCAGGGTTATGAGTATTCAGGAGATGCATACATGGATAGGGGCTACAAGGAGGGAGCATACGATGATGGAGGCTATGCTAGAGATGACTGCTACGCAAGCTAAAGACTTGGACCTTGCTGTTGATAGTTTATGCTTATGTTTTTAGAGACTGTTGTAATAGTTAAGTTTGTAATCGGCATATGTTGCTGTAATGTTTTATTTATATTTTTTGCAAACACTTTGGTTTTGTAATAGTTAGTATTGAACTCTGATTATATATATCAACCTTAGAACTTTCCAATGCGTGGTTTACATCATTACTCTGATGGTTTGACTTTGGTTATGGACAATATGGTGACTTTCAACTGTCATGGCCTACGGGTCCAAAAAGGAATTTATTTTCTCTATTTTTGCTACTGCGGGGCGTGACAGGATTTTTGGTATCAGAGCCTAGGTTTTGTAGTCGTGTTCACCAATTGTCCAACATATATTGAGTTTGAACCTTAAGATTCCTTGAGATAGGGGTTGACTCTATAAGTTAAAATTTTTGAGTTGATCGTATAAAGTTTACTTGCTATAATGTGATAATAGTTATAACTATTATGTTTAGTGCGGATTGCTTTCTATGATTATTTTTGGGATCGACGACTAACCAATAGATGTCTGTATAGGTACCCAAACCTACTGCATCGATGGCAGGAAGACCTCTTACCCGGAACCATCCTACACAGATCGAAGATGCACCCTCAGCACCCCAAGTTGCTGACCCGACTGGATTGTTCGAAGCCTTTGTACGTAGGATGGAACGGATCAACAATCCTAACGTGCATAACGGAAATAACCATGCACCACCTCCAAGGCCAGTTGAGGATCGCATAGTAGAACGTTTCCGTCATTTTCGTCCGGAGAAGTTTGACGGGAATACTGAGCCGTGGCAAGCGGAACAGTGGCTTCGAGAGATGGAAGCGATCTTCGAGACACTGGGATGTAATGAGATCGAGAAGCGTCGACTGGCGACATTCCAATTGACTTATGCAGCTGCCGATTGGTGGGAATCGGAGAAGGCAACCGTAGGAGAAGATGCGGCCAGAAGGATGCCCTGGATCACATTTAAAGGGCTCTTTCTTGAGAACTACTTTCCTCAGACCGAGAGGAACAGGAAGGAGAGAGAATTCATCGAACTAAGGCAAGGGAACCTTACCGTGAGGGAATATACGGTGCAGTTCGAGCGATTATCCCGTTTTGCTCTTCATATGATCGATACCCCAGAGAAGAAGAATAGGCAGTATCACCAGGGCCTCTCACTGCCACTACAACGGATGACTCTTAATCATCAGGGTCAAACCTTCAAGGCCATGGTAGGAATGGCAGTCGGTCATGAGGATATTAATGGACGGGAGCAAGGACGTTTTGGGAATCGGCTACCACCTAGAGGTAACCAAGGACCTAGACCTCCGATGCAATTCCAAGGGAACAAGCGTAGCTGGAATGGAGAGAGAAGGCCACAACCGGCGTTTCCCCAGAAACGTCATGCTGTGAACCCAGCTCCTCATCCACAAGGACTTCCTGTTGTTATTGGAGACAATTCTGGTGGATGCCTTAATTGTGGAAAGCCAGGTCATTTGGCTAAGGATTGTCGAGCTTCCAAGAACTACAACAGGGCGGGCGTTCTCTGTTACAACTGCAACAAGCATGGCCACATCAGCAAGGATTGTAGAGCACCCCGTAGGGCATACAACGGACTAGCTGCTCAGGGCCAAGTTGGACAGGCTCGTATGAATGCTATTCTTCCGAAGTATGCGGGATTTGATGAGGCTGAACAGCAGAACATGGAAGGTACTCTTACGTTATTCAGCACTCGAGTTAAAGTTCTATTTGATACTGGTGCTTCAAATTCGTTTATTGCAATCGGGATTGTTAAACTTTTGGGTTTAGTACCCCAGGCGCTTGATGTAGCCCTGAATGCGGTATCACCTTTGGGAGTAACCGTAAGATTAGGAAAAGTGTGCAAGGACTGTGCGTTAACCCTAGAGGATAGGATTCTTCCCGCAGATCTAATCATTTTGTCAATGAAGGAATTTGACATCATCTTAGGATTTGATTGGCTCACAAAGTATCATGCTAAGTTGGACTGTGCCAATAGGAGGATTACCTTTTCGGTACCAGGAAGTCAGCCTTTTGATTTTCAATGCAACCCCTCTAGCGATGCTTTTCTTACTAGCCGTCTAGCAGCTATGGAGAGCTCGACTTCAGAACTCACTATTGCACAGATTCCTGTAGTCCGAGACTTTGAGGATGTGTTTCGGAATATTTTAGGACTACCACCTAAACGGGAGATTGACTTCTGTATCGAGTTAGTGCCTGGTACTTTACCACAATCGAAGGCTCCTTATCGGATGGCACCAACGGAGATGCAAGAACTAAAGAAGCAAGTACAGGAGTTAGAAGATCTGAAGTTTGTTCGACCCAGCACGTCACCTTGGGGGGCACCAGTGTTGTTCGTCAAAAAGAAGGACGGAACTCAGCGACTTTGTATCGACTATAGGGAGCTCAACAAGGTTACGATTAAGAATAAGTACCCACTCCCTAGAATCGATGATCTGTTTGATCAGCTGCAAGGAGCGACGACGTTCTCAAAGATTGATCTACGTTCGGGGTACCACCAACTGTTGGTTCGACCCGAGGATATTTCAAAGACTGCTTTTAGGACGAGGTACGGGCATTATGAATTCTTGGTCATGTCTTTTGGATTAACCAATGCTCCAGCAGTATTCATGGACCTAATGAACAGAGTCTTTAGACCCTACTTAGACCAGTTCATTATTGTGTTCATAGATGATATTCTAATCTACTCAAAGACCGAGAAGGAACACGAGGAACATGTAAGGATCGCACTACAGACCCTCCGAGATAACCAACTGTATGCAAAGTTCAGTAAGTGCGAGTTTTGGCTGAAAGAGGTCAAGTTCCTAGGACATGTTGTCTCGCAGGATGGAATAGCTGTAGACTCGTCAAAGACAGACGCAGTTTTGGATTGGAATATACCAACTACTGCAACAGAAGTCAGGAGTTTTCTTGGTCTAGCTGGATACTATCGGAGATTTGTGGAAGGATTCTCCAAGATCGCAGCTCCTCTTACCGGACTGACGAAGAAGGATTTGAAGTTTGAATGGGGTAACAAGCATAAACGCGCATTCCAGGAATTAAAGGAAAGATTGACCTCAGCGCCAGTGCTTGCGATACCCAAGAGCGGTGAACAGTTCACCATATATAGCGACGCATCACACCAAGGACTCGGATGTGTTCTAATGCAAGATGGAAAGGTTATTGCATACGGATCACGGCAGTTGAAGCCTCACGAGTTGAATTATCCAACGCATGACCTTGAACTAGCCGCGATTGTTTTTGCACTCAAGATTTGGAGGCATTACCTCTACGGTGAGAAGTTCGATCTATTCTCAGATCACAAGAGCCTGAGGTACTTATTCTCTCAAAGAGAGTTGAACATGAGGCAACGACGTTGGATGGAATTGTTAAAGGATTACGATTTTACGTTACAATATCACCCTGGGAAAGCGAATGTAGTGGCCGATGCGCTAAGTCGGAAACCCAGGAGGATAGTAGTAGCTTCTCTTATGGTCAAAGAGTGGCAGGCATTGGAAACTTTTGCTGAATTTGGTATTCAAGCCTCAAATCTAAGTGAAGGGCGACACTTTGGATGTCTATTGGTGCAACCTACCCTCATCAGTCGTATTTTGGAGGCACAAAGGAAGAATGAAGGACTTCAGGAGTGGTTCGCAAGCAACACAGTGAAAGAACCCGAGAATTGGAGTGTTGATGCAAATGGAGCACTCAAATGCAGAGGCAGACTGTGTGTGCCGGATGAAGATAATCTCAGAAAGGACCTACTGGACGAAGCTCATAAGTCACGAATGACTATCCACCCAGGAGGTACAAAAATGTACAAGGATTTGAAAAGAAACTTCTGGTGGGAAGGAATGAAACGAGAAGTTGCTGAGCACGTGTCTCAATGTCTTACGTGTAAGCAAGTGAAGGCGGAACATCAGAAACCACCCGGACTTCTACAACCACTACCAGTTCCCGGATGGAAGTGGGAACGTATCACTATGGACTTCGTGGTAGGATTGCCGAGATCCCAGCAAAACCACGACGCTATTTGGGTAGTTGTGGATCGACTTACCAAATCAGCGCATTTCATAGCTTATAGTATGTCATACTCGGTCGAACGTCTGAGCCGTATGTATATACAACAAGTCGTGCGACTACACGGTGTACCTGTATCAATCGTATCCGACCGTGATTCAAGATTCACTGCAGAGTTTTGGAAAAGTCTACAGACAGCTTTGGGAACTTCGTTAAACTTGAGCACTGCCTTTCATCCACAGACTGATGGACAGACGGAACGGGTTAACCAAGTGATGGAAGATATGTTGCGAGCGTGTGTTATTGACTTTGAAAGCTCATGGGAGACCCACCTGTCGCTAATTGAATTTGCATACAACAACAGCCACCATTCGAGTATAGGAATGGCACCCTTTGAGGCATTATACGGAAGGCCGTGTCGATCGCCGTTGTGTTGGGCAGAGGTTGGAGAAAATCAACTACTCGGACCAGAGTTAGTTCGGGAAACTAACGAGAAGATCCAGGTTGTGAAAGAAAGGATGCGTACGGCGCAGAGTCGACACAAGAGTTACGCAGATAAACGTCGCAGGAGTTTGGAATTCAGTGTTGGAGATCATGTGCTACTCAAGGTATCTCCAATGCGAGGCATTGTCAGATTCGGACAGAAACGAGGAAAGTTATCACCACGCTACATTGGACCGTTTGAAATTTTAGAGCGCGTGGGAAAAGTAGCCTATCGACTTGCACTACCGCCTAAGATGTCCAGAGTACATAATGTATTTCATATCAGCATGCTTAGGAAGGTTGTACATGATCCGTCACATGAAATTGACTTCACGGACATTGAGGTAAACAACAACGTGACTTACACTGAAGGACCAGTTCAAATTTTGGAACGAGGAGTCAAGAAGCTGAGGACTAAAGAAATTCCTCTAGTGAAAGTTCAGTGGAGACACCATGACGAACGCGAAGCATCTTGGGAATTGGAATCAGAAATGCGCGAGAAGTTTCCAGCTTTATTTAGTGACTAGCTAGCTCAGATTTCGGGACGAAATCTCTGTTAAGGAGGGTAGATTGTAGTAACTCGTATTTTCATGTTTAAATTGACGATTTACACTTCGTGTGCAATTTTAACGAAAATTGGTCACAGGGGTATTTTGGTCTTTTTCACAATTTTGTAAGTCATGAACTGAAAATATAATTTTTGGAAAAAGTTGCGTATGGTTAAATGATTTGCTATTCGTATTGAAAGTTAAGAGTTTTTATTCTCTATTTAGAAGATATCTCGATTTTAGTCATTTTGAGAAAATATCCGTTTTTGTATTTTTACGACATTTTCTGTAAATATACGACTTTTTAATTATATTATTTAATACTATTACAAGAATAAAAATTATAATGAAAGATAATATTTACCTAACTAGATTTCCACTATAGTTAATATTATTTCGGAACCCGTAATTATACATGTATTTCCCCAAACCATGCTTATATCCAAAGCCAAACCCCCAAACAACTCCTATGAGGTGTCATGTGCTTGAGTGTTTTGTGAGGTGTCCCGTGAGGTGTCCTATGAGGTGTCATGTGCTTGAGTGTTTTGTGAGGTGTCCTGTGAGGTGTCCTATGAGGTGTCATGTGCTTGAGTGTTTTGTGAGGTGTCTTGTGAGGTGTTGTGTATAATATATATATATACATATTGGTGGCCTTCCCCCTTTCCCTATAAAAACCCCTCCCATTAGTTGTAGAAAGGAAGGGAAAAATAATAATAGAGAGTTAGCCGAGAGAGTGAAGGAGAAAGAAAAGAAAAGAAAGGAAAGGAAGAAATCCTAAATCACACCGCAACCCCGACCCTACGAGGAGCAGAAGGAGAGAACGGAGAAGAAGAAGAAGAGAGAGAGATACCCCGAGACCACCCACGACTACCCCGAACTCGCCGGCGTCACCGTCTTTACCGGTGAGTGCCTATACTCACTTAGTAGCGTAGATATGTATGTTTATATATGTTTTGGCGTGCAAGAAAGAACGGACCCCGAACGTACGGGAAAGGTCCAGTTCAATTATGGAATATTACTGCTTTCAATCGATCGAACTTAGTTCAATCGATCGAACTTAATTGAATGTTAATTGTTTAGTTGTTTTATATCTAATGAACTATTAACCTGTTTATTATCATATATTGATGTTAGAGAACTGCATGGGAATAATACATACGTGGAATAATGGACTTAATGCATTGAAACGTGGAACCCTTTGGTTAATGTTGAGATAATAACGAGATTGAAAAGCCGACATGCATAGTAGTGAGTCTATCAACCACAATGGTCGATACTATTTATGATTGGTACGTACAAATGCGGTCACGAAGATCGTATGATATAGGGCCGTAATGTTCTGTAATATCATGGGCGAGTTGGCCAGTGTAACAAAATGGGCGAGTTGGCCAGTGTAACATCATGGGCGAGTTGGCCAGTGTAACAAAATGGGCGAGTTGGCCAGTGTAACATCATGGGCGAGTTGGCCAGTGTAACATCATGGGCGAGTTGGCCAGTGTAACAAAATGGGCGAGTTGGCCAGTGTAACATCATGGGCGAGTTGGCCAGTGTAACAAAATGGGCGAGTTGGCCAGTGTAACATCATGGGCGAGTTGGCCAGTGTAACAAAATGGGCGAGTTGGCCAGTGTAACATCATGGGCGAGTTGGCCAGTGTAACAAAATGGGCGAGTTGGCCAGTGTAACATCATGGGCGAGTTGGCCAGTGTAACAAAATGGGCAAGTTGGCCAGAGTAACATATGGGGTGTGTTGGCTAAAGTATATCGGGGCATTTGGCTAGATTATATGGGACTGCGTGTCAAGAGTGAACAGACCGTAGGTATGGGACTACGTGTCTTATTAATGTGGACCCAAGAGTCTATGTTATGTATCGGGAGATTGGGACGATATCTATTGTTAGATATTGAGTTGGTGCATACATGCATACGAACGATGAGATGATCCTTTTATTGATGTCATTATATACTACATATCTATAGATACTCTGTTAGTATTTGCATTCACTCGGCTTTCGTAGCTGACGGCGTTTATGCCGCTGGATATTCGACGTCCAGCTGGCCAGGGTTATGAGTATTCAGGAGATGCATACATGGATAGGGGCTACAAGGAGGGAGCATACGATGATGGAGGCTATGCTAGAGATGACTACTACGCAAGCTAAAGACTTGGACCTTGCTGTTGATAGTTTATGCTTATGTTTTTAGAGACTGTTGTAATAGTTAAGTTTGTAATCGGCATATGTTGCTGTAATGTTTTATTTATATTTTCTGCAAACACTTTGGTTTTGTAATAGTTAGTATTGAACTCTGATTATATATATCAACCTTAGAACTTTCCAATGCGTGGTTTACATCATTACTCTGATGGTTTGACTTTGGTTATGGACAATATGGTGACTTTCAACTGTCATGGCCTACGGGTCCAAAAAGGAATTTATTTTCTCTATTTTTGCTACTGCGGGGCGTGACAACCTCGCTCAAGATGAGTACTGCTTTTCACCCTCAGACAGATGGACAAACTGAGCGTGTTAATCAGATCATGGAGGATATGCTTAGGGCTTGTGTTATCGATTTTGAAGAATCTTGGGAGACGCACTTGTCGTTGGTTGAATTTGCCTATAACAACAGTTATCACACGAGTATCGGAATGGCTCCGTTCGAAGCATTATACGGACGACCATGCCGTTCTCCATTGTGTTGGGCAGAAGTTGGGGATACAAAATTGTTGGGACCAGATTTGGTTAGAGAAACCAACGAGAAGATTTCTTTGGTCAAGGAAAGGATGAGAACCGCTCAGAGCCGGTATAAGAGTTATGCTGATCGACGCCGGAAAGATTTGGAATTCAGTGTTGGAGATCACGTACTTCTTAAGGTTTCACCGACACGAGGAGTAGTACGCTTTGGTCTCAAGAGAGGGAAGTTAGCTCCACGTTTCATCGGACCGTTCGAGATTTTGGAACGTGTCGGGAAAGTAGCTTATCGACTGGCGCTACCACCGAAGATGTCTGGGGTTCACAACGTGTTTCACGTGAGTATGCTGAGAAAGTACATACGCGACCCCTCATACGTGGTTAGTTATGACGATATTGAGACGAGTCATAACGTTTCTTACAAGGAGAGACCTGTGAAGATTCTGATCAGAGTATCAAGAAGCTGAGGAATAAGGATATTCTGTTGGTGAAAGTTCAGTGGAATCATCATGACGAGAATGAAGCCTCGTGGGAAGTTGAAGCTGATATGAGGAAGAAGTACCCGGAGTTGTTTCATGACTAGTCAGTCTTGATTTCGGGGACGAAATCCTTTTTAAGGGAGGAAGGGTGTAATAACCTGCATTTTTATTTAATTTCTTGTAATTGCATTTGTCATATTTAAATTCAATTTGAATTTCCATGATTAATCTGTATTGTTAATCATATTGTTATTAACAATCCTTACAGGTTAAAACTGATTTCTTGTTTTATTTCATAATTAAAACTCTTTTGGGGTCAAATTGTAATTTTTACAAAATTTAGCAACACCTGTATTGAATTTCAAATATGTATTTCAAAATGATGGAAATATTTCCTTTTGACTCAATCAGTATTTTTATGAAACCAGGAAATCACTTCTTACATTAAAATGAATTTTCTGTATTTTTGTGGTGACCACCGCGCCCCAAAAATACCAGTTTATGTTCAAAACTGTCCGCGCTGTGCTAAACTTCCACAGATTTTGGAAGTGACTGATTTGACAATTGCCTTATTTCCATTTATGGCAACTCATCATTAGATATACCTTGTTTGGTTAATGTATTTTTTTTGTGTGTGTTAACTAGTGCTAGAAGCTTCATTTCCCAAACACATCTACATTGCCCCCTAGTAGCCTAGGTTGCCTCTTCAAATTTTGAGAATACATTCACGTATGTATGCATCTGTGTATATTCTCCAGCTTGTATAATTGATAACCAAAATCAAGATTTAAAAACCAAATTGATTTTGTTGAGTATGGCACACAAGACTTGGCCACCAAGTTCATCAAGTGCATTTGCTATATATACTACACTCACACATTCTGCACAGATAGAAACATAGAGAGTTTCAGTGAGAGTGCAGAGAGTTCTTCAGAATTTTGAGAGAGAAACTTCTATCTCCATAGCCAAATTTTAATTGAAGTTCTTATTGGTGATTTCTTTCTCAACTAAATCTCTAGCTTCAATCTCAGTGAGTATTACTAACTCACTCCAAATGTATTTCATCCTTCAATTGCTGTTTTGTATGGTTGATTTAAGAACTACCATTTTTGCTTCACGTATGAACTCCATAGCCCAAAAAGCTTGATTTTTCCAACCTCAAACAAAATGAGTTTTCGGAGTTGATTATAAGAGATTTATGTTCATAGATGCTATGTCTAAAGTTTTAGAGCTTAATTTATTCATATGAAAAAGTATATAAGAAAATTTGCTTTGTGATCTTTTAGTTTTTCATAAAATTCTTGAATTGTAGTTTGATTCATGTAAAATTTGTTATGGATTCTTAATACTCATCGAAAAACAAAGAGATTCATATATAACAAGGCCTAGTAACTTTCAGCTTTAAAAATGGGTCAATTTAGACCCTGTTTTCTGAAACAGGGCAGTTCTGACGAAGAAGATGAAGCCTTTGCTTCATCTCGTGCCACGATCGCGCGAGCGAGAATCGCGTGAGCGGCCCGCGCGAGCGACATTTCGCGCGAGCGATCCGCGCGCGCGAGCTTCGTGTTTTCAGGCAGACAGAATAGTTTTATATAATAAAATGAAATTTAGGTTGGTCGCGCGAGCGAGGGTCGCGCGAGACACCTTTCGCGCGAGCGATCCGCGCGCGCGGCCTTGGCCTTTTCGGGCAGAGAGAAAAGTTTATATATAAAAGAAAAATTGGGCATATCGCGCGAGCGGCCTGCGCGAGCGACCTTTCGCGCAAGCGGCCCTCGCGCGCGACTTCTGGCAGTTTGTGGTTTTTGTCTGTTTTGTGTTTATGGTCTGCTTGGTTCAACTTTTAAGTACTGTTAAGGTTCTGTTTGGGCAAATTATTTAAAGCAGAGTCATGACTGTTTATGTTTGAACGAGTAGAACACTGTATTATGACTTAACAATCCCCGTACGCGCGTTGTTCCTTTAATTTAATGTTTTGTTTATGTTTAAGTGCATGTCATTCATGTGGGGTCAGTGGTACATGCATGTGGTGTCAGTCGGTGTGGAAAAGAGTAATGGTCAGTGTGGAAAGAGTACGAGATTGTGTTGAGACTGTGTTTGTGGTTGTGGTTGTGGTTGAGGTTGTGGTTGTGGTTGTGGTTGTGGTGAGGGTATCTTTGAAATGCGACGGTGGCAAATATGGACACTCCCTAACGCCCATGGAAGCGTTAAAGTGTGTGACGCCGAACCTGGACACTCACTGGCACCCATGGTAGTGCTAAAGTGTGGCCTACGGACACTCCCTGATACTCGAGTCTGGATACTGCGTGAGGGGTTGCCCCGGTATTTGCATAGCGGTTAGGGTATTCAAAGTGTGAGGCATTGGACACTCCCTGGTACCCCGGACCAAAGTGTGAGGCAAACTGGACACTCCCTGGCGCCCCGTTGCTAAAGTGTGGCTATCTTAGTGTTTCAAAGATATCAGGAGTAAGATAGTGGGTTGTTGTGGCTGTTGAGAGAAAAGAGTCGGCAAGATGAGTGTGGTGCATTGTCTCATTACATGAGTATCTGTTTTATGAATGAACGCCTTTTAATATATTCCTTGTTGTTTTATAAAAAGAATTCCTTCAGCGGTTTAAATATTGATTTATATAAATTGAAAAATGGAAAAAGGTAATTGGGCATGTGTTACATTCAAAGTTATGTTTTTAATACTCACCAGCTTCTCGAAGCTGACGACGTTGATGCGTCCTGGACATTCGTGTTCAGGCTTTTCAGGTTATAACCAGGAGGAATCTTATGACTACGCTAACTGAGAATGACTGCTTTCGGAATGAGGAAATTGTTTACTTAATTATATGCTTTAAGTTTACCTGTTTTAAGTTATGAACCGTTTTGTAATAAGGATGACTGTATCAGACACTAAGTTATTGTTTTGTTTTCAAGGCGGTCTGTGCCTTAGTTGACCCCGTATCATAAGATGTAATAAGTTAGAAAAATTTTGTAAGCCTTGATTGCTCTGCTCTGATTATTATTGTTTATTGTTGTTCGACGTTTGGGACGGAATCGATCCTTCAAACTGTCGCGACCTACGGGTCCATAAAGGAAATTAAACGCTTTCCTTATTTATGCTACGTCGGGGCGTGACACATGAGAGCACTGAGCAAGAGCACTAATCTCACAATTTGTCCAATTACATTTCAAGATTTTTTGGACTTTAAGCTTTAAAATAAAAATAATATCATAAAATTCTAAATTTTAGGAATCACTAATATCATAAAACATCTACAATTTCCTAAGTATCAAAACAATGAATAAAAATTATTCACTATAAAAATAGAAAATAAATACAATTTCCTGATTGGGCATTTATTTAGAAAGGAATGTTGTCATGTTAATTGGCTCTGAACAACTCAAAAAAATTGTTGGGCCTATATATATACATATATATATATATATATGTTTATATATAATAAGATAGAGTGGTGTGGGTCCCTCCAAGTTAGTAATTTTTAATCTTAGCCATTGAGACAGAGTCGGATATTTTAAATTGTCTGATCAAAAGTGCATACATATATCAAGCATGTGCATGTATATATATCTTGCTTTTATATATGAAGTGATATCAATTTAAGTAGGGAAATTGTTGTCAAAATAAAATTAATTTACGTATGAAAATTAAATCCTCCAAATTAATTGCAATTTGATAATTAAATCACATTAAATCTCTCTTTCTCTCACGTCTTTGTAATTTTGGATAGAGTTTAATTATTTTTTATAGGTTTTTATTTTTTCCTTTCCGTGACTCCGATCAAATGACTTCCATAAAACTAATCAAACAGATATAATATGTCACGCCCCGAAGCAGCATAAATAGGGAAAAATAAATTTCCTTTATGGGTCCATAGGGAATGACGGGTGAATAACCGCATTGTCATCTAATCAAACCAACAAACACCACGATAGGGAGGATGCTATTCATAGAACATAACTTATTAACATAATCAGAGGCTACATCGGAAATATAAAAGGTTTGGAAGCAACAAATGCCCAAGTACCAATTATAAAAGTCTACTAAAACTATTACAACAGCTGACTTAGAGTCTGAAGCCTATACCAACAACATCAGTAGTACAAAAGATATACCAACTAACTATTACAAAGCGGCACGTCTTCGTCTTTAAGCCTTTAGCTCCACGTCCGGCGAAACATCGGCCTTCCGTCCTCACTACTTGCCAAGCTCTAGACATTGGAATGTTCAGGGTATAAACGCCATCAGCTTCGAATACAAAGCTGAGTGAGTACATTAAACAACACTCCTCACCGCTATTGTTCAGCATCTTGAAATGCGGTTAATCTCTTATCAATGACGTCACTCACGGACATAGCAGAGGTCTCATTAAACTATGCATGAATTCATCGATAACAGGAAACAGATTAAATGAACTCAATAATAAAGATCATGGTATAAATATCTCATCATGTATTCACCAAATCCATGCATGTAACCGTGCAACCACCCATGCATCTACCTTTACGTCGGGACGCTGAATCCACGACTGAACCTATATCTCATCATATCCGTACTCATATTCATATCTCTATCCATCTCTGTATCCATACGTCAATCCCATCATTCCAATATGATATCCATTCGTCGATACAACACTGTCAATCGGAATCACCCGACTAGGCAGCAGGTCCCACAATCCCTTGATAGGGTTACCGGTCGTCTACACGGTACCACCTATCTGTAAACGATAGAACGGCACATCGGACGTCTTCAACGATGCGTATACCCTCACTGGTAGTCTACACAGCTGAGAATACATTAGAGCACTAGCCGGACGTCTTCAACGGTACACTGGACGTCTTCAACAGTGCATACGCATCACTGGACGTCTTCAACAGCGAGAGGCGCACTAGGAACTCTAACCATCCCACGTCCACCCGGCTCGTCAACCGTTGATCCAACGGATTCAAAGTACACATATCTCACATTCCACACTGATGCACAGTTCCCGATTCTCATCAGATTCTCTTATCTCTTCATAACACTATTCCATTTCTTATCAGATTCTCTTATCTCTTCATAACACTATTCCATTTCTTATCAGATTCTCTTATCTCTTCATAACACTATTCCATGCATGTTGACCACGTGTTGTGCAATGCTCATGCGCTAGATACAGGAAAAATACCATATGCTCTGTATTCATCATATCTACTCATTTCTGATTATTAGCATGCTGTCGTGTTCCATTCTACTATTCAGTTCAGCAATATTATCATGTAACAGTTAAACAGTTCATCTCATAACAATGTTGCACTATCTCTTAAATTAACAATATCGCATAATAAAAGCATGGATCAACATTTAATCAACTAAACTGTTCATATTATAATCAACAGGAATTAATCATGTTCTGAAAGCTTTGATCGATTGAGGTCCTCTCGATCGATTGAAGTCAAACTAAGTTCGATCGATCGAAGTGAGTTCGATCGATTGAAGAAACGGCAAGTTCGATCGATCGAGAATAGTTCGATCGCTCGAACATCATCTTCTACCCAGAAATTTGGCAGCGACGAACAAAGGTTTCGGGGTCACAATATACACGTTCTAAACACACATATAACACCCTAGAATCATTCCTCGAGTGAGTTAATGAACTCACCTCTCTCCGGTGGTCCGGTGGCGGCGTTCGAAGCTCCGCGGTGGCGGTGGCGGCGGCGGCTACTATGGTGAACTCGTTCTCTCTCTCCTTCTTCTCTTTCTCTCCTCTTCTTCTGCTCCTCTTCTTGTTCTCTTTTTCTTCTTCTTCTTCTGCCCAAGCACATATATATATATATATATCACACACACACATACGGTTACATATATATATATATATGGAACACACATACATACACAAGCTCTCTCTCTCTCTCTAACTCTCTAAACTGCCAAACACCACACACACACAAAACATACATATATATAAGGAGGCAAGAGAGGCAGGTGGCAGAATACGTAAACTGAAAATACAACGTTCGATCGATCGAAGTGAGTTCGATCGATTGAGAAGGGTTAGATCGATTGAAGGGAGTTCATTCGCTCGAGAAAGGGTACACGTCACAGAATCAGGTCGGCAGAGATTCGATCGCTCGAAGTATGTTCGATCGATTGAGAAAGCACAATGTTCGATCGATCGAAGTGCGTTCGATCGCTTGAGAAAGATTCTTCCCCAAGGTTTCACACAAGCATACAGGGTCTTGTTTATATAACCATGCATTCGAAAATACAGGGTATTACATAATATCAGTGGAAAATCACAGAAAGTTGAAGTTTAGGAAGTGGTTTTCAATAATGGATTTCATAATTCAAGTCTCAAGAAATGTATTCTCACTTGCACTTTTTTAAAATCTAGGAAGTGTATTTGTTATATTATATTGCCTATCTAGAAAATGGGTTTTTTTATCACTATAGTTGTAAATTTTGCTATCAGTTTGATTAGTTCCACCCTTTTTATAGGTCATTTGATTAGTTGCATCAGTTTGATGTAGTTCATAGGGCCAATTAGTGAAATGAGTAATGCTGCTTCCCAAATATGGGCTAAATAATTACAAAAGTTTTGCTTTCCTTTTATGTTTCTTTCCAAAAGCTTAGAAAAAGCCTCTCTTTTATTTTCTTCCACTTCGTGCTCGAGGGCACGGGTTATAACTAGTATATAAACATACATGGGTTTTTATACCAAAAAAATAAAACTGTTGGATCATATATAAACATACATGGTTATTTTTTTTTTATTATATTATTATTTTTTTTAATGGGGGACCCTTTGCAATTGGGGGCTCCAAGCCCAAGCTTGGATTGCTTGGCCTCAGGGCCAGAGCTGGTTAGTCGGTTCAATTTTTTACTTTCGGCTTACACCCCTAGATTGGAGATTTAAATGTTGAAGTACTTGAATTAGATTTATAAAATAGAAAATTAAAAAAAGGGTAAACTATGATTTAGTCCATTATAGTACACTTTTATAGAAATAGGTAAATTCCAAAACTCAATGTAGGAACTAGTCCCACACATATTTTGAGGATCAAAATACCCCTATATCATTATTTATATATGGTAACTGAATTTATGATCATTTACTCCCCCATCTATATATATATATATATGTAAATATGCATCCATTCGCTCAAAAAAAATTCACATGCATTTTCAAAAATCAAACGAAAGTGAGAAAACTCACAGGCAATTGAGGAGAGGGAGAGGCATTTTACAACCAAACCTAAGGATCCTCTATGCAAACAAGGAGATTTATCACTGACGCATAAAATAAGGTATACGAAGCTTTTAGTTCAAATTTCTCATTGATTTTGCTTCAAAAATCTATTATTTCATTCGACAATTTTAGGTTTCTAGAGGTGATTCATTAGCGACAATTTTAGGTTTCTAGAGGTGATTCATTAACAACGCATATAAGAAGGTATATGAATCTTTTGGTTCAAATTTCTCATCAATTTTGCTTCAAAAATCCATTTTTCTTCCATTCGACATTAGAATTTCTGACAACAAAAATGGGTTTATGTACAAACATCGATTTTAGGGTTTCTGGTGATAGAAGGACCGCGATGGCTACACCTTTTTGGAAAGGAAAAATCATCAGGGATTAGTTTGCTTATCAGGGAAAAAAATCGTCTCACTTTTTCATTACCAAACGTTATTAGAAAGTGAGAAATTCTCTTTTATATTGAGACATAATCAAAAGCAAAGTGAAAATAGCAAACCTGAGAAAAATTAACTACATGTTTTTTTTGTTCTCCATGTCTATTTTGTTGTATTTCACTCTTCCACTACAAAGCACATTTTCTCAATTTGTTTATTAGGGGAAAAAAACTCCCACTTTTTCATTACCAAATGTTAAAAAAACTTTAACATAGAAAATGATAAATTATCGATATAAGAGTGAGAAATTCTATTTATGTTGTGACATAATCAAAAGCAAAGTGAAAAAAGCATAACAAAATTGAGAAATGTCTCGCTCTGATAAAACATGAAAGAGAACCAAATTATGTAGGTGCAGAACAAAATTATGAAATAAATTGTAAATTTTTCTTCAAACAAGAATTCAAATGTGAAAAAATACCAACCAATATGGTTGTTGAGAAAAAAAGAAAAAAGAAGATACCTTAATTTTAGGGATTATTATTCTCTTATCCATGAAATCCATTAAATTCAGTTACTATAACTATCATAGACACACTATTTTTGCTTAATGTATTTGTATGCACACATATATGTCAATATTGAGTAAAAAAAAGAAGATACCTTGATTTTAGGGATCATTATTCTCTTATCCATAAATTTCATTAAATTTGGTTACCATAACTGCCACGTACATAACAAAAGTGAGAATTTTTCCACTCTTCTATTGAGAGATTCTTTCAACAAAAAATCCATCCAAAAAAAATCTGAGAAAAATCAAATACATGTTTTTTTTTTTTTTTTTGGTTCTCCATGTCTATTTTGTTGTATTTCCCTATTAAACTGAAAAAAATCATTTTCTCCATTTGCGTATCATAATTTAAAATTAAAAAAAAATGTCCCACTTTTTCATTACCAGAAGTTAGAAATTTCTTAACACCAAAAAATGAGTTTTTTCTCGATATTAAAGTGAGAAATTCTCTTTATATTAGGACATAATCAAAAGCAAAGTGAAAAAATCAAAACAAAATTCAGAAATTCTGACATCGTGAAAGAGTACAAAATTATACTCATCCAGTAATTATATTGATGATACAGAGATAAAATGGGAATGGACTGAAACACATGTCATCCAGTAGAGACTTAGGTGAGCAAGAGTGAGTAAAAATGGGGTGAACAACAATTATGAATTTTCTAAAGGACTTCTAGAAGTCCATGTCTGCTTTTCTTATACAAACAAAGGTGTGGAGGTGTCTTATCTTAATTTATTCAAGAGTAAATTTTATTAGTATCGTGGAAGGGTAAAATCATAATTTGACAAGCCTAGATAATGGATTGATATTATTGAAAGGGCACCATAATTTGATAAGTCAAAATATTACTGATGGCTTATAACCATGATTTCACAAGTCAAAATAGTTTAATAGTACTATTAAAATGGCATAACTGTCATACAACTTTTTAAAGTATGTAATTGTAATGTTATCGATCAAAATCACAAACATGTCAAATGACAAAAAAAAAATAAAATAAATAAATATTGAGGCACATTGAAAAAGTCCAAAATTGGAAGAATAAATTGGTATAATACAAAGTGGTCAAACAACAGATCAGGCCAACCTTTATTAACCCGTCAAGGATACACGCATTCACATAAATTTGTATAAAAAGTGCATATTTAAGTATTCATATTTTTTGTAGAGTAATGTCAGGCACACTTTGAAATTCATACTGAATTTGACAACTAACTTTAAATGCATGCACTATGTGCTGTGAAAGTGGCACACAGAAAAGTGTAAAAAATTCACACAACACAAAGTATATGTATTTAAAACATAAGATGTCAAATTCAGTGTGGATTTAAAAATGTGCCTAACATTACTCGTTTTTTGTTATCAAAATTGCCCCTATTTAATGGTCAATAAATGTTGATGTATCTCTCTTCCCCCAACACCAAGGACACTAACCTAGGTTTTCTTCTTATCCTATTGAAACCTTCATTTGAATTTGGAGTTTTTAGATTGTCTACGTTCAAAACTCTAGTTATGGAGTACTTATTACCATTCATATCATTTTGGTCGCCTAACATTTCTTCAATGAAACAAAAGAGCATGTGATGTGATAGAGGAGGAGCCATTTGTCACCAACATGAGGATGTGTTAGACCTGTAACCATTCGTTATCTGTCTGGTGAAATCTCTTGATTCATGGAAGAAGACGTGTTAGTACTGTTTGGTCCCTGCCACTTCTTTGTTTTTCTTTCTTTTTGGTGAATTGATGTTGACATGGTTGGTCCATGAAGGTCATTTTAAAATGAAAGGAAAAATTTGCATGTTCTGATGTTTTTAGGTGTGTCATTTGTAACAAAAATTTTAATTTCGACCGATTTTGATTCGAAAATTTTCAATTTCGACACCAAAAAATTGAATTCCGAATTCCAAAATTTAAAAAAAAAACAGGATCAGCATCGGAATTGTTTTGAGAATTCCAAAAATATTTCGAAAATATTTTTTTCGAAAATATTTCCAAAAAAATCTGAATATTTTTCAAAAATTTGGAAGAATGTAGACTTGCATGTCCCACATCGAATAAGAAGAGAAAGAAGAGAGTAGGGAACTATCTAAAAAAACACGACATTTCAATAGTATTAGTATTCAAAAATTATGAAAATTTCCAATTCCAATTCTGAAAAAATTCCAAAAATTTCCGAAGAATTCCGATTTCGAAAATTCCGAAATCGGAATCGGAACGGAAATCGAAACACTTGTTTAATTTCTGAAATTTTTAAATTTTTTTTTGAAAGATGGTATTCCGATCCGTTCCGACCAAAATACACCCTAGATGTTTCGTTTGAAAAATGTTGAGAAAGATATCATCACATTGGGAGGATGCAGTGGAGCCAAAAGTGAATAGTCTTGGGTTTCTTATTCTTTCTTCACTTTGTTCTTATTACAATTTAGAAGTCAGTAATATCACTACCACTACAGGTTTTAAGGCAATTTTTAAGGCAGTGACCTGATTATCGTTATAGTCTAATGATAGTGATGACGTCACTACCATTATAGGCATTGACGTGAAAAAAAAAAAAAAAAACAAAACTTTCTAACTTTATAATATAATGTCAATGGAATCACTGCCGTTACTATTTGAAAGGTAGTGATGTCACTGGAATTACAATTTACAAGGAAGTAACATGTCATTGCCATTACAGTCTAAAGACAGCAACATGATGTTCAATAGGTAGTGATGTCGCTGCTAGAATAATTAAAAAGGTTGCAAAATGTTGTAGACATCAAACTTTTGTGATTGTCTATCCACAATCGAATTAATCAAATTGATCGAAATTCTTTTAATTGGCCAAAATCAAAATACTCGCCAAAATAGTGGCTCTATAAATCGACCTGTGAAGTCTTAGGTCGTACCAAACTTGGGCAGCCCTCTAAAAAATGATACCTGTTATAAAAGTGGACTAACTTATAAGAATGGGTCACATTTCGATACAAATCAAAATAATAAAGTTGGATGCATTCTTAGAAATTTGATAAATCAAAATAACTTTCAATAAGAGAGGATCAATGGAAGAGAGAAAAGGAACGAAACATGATTCTAGGTAATACTCTATACAAGTTTTCTTTCAAGCCTTCTTTCGCAAAATACAAACTCCTTAAACCCAAGTTCTAATCCTTGGTTGAAGAGCAACAAGCACACCAAATACGTGCCGTTCTTTCACGAAAGTATTCCTAAACATAGAATGATTATTATTTCCACACAAATTTGTGAGGAACTCTTCTTTGACTTTTGGCAGTTCAACAAGTTTATTGAATCACCATTTTTTTCATTCAAGACCAAGCGCCTCTGCCTTTGAAGCGGTAACAATCGAAGGAGATCAGATAAGAGGATTTGTTCTTTGCTTGTAAAAGAATACATAGAGATTGTGTTGGGCCCATGTGGTTTGGTTTGAGCCAAAGTGTAATGAAAAAAGAGAGGGAAAAAACTTTTGTGTTAAATTTTTTAAAAAGGCTCTTTTGTTACTATTGTCCCACATAGGAGAATTAGAGAAACCTCTAAGGCCATATATATAGATGTGTGTTATCTAAGTGTTGGACCCTTAGGGCACGTTTGGTAGGCAGGAATGCACCTTGGAATGGAATGATCATTCCTGGGTTTATTCCATTCCTGTGTTTGGTGTGACCAAATGCAGTGGAATGAGCATTCCTTTTGGAATGGTCATTCCTACTTAAGCAGGAATGGGCATTCTTGCCAAAACCCAAATGACTAGGACAAGAAAATTGTAATTAAAAGGGTATTTTGCTGAGTTGGTTTGCTGAGTTGGCGTGTTAATATCTTAGACTACTCAAAACCCTCTCTCATTAGTCATTTCTCAGCAAAAAGGAAAAAAACACCCTATCTCAGCATCACTAAACCCAACCCGCCTCCTCTTCTCTCTCTCTTTCTCTGTCTCTCTTCCCCCCTCTCTGATTCACCACTGAACAACCTCCCTTTCTCGCCTCAGAACCACCATCCCTCTCTCGGCTCCACCTCTCTCCCAGTCGTCTCTCTCTCTCTCTCTCTCGCCTCAGATCTGCGCCCCTTCGCCCTCGCCCATGCCTCTCTCTCAAATTTGCACCCGCTCCCCCTTCGCCGTCACCCCTGCCTCTCTCTCAAACCCACCACCCCCCGCCGCTGCTTTGGTCACCGAAAACCCACCACCCGCCGTCGCCGCTTTGGTCACCGGCTCGAGTTCATGCGTCGGTCAAAGCCTCATTTTCAGATCTGCAGATAAGGGTTTCTCTTTTCCATTTTTGTTCTAAAAAAAAATTAAGATCCTTGATGAATTTTTTAGTTACTTTCTCTTTTCCATTTTTGTCAGATCCTATCAACATCGCAAGTTTCCATCTCCGCCCTTTCGCCGCCGGCCCTGCCTCTCTCTCAAACCCACCACCCGCCGCCGCCGCTTAGGTCACCGCCTCGAGTTCATGAATCGCGTTCAAAGCCTCATGTTACGATCTGCTGATAAGGGTTTGGAAGAAAAAAATTTCCCTTTAAAAAAAAATTCAAATCGTTGCAACTATTTGTTCTGCATATAAGTGTTTGGAAAAAAAAAATTTCCCTTTACAAAAAAATTCAGATCGTTGCAACATTACAGCATTAAAGTTCATCATTCTTAACATTCTTTTCAATTTTCCCTTTACAAAAAAATTTCCCTTTACAAACAAATTTTCCCTTTATTCCATTTTTTTTATTCCTAAAAAGATTTTGTTCATACCATGCTTTTCAATTTGTTTCTCTAGATCATATTCTTAACACTGCACCATAATGTTCATCATTTAATCCTAAAAAAACTTATGTTCAGAGCATACTTTTCAATTTGTTTCCCCTTATATATATTTTTTTAAGTGGGTTCATCATTTTTTTCATAATTTTTTTTTATTAATCTTCCACTGCACAATTTCTTAACACTTTTAGAAGTTGCAAAATCTCCATATTTTGGGGTTTATTGATTTTGTTCATCATTATTTTGTTTTAATATCATTCCATTTTGCACATCTTTACATGTTTGATATATGTTTAAAGTTGAAAGTTGGGTGTTGGATATCTCTATAGATTTGGTATTTTTTTTTCCCTTTGCCTAAATTGTGTTGCCCCTAACTTTATTTGCTTTCCCTAATTTGTTTTGCCCATAATTTTATTTTATTTCTTTAATAGGAGTTTCAATGAATGGTTGTTTTAATTTGATTATTTCCATTTTGTTTTTGGAGGAATAGGTGTTTCATCTCATGGTTGAATGTTGGATGTTTAAATCTCTATCGTGTGTTTGAATTTGAAAGTTGGAATTACAGACTTTTCAATTTGGTTGTTTCAATTTTTTATTTTATTTATTTATTTTTTGAACAGGGTGTTTCAATTTAGCATGTTTTTTTTCCAACCAGAAATAACCAAAAAAATTAGCATGCTTTGGGTGTTTCAATCTTTACTACTTTTGAAAGTTGAAAGTTGGGTGGTGCTTATCTCTCTATCTATAGAAAGAAGAATTGCATTTTTCCCTAAATTGTGTTGCCCCTAAATTTATTTGATTTCCCTAATTTATTTATTTTTCAAAAGAAAGAAGAATTTTATTACAATCTACCACAGGCTCACAACTTTCCCTAAATTATGTTTTTCCTTTCCAAAATTTTGCCCCTAATTTAATTTGCTTTCCTTAAATTGTGTTTTTTCATCTCCACAATTTTGCCCTTAATTTTAGGTTGATTGGCTGAATTGAAGTGGCAAAGACCCATATATTATCAACACAATCAATTATCTTCCCTAAAATCTCTTTGTCCATACAAACTATTATTTGAGCCAACACATTTTATAATTATCACGATTTTACGTCAGTAATGGTTTTCTTATATTTCCACTTCAATCTCTCTCTTTTCGTTTCTCTTGCATAGTGTCTCTCTCCCTCCATCTCTCTATCTGAAACCCCCGTAGCTATTTCTCTCTCACTGTTTATCTATGTATCTTTTTATACTTTCTTTTCTTCTTTTTTTTCCCAGTTTTTAAGATGTATTTTTTCTTCCTAATTATCTATTAAAAAGTATTTGTACAATTGGCATGATTTTGAAAAGTGCATGAAATCTTATTAAGTAGAAAATATTCTCTTATCCTTAATTTAGGAAATTTTATCCTAAATTTTGCTCTAAACCTAATTTTCTCTCCTTAAAATCTATCTCCTAAAAAATTATAACAGCTTTTCTCTCCTTTTCACTTAATTATTAATAGTCTAACTAAATACCCTGTGGCATACGAGTCGCACAAATATTGCATATATTGAAAACAATAATGATACACCCTCATCTCCAACCATACCTCCAATCACATCCTATGCTTTAAATGCATATATCCTGTGTTGTTTGATTTTTTCACACTTTTCTGTGCACCACTTACACAGCACATGGTACACACATTTAAAACAAGTATGTGGTTGAAGGTGTGGTTGGAGATGTGGGTGTATCATTGTTGGATTGAAAATTATTATGATGCTACTAACTATCTAGGCTAAACGCATAAAGTTTGAGTTGATTGTGGATCCACTACCATACATATAGTTTGAGCGACTGTGCGTCCATTTGCATAAAGCTTGAGTTGACTATGGGTCCACTTTCAAAACCTTGAGCCTAAAAATTAATACAAAATTATCTAAATATCATTTGATTTTATACAAAATTATTTTAATTTCTAATTTTTGCTTTTGACATGTTAAGATTTTGACGGAGGGTCCACCCACAGTCTCCCTCTCTTTCCAATCCCAACCACACACCCTCCTCCAACCACCCACGGCCACCGCCGTCGTCCTCTTCCTCCTCAATCTCTTTCTCTGTCTCTCCTCCTTTACCCTCTCTCTCTCTCTCTCTCTCTCTCTCTCTCTCTCTCTCTGTGTGTGTGTGTGTGTGTCTCCCTTTTTCCTTGATTTGCAGGTCCTCGGCGTTGATTACGGTATAATGGACGGAGTGTGGAAGGAAATGTGTACTGAGTGGTGAGTACCCATGAATTTCTAATTTAATGGCTATTCTGATTTTTGCAGAATGACATATGGTTTTTGTTTGTTTGTTTTTTTCTTTTACTTTTTTTTTCTTTTTTTTTTTTTTCCAGATGTCGAACTCGAAATTAAGTCGGAAATTTATTTTTTTCCAGATCAAGGTAAGCCCTCTACTGGAATTGTTTTGAGCAAAAAGTAACTTCAAGCAAATTCAAGTTCACCTCTTACTATATTTATACAGTCTCATTTGTTCGACTTATAATTGGCAATTTAATTTCAGAGCTTGAGGTTTTCAATTATGTTTGTTTACAACAAAATCTTATTAACTTAAATCATCATGTGATGGGTTAATGAGTTGTGCAACTTAGTTAAATAAATATAAAGTGTGATTAAACTATACTTTATTGCCAACATGTGTTGTTTTTCTGTTGCATCTTATACAGTTTTGTATTTTGGTATGCGCATGTGATTTATTTCCCGTTTTTGTTGTGCTTTACTTTAGAAAATGAGAATGAAAATCATGTGGCATTTGGGGTTTAGTGATAAATGAATAACAGAGTTGAGAGGGTGGTTTATTAGGAGTTTTTTTTTTTCCTTTACTATATCATGCTGCTTGGGGAACAATTGTTCGGCCTGTGAGCCTTTTTATTTTGCTTACCTGTGTGCTTATGATAGGCGAATAAACTTAATGTTTATGTTGGAAAAACTGAGACTTTGTCAAATTTTTTGGGTAGTGCCCTCGGGCACGGGCAATACCTAGTATTATTTAAAATATTAAAAAAATATATTAAATACTTTTTAAATATTAATTTTTTACAAAATATAAAATATTGTGATTAAATATTATTCATACTAAAAAAATCATAAAATACTTATTAAACTTAACATTGGACTAAAATTTTTTTAATTATAACTAGCAAACATTTTAAATTTTTGAAGAGATTTTACAAATAGATGAATAAAAATAAGGTGGACTAAAATTGTTTAAAATGTAATATAATTTCATAAAAAAACTAAATATTAACTATTTAGGCTAAAAAAATATTTTAAAAATTCAAAATTTCAAATTATTGCATAAATAATACTGAATGTTTGTACCATAAATATTTTGTACAAATATAAAATATTTTGCTTAAATATGATTTTATTCCACTAATTGATTGTTTAAAACCCAAAGTGGAATGTAATTGGCATTTAATTCCTAGAAACTTAGCCAAACAGAGGAATGTAATGACTATTGCTATTCTATTCCTGTTTCATTCCATTCCTGAGTCCATTCCATTCTTACCCTATTCCATTCCTGCCTACCAAACGTGCCCTTAGGGTTACCCAATTTTGTGGATAGGGGGGACCTAGACCCAATGCATAAAAACACACACACGCGCGCCGCCGCCCCAACCCGCCCTGCTCCGTTCCGGGCCAGGCCAGGCATGGGTGTGGGTTGGGCTTTGGTCCACTCCTATGTATCTTTTTACAGAAAATATATTTTTATTTTGGGATATAAACATTTAGGGCAAGCAGATTTTGACTTGTTCTTGGTCTGTGGGATTTGTTTCTTCCACAATTTTTTCCCTGGTCTTTCTCTCCCAATTAATTCCCCAACATTTTTCTCTCCAACGTTCTGATAAATCTTTCCTATAAATTCAGAGCATTTGCTCTCTTTTCATATAGAACAATAGAGAGAAACAAACAGTTTACAAAAGAGAGAAGATATATAGTTTTCTGTCCTTCATTTTTTTTTTCTTTCTGTTTTTGGGCAACGGTTTTGAAAGGGTGAGAGTACTCCGATCTTCCTCCGTGCAAGGAATTTCGAGACAGAGGCGAATTCTGGGGATGACTTTATCTTGGGGACCACGTGGTATTTCTGAACTGCTAGGACAACTTTTTGGGGCAGAGCCGCTAAACGTCTTAAAGAGAGCGACATTGTCTGCGACTCAACCCAAGAAATCGTTACAAGAGGGCTACTGCTTCTGGTTATATCATTCCATTACAATTTCTGTTTCAACCGATTGTACCAGCTTTCTCTTGATTAAATAATTGAATAATTGTTCCTGCATTTTTTGTGTTCATTTTGTAGACTCAAAAGTTGTTTGCATATAAATTCTGGCACACGTGGTCGAACCTCTCTGCCTTTCATCTCCTTCTCCTATTTACAACTCACAAAATTTCACTCGGCAAGATCATTAGCTGCAAAGAAGATTCAACTTTTGCTAACAACCAAAAGCATTGACAAGATCATAGTTGCTTCTGAAAGCAAGATTAACAATTCGATGAATAATGCCCTAAGCGCCAACATCTTTATGAGTAGCAATAAGACCTCTTCGGGTCCCATGACTGGTAGCAAGGTTAAGGCCACTATTTCTCTTGTTGACCTTGCATCTCAAACAAAATCAAAACATGTGAAAGGCTCGTACTGTTGTCGACCCGAATGCCTTGGGTGCAAAAGGAAAAGATCGAGTAGAGAAGTCCAAAAAATTCCTTTCTATCTCAAAAGACTCTGCACAAATACACTTGTCTTCATTGCCATCTCGCTCTGTCTCAGATACTAAATTCAGTTCAGGCTCACACTGGTTGGTCACCTGGGATTCCAAACAAATCAAGTTCTCTAAAGTGTTTAAATAGTGGTTATGCTAGTCCTGATGACCAACATCATATCTATAGAGGAACAAATGGCGACAATGGCCCGCGCCATTGACAAGCTCAAAGAGAAAGAAATGCAAATAACTTCTCTCATGAAAAGTTAGATATAAGAGAATTAAGCCAAGGCCAACCATACCCTCCTGGTTCCACACCTCCAATTGTGCCAGCGAATAATGCTCATTACGTGTCTTCCTCGAAGCATGTAGTTGACCAAACTTTTTACAACACTTTGATTGGCTCATTATCTGTCTAACAACTCCATAATATGATAATGAACGCACTAAATCGCAATTTGGAGCCCATCCCCCCTTCCCCCCAAGCTCCATATGTACTCGAAGCCATACACAAAGAGAATCAATAAAATGAGGATGCATATTGAGAATCAACCCCCTAAGATCCTACAATGAAATGGAAAAGGAAAAGGAAAATTAATCAAAGCAACATGTCACCTATTTCATCAAACAATCAAATCGTACCAGCAAATAATGCTCATTACATGTCTTCCTCGATGCATGTAGTTGACCAAACTTTTCACAACACTTGTGTTGCTCATTATTTGTTCAACAACTCCACAATTTGGTGCAAGGATGGATGGCTAAGTTTGAAAAAAACCACCTAATTATACTAGTATTTTTCAAAAAGACACTTTAAGTATATAACTCGCCCCCTAAATATTTTCAAATTTATTAAGCTCCTCCCCCCCCCCCCCCCCCCCCTTTAGATTGTTGCAAACTTGAAGTGCATAATGTAATTTTTGAAAAAGTTTGGTATGTGCTTATCAATATAATTTCTGAGTTAAAATTACAAATAACACCTCCCAAGTTTTAAAACTTTTACAATATTGTCCATCACTATATAAGGCAGTTAGATGTCATATGTTAGAAAATCCCTTTCTCAAATTCTCTCGTTGTCCCCATCTCTTTGATGTTCGAGTCATTCGACTATCGCCCCTGCGCATGTGCCTTACGGCCCTTACCAGTGTGACACCCGCTCCCGCAGATATTATTCTTATATTAGCATGCATTATTAATTATATAATAATGTTGGGAATGCGTTGGTCACGTGGATTTTAACCCATTGATTTTGGTTATGGGTAGATCTGTTTGGGAACCCAGCAGTGGCCAAGTGGCAGTTCCCGTTTGGGACATGGGTTGTGAAGTCCCTGTGTGATGGGACGGTGATGTGGAATCACTTTATATGACTTATATGGTTATTAAGGATTATGTGAAATATTTTATTCAATTGTTTTATATCATGTTAGTGGGGTTTGGGATACCTTTGTGAGCACGAATTGAACACATTTTATAATTAGTAGGATAATTAGCAACTTTATAAAATTATATGGGAGCACTTATGGGACCTATGCGAGACATAGACAAATATCCATTTAGGTTTGGGATAGTTTTAATATGGTTTTATAATGTGTAGGGGTGTAATTGCAATATATTAAAACTTGGGGATGTAATCACATACAGAGAAATTGAAGTAACATGCTATGAGACATGTGTCAAGGGTGACACATGTCATCCTCATGACTTCATCTTCTTCATTCTCAGTGAGAATACAGGGAGAGCTCGAGAATTTCGACAGAAAATTCGATGGACTGAATTGCTGCGCCATTTGATGTTCAATTTCAATTCTGATTACATATTCAGACTCGTGGAGGTGAGTCTAACGCGTAGATACCAATTTGGTTAAGCTTTGTGATAGTTTTTCTGTGACCCATTTCGGGGGTTTTGCTTATAATTTATAATTTTGATATAGGTATTGTACCCGGCAATTAGAGGAGTAATAATCTGGAACTAGGAGCGAATAGTACGAGGTGAGTGATACTAATTGGGGATTCAATGGGTTGATGGTCTGTTTTGATCCATTTGTATGCTAAGCATGTCTATTTGTATAATTTAGCTTGTTTAGTTAGTAATGGGCTAACCCATGTGGTTAATAAGACCCAGTTATATGTCAAAGTATGGTGTAATGAACTTATGTGAGCATGTTAAGTTGTCTAATTGGGTCAAAAGGGTACTTGTGCTGTTCACTGTGTGTGTTGGATTTCAAGCCGCCATAGGCTAATGGGTACTGCCCGTATGAAAGAAGAGACGTGGGGGCCTACTGGTTGCGTGGGAGATTCAGTGGTGGAATCGCGAACCGGGTTGTGGGTGACAGCAATGTATTCTCGGCAACTATAGTTGATTGTAATTTGGTGGATTGTGATTTGTCGTTAATTCCATGATTCTAATTATTATAATTCACAAGCATATAGTTTATATATTGTAGTGGTTTTTGCATAACCATTGTAGGTGAACATGTCAGTGAGGACCCGAAGAAGTGAATCTGCAGGCTGAGCAAGAACGGGGCTTTGGGGGAGTAGTTTAGTGGTTTACTCTTATGTTTTGTGATTTAATGTCGAACCTAGTTTAGTGTTGTGTCGGTTTTTAATCCGGGTTGAAACTTGTAATAACTTCGCCTAGACACTCCGAGGATGTTGTATTTCATTTAAGCTTATGTTTATACAAGTTGTTGGTATTGGTATTGAGCATTTTTATCAGTTGTATGTGTGTGTGTGTATGTGTGTGTGTGTGTGTATGTGTGTGTGTGTTTAAGTGTTTTGGTTTGGAACAGGGGTTGCTGCAGTTTGGGTTCTGCTGCTGCAAACTAGTCGACCGGGTGCCCGACCCAGTCGACTGAATCGTGTAGCAGAGTACAAAGTTCCTGGAGGTTGGGTATTCAGTCAACCGGACTCGATGCTCAGTCAACCGGACCCCAAAACTTTCAGTCGACTGGACCTATCAGTTGACCGGACCCGGTGTTTCTAAAAAATCAGCTCTCGACAATTTGCATTTCCAGTCGACTGGGTCCCCGATCAGTCGACTGGACTGCCTGCTTTAATTTGAATTGTTTTCAAAAGTGTTTAAAACAGGAAACCATATTATAACTCTGTATTTTAATAATTTTAAATGGACCCTAGGAATAGGATGCCTTGGTGGCATGCAACGTGTCCTAGAACCATATGGGTGGTTCCGGGGCGTGACAACCGATCTCCGTTTGCACTTTGCAGCCGGTGATGTTTACCTTTTGCCTCGTGTCGTAGCCTCCGTACGTCAGTAACTGACACTCTTGATTAAATTAATTTTAATTTTTTTTACTGAATTGGTATATCAATAGGGAGTATAGGGTTTTGCAAATTGCAAAGCAATGATGAAAGTGAAAGCATTATTTAAGTGAGGAAGTTTGTTATCAAAATTCCAATCTGTCATCGGTATTATAATCATTTAAGGCCTTAGGCCGTGACATGCATTCTGCTAGATTTCAAAGTGTTTTTTTTCCCATGTGTTTTAGTCTAATGGTGCTATTTGACTTGCTTTTTGACCTTTATTTTTTATTTTTTATTTTTATTTTTATGTGCATTGCTTATTTGCTTTGACATGTAATGTATTTGAGTAAGGCTATTTTCCAAATTTGAATTATTGAATCCCAAATTTGGTTCCCAAATTCTTTAACAATTGTGCCACTTGCACAAGTAAATTGGTTCCACCATTCACAATTGTGCCATTGAATCGATTGGCATTCAAATTTGAGATTCAAATTTAAGAAATTGTTGAAAAACTTGATATTGATGAGCTTGAGATGGGTAAAGGAAAAAAAATCAGATCGGCACATTGAAACAAGCAGAAGATACTCGATGGGGTTCTCATTTGGGTTCCATTGCTAGTTTGATAAACATGTTCAGTGCAACCTATTCGGTCTTAAGAATTATTATCGCTGATGGAACCACCTCTACTCAACGCGCAAAAGCAGATGAAGCATATGATGCCATTATGTCTTTTGATTTGTCTTTATCTAACATCTTATGAGAGAGATCTTTGAGATTACAGATGATATTTGCCAAGCTTTGCAACGTAAATCTCAGGAGATATTGAATGCAATGCATCTAGTGTCTACAACAAAAACACGAGTTCAGACTTTTAGAGATGATGGATGGTTTCCTTTGTTGGATAAGTTAAGTTATTTTGTGTACAACATAAGATAGAGATTCCAGATATGAATGCTCGTTATACATCGAGCTAAGGTTAGTCGCGTCATCAAAGAGATCAGATTACCATTGAGCACCACTTCTGGGTTGATATTTTTACATTTGTAGTTGATTCCCAATTGCAAGAGCTGAACAATAGATTTAAGGAAGACGTAATGTAGTTGCTCAAACATAGCTCAGCTCTAGATCCTAGGGATGGTTATAGGTCATTTAAAATTGAAGATATTTGCAAGCTTGCAAATAAGTTTTATCCCACAGACTTTACGGAGCAAGAAAAGTTGCATTTGGAATTTCAATTGCAAAATTATGAGCTTGACATAATTTCAGAAATTGTCAGCGATTTCTGAATTGTGCCAAGTGTTGGTAAAAACAAGAAAGTCGATTGTGTATCCACATATTGATAGATTGATCTGTCTTGCTTTAACTTTGCCGGTTTCAATGGCTACAACAGAACGTGCATTTTCTGCTATGAAAATTGTTAAGACCAGATTGCGCAACAGGATGGAGGATGATTTTCTGGCAAGTTATTTGTTCACATACATTGAGAAGGACATTGTTGGAAGTTTTGGTACCGATTCTATCATAGACGAATTTGCAGACATGAAAGAGCGTCGAGCACAACTTAAAATGCCTAGCTTTAGTAAATAGAGGAATAGTTGGTCGATTTGGTAAATCAATATGAACATTAGAGGTTTTTGTTTATTGTTTTTGTCAATCTCTACATAAATTATGAACAAGAGGGGTTACAACCCAAACTCTATTAATACTTGTTCGAGACATTGCACCTTGTTGTCAAGAGAAAGTAGTAATGACATTGATGTTGCATAAATTTCAGATTTTTTTTAATAGGTTATGTATATTTGTCTTCGCCACCCTAGACTAGAATCCTGAATCCGTCCCCCCTCCCCCTCCTCTCAAAGCTACTAGCTATGTACTCAAAGTCATACACAAAAAGAATCGACAAAATAAGGGCCTATTGGGTATCAATCCCCTGATATCCAACAATGCAATGGACAAGGGAAATTCAAAACAACATGTCGTCCATTTCATTGAAATGTCTAACAACACTGGGACTAATGGTGACCTCCTTGTTCAACAGTTCGTACGTACTCTCAAAGGAAATACCTTTGACTGGTACACTAACGTAGAGCCAATCTCTTGATAGTTAGGAGTAATGGAGCTTGAATTCCTAAATCGCTTCTACAGCACTTATTATAAGATGAGCATGATTGAACTCCTTAAATGAGGCAATTAATTGTGGACTACGTCAACAGGGCCTGTCCGGGGGAAATTAAAGTTCACAAAATTTTGAGGGTTTTTATGAAATTTTCATAATTATATTTTTACTTTCAGATTTTTTATCATCAACTACATATATATTGATATACATGTATATAAAACTAAAAAAACAAGGCCCCTAGAATTTTGAAAATTACACTTTTAGTGTAACTTTTTTTTTGAGTTTTAGAAATAAACCCTTCTAGAATTTTGAAAGACACCATACAATGTTTAAGTTTCACAAATAGACTCATATTATAAGTAAACCCCTCAAAAAATGACCAATTATGTATAAGTAGATCCCAAAAAAATTGTCAATTATGTATAAGTAGACCCCAAAAAAATCGCACCTTTGAAAAAATAGCCACACGCGCTCACGATTTGGAAATCATGTTGGAAAATTTTAATGCAGAATAAAATTCCCTAAACAAGCACACATAGAAACACATCAACAGTAATTAACATGGACGCCAAAGAAAACACACACACATATATATATATATATATATATATATATATATATACGTGGTTCGACCAATCATGCCTACATCTAACTTCCAAATAGTGTATATATTTATGAGGAACTAACTGATACAAAATCTAATCATACCCCTCTCATAAATCTCACACCCCATTAAGTTGAGGGAGACCCTGTCACAACCTAAGTCTCCTTCAGTAAGATATTGTCCGCTTTGGGCCCAACCCGTACGGATTTTTCCTGGCACGGGTCCACAAGCCTGCCCAAAATGCGTCTTACTAGGTTCCACTATGGTCTTCCATATATAGCACATTACCCTTCCTTCCCCAGGTGATGTGGGACGAACTCCCTCTACAGCACTCAGCACCAGGGTCGTTACATTCCACCCCCCTTATGGCCCAACGTCCCCGTTGGCACACTTCCGGCTGGGTCAGGCTCTGATACCATTCTGTCACGACTCAAGTCTCCCCCAGTAAGATATTGTTCGCTTTGGGCCCAACCCGCACGGATTTTTCCTGGCATAGGCCCACAAGCCTGCCAAAACGTCTCTTACTAGGTTTCATTATGACCCTCCATATATAGCACATTACCCTTCCTTCTCTAAACAATGTGGGACGAACTCTCGCTACATCACTCAACACTAGAGTCGTTACCCCTCTACCCGGAATCACCACAGGCATATCTAATTCCTACTTTCATATTTTATATAGCTTTCTATGGCACTCTCTTTTTGGCTTCTAAAAATTCTTTGTTTCATAATGGACACTAGTTGTAAACCCGTGTTATCAGAAAATTTAAAATAATAATGACTTTGAAAAGAAGGAAAAAAAATGAATCATTTAAATTAAGGCAAAATAGAAAAAGAAAGAAAAATAAAATACTTACTATTTATGTAAAGAGGGACACACTATCTCAAAATGACAACAAACTCAATAAAAGAATATGAAATTTGGAATAAATTTAGGGTCTAGATAGTAGATGTATCAAGATGGTACCAGCAACTATTTCTGAAAAATTAGAAAATTTGAGGTGGTAACCAAAGCCTTTCTCTATAATACACAAGTATTAATATCTAGGTTTATTTTTTTTAAAAATAAAAATAAAAATAATATTATGCTTTCCAAATTTAAATTCTAAATGGCTTAACATTTATACCAATGGTAGCATTACTAAAATTACCGAAAAACTTCTACAAAGAAAGTAAAAAGTAAATGGAGAAAATAAAATTTACAATATCTTCATGATTGATGAAATTTTACCATATTAGGCATTTCACTTTACCATCTCCACTGCCCTCCTTCTACGTACTCACCATGTGCATCTATTCCTCCTCCAACACGTGCATTCTATCCTTACATAGAGTTGCCACCTGCACATACAAGAATTGCAAAGCTAATTTAGTTCTTGAGAAGATGTAGGTGCTTTAATTTAATCAATGCCTTCTGCGTTTTCTAATTGATTAGTGGAAGTGAATATTGAAATAAATAAATTTGAACGGCGGAATGGGAAAGATGGAAGAACATATGCAAGATATATGAGTGCCCGGGGGTGCATTGTTTGCTTTGGGAAAACAACGACGTTTGGTTTTGCAATACATGGAAAATAAATAGAAAATCAAACAAAAAAAATAAAAAGGAAAAGAAAAAAGGAAAAAAATTAAAATAAATAAAGAACAGTCCATGGGTAAATTCATAGTGGTGACTGGTGAGGAATACGTACATGGGTTAATTCATAATTGATGGTGTTTTTTATTCATCTTTTTTTGGAACATCAACAGTTTCTAATTGAAGGCCTTTTTTTTTTTTTTTGGAACATCAACAGTTTGTTTTAGTTTGGAAATTTCATTAAGAAATATAAAAGATTGTACAAAGTTTCATGTAAGACTTCTTGGGATGGATCATGCTCTCTCTCTAGAATACTAATAGATTCAAGAATACATACTTGCATTCTATACAATGTTAATATATATATTTTTTATTATAACTATGCTCAAAAAACAAAAAAAAAAAAAAAAAAAAAAAAAAAAAAAACGAAAAAAAGAGGAAGGCACCACGTGGCACAGTTCATAGGTCAGGAAATAGTGTGTTTTTAATTATAGTAATAGATAGACTAGCTTCTGACCTCGTGCTATGCACGGATTTTGATATTATCAAAAATCAAAGATTGTTAAGATTATTTTCTTAAAGTATCGATGACATGCTCTTTACCAAATTGAGGTCATTAAATATTACAATTAATAAGACAAAACCGAAAATAAAGCTTTTGTGTAATCACGGACCCAAATGTGTATTTCAGTTAACAAAAACATTTGAGGTTTCTTGCAAAACTAAATTAAAATTAAAATATTCCAACCATTGTATTATTTTAGTATCCTTACAAAGGGTAATACTTGGGACACAAACAAACACACAACCTTTGGGACACAACTCAAATAATGTGTCTATCTCTTTCCTGTGTCACTGTGGGGTCCAGTGACATCACAGGAGAGAGATAGACACATTATTTAGGTTGTGTCCCAAAAGTTGTGGATTTGTTTGTTTGGGACACAAACAAACACACAACCTTTGGGACACAACTCAAATAACATAATTGCATCACTACGTGATAATTTTCTCCACCAGGTAAGTTGACTAAAAAATCAAAGTGGTTGTACAATTTTGACCATCTGATTTTCAAGCTTAATCTTCTGTTTATTTATTATTACTATTAATTTTTTTTTTTTTTTCATTTGAGAGCTAAAAGACTTCTACTAAATTTGAAACTTTTACAAGTAAATTTGTATGTAGTCGTGTTTTTCCGCTTTTATATCGTTCAATGGTTAGAATGAGGAATAGGGAATAAGCATCGTCTGACCCAAATCCACGTGAAGTGGGATTTGATGAAAAATCTTATAGTATAACTACTTAGAGTCCGTTTGGATTAGTTGAAATATTAAGTGATAAAATATTATTAGTGTGAAAATATTAAGTGATGCAATATTAAGCTTTTAGATGTTCTGGTTAATTGGAATATTCATCACTTAAAAAACAAGAGCTGTTTGGCAAACAAGCTAAAAAAGTGATTGTTTCTATAAAATGACAAAAAAAACCATGTCAATATTATTCAAGGCATTTTTGTCTTTTAACAACTTTAAAGTGAAATTACGTGATTGTTTGAAAAAAAACTAATTTTTCAGTTTAATTTTTCAGGTGATTTTCAGCTAGTTTATTAAAGTACTGAAATCTTAAGCTAACCAAAATATTTCCATTTTACAAAGCAATCATTTTTTTCTTCTCGAAATCCACAATTCATTACTTAATTTCTACTTTTCCACTAACCCAAATGGGCTTCTTAGCCTAAAAGAACGTTTCGTTGCTCTGTATTTTCTTAATACTTTATTTTGAGCTCTCTAATATAAATTGTTTCACTTAAGGGTTTTGAATTTATACTGGTGTTAGTTGGTGGTTACTGAAGTCAATTAGTTTCAGTTGAGAACAATTACTGAAGATCTTTAATTGTCATATTTGGCCGAAATATTTTCCAACTCAATTCGATGTGAAATTCGAGGGCCTTAAATAAAACAATTAATTTTAGAGGGCTCAAAATTAATAAAATTTTGGAGAAAATATAACGAAATATTTTTAAACCAACTAATTATCTGTATATCGTTATAGTGGAAAGGTATTTATAAATACGTGCAATTAAACATTCACAAAGAATGTTCTAAATGCATCAACTATACTCCAAAAATAGGTACAATTTTTAAGTTCTCATTCTGGTCACATAAAGAATTGCAACAATTACAACACAGCCTGATCATACTGATTTGACTCTAGGTAGGAAGTAAGTACACCTACCAAATTCTTCTTTATACTCGTGTGTACAACCGAAAATGCTTTATTTACTTGCTTTTATTGCATATGTTATGTGTCAGACTCAGCCCTCTTAATATGTTGTTTTCTTTCAACAATGATAGACTCACTCTCCCATTCACACCCCCAACCACACTCAAGCCCCTCTAAGCAATTTTTAAAAAATTGTGGAACCCACCATTATTTCTTTTCCCCCCAAATCAAATGAAACACCACAAAATCAAGCCCCAAATTACTTCCATCCCCAACCCGTAAGAACACACCCAACCCTAGCACCAACCCTCCCCCAACCCCAGCGGCGGCTCCGACCAGTGGACCACGGCGACGGCGACGACGACGGCGACGGAGACCACCACTGATCCGGCGCACCAACTCACTCTCTCTCTCTCCCGGCGGTATGTTCTCTCTTTCTCTCTCTCTCTCACTATACATGTACACATATATGTATATATAGATGTAGATATATAGTGATATAGATGTACATATCTACATAGACACATATATAATTGTTCATTTTTTAACAAGCTCCATTGTTGATTTATTTCATATTTTCTTTCCTTTAAAATTTTTAACAAGCTCCATTGTTGATTTATTTCATATTTTCTTTCTTTTAAAATGTTTTAACAAGCTCCATTGTTGATTTATTTCATAATTTCTTTCCTTTATCTTTACCCAATTACCCAATTGAACCACAAGATAATATTATTGCATTTATAGCTGAATGGAGGTTTTAGTTGAGTGGAGGTCTTCGGATAAGTCAATAAGATAACATTCGTTAGGCTCTACTGAATGAAGGTTTTTGTTTTCCAAGGTCAAAATGGTGAAAAGTTCTTAAATTTAAAACTAGGATTGATATCCTGCTAGATATCCCAACAAAGCTCCCCATTAAGGCATAAAGCAAAGCTACTTACCTCCATTGGTTTTGTTTCTGTTGACTACTCACTTACACACAGCTACAACAAAAAGCAGAGAAATCCACACAGACATTGAAAAAAAATATGTATATATTGCTCCATCAATTGTAGGACCCCTTGAGAGGACTAACTGGATTGAAAGAACATTAACAAGTGGTTACTATTTCCATGAACCACATTTCCATGAATCACATTTTTCATTGAAATGTCCATGTCTTATATGTTTAATTGTTACTATTTATTATCTTAATTAATTTTTGATTTTTTTGTAATCCATATATTTTAGATAAATGGAAGAAGAAGTATCAAGTGGTTACATAGGTGCACTTGTGAATGTGGATGATAATACTATTGAGATTGAACATGAGAAAAATAAAGTAACTGATCTAGAAAAGAACCCACATATGTAAATCAATACAAATAATTTTTTTCTTTGTCTTTTGTAGGGACATGAAGAGCATAGTACATTTGGAAGTGTTAAATACCTCACTCATGCGGCCAAACATACATACACCCTTAATACCACAACCTGGAGGAGTAGGAATTGGGGAAAACTTTGCGTTTCAACCAAATAGGTATAAACTTTCTTTGTTTCCTTGTTGTACACTTTAATACTTTTTTACTTGTAATCAATGACTAATTTTTAATTTGTGCAGGGCTATCAAAATTCATTTTGGAGGGTGGGAAATGATTTCACAAATATGCATCCATCAAGTTCAGATAGAGGATTATTCCGTGAAGATAATGAAGATAATGATAGATAATTTGGATAATGGTTGTAGTTGATGTAATGTAATTTGGATAATGGTTGTAGTTGATGTAATGCTTTGGTATTTATACATATTTTGGACCTATTTAACGTATATTTTGTGTATATTTTGGACTTATTTATACATATTTTGTATACATAATGGCTTGAGCAAAGTTGCTATAATATAAATCCGCCCTACAAGTAGTCCAAAACAAAGTTTTAGATAACAAAACTAGAATTGAAATTCATATATGACCTTCAAGGAAATGTCTTTTCTGAATACATCACCTAAATCAGAAGAATACATTGAAGAAGTCACATTTACATTAGGAAAAAATTACGGAACCAAAAACAAATTGTATAGGCCAGACACCACTATTCCTTTCGTTGTCGCGTCTTCATTTCTTCTAGCTATAGGGTATTAGTGAGAGCAATGTGTAAACATTATTGGTGCACTTGGACTCCTACTCTCTCCTGATTCACGATGAAAAGTATGTGATCAGCTTCCACTATCTTGTAGTACCTGCATTCCAAATTCAACGTTGAGATTGATTCGTCTCAATTAACTAAATGAATAGGCTAAATACAAAGTAATTCTTGTTTTGCAATAGATGGATGGAGCTTCACAAAATGGATGGAGCTTATCCGACAAGACCAACATCGTATTGTTCAGTAACCAAGTACCAATGAAGTATAAGGGAGGGGAAATGTGATAGTAAAATTCCTTTCAATTTTCTAGAACCATTTGTAGCTGTGTGCAAGCGAGTAGTCAACAGAACAGAGAGCAGTTCAAGCACAAAAAAAAAAAAAAAAAAAAAAAAAACTGAATAGAGAGCAGAGTGAGTGTTCCGATCTAGACTGTTTGATAAGAAGGCTGATTCACTTGTCAACAATCATAACTTGCAGTGTACAGCCTTTGTTGTTTAATAACATTTTCTCAATTAAGAGGGAATATTAAAGGATTGTAACAATGTAGAGCGAAGGGTCACTATGATGGTGTTATATAATGGTTTCACAAGTAAGAGCCGTTGATATCAGACTTCACAAAGAGCAATAAACAAGTAACAATGGCGTTTATAGGCTCAATTAATAATCTCCCTAAGCATGGTTTCCGTATGACGTTAGTGTATTATTGTTGAGTTGTAAATGCAAAATCGTTGTCTTGCCATCCACTGTAATTGGTAGATTTCCAGTGAATCTACCTAATGCTCGGTTTCTTATATTGCACAAACAATCATTGAAATTTTCAGCAAAAATACAGAAACATTGGAGTGTTGAATAGCAAACAAGAAATACAAATACAGGGACCCCAGAATAAATGAAATAATGAAGCAATTTCCCTCTAGCTAGAAATCATGAAAAAGAAATACAAAAAACTTGTTCTGGTCCAACACCAGAGTTTCCATGAAAATGACCCATTGATCGATATCAGGTGATTTTAGCGGACCACAAACTAGAAGGGCTGGAATGACTGAGAAATAATTAAACACAAACATTGCTCAAAACAACAATAATTGCAAATAAAGAAAGTGATCAACAACCATTTAAGATACAACTGATGAGTCATTTTCATGAGGCAATTGCTTCAATTTCATTTCCTATGAACAATTACAAATCAAATATATGTGTATATGTAGATATGAAACTTTTAACTTGGAACAAATCCAATAAATTGATTGGAGCTTGTTAAAAAATGAACAATTATATATGTGTATATGTAGATATGTACATCTATATCACTATATATCTACATCTATATATATGTGTACATGTATAGAGAGAGAGAGGGAGAGAGAGAGAGAGAGAGAGAACATACCGCTAGGAGAGAGAGAGAGTTGGTGCGCAGGATTAGTGGTGGTCTCCGTCGCCGTCATCGTCGCCGTGGTCCACTGGTCGAAGCCGCCGCTGGGGTTGGGGAAGGGTTGGTGCTAGGGCTGGGTGTGTTCTTACGGGTTGGGGATGGAAGTAATTTGGGGCTTGATTTTGTGGTGTTTCATTTGATTTGGGGGGAAAAGAAATAATGGTGGGTCCCACAATTTTTTAAAAATTGCTTAGAGGGGCTTGAGTGTGGTTGGGGGTGTGAATGGGAGAGTGAGTCTATCATTGTTGTTTTTCTTTTCACAATCAGTCTATTCAAAAATAAGGGCAAGATTAGTCAGTCAATTCAAATTTCTAATTTTTTTTCCCTTTCTATGTAAATGTCTAACATTGGACTAATGTAGCATATACAACCCCAACTTTTCCCTCAGATTACAAAATTAACGTCTCCATATGATAAAGCTAATTTGTACCCTCCACTCAGGTTTTTTAATTGAGAGCATTTTTGCTCACCCAAAATTTGGTACACCAATGCTCACCCAAGCATTCCATTGGCTGCATTGGCCAATGGGATGCTTGGGTGAGCATTAGTGTACCAAATTTTGGGTGAGCAAAAGTATTTTTTTTTTAATTGGGGTTGGGGTTGTCCGAGACAAAATTTTTAAATTTATTTATACTTATTTTGGGTGCGATTCTTTCTTCTTCTTTTTTTTTTTGATAATAATAATTAATAGTTTATTATAATCTTTAAATTTTAATTGGTGGGAAAACAATTTGTATTGGGATAGACTAAAAGAACCTTGACATTGTTGAAAAAGAGAGAGTATAATTTCACCATTCAAAGTCGTTAAAATACATGTCCATCTACCAATGTAAACATATAAATATCATTGAGAAAAATGACATATGGTCTAAACCTTCATGGGATTCAATGTTTGACGAGAAATGATTCTATGTGATCGTCGTACAGTAGGATAGTTATTGCAAATACTCAAATTATAGTAAAAATCACATAAAATTAGTAGTCATATGAGATAATTGTTATTCCTATGAGGCAATCTGTATAAACAATATAAACTGGTAACAAAAGGAAACAATAATTGCAAACAGAAAACAGAATTAAACTCACTGTTACAGAATATAGAAACAATAATTTGAGACAGAATTCGAGCCCAGTGAACTGTTTCCTTAAGACGAATTTGTTCCCTCTCGGTGCACAAGGTTGATGAACAATCATCTCCCAAGATAGAACGAATTTTTCAATTCTGCAGAAGTTGCACTTCTATCTTCAGAATACAGCGAACACAAGAATGTATAATACTCGAACACTATGAAAATGATATGCAGTGAGAAAGAGAGATTTTTTCGTGTTTATGAAATGTAATCAGAGGAGTATATATAAACAATGTAGTGACTATTAGAATCAACACGTCCAAACAGAGCATTGCATCTGTTGGAGTGGTGACTTTACGAATCAACACATCCAAACAGAGCATTGCATCTGTTGGAGTGGTGACTGTACGAAAATAGCACAACCAAACAGAGCCTTATCACTGGAAGGACATGGCTATTAAAAAACTGGAGGGAAATTCAAATCAATTTTCTCCAAAAAGAATAGTCAACAAGCCCAGGACCACGGACCTACGGCCCGCGCCCAAGCCCAGGTCGGTCGGTCGGCGGCGCGCGTGGGATAAATCCCACAAAGGCCTAGGTCCTCCCCACTTAACAAAAGTGGGTACCCCAAAGGGGCATGCCCTTAGTTGGCTTCCCTCTTAAATATACCCTTAAGCTCTTTAATGTTTTTCCTATGTGGGACAACCAAGGTTTCCCACATTTTTCCTCCTTCACTAATGTTTCACATGGGCCACTTTGGATGACAATTTCTCATTCATCCCTTATTGGATTTCAACATGTAAATATACGGCGTTCATCTCCTCACGGAGGAGAACGCATTCCAATGTGGTCCCGCCCCTAAAGACGTGTAGGACCCACCTTAAATTGGAGCCAAAGTTTACAAAAAAACTTGATACTTGAAGTCCAATTTTTCCAACAATAATATTTCTTATTCGGTATAAGAATTTTTTCAACTGTTCTAAAATATGATCGGTACATGTATATAGGAAAATGCTAAGTACACCAGTTTTGTGTATCTAAACTATCCACCTGCTGATGTGTCGTGGCAATTTTGTAATCAAGTCGAACTTTATTTGATAACCGATAAATAATTTTGAATTAAAATCCACATCAGCAGGTGTATTTTTGTTGTGCCAATTTTGAAATTAAGTCGAACTTTGTTTGGTAATCAATAAATAATTTTGAATTAAAATCCACATCAGTAGGTGTATTATTTTGGTATCCCGTTTAGGTGTACTTAGCATTACTCATGTTTCATTGTTACGTACTATTATACCAAGTCATCCGTGTAACCTTATTAATATACTTGGGTGTATTGCTGATGTAACAATGTTTTCCTAAATTTCATGAGCCAAAATTAATGTTGAAATAATGAAACTTTATTATCTTGTTACACCACACCATCAACATATATAAGTGTATCATGGGGCACATATAATTAATGTGAAACCTAATAGGACCAATAATATCTTAACATGATTAAAAGCAGCTAACAAAGATATATTGTCGCATATCACAAACATATATATACATACACATATACATATAACCCAAGGATCGTCGGCCGCAAGTTGTGCTGCAGCACTTCCAACGACGCCTACGTGATACTGACTGAATCACATAATGGTCTTTTTTACAATTTTTTAAAATACCAAAAAATTCATCGTATAATTCTGTCAATGCCACATAATCGCTGCCCGGGCAGCTTGCAACTACAGATCCGAACTCATACGTACGGATACATATTAGTCCCAATTTACCTAACCAACAGGGATGACCACTTCAAATGTGACTTGGTCAACACGAATCCCAAAGCCCTATAACATTCAAAACAAGGCAGCCTAATTCAAACTGTTTCCATAGTCCAAACAAAGACCCAAACAATTGTGGACTACTATAAATACTACTACCAACCCATGAAAACTAATAATCACACACAACTACCAACAAGACCTCTCTATCCTCTACAGAAACACACACAAAAAAAAAAAAAATCATTTCTCTTCTGAAAATATCATATTTTCCGGCCACTTTCCGTGTTTGTGAAGATGAATTCCTGGAAAACAAACACCCTTTTGATCATTTGTGGCATTTTTATTGTCATTATGAGCCAAGTCCACGTCGAGGCCACGAGAGTGTTGCCCGAAGACTTTGCCGGAGCAAATCACCTAATGACGTACCCGTGGATGTACGAGGATGCAAAACAAAGGATGGCTTCTTGGCTCCAACGCTTACCTTCTGGACCTAGTCCTAGAGGCCCTGGTCACTGATTGCATGGAAGATAGACATGAGAGATGTATATGGAGATTTTTTATTTTTTTATTTTTATTTTTTATTATAGAGATTATACGGCATACAAATACAGATCAGGTGGTGTTATATAAATGAAATTCTTTTTTTCTCTTTATTATTAAAATCATTATTTATTTTCTTGTATTAATTTCAAGGCATCTGGCGTATACAAAGTTTCTGGTTATTGTAGCGATTAAATGAATTTTTTCTTTCTTTCTATTATTCAAGTCATGATTGTTACCTCAAAACTCTGTGTTCGACATTATTTGGGTTAAATTACACAAACCTCGTCGAGCTATATATTAACAAGGATTTGACCAAAAAAAATATATATATATATATATATATATTAACAAGGGTATATTTAAGGGTGGCAATTTTTGACACGACAATCCATTTTACTGAGACAACCCGATTATGACACGACACGATACGATTAAATCAAAAAAGTTAATATTTTTTATTGAATAGTACTCCAAACTAAAAATCAACCCAAAATCACGCAACCCGTTTATGACCCGATTATGACACATCTAACCCGAATTGCCACCCCTAGATATATTGCACTTTTCACCCTTATATATGGTTTGAAGGTCGTGATATTTTACTCCCTATACTTTTTATTTGGACATTTTAAGTGTGACAATTAAGTCCAATCAGGTCTCTTTTATAATTAACGTAAGAACCCTAATAATTTAAAGAATTGTACTAAATTCCCTAGAAGTTTTCTTACATTTAATATTTCCTCTTTATTTGAATACCTAATTATTTTTTACCACCACCTGTAATCAATCAGATTTTCAAGATTTTTAATAAGTCATTTTAATATTTTTTTAACGTATTGTTTTGTTCTATTATGATTTGTAATGAGTTCCCGTAAACCTTGGATTTTTTCGGCCGTTGTTCTCTACTAAAATTTGTAGGAAAATAATTTATTTAACTTGGACTCCCTTCTTATTTGTCACACCCGTTCCAAATATTCATGGTTTTGAAAAAAATGCATAATTTGAGATTTTGAAATTATAAATGTTATTAATAATTTGAGATGAGGTTGACTGTGGGTCAACGGTAAGGTGTCAGTGAGGACACGAGAACATGGAATTTTATATTGCATGAGCATGACTAAATGACATTTATATGATTTAAATGTTATTTGACTTTATCTGTTATTTCTGTGAATAGTGAATTTGCATGACTAGAGTAAATTCTGGCAATTCTGATATTGCTATATATCGTTTTAAGAACTGTGGTGAGAACGTGAGTGTTACGTTAATTAAAAGGTAGGTTGTGTAGAGATTCCACAGAATTTAGTTTCAGACGTTATTTTGGACCCAAACGAGATTTAGTCGGAAACTTTTGAAAATTTTAGTTTTCACTCGTAAAGTTATAAAATGGACGTGTGCGAAGTTTCATGGGTTAATTAGAAGTTTGAGAAACTTGAGGGGAGGTAAACGTAAATTCCAAAACTCTTGTCTATATATAGATGAGGATGAGATTCATTCTCATCCCAAAAACCACAAATATCTAGAGAGAGGAGAGAGAAGGGAGATTTTGAGCCAACAGGCTTTGCGACGCCGATCGACGACCGTTCGTCCGTCAGATTTTCTCCAGATTTCATATTTGAACTGTGGAGGTAAGACCTACGTTTTGATGCTACTTAGGTCATGTTTGGCTAATTTTTGTAAAAATCATAATTCTAGACTTTTGGGAAAAATCAGGTAAAACTTGTAGGAATCGCATATAAATTGAAATCCGGCGATTATTTAGTCCCCTAGATCCTTCAAAGTTTGAAGAGATTCGCACGAGGTATGAATTCTAGATCTATGAAATATATGGATTTTCATGTTTTGAACATCATTTTTGATATTCTTGGATCCGGGCGAAATTCATGTATTAGTTAGGCCCGTTAATTATGCACGTGAAATTATGATAAAAGCACGTATAACTGTTTATGTGAGCATGTTATGTGTCTACTTGGGTCAAAGGGGAGTTTGGTGCAAATTCATCCGGGGTAAGCTCCTCGAACCTTGAGGATTGTGATCTTGTTGGAATTGGAATTGTGGTTGTGTCTGGATTGGAGGTGGGCCCAACCAGTACATGGTACCTGGTATGGAGGAAGGCCCAACCAGTATACGAGATGCGTGGGAGAGGTGGGCCTCCTACGGCATCGACCGGATGAATGCGTACCACTCACCGTAGAGACTATTCCTATGTGTGTTTTAGATGCTTAAACCATGAACTGTCATATAAGCATACATTTAGAATTGTACGCTCAGCATATAGCTGAGCAGTGGAGATGTACTCCATTTCAGGTAAAAAGAAAGACAAGAAGAAGTGTATGGAGTGAGGTCGATGAACGCCGGGGAAATCACCTTTGTAAATGTTTTTGTTTTAAATCCTAAAACTTGTATAAGGGTTTGAATATTGTAGTATGTTGTAATAGAATCATGGATTAGTTTTTCAGTGTTGTAATATTGTAATTAAACTCCTGTAGTTGTGTTTTAAAATGTTATTATTGACGTTGGTTGTAATCGATTATGAGTATTGAAGAGCATAAGTTGTTAATGGTTCAACACAGGGCTGCCAGCAGGGAAGCAGTCGACTGGACCCAGGGTCAGTCGACTGGATCTCATGTGTTGGAAACACTGAAAGTGAATAATAGAAAAGCAGTCGACTGACACTTTGGACAGTCGACTGAACACTGTTGATTTTGGCTACTGCTTCTATTAACTGAAAAGCAGTCGATTGGATCCCCATAACAGTCGACTGGACCCTAGTACAGTCGACTGGGCAGTCGACTGAACCTCTGTTTTTCTGAAGTGATTCTTTTGAATGTGTTTTCCTTGAACAAGTTTCTTTTATAACTCTGATTTTAAGGGATCCTATAACTCAGGGAGGGAATGTTTCCTAAGTTTTAAATACCCGGGTTGTTTTTAAGTTCTTTCCGCTACGTATAAATTATATCGTTGACTGGATGAGCCTTGGTGGCGTGCCACGTGTCCTATTTCCACCGTAGTGGGATGGGTCGTGACATTATTTTATTACCATCGTTTCTACATTATTAGTTTTGCTATTTTCTATCATGCCATTATTATTTTCAATAATGCTGGAGGCACCGATGAGTACCGAGGGTTTGCACCGAATCTGTGTGGTCCAGCATTACTTTACCACTTCAACTCACAATCTCTCTCTTGTACTGTTTATACACACACACACACACACTATCACTGCATCACTAAAGCTATCCAAGAAAACAAACCATGTCTCTCTCTCTCGTAGAGCATACCCAATTGGGATTTATAAATTAATACGTAGTAATTACTATTACTAGGGTTTAGACTAAAGCTGTGGTGTTTTGATCAGATGGTTCATATATGGGTTAGTTTTGTAATTTGAATTGAAGCTTTCTTTGAAGGAGTATGTAAATCACTCTAGGGTTCTTGGTTAATGGGATGGGATTATCTAGTTTCTTGCTTATCTGTCTTCTCCACTCTATGGTTGCTCTGAGTTTTGGAGCTATGATGATGTTCTATACAAATGAGTTCTCTATGTTTGGCCATGGAAGCGAAAACGCAAGTAAGCTTCTGGGTTCGACACCCCACGATCAGTTCTTGATTCAAACCTCCGATTCGTTTTCTGAGTTGCTTTTATTTAATATTGGGTTTCTTTTGTTCATGGTGGCATTTGTCAAGGACAAAGAGTTCCAGAGATTCTTTGCTAAGGGGTGTGTGCTTCTTCATGTTGCCATGTCAATTTGGAGATCGAGTTTACTTTGAGAGAATGCTCGAAGCTCTCGCTCGCGATTTGTTGAGACAGATCGCCGGAGACATTGCATTGGGGCTTTGTTGGGTTTTCTTTCTTGTTTAATTCATGGAAGGACAAGTATGATTAATCACAGAGAAGGAATTGAAATGTCTCTGTCATACAAACATGAAGCTAAAAGTTTTTAGCTTGCTGGCTTTTCAAAATGAAACTTTGAATAATGAAACTGAAGCAAAAGGATGTTGAATTTGGGGTTTTGTAAAGTATGTTTTTTTTTGTGTGTGTGTGTGTGAATTTTCGGCGAGGATTGAATTTAAAGAGAGGTTAAAATTCTTGACAGAGATGGGCGCGTGGGTAGAAGGGGACGATGTGGTTGTGGAGCTAGAGGAGGGCGGCGGAGCGGTGGTTGTTGGCGGTGAAGGAGGGGATGAGGGCGTTGGGGACGGAGAAGAGGAGAGGGATGTTGGAGTTGGAGGGCGGTGACAAGGTGGTGAGGAGGTGGGTCATCGGTGGTGATGGTGGTGGTTTGGTAAAATAATGTTGGACCCCACAGATTCGGTGCAAACCTTCGGTATTCATCGGTGTCTCCAGCATGATTGTATTATTTTCAATTCTACAAGAGGAATATATTCCATTTCCTCAACAATTATTAAACCTAAGTATTTATATATGCTTGAGAGTGTAGTTACTAACATTTTACTCAGACTTATTTTTATTTCTAGGTGGTTTTCTTTCTATAAATTATTAATTCAAAAGGATGTTCTGGAGCATATTCTCTTATTAAACCTAATTACTAGTTTTTTTTTTTGCACAAGATTCTTTAGATGTCTGAATTCGTTAACAATTTATAGTTAATGGTTTTTAAGCTTTTTAATAATTTCTTTTAATGTTATTATTGAGGTCTAATTACACTTTACACTCTTATACTATACCTGTGTTTTCGATTGGATAAATAAACTTTTTTTTTTGTTCAATCGAACTCTTGAACTTCAAAAATTCATTCAATCAGACCCAAAACTTGACGTCGTTGGCTTAAACTAATGAAAATTATCAAGTGAGTTGAGCGTAATGCTTACCTGTCATAGGTTAGATAAGACATATGAAGGAGAAAGTGAATGGAGCAAAAAATCGCATTCAATCATATCCAAAATCACGTTAAAACAGATTCGTAGTCACATTCAATCAGATTCAAAATCGCATTTAATCAGCCCCAAAATTGGATTATTTTTGCACCATTCACAATCTCATTTGTTTGGCTTAACCTAATCTGTGATAGGTAAGTATTACACGTAACTCACGTGACAATTTTGGTTAGTTTAAGCAAACGGTGTCAGGTTTTGGGTCTGATTGAATGAATTTTTGAATTTCAAAGGTTCGATTGAACCCAAAAAAAAAAAGTTCATGTATCCAATTCGAGTATAGTATAAGGGTGTAAAATGTAATTAGGCCTTGTATCAATGTATTATTTTGTTCTTTTATGATTTGTAGTGACGATGAATTACTCAAATTATCACATTCTACTTCTTATGTATATCTAATACTCATATAATAAACCTAATAGGTGACCAGGTTGAGAAACCAAACTTTGATACCAGATTGATGGAAGGTGGTGGTAAAAAATAATTAGGTATTCAAAGAAAAGAGAAAATAATAAATTTAAGAAAACGTTTAGGGAGTTTAGTATAATTCTTTAAAGTATTACGGTTCTAACTTAATTGTAAAAAAATTTAATTGTCACATTTATGAAACTTTAAGATTTAAAATATCCAAATTAAAAGTGTAAGAAATAAAGTGTTATGACCTTCAAACTGCAAGCCTGAAAAATACAATTTACCCGATTAACAAATATTGGGATTTTTCTTGTATTTAAAAAACAACACTGACTCCTAATGTCAGAGGCGAAACTCTAACAAAGTGGATGGTGCATGTGAACGTACCGCAACACAGAACACTCTTTAAACAAAATACATTTTTTTTACCGTAAAAGTCGATCAACCATCAGTTCTTGATTCTTGTTATCGGAAATTGTATTTCATTTCATTTTCAAAACTTTTATAAAGGTTAAGGAGTGATCTTTCAAATTAACGAAATTTTCATAAAAAAAAAACGAAAAAAATAAAATGTCAACTGACATTTGACTAACGAAAGAAAGGTCGTTGTGACAGTTTGTATTTATCTAAGAATAAATGCTACACCCACAACCTATTTTATAATATAATTTATAACTGTACATTCTGGTCATTGATTTTGATGGGTCTCATGAGGGTCTCACATGGGCCCGCATGGAACCCACCGAAATCAATGGCCAGGATCAGGGGCGGACCGAACTGTGTGTCAGGGGTGGCACAGGCCCCCCTGAACTTTTGGAATTTACATAATTACATGTAATATTTTACACTCACGCAGGCCCCTCCTGAACTTTTAAAAATTATCGATTTACATATAATATTTTAAAGGTTTTAGACACAAGCCCCCCTGGACTTTTGAAAATTCTAGATTTATGTGCAATATATTACAGGTTTTAGGTTAGCAACTTGGAATATAGGAACCTTAACAGGTAAAGCTATGGAACTAGTAGACACTATGATTAGAAGGAAGGTTAATGTAGTATGTTTACAAGAAACAAAGTGGGTTGGAGAAAAAGCTAAGGAGGTAGAAAAGACCGGGTATAAGATTTTCTATACAGGGAAAGATAGGCATAGAAATGGTGTCGGAATCGTGGTTGACAAGAACCTCAAGGATAAAGTTGTGACAGTCACGAGGAAAGGAGACAGAATATTGCTTATCAAACTGGTAGTTGGAGTGGATATAATTAATGTGATTAGTGCATACACGCCCCAAGTAGGATTGGATGATCACACTAAAAGACAATTCTAGGATGAGTTGGACGCTTTAATGCAAGAAATACCGGGAGGAGAGGAGATAATTGTAGGTGGAGATTTTAATGGCCATGTAGGCAAAGATAGAACTGGATATGAGAGGGTGTATGGGGGGTATGGTTTTGGAGATCAGAATGAGGCAGGGGTGAGTATTTTCGATTTCGCAATAGCAAATGATCTTGTAGTAGCAAACACATTTTTTAAAAAGAGGGAAGAACACTTGATAACCTTTAAGAGTGGATCTAATAGAATCCAGATCGATTTGTTCCTTGTGAGAAAGGCAGAGTGCTTAGCATGTAAAGACTGTAAGGTCATCCTAGGAGAGTGTTTAACATCTCAACATAGACTTACTATTTTGATATCCATATAAAAGGACAATGTCGTACTAGAAAAGACCCTATAAACCCGCGAACTAGGTGGTGGAGCCTTAAAGTCGAGAGACTAGCAATATTCCAAGAGAGAATGTATGCAGAAGCACCTTGGAATTTGGAAGATGTAAGCAATACTATGTGGGATAGAATGGCAAGGTGCATCACGAGAATATCGAAGGAGGTCCTCGGAGAGTCGAAGGGAAGAGGGTTGGCTTCTAAAGATACTTGGTGGTGGAATGAAAAGGTACAAGCTGCAGTAAAAACCAAAAAGGATTGCTTTAAGAAGTGGCAAAATGATAGAAGTGAGGGACACTTCAAAAGCTATAAATGTGCAAATAAGGAGGTTAAAAGGACAGTTAGAGTTGCTAAAATGGAAGCCTATGACGCCTTTTACACCAAACTAGACACTAGAGAGGGAGAAAAATGTATTTATAAGCTTGCTAAGTCGAGATAAAGGAAAACAAGAGACATTAATCAGGTTAAGTGTATAAAAAGCGATGACTCTAGGGTATTAGTGAACGACGAAGAGATTAAGGAAAGGTGGAAGAGCTATTTTGAGAAGTTGTTGAATGAAAAACATATGGATAACACAATCGAAGAAGAAACTGGAAGTTACGATGAAACTAGAGAATACAGATTCTATCGAAGAATAAGGAAGTTTGAGGTGGATTTTGCTTTGAAGAAGATGAAACCCAACAAGGCCTTAGGACCATGGGATCCCCATTGAGGTTTGGAAATGCTTGGGAGATGTGGGGGCATCTTGGCTTACAAAAGCTTTTAATAGGATTTTAATGACTAGAAAAATGCCTGATGAGTGGAGGAAGAGCATCCTAGTGCCTATATATAAGAGTAAAGGAGATGTACAACAATGTAATAACTATAGAGGTATTAAGTTGATGAGCCATACTATGAAGCTATGGGAGAGAGTGATGGAGCATCGCTTAAGAGGCGCAACATCAGTGTCAGAAAATTAGTTTGGATTTATGCCTGGAAGATTAACTATGGAAGCAATTTATTTACTTAGAAGACTTGGAAAAGTATAGTGAGAAGAAAAAAGATCTACATATGGTCTTTATTGATTTAGAGAAAGCTTATGATAGAGTGCCTAGATATTTAATTTGGTGGGTGCTAGAGAAGAAAGGAGTGACCAAGGGCTATATTGACGTGGTGAATGATATGTATGATGAAGCGGTTACTACAATTAGATCACCAACCGGAGAAACAAGCGAATTCCCAATTACCGTAGGCCTGCACCAGAGGTCGGCCTTGACCCCATATTTGTTCGCCCTAATTATGGATGAATTGACAAGACACATTCAAGATGAGGTCCCATGGTGTATGTTGTTCGCAGATGATATTGTCTTGGTTGATGAGACTAAAAGGGGACTCAACACTAAACTAGAAGCTTGGAGAGAAGCACTGGAGACTAAGGGGCTAAAGATAAGTAGGACGAAAATAGAATACTTGGAATGTACTGTTAGCAACAGTGGAAGTAGAGACAACGAAGCAGTGAAGATCGAAGATCATGAGATCCCAAAGAGGGAACACTTTTGCTATCTAGGTTCAATGATCAGTAGAGACGGAGAGATTGGTGATGACGTGACCCATAGAATTAAAGTGGGCTGGCTTAAGTGGAGGAGTGCTTCTGGAGTATTATGTGATCGGAGAATACCAGCAAAATTGAAAGGAAAATTTTATAGGACAGCTATTAGGACAGCTATGCTCTACGGGACAGAGTGTTGGGCAACTAAGAAACAACACATTAGCAAAGTGAGTGTAGCGGAGATGAGGATGCTAAGATGGATGTGTGGTAAGACTAGGAAAGATAGAATTAGAAATGAGTACATCCGAGAGACTGTAAGAGTGATAGAAATGAGTACATCCGAGAGACTGTAAGAGTGACACATATTGAGGACAAGTTGAGGGAGAATAGACTTAGATGGCTCGGCCATGTGCAACGAAGACCTGTTGTAACACCCGTTCCCGGAAAAGAAGATTAATATGATAATAATATGTGTTAATTAAAGATAATTAATGCATGAGATGAATTAAGGTGGGGTTATGAACCCACATGTGAAAAGGTGTTCAAATGCGGACACAGATGAAAGTCCTGTGAAAGGCAGGACTGGTATAAAAGTGGGGCCCAACGAGGGTCTAGTTAAAATAATTTGCATTTTGATGCCATCATGTGCTTATACGATTATTTGTTTAAATGCTTATTGATATTATTATGTCTTATGATAGGAAAGGGGACCAATTTGGGTACCCATGTGAGGGCGTATTTGAATAAAAATTTATAACTGGTAGGTTTAATAGCAACTTCATAATTTATGTGGGACCACGTTTGAGACCCACGCGGGACTTAGATTAAATCCTTTTAGAAAAGATGTGTAATTAATGTAATTAACATGGGGGTTTCATAATAAAGTTTAAGAAAGAATGGGGGGTGTAAATGCAATATAGGGTAAGTCAATGACAACACATATGCATGAGGCATATGTGTCTCATTAACAAGATATCTCCAGCAAATTAGAGAGAATGAGAGCTCGGGTCGGCGACGGAAATTCTCGACGACGTTTCTTGCCGTTCCTTCGCCGTCCGGCGTCGGATTCACGAACCGAGACCGGATTTGGACTCGTGGAGGTAAGAGGATCACATGCATGTAATTTATTTTCATTTTCGGCAACGTTTTTACGGCAACCGTCTTTGATAAATGATGTTCTTGGTACCAAACTTGTGTAGGATTATCACCAACTAGGAATTGAGCTAAACTTGGGAAGGAATTGGGGAAATCTAAGCTTAGTTGTGTATAAATCAAAGAGGTGAGTGTCCTAATCTTCCAATTGGGTGTTTAGCTATGATAATGTGATAATTGTGGTTCATAGTTGTTAAACTCATGCTCATGTATGTATATGTTGTTGAATTTGGGTAAAAAGCATGTCAATAAGGTGAAATTGTTATGCTTATGTGCTAAGTTGCTTAAATGTTTATATGGATCAAAGGGAAGTCAAGTAGTGGTCACCATTTATAGGTCCCATATGTAAGGGATAGGAAGTCCTCAATGAGTAGGACGTGGTGACGACCACAATGAAATGCCGGTGACGCCTTCGGGGTCACAAGAGAGTGTGTGTTGCGCTATATGGGCCAAAAGTGAGAAAGATCCGGGGTGAGAAGGACCCGGGGGTGGTGGCTGGAATGACTTGACTTCTTGGAGATCAATTTGTTGTCATTTATAATGATTGTTGCATTTACATACTTTGCATTCCAATGGCATGATTAGTTCCCTCACTAAGCGAAAGCTTAAACGAAAATATATTTTCTGTTATGGTTATTGAATAACCATCGCAGGTACCAAACGAGACGAGGAGAGGAAATGATACGCACGACGGGTTGGGCTTGGGAGTAGTGTTCATGTGTATATGTGTTCATATGCCTAGCTAGTTATGCTTAGAATGTATCTTTTGTTGGCAATGTAAATGTAGCTTGGGTTTGTTTTTGGAGACTTGTCATATGTAAAGTTGGGTATGGTTGGTTGTTTATGTTCCAAACCATGAGTTGTACTTGCAAGTTGCAAGTTGTGTATTTTGGGAGTGAAGTTGGGAAGAGTTAGTAGTTTTGATTGTGAAACTAACTTAGTTTCTCCTTATGTGTAAATATTTGTGTGTGTGTTGGAAGAACATGGTTTTGAATGTAAAATTAAGGTTCCTAGTGGGAATTCTATGGATTATGTATGTTTAAACTACCTTTAAAATGTTCGGTAATGGTTGGGATACTCTTATGATGTTTGGGTAAAGTCTTGGGACACTTGGGTATATTTCCTAAATGGTTTTGGATGTGGCTATGAGGATTTGGTATGGATTAATCAAGTTTTGACAGCATTTTTACTCTTGTTTTGAGGAAGTTTGTAATATGTCAAGTTGGGGGTTTATGTTTGGTTGTATAGCAAAACATGTGTCATGATTGCTAGTTACTAGTTATGTGTATTGGGAGTAATATGATGCAAGTTTGAGGTTTCCTTTGGTTAGTTCCTCATTTGAATGCACATGGAAGATGGTTTGAATGATTTGGAAAGATGTAAACATGTTGTGGATATGTTTGTGAGTGTTTGGAAAGTGTTCTCAAAAGTTTTTATAATGTTGGAATCAATTTTGGAACTTGAGGAATGTTTTGAACTGGTTTAGCAGGGTTTTAGCAGCAGGAAAACTCATCTGCAGGAACCGGATCGATCCGGGCCAAGTGCGGATCGATCCGGGGCATCTGGAACTGCAGAAAATGAAGTTCTGTTAAATCCGGATCGATCCGGATCTGGGGCGGATCGATCCGCTTGTCCAGTTTCAGCCTCGACAGCTTTTACGGAAACGCGCATAACTCTCTCTAGAAAACTCGGATTCGCGCACCGTTTTTTGCGTTGGAACCGGGACTCAAAGAGCTATCTTCCCATATAAAATTTGCTATAATTTATTAATGACCATTTTGCCCTTGGGTCTGTTTTGTGTCAATGTAGCTGTTTTAGTAAGTCTAAATCATGTATTTCTTAATGAATTAAGGATGTTTTGAACGTGTGGGCTTGTTACACGTGTCCCAACTTGCCCGAGGCGGGTTGGGGTATGACAATTTTTGGTATCAGAGCTATAGGTTAGAGCCTTTGGGGACGAGTGACGATTACGATGCGTAATAAGCATAAAGGATTAAACGATGTGTAGTTCATGCATTCACGTTTACTTAGCATGTTGAATGATGTTGAGCATGCATTGAAAAGTATAAAAGTAACGTGTATATGAATATGTATTGTGAATACCAGAGAGAAAATGTCTGGTGAAAGATCGACACCGCCTACGCAAATGGAAAGAATGGAAAGAGTTGTAGCCGGTTTAGTACAAGTTGTTGAAACTCATACAATAGAGGGAAGACGTGAACAACCGAATCCTAATCCGAGGGAGGAGGTGACCACTATTTCACAATTTTACAAGCAGAAACCGACACTATTCCGAGGGGAGACCGATCCAATGAGAGCTGACTTTTGGTTGTCCGACATGGAAAGGATATTCCGGGTTCTTCCGTGTTCCGAGGCTCAACAGGTTCTATTTGCCGCTGATACGTTAAAAGAAGAAGCACAGTACTGGTGGCGTACAAAATTGGGACCCGATAGGCCGAACACTTGGGGGGAGTTTGTAGTACTCTTCAAGAAGCAATACTTTCCGAAATCGTTTGAAGATTTAAAGGCTCAAGAGTTTATGGAATTGAAACAAGGAGGGATGACAGTTCGGGAGTACTCCGCTAAATTCACAAGTTTGGCACGATTTGCTGAGAATATAGTACCAAACGAAGGGGATCGAACTAGAAAGTTTGTAACGGGGCTTAGAGACGAGATTCGACGTCAAGTATCAGTGCAACGGTTGGACAAAGTAGCAGAGGCATTGGATGTGGCTTCAATCGCTGAGAGAGATATGGGATATCAACAAGGTTCGCAAGCACCGGTGACTCAACAATATAAACGGCCGGGTTCAAGTCAATATAGTGGTCAAGGGAGTTCGAAAAGACAAAGTTTTGGAGGTTCCTCAAGTGGTGGAAGTAACAGGCCACGATGTAACACATGTGGGAAATTTCATTGGGGTGTATGTAATCTACCGACAACGGTGTGTAACAATTGCCGCCAAATGGGGCATGTAGCAAAGAATTGTCCGGGAGTGAGGCCAAATACTTACACTCCGATGAGGCGTATGGATGATAGTGGAATGGTTTGCCATAACTGTGGGGAGCTTGGACATCGAATGCGCAATTGTCCTAAGCCGAGGCAAGGAGGCTCCAGTGCAACCGTGAGTAGTGCACCAACACCGCGACCATCTCAACAACAACAATCACAAGGAAGAGAACAACGTCAGGGTCGTTATTTCCAGCTTAACCCAGGGGAGACCACCGTTGCTAACACGGTTGTGTCAGGTAAAGTTTCTATCTGTTCAACACCTGCTAATGTATTAATGGATTCCGGTTCTACACACTCGTTTGTATCACATCAATTCGCTAGGAACATGAATGTACCCTTAGAACTTCTTGAATATGATTTGTCTGTTAATGTTCCGTTGGGAAGATCTTTGGTGAGTTCGGGAGTTTATAGGAATTGTGAAGTTAAAATTAATGATGAAGTGTTAACAGCGAATCTAGTACCATTAGTAATCCAACATTTTGATGTCATATTGGGAATGGATTGGTTGTCAGTTAACCACGCGGTTATTGATTGTGAAAACAAAAGGGTAGAATTCCAAGCACCGACTCATAGGGTCTTTTCCTTTCAAGGGACAGGTGTCGTGTCACCACCTTATCTTGTATCCGCCATTAAGGCTTGTCGTTTATTAAGAAAGGGGTGTAAAGGTTTCCTTTGCATGTAGTATATCGGATACTAGAAGCACTGGACAAAAATTAGAAGATATACCAGTTGTTAGGGAATTTCCTGATGTATTCCCAGAAGATTTACCGAGTGTGTTAATTGAAAGGGAGGTTGAATTTGGTATAGATGTAATACCGGGAACACAACCCATTTCGCGGGCACCGTATAGGATGGCTCCGGTAGAGTTGAAAGAGTTGAAGACTCAGTTACAAGAGTTATTAGACAAGGGATTCATTCGGCCAAGTGTATCACCCTGGGGTGCACCGGTCCTTTTTGTGAAAAAGAAAGACGGAACGATGAGGATGTGTATTGATTATCGTGAGATTAATAAGGTAACTATTAAAAACAAGTATCCATTGCCACGGATCGATGATTTATTTGATCAACTACAAGGAGCTCAGGTGTTTTCAAAGATTGATTTGAGGTCGGGGTATCATCAACTAAAGGTAAAAGCTGAGGATGTTAAGAAGACGGCCTTCAGAACTCGATACGGCCACTATGAGTTTCTTGTAATGCCATTTGGAGTAACCAATGCACCGGCTACGTTTATGGACTTAATGAATCGAGTCTTTAAAACATATCTAGATGAATTTGTTATTGTTTTTATAGATGATATTCTTATTTACTCAAAAAGTCCGGAAGAACATGCTAAGCATTTGAGATTGGTGTTGCAACGTCTTCGAGAAAAGCAGTTGTTTGGAAAACTGAAGAAAAGTGAGTTTTGGTTGTCAAGTGTTACTTTTCTTGGCCATGTGATTTCTAAAGAAGGTGTGTCAGTCGATCCACAAAAAATAGAAGCCGTTATGAATTGGGCGAGACCAACCAATGTGTCAGAAATTCGTAGCTTTCTGGGATTGGCTGGGTATTATAGAAGGTTTGTTCGGGATTTTTCAAAGATTGTGGCTCCAATGACAACACTTATGCGAAAAGATGTTCCGTTTGAATGGGGGAAAGAATGTGAAGAATGTTTTCAGACATTGAAGAGTACGTTGACTACTGCTCCGATTCTTGCAATTCCGACAAGCACCGGGGGATTTAGTATTTACAGCGATGCTTCTCATCAAGGTTTGGGGTGTGTCCTTATGCAAGGGGACAAGGTGATAGCGTATGCTTCGAGGCAATTGAGAACTCATGAGAAGAATTATCCAACTCACGATTTGGAACTTGCCGCGGTAATCTTTGCTTTAAAGATTTGGCGACATTATTTGTATGGGGAAACTTGTGAAATTTTCACTGACCATAAAAGCTTGAAGTACTTGTTTACCCAGAGGGACTTAAACATGCGCCAACGAAGATGGTTGGAGTTAATGAAGGACTACGACCTAAATATTCAATATCATCCGGGTAAGGCGAATGTAGTCGCCGATGCTTTGAGTCGAAAATCAACCGAAAGTTTGGCATGTGTTTTAACAGCACAAGAAAGGTTGGTGAAAGAGTTTGAACGACTGGAATTGGAAGTCATTCCTAGAGTTGAAGGTGGATTGATGGCAACGATTGTAGCACAACCTGATTTGATTGGAGAAATTAAAATGAATCAACTTCTAGACCCAACCTTAAAGAAAGTTGTAGATGAACTACCTGAGGGTAAGCGACCAGAGTTCAGTTTGCACGATGGGGTATTATGGTACATCAATCGGTTATGCGTTCCTAATGTTGGTAATTTAAAAGAAAGAATTTTGGAAGAAGCTCATGGTACTCGGTATTCCGTACATCCGGGTAGTACGAAAATGTATAGAGATTTGAGGGAAGTCTATTGGTGGAGTGGTATGAAACGTGAAGTCGCTGAATACGTAGCTAAATGCATGACATGTCAATTAGTAAAGCTTGAGCATCAACGACCCGCGGGGGAGATACAACCATTGAAAATACCGGAATGGAAATGGGAACACATTACAATGGATTTTGTGTCTGGATTGCCGAGGTCTCCAAGATCTAATGATAGCATTTGGGTAATCGTTGACAGGTTGACTAAGTCAGCCCACTTCTTGCCGATTAAGACCACAGAACCGACAAAGTTAGCGGAACTTTATGTTAAAGAGATTGTAAGATTGCATGGGGCACCGGTATCTATAGTATCAGATCGTGATACACGTTTTGTATCCAGGTTTTGGGAAGGGCTACAAAGAGCAATGGGAACAGCTTTGCATTTTAGCACAGCTTTTCACCCGCAAACTGATGGACAGTCGGAACGAGTTATTCAGATTCTCGAGGATATGCTTAGAGTTTGTGTTATGGATTTCAAGGCTGACTGGGAAACTCACTTGCCATTAATTGAGTTTTCTTATAATAATAGTTTCCAAACAAGCATTGGAATGGCGCCTTTTGAGGCATTGTATGGTAGGAAATGTAGATCGCCCGTGTGTTGGACAGAGGTTGGGGAAAAGCAACTTCTAGGGCCGGAAATTGTACAAATCACCACCGATAAAGTCAAATTGATTAAGCAACGGTTACAAGTGGCACAAAGTCGCTACAAAAGTTATGCTGATACGGGTAGAAGACCGTTGGAGTTTGAGGTTGATGACTATGTATTCTTGAAAGTTTCACCTTCGAAAGGTATTACACGGTTTGGTAAGAAAGGTAAGTTAAGTCCAAGATATGTTGGACCTTTTCTGATTTTGAGTAAGGTAGGACCGGTAGCTTATAGATTGGAACTACCACAAGAATTGGCACATGTTCATAACGTGTTCCACGTGTCTATGCTCAGACGTTACGTGTCAGATCCGAGTCATATCCTTGAACCAGAGCCGTTGGAAGTCCGAGAAGATATGACATATGTTGAACATCCGGTACGGATTCTGGATAGGAAAGATCAAGTGTTAAGAACGAAGACAATTCCGTTGGTCATGGTTCTTTGGCGTAATCATAGCATTGAAGAGGCAACTTGGGAACGAGAAGATGAGATCAAAGAAAGATATCCACACTTGTTCGACTGATGAGGTAAGAATAAGTTTGGGGACAAACTTCTTAAAAGGGAGGGAGAAATGTAACACCCGTTCCCGGAAAAGAAGATTAATATGATAATAATATGTGTTAATTAAAGATAATTAATGCATGAGATGAATTAAGGTGGGGTTATGAACCCACATGTGAAAAGGTGTTCAAATGCGGACACAGATGAAAGTCCTGTGAAAGGCAGGACTGGTATAAAAGTGGGGCCCAACGAGGGTCTAGTTAAAATAATTTGCATTTTGATGCCATCATGTGCTTATACGATTATTTGTTTAAATGCTTATTGATATTATTATGTCTTATGGTAGGAAAGGGGACCAATTTGGGTACCCATGTGAGGGCGTATTTGAATAAAAATTTATAACTGGTAGGTTTAATAGCAACTTCATAATTTATGTGGGACCACGTTTGAGACCCACGCGGGACTTAGATTAAATCCTTTTAGAAAAGATGTGTAATTAATGTAATTAACATGGGGGTTTCATAATAAAGTTTAAGAAAGAATGGGGGGTGTAAATGCAATATAGGGTAAGTCAATGACAACACATATGCATGAGGCATATGTGTCTCATTAACAAGATATCTCCAGCAAATTAGAGAGAACGAGAGCTCGGGTCGGCGACGGAAATTCTCGACGATGTTTCTTGCCGTTCCTTCGCCGTCCGGCGTCGGATTCACGCACCGAGACCGGATTTGGACTCGTGGAGGTAAGAGGATCACATGCATGTAATTTATTTTCATTTTCGGCAACGTTTTTACGGCAACCGTCTTTGATAAATGATGTTCTTGGTACCAAACTTGTGTAGGATTATCACCAACTAGGAATTGAGCTAAACTTGGGAAGGAATTGGGGAAATCTAAGCTTAGTTGTGTATAAATCAAAGAGGTGAGTGTCCTAATCTTCCAATTGGGTGTTTAGCTATGATAATGTGATAATTGTGGTTCATAGTTGTTAAACTCATGCTCATGTATGTATATGTTGTTGAATTTGGGTAAAAAGCATGTCAATAAGGTGAAATTGTTATGCTTATGTGCTAAGTTGCTTAAATGTTTATATGGATCAAAGGGAAGTCAAGTAGTGGTCACCATTTTATAGGTCCCATATGTAAGGGATAGGAAGTCCTCAATGAGTAGGACGTGGTGACGACCACAATGAAATGCCGGTGACGCCTTCGGGGTCACAAGAGAGTGTGTGTTGCGCTATATGCGCCAAAAGTGAGAAAGATCCGGGGTGAGAAGGACCCGGGGGTGGTGGCTGGAATGACTTGACTTCTTGGAGATCAATTTGTTGTCATTTATAATGATTGTTGCATTTACATACTTTGCATTCCAATGGCATGATTAGTTCCCTCACTAAGCGAAAGCTTAAACGAAAATATATTTTCTATTGTGGTTATTGAATAACCATCGCAGGTACCAAACGAGACGAGGAGAGGAAATGATACGCACGACGGGTTGGGCTTGGGAGTAGTGTTCATGTGTATATGTGTTCATATGCCTAGCTAGTTATGCTTAGAATGTATCTTTTGTTGGCAATGTAAATGTAGCTTGGGTTTGTTTTTGGAGACTTGTCATATGTAAAGTTGGGTATGGTTGGTTGTTTATGTTCCAAACCATGAGTTGTACTTGCAAGTTGCAAGTTGTGTATTTTGGGAGTGAAGTTGGGAAGAGTTAGTAGTTTTGATTGTGAAACTAACTTAGTTTCTCCTTATGTGTAAATATTTGTGTGTGTGTTGGAAGAACATGGTTTTGAATGTAAAATTAAGGTTCCTAGTGGGAATTCTATGGATTATGTATGTTTAAACTACCTTTAAAATGTTCGGTAATGGTTGGGATACTCTTATGATGTTTGGGTAAAGTCTTGGGACACTTGGGTATATTTCCTAAATGGTTTTGGATGTGGCTATGAGGATTTGGTATGGATTAATCAAGTTTTGACAGCATTTTTACTCTTGTTTTGAGGAAGTTTGTAATATGTCAAGTTGGGGGTTTATGTTTGGTTGTATAGCAAAACATGTGTCATGATTGCTAGTTACTAGTTATGTGTATTGGGAGTAATATGATGCAAGTTTGAGGTTTCCTTTGGTTAGTTCCTCATTTGAATGCACATGGAAGATGGTTTGAATGATTTGGAAAGATGTAAACATGTTGTGGATATGTTTGTGAGTGTTTGGAAAGTGTTCTCAAAAGTTTTTATAATGTTGGAACCAATTTTGGAACTTGAGGAATGTTTTGAACTGGTTTAGCAGAGTTTTAGCAGCAGGAAAACTCATCTGCAGGAACCGGATCGATCCGGGCCAAGTGCGGATCGATCCGGGGCATCTGGAACTGCAGAAAATGAAGTTCTGTTAAATCCGGATCGATCCGGATCTGGGGCGGATCGATCCGCTTGTCCAGTTTCAGCCTCGACAACTTTTACGGAAACGCGCATAACTCTCTCTAGAAAACTCGGATTCGCGCACCGTTTTTTGCGTTGGAACCGGGACTCAAAGAGCTATCTTCCCATATAAAATTTGCTATACTTTATTAATGACCATTTTGCCCTTGGGTCTGTTTTGTGTCAATGTAGCTGTTTTAGTAAGTCTAAATCATGTATTTCTTAATGAATTAAGGATGTTTTGAACGTGTGGGCTTGTTACACGTGTCCCAACTTGCCCGAGGCGGGTTGGGGTGTGACACCTGTAGATGCACCTGTGCGAAAGAGTGATAAGATCGTAGTGCCTGGAATGGTTAGAGGGAGATGTAGACCTAGACTGACTTGGGAATATGTAGTGCAACAAGATATGAATATATATAATTTAAATGAGCATATAGCTCTTGATCGTGCAGAATGGAGAAAAAAGATTCATATAGCCGACCCCTATTGATTGGGACACAAGGCTTGGTTTGGTTTGGTTTGGTTTATATTACAGGTTTTAGAAATAGGCCCCCTAAAATTACATGATTTACCCCAAACTAGGGGTGTTAAACCAATTTTACAGTTTTACACATAATTGTGTATAAGTAGACCTAAAAAACTTCGCCTTGGGGGCGCTGCCTCTGAATCCCCGTATAATTTAGGCTTCCCTCACCAAAAATCCTGGGTCCGCCCCTGGCCAAGATGTGCAGTTGTGAAATAAGTTGTGGTATAGGTTATGTTGTGGGTGTAGCATTTTTGTTTATCTCATGCCTCAAGAAATTTGTCTCGGTTGTTGTTCTAGTTTTGTACAAGAAGCTATTTCGATATGAGAAGAATTGATTATGTGGTTCACATAAACAGAAAAATCATAATGAAATTTATAATTTTACATAATTGTCCTTCTTTTGAGTTTAAAATTTTAGGGTATATTACCTTTTGTACCCTTGCAATTAGGATGTAATGTCATTGTGGTCCTTGTAGTTTCAATTTTGTCAATTTGGTCTTTATAGTTTCAGTTTAGGTTCAATGAAGTCCATTTATCAAATTTTCTTTACAATTTTTTTTACAGATTTAGGTTCAATATATGTGTGTAAAATGTAATTTTCTTAGTAAATTTATCATTATGCCCCTAATGATACCTCACTTGTGCATGGCATGACCTATTTTTGTAAATTAATGTATGAAATTTTTATAAATGGACTACATTGAATCTAAATTGAAACTGTAAGAACTAAATTGATAAAATTCAAACTGTAAAGAGTAAAATAACATTACATCTAAACTACAAGTGTGTAAAGTATAATTTACCCAAAATTTTATTATCATATCAAATGAAAAGTGAAAGAGCATATACGATAAAAGGTAAACTCGAATTATTTCAACTTAAAATACATTGACTGTTCATAGACACTCTTAATTTAAGACATTCCCAAATTAGAATAAATGAGTACATTAATTGGGAAAAAAGTAATAGATAGAAATTCATATATTGGGTAATAATGACTTGTATGTGAATCGCGTTATAGTAAAATTTTTCTTTAGTTTTTCACTTTGACACGAGTTTCAAGTGTACTTATAAAAGGACATTAGCTCCCATAAAAAAAATGGAAAATAAAAGGACTTTAGCTTCACTCTTCAGATAATCTTGATTAGTCACGCTGTTTGAAATTTCTTGTTTTCAAGATTTAGTGTCCGTTTGATAATTAGATATTTGGGATTATTTTTTAGATTATTGCAAAAAATTGAAAAAGTTGTCCGTTTGCCAATCAACAATTTAAAAAAAAATTTAATTCTTGATTTTTTTTTTGGAGTAATTTAGGTTTAACCTATTTTAGAGTACTTTTTAACTATTAGGTCCAACATTGTTTTTGCGAAATGTCCCTTACATATGAAACTGGGCAAAGAATCTTGACGATTTTGTGAATTTCACCAAACTTTCTAGGAAGTTTTGACTTTCTAGGTAGTTGGGCAAAATTTCACAAATTATCGACAGATTTGGGTTGAGGGACTTTTCACTAAAAGAGTTTCCATTGTTTTTTAACCAAGAATTTTTTTCCTAACGAAAGAATTAACACTAATTTTCTACTTTTAATTTAAATTGAAGCTTTTTCACAAAACTTAAACTTTAATTCTCTCATCAATGTTGAGCGTAAATAGCTTTTTAATTAAATAACCCTTTAGAAAAATCTTTCACTTCCGTAGAGATCCTAAAAAAGGACTCTTAGTCCTAATAGATGTTGAATATGGTTCAAATTTTGCTTGGGATGATAACTTTGGCCTGGATCGTTGACACTTAGGGGTTTATCTGACCCAAGTCGAGTCGAACTCATATATATTTGAGCATTGCTTGTTTGTTAAACGAGTCTGAAATCTAGGCCTAAGTTTGACATGTTTATTAAAAGGGCTCGTGCACCTCATGCATGCTTGAACTTGGCTTTCTTATTAAACGAACCTGAAATTCAAACCCTTTATCGAGCCAACTGATAAGCTTTTTCACTAGGCTACCAACAAGCTAGAAATTCAAGCCCTTTGAATGAGCTTGTCTTGTTTATGTGTTGAGCTTGTCTCATGTATTCTCTGAAACTACATAGTTTATAATAGTTGTATATATATAAGTCAGTATATAAGTGTAGACACTCCGATTTTCACCAGCTGTCGAACTTAGAGGATTATTACCTCTGAAACCAGTGATGATAATTGATGTCGTCAGTATCAAGATGTAAAAGTATGCTTAACTTATGCTTTACTTTCAAAAGATTTGCAGTGTGGAAGTAAAGGTCGAACCCACAGAGATTGATTTACTACAGCAACTTAATTTTAAAACCTAAATCTAGTTAATTAAGAAAACAGATTTTAATTTGATTTTAATTAAACTAATAACATAAAAATAAATCTAAACTATGAGAACAATTTAAATAGTTGTTTTAAATAATGTTTAAGGAAACCTAGGATTGCAAATCCACCACTAGCTTCATAATAGGAATATTTATGAATTACTTTAGCTTATTACGTTGGATGATAATGGGGAATTGTAGCTACAAGCCCAATTCCTCCGACAAGAAGATAATCATGGTTCAAGCACCAACATAATCCATCTGCAGTTAGCACGAATTATCCCACACTAAACTAGGGTTGTGATCTAATCCATCTAACCTAGGCATGGACTATTCGGATACTTGATAGCACGAATCAATAAAGCACCATCACATGTAAACAATCTAAACAAGCACAGCAAGAATAGATCATTGAGCACATCACAGTCAAAATAGATCTAAGACAAGAATAAATTTTGAAAGCAATGATTTAATCAATAGAAGTACGATTTTATTATAAAAAAAATCCTCTAAACATGTAATCATCATCCATACATAATAAATCTAAAATAAAAATATAAATAAAACCCTATTACTTGGCTAGGGTTTCATTGAAACCATAGATCTAAAGTCTAGCCGTCCATGGAAGTGGTAGATGGCAAGTAGTTGATGGAGGAGGCCATGGAAATCCTTGGTCTTCTTCTTCTTCTCCTTGCTTCCCTCCCTTCAATGGCTGAAAGTGTGTATATATTTTTATGTATAATAATGTGTCAACCCTTTAATTGAAATAAAATAAGGTATATATAGAATTACAACAAGTTTTAGAAGCCTTCACAACTCGTAACGCACTAAAACTGCTGTATTTTACAATCTGGACACAGTTAGGACACCTCGTTTGCACAGGAGTCTTCAGAATATTGAAATACGCAACTTTGATTTTTCCACATATCGCGCGAGCGCGACATTTGGCCTTTCGCGCGCGCGGATCGCGCGAGCGATTCTGGGGATCTCGCGTGAGCGGATCGCGCGAGCGATTTTTCTGATTTTCGCGCGCGCGACTCGCGCGCGCGACTTGGCTTTTTCAGCTTCTTTTCTTCTGCTTTTTCACCCTGTTTAGCCTGATATACTTGATTTCTTCCAAAACCTGTCAGAAAATAGAAAACGAAGTAAAAATATACAAAAACAGGATAAAAAAGGTACTAACAAATGCTCGTTAAGGCGTATAAATAGGATTTGTTCTCTCCCGATCACACCCCCAAACCTACATTTTGCTAGTCCTCGAGCAAAACTAAAAATAAAAACTACTACTAATAAAGTACTACTCCATTTTCGCATGGATCACGATTGCATTTAGCATATGCAGCAAGCCTTTTAAACCCCTAGGTGTCCCTAGTCGGACGAGTGAAGTCTCGTGAGGGTTCTCATCAACAAGTTAGCCACAACCATCTTTATTAACTTATAAATTTAAAAAGTTTTATTCAAACGAAAAATAAAACTGTCAATACTTCTTATCATAGAACGATGATTCGAAATAGAATAACGAACATAAAGAAACAGAATCAAACGTCCACTTACATCATGAAAAACAATCCCAAGCACATGCATCATATAAATCAATAGAGTTTCTCATAAAATTGCACGTGTGTGATATGGTAGTCAAATGAACACGCGCATGTCATGAACATGGAATATAACTCGGATAACCATTTAACTATGTCTCGACTACGAATCTCACAATGAATTACACTCTAAATGAAACACTCAGAAACAGGTGTAATTTATCTAAAATATGTGAGTAAAGGAAATATGTTTTCAAAACGATAAATGCTCACATATGACTCGAAAAAGACGCATGACACGAAAGAACAGTAGTCTCATGGATAGGATGCCAATCAATCAAGAAAAATTAATCATTACCATGTTTTAATCCCCCTCCCATCGTTTTCATATCTAAACCATGTTTTCTAGGATCAAATAGGAATTTTCAAAGGTTGTAATATGGCTCAGGTAATGAAAAAGGATAGAAAGGATTCATTAGGTAGTTTTAGAATGGCATTGTAAGGCATGTTCGATTTCTTTCATTCATCTCTTCTACCAACTTTATCTTTTCATTCTCTTCTTTTTCATATTTCTTTCATTTTTTTTTTCATTTTTTTCATTTTTTTTTATCAACCTTCTTCTTCTTTATTTTTTTCAATCTTTTCCTTTCCTTTCGTTGCTTTTCGTATAAGTAATCATCAAAATACAAAGCAACCATCCCAATAGCATCTTATTTTCTTCTTCTTCTTCTTATACAACACATCGCCTTATCAACACTAAAAGGTGACGAATCTTTCAGTGGTGAACTCCAAGTTGGTCAAGTTGGAGCAAAAACAGGATAATGGTAATTAAAGAAAAAAATGGCATTTTAATGGCTCAAAGGGCGAACTAAGAAAATTTATCATTTATCTGGATAGTGGTAAACAAAGAAGGCCTATAATCATGTCCTATGGTTATATGATTCTTCAATATTTACAACGGAAGATTATTTAGCATGGTAACAAATATTTTAACTTGACTATCAACCAAAACAAGAATAATGAGACTAAACAACAAGTAAATGCGCTATTTCAATGAAATTCGACAAACACAAAATGTATTCATAACCCTCTAAAAAGAAAAGATAGGCTCAAAAGCTTACTGGGTTTAGTCTCCACCATGTGTTATCTAGAAATCCAAATCATATTATAGCTCACATCAAACATGTATTCAAGCGACTACGTGCAGTGCATAGGTTTGTGTGCAAATTTATGATATAAAACTATGATTCGAACGATACATATCCTAGAACGTCGCATCATGACTTCAGTAAATGGTTAATCACATATTATTTTGTTTACCATTCTATAACAATTCAAAGTTCTCTATCAAAAAGTATCAAATTGATATTGCAAAAACGTTGATAACATCGTTTATTTAAACACACTTATTGAAATTTTTTAAAAATTTTTGCATAAAATAATGTGCATGTGTGAGTGCATACCCCAAAACCTAAACCATTCATTGTCCCCAATGAAACAATAAAATGAAAGAACAGAGAGTAGGTAAGGAAGGAACGATAGTACCTCGATCTCGGCAAGCATAGAACAGGTAAATGTATAAAAATATGGCGATAAAGTTCAAATGTACCTGTTAATACTAGATAAACGAAAAGAAACTAACAAAAGAATATTAAAAGTAAATGAAACTGAAATATAAAATATAAACCGATAAACTAATCAAAGTTAAACTGAAACGAACAACCGGAATAAAACGGAAAAGCATAAATGTAACAAGGAAAGCAACAACTAACTCGATCTAAAATGACCTAATAAACAAAAACAGAAACGTAAAAAATACCTGATCAGGTGGGGAGGAAATAGGTAAGACAACAAAAGAAAACATCAAGAAAACGGGGAATCGCGTGAGCGGTCCGCGCGAGCGGCCATCGCGCGCGCGAATTCTGAATTTTTTTTTTTCCTCTCGCGCGAGCGAGATACCTCGCGCCCGCGAAACCAGGCGCGACCTGATCCTGAGGCCTTATAAACAAAAAAGTAAGAAAAATTCACTAAGGCACATTCTCGCGCCAGCGGGCCGCGCGAGCGACGTCTCGCGCGAGCGGGCCGCGCGAGCGAGAATGGTATTTTATCTTGGCTCACTTATTTTATGTATATAAATTAAAAATAACTTTACTCCAACCCCCAAACCTATCCAGAAAACTCAAAAACTGACCAAAACCACCCAAAAACATCAAAAATCAAAGAAAAGGACGAAATTAAACTTGGGTTGCCTCCCAAGAAGCGCTAACTTTTACGTCTTCAGCTAGACCGTTCTAGCTCAAGACTCAAGGAGGCCGTAAATTGAATTTTGTACCCTTTAGGGCATTAGGGAAATTCTGGTGAAATGTCGAAACAATGTCGATATGTGTTAATTCATTTGACGGCTCACCTTTCTCGTTATTACATAGATTCTTTACCTTTCGAGTAAATTCTTCATTAGGGGCCGAGGTATTAGGATTCATCCACTCATCATCCTCTATATTATTCCCCGCACTTATATTTATTACTTTAGTAAGGGCAATATTCCGTTTAACCTCACTACCCTCCTTACCTAGATAATCATCGTCTTTGGGAGGTTGATCAACAGCATTAAAAACATTTAATTTTGATTTCAAGTTCCCGAACGACACTTTCATTACCCCTGTTCGACAATTGACACGTGCGTTGGCCGTGGCTAAGAATGGACGACCAAGAATAACAGGAGTGTATTTTCTAGCATCTAACACCGGTTCGGTGTCAAGGACCATAAAATCTACAGGATAGAAACATTGATCAACTTTTACTAGGACGTCTTCGACGATTCCTCTAGGTATTTTGACAGAACGATCCGCTAATTGTATTGTAGCGGCCGTAGGTTTAAGTTCACCTAGTCCTAATTGTTTATAGACATGATAGGGTAAAAGGTTAACACTAGTTCCTAAGTCAAGGAGAGCCCTATGAATGATAGTGTCACCTATGACACATGAAATCGTAGGCGTTCTAGGATCCTTATACTTCGGAGGAGCGTGTTGAAAAATAGAACTTACTTTTTCCGTGAGGAAAACCTTTTTAGGAGTATGACTCCGTATTTTGCGCTTTTGTGTACAAAGGTCTTTTAAACATTTAGCATACACGGGAATTTGTTTAATAGCATCGAGGAATGGAATATTGATTTTAACTTGTTTAAACACCTCGAGTATATCCTCCATTTTTTACTTATTCTTTGTAAAATGTGACGGTCCCTCAACGTTTGGTGGATATGGCATTCTCGGAATATAATTCGTTGGGACCGGTTCTTTATCTTTTCTATTTTGATTCACGTCCTCACCTCTCTCTTTATTAGAGTTAGTATTCACATCTTTCACATTCTCATTCGGAAATTCAACACCCTCCTCTTCCCGAATAGTCATCCTAGTTGATACGGCGTTTACTTGTTCACTCGATCCCTTAACCTCATATTGTCCCTTAGGATTTTGAATAGTTTGACTTGGCAACGTACCCTCGTTTCTACGACTCACTACAGTAGCTAGTTGTCCCATTTGGGATTTAAGCTTCGCAATGGATTGTGTGTGAGAGTGCACTATTTGTGCTTGTGCCTGGACTTGCGTTTCAATAGTCTTAAGGGACGCCAACACCTTTTCCTCAAAAGCATTACCTCTTGAAGGAGTCAAATTAGGAGGCGGGTGTTGGTATTGGCCTTGTTGCGATCTATAAGCGTTAGGGAAATTAGTCGCCTCATTAGGATTATTATTATTATTTTTCCACGAGAAGTTAGGATGATTTCTCCATGGCGCGTCCGGATTATTAGTAGTCGAATTATAGTTATTTCGTGGGTATTGTTGAATAGAATTAATGTGTTGCTCCACGAATTCCGGAAATTGACTTGTCGATGGACATGCAAGGATAGAATGTGACGGATCAGAACATAATGCACAAATTTCATGAGCGGGTGGGGCTGTCGTTTGATTCATTGTTAAAAGTCGGTCTAGTTTTTTAGATAATTCTTGAAATACAATAGAATGACTCGACTCAAACTTCACCTCTCGTTTGGGTGGAGGAAGATATCCTTCCGAACGTACCGACACCGCCTGATGCATCGAATTCTCGCTTAACGTTTCAAAAATTTTCCAGGCCTCATCGGCGCTTTTGTGTAGGAAGGTACCCGCACAAACAGCGTCGACAGTATTCCGGACCGAAGGAATAAGTCCCTCATAGAAGACCTGAACAAGTTACCACTTAGGAACCTGATGATGTGGACACGAGCGTAATAATTCTTTAAATTTTTCCCATGTGTCATAAAGTGATTCCCCATCTTGCATAACAAAGTTTGTTATGGATTTCCGTATTTGATTCGTACGCATAATAGGAAAAAACTTTTGTAAAAATGCGGTGTGTAAGGCTTCCCATGTTTTAATTGTGTTTGGCTCAAGTGATTGAAGCCAATACTTAGCTTTGTCTCTTAAAGAAAATGGAAAGAGCCGCAATTTTAATTCATCATCATTTAAATTTTGGATTTTCAAAGTGGAGCATATATCTTGAAAATCTCCTAAGTGTTGATATGGATCTTCATTTAGACGGCCATGGAAAGACGGAAGTAACGAGATGGTAGACGACTTTATCTCAAAGTGAGATGCCGTCGCCTCCGGTAAATCAATACATGTTTGTGGCGTGTAAGTCGTAGGAATAAAATAATCTTTAAGTGGAGGAGGTGGCGGTATATTAAGATTATTCATATTAGCTCCGTTGTTTTGATTGTTATCGTTATTATTCCCATTGTCTGCCATTTTAATTGGTTCTATGTTATGAAAGCGTGGTTTCTTTAGTCTTGTAAGAGTACTACGTATTTCGGATTCAAATAAAGACGTTGGTTTTGGTGTCAAATCGTCGTCTATTAAAAGCCTTGTTCTCGAAGTTAAGTTTGAGGACTTGTTAAGTCTTAATGTACGTTCAAGTTCAGAGTCAAAAGGTTTTAATTCCGGTTTATTTGAACGTGTACCTAACATAAACTAAAAGAAAGTAAACTAAACAAAAGAAACAAATAGCAATCACACAAATAGGGCAACAGGCACACAACTACTATGATGCATGCAAATTATCCTGTAATGCAATGACCGCGTCAAGCCCAGCGCCCCGGGTTTCCTAGCTAATGCAGTGTTCACTCCACAACTAACCTAATGCAAGTAATTGCGTCTCAGCGCCCTGACTTACAGTGATTTGATGCGAAGTTAAAGTGAGCAATTTACTTAATTTTTATTTATTTTATTTGCGTAAGCTCCTTTGATGTAATTAGCTACTTCACTCGGAGATGTTGGAATTTGATGACTCGAAAACCTATAAAATAAAAGAACAAGTTAGTAATTTAAAACAAAAACGGAAAATAAGAAAATTAGTACCTACTCTAATATTTACGAATTAACTAAACTAAGATTATAAAATTAAAGGTAGTAATGCAATCCCCGGCAACGGCGCCAAAAATTGATGTCGTCAGTATCAAGATGTAAAAGTATGCTTAACTTATGCTTTACTTTCAAAAGATTTGCAGTGTGGAAGTAAAGGTCGAACCCACAGAGATTGATTTACTACAGCAACTTAATTTTAAAACCTAAATCTAGTTAATTAAGAAAACGGATTTTAATTTGATTTTAATTAAACTAATAACATAAAAATAAATCTAAACTATGAGAACAATTTAAATAGTTGTTTTAAATAATGTTTAAGGAAACCTAGGATTGCAAATCCACCACTAGCTTCATAATAGGAATATTTATGAATTACTTTAACTTATTACGTTGGATGATAATGGGGAATTGTAGCTACAAGCCCAATTTCTCCGACAAGAAGATAATCATGGTTCAAGCACCAACATAATCCATCTGCAGTTAGCACGAATTATCCCACACTAAACTAGGGTTGTGATCTAATCCATCTAACCTAGGCATGGACTATTCGGATACTTGATAGCACGAATCAATAAAGCACCATCACATGTAAACAATCTAAACAAGCACAGCAAGAATAGATCATTGAGCACATCACAGTCAAAATAGATCTAAGACAAGAATAAATTTTGAAAGCAATGATTTAATCAATAGAAGTACGATTTTATTATAAAAAAAATCCTCTAAACATGTAATCATCATCCATACATAATAAATCTAAAATAAAAACATAAATAAAACCCTATTACTTGGCTAGGGTTTCATTGAAACCATAGATCTAAAGTCTAGCCGTCCATGGAAGTGGTAGATGGCAAGTAGTTGATGGAGGAGGCCATGGAAATCCTTGGTCTTCTTCTTCTTCTCCTTGCTTCCCTCCCTTCAATGGCTGAAAGTGTGTATATATTTTTATGTATAATAATGTGTCAACCCTTTAATTGAAGTAAAATAAGGTATATATAGAATTACAACAAGTTTTGGAAGCCTTCACAACTCGTAACGCACTAAAACTGCTGTATTTTACAATCTGGACACAGTTAGGACACCTCGTTTGCACAGGAGTCTTCAGAATACTGAAATACGCAACTTTGATTTTTCCACATATCGCGCGAGCGGGTCGCGCGAGCGCGACATTTGGCCTTTCGCGCGCGCGGATCGCGCGAGCGATTCTGGGGATCTCGCGCGAGCGATTTTTCTGATTTTCGCGCGCGCGACTTGGCTTTTTCAGCTTCTTTTCTTCTGCTTTTTCACCCTGTTTAGCCTGATATACTTGATTTCTTCCAAAACCTGTCAGAAAATAGAAAACGAAGTAAAAATATACAAAAACAGGATAAAAAGGTACTAACAAATGCTCGTTAAGGCGTATAAATAGGATTTGTTCTCTCCCGATCAATAATGTCCAACGAGATTCAAAATCTTCAATGATGAATTGTGCTCTTCAGAAAGCTTCTTGGCCTCTAAAGTCCGCAAAAAATCCAAAAAAGAGAGAGACAAGAAATGCTTAGAAAGACTTAGATGCGAAAGTACGTACTAAAAAAAACGACTATGGAGGATCATTTTAATAAAAGGACCGATATCCCATTTTCTCGGCACTATTTCTAAAAGAAAATTGGCTTGAAGAATTTAAAATGACAATAAAACACCCCTCAAGTCATAAAAAGTAGATAAATCTTTTTTTTTTTCTAAAGAACACTTCTAATAGAAAAACAAATTTCGTTTGAAAAATTCGAAGAGTTTTTAAAAAGAGAACAAAAGGAGAAAAAAGGCCACGAGGCAGCACGCACCACGTGATGCGACACTCAACATCAGCAGTCACTAATTGCCGCACCGGCACTCAGCAAGTGCCGCGAATATGTCAGTGAGTGCTATCTCCTAGAGCAGTTTTTTAGTTTCTAGAAGTAAATTTGATCAAACGAGGTCATTTTTGTTAGTGCGTATTAAGTACCCCTAAGTCACACTTAGCATAGTGAAAATACCCTAAATTGACCCATATACCCTCACTCAATTGGCCTATAAAAGGAGACCCATATCTCCATTGAATGGGTTCTTGTTTTTTTTTTTTTTTTTTTTTTTTTTTTTTTTTTTTTTTTTTCCTTTGGAGGCTTGGAGAGCTTGAAGAAGAGTATGAAGAATTGTTGAAGATATCTAAAATTCCAGCATACTAATTCAAAATCTGAGGAAATTCAGAGGTAATTTTCTCATCACATGTCATATTCCGTTACAATTCAATCATAATTCATAGAATCAACTAGGATTTTTACACATTTTCAAATAGTCTCTTCTCCATCTCCTTCTTCACACACCACTTTGAATTGTGATTGAATTCCTTGATTTATTATTCATCTCTTCTGAGATCATCATCAAATCTCTACAAAACAAGTTTCTAAATAAACCTCACATTGGATCATCCAAATTAGGATTGACTTCATCTCTTTCCTCTCATTCTCTTCTCTTGGCATTCATGAGACCTTCAATGTCCCCCTTGGATTTCATGAGCTTTGATCCTTTGATCCTCTGGAATTTTATGTTTCCATGACGGATTGAAGTTGTTTTCATTATTATTTCTTTAAATTCTAGTAGATTTGTATACTTGTATCATTTCTAGCATTACTCTTCTTCTCTCAAAATTCTTGAGATCTTCCATATCTCTTTGAATTTCTTGAGTGTTTGATCTATGGTTCTCCATAATTGATGATTTAGGTAAGAATTCAGATAATTTCATGTCATTGCTTTACCTATTAATCCATAATTCATGTTCCATCTAAAGGATTGAGTAAGTGTTTATGACCCATGCTTAGATTCTCTCATGAGGTATTTGTTGGGATTTCTTCAAGGCTAAATCCATGAATCTCTAAGGCAAATAGGTGTAATTATGTTAATCATAATCATCCTTGATCTAGATTCTCTCTAGAATTATAGATCAAGTTCGATTTGAATTATGAGATCAAGCCTGATTTGAATTATGAATGACAATTCATCAATGGTGCTGTGATACTAATGACAATCTGTGATTAAAGATTTTTCATAAATTCATGATCCGTTGGATTTATATTAAACCAATTGGAATGTGTTCATAACACTTATATATACCACTGTTTTTATTTATTTATTTTTTGTCTCAATTATGTGGTCTAGATGGTTTGGTCATGAATTTTGTGAACAAGTCACTTTTAGTCCAGAAATCTAGAACAGTGAACTCCTACTAAAATGATTGGATCAGAAACCTTAATTAAACTATTTGGGTTTTAAAATATTTTTTCTCATAAACTTTGATGAGTTAATGAAACTCTCTGAGAAATTTGAGTGTCTTATGGTTAGTATGCTATTTTTAATAAATCATGCAAGATTGCTGGACAAGGGTTTGACAGATTCTGAATGACCTCTGGTCTAGAGTTGATTTCTGGAGTTTGAACCGTTTGATTTTTGATTTTCTTTTTATTCAGAAACTAGACTCACAGAGCTACGCCGTGTTTGAAAACCATGGAAACCACTGCTTTCTAATTTTTGAAGTTTATGTTTCTATTATGGAATTTATGAGTTAATGGGGGGATTTTTGTAAACTTTTCGATTGATGATCCTAATTAATGATGTTTTCAAGCCTTAAGGCTCATAATATGATTTGAATATGTTAAAATGAGATCTAAAGCAGTGATTATGAGATCCAATTGCTTAGTTTAATTATACATTCATGTTCCATAATTTGTGTCCCGCATTTGTTTAGTCCTTTGCATCCTTAGAATGGTTTGATACTAACTCCTAATATGATTAGATACCATGCTTATGTGAGGAATCAATTTGTATCATGTTGAAGTAATGGCACCTTTATTTTTATGTTATGGCATTCAACGGGTTAAGGCTTTTATTCGGACTTCCCGATTGAGGTGTTGTGGCATTCAAATTGAGATGTTGCGATTTCCATGATAAAGGATGGTTCCAAAACATCGAATTCTTCATTTTCAATATCAATATATGTGAGCTAACCTATTTTGTAGCGCACACGAGGTGAGTTGCTCACTCTTCCTTCGTTTACTTTATCTTGATTTTATTGAATTTACGACTTTCCATGCGCGACACTTTGTAGATTAAGGTTATTCGTTATGTGCTTATGTGATTAGAGACCTCTTTCTTTCTTTTCTTTTCTTTTTATTCATGCATTGCACATTTCCAATTCGCTTAGCTGGATCCCGGGTAAGTTCTTTAGTTCCCTCTTGCATATCATTTGCTTGCTACTTGAATTACTCGATTTGTGGATGACTATTTTAGCAATTTTACACCCATTTCAATATACTTTTGATATGTATATATCTATGTATTATTTGAGAACACAAGTAAATTTTTTATTTGGTTAAAAGGAAGTTGAGTAGAGGCCTATCACGAGATAGGATGAGAGAGGGTGTTTTAGTCCCCACGGGCTCCTTCCTCTCTCATTCCATAATCCCACGGACCCAGTAAATCTTTGGTTTCACAAAAGATCAGTTTTCCTTAAAGTGGTTTCTTAGTTTTCCGAAAAAAAAAATAAGTGACGACTCTTTTAAAATCAAAACGTGGCATGCCTAAATGCCGGTATTCCCAATAAGCCATTTATCAAGTCTATTCATGAGTTTTTCATGAGCCTTATTCAAACATGTTCACGAGCGCTATTGAGCCGAGCTCGTGTGTGTTTGAGCTTGGCTCGTTTATTAGTCGATCTTAAATTAATGCAGGCCTAAACTTGACTTGTTTATTAAATGAGCCGAGCACAGCCTTTATCAAACATATTCGTGAGAGCTTGTTGAGCGATTCAGCTCTTATATGGCCTTATAATGACACTTAAAAGTAGGGGTGGACAATCGGTCGGTTCGGTTCGGTTTGGCATAATTTGGTTCGATTTTGTTCGGTTCAATTTGGGGACTGAGGAACCAATGACTGGACCAAAATATATTTTGGTTCGGTTAATTGAATTGGAAATTCGATTTAGTATTTTTAATTCAGTTAGCTGAGATTGTAAAATGTTAATTTTTTTTAATTCAAAATATATGATATACTAATAATATTAATATATTTATAGACTATTTAAAATTTTGAATTTTTCCTTCCGTTCGGTTAGCTTAGCTTAAATGGTGCCGAAAACTAAACCAAAATTTAAAATATAGTCCTTTTTTTATCCGAACTGATTTAACTATTTCAGTACAGTGGGTTCAGTTATTTCGGTTAACTGGACAGTTTACCCACCCCTACTTAAAAGGTACCCTTTTCCAGTACTTTCTAATGAAACTTATGAAAACAAGGGAACACATCAGACCAAATACCTATGTACCAAGCATAGTGTGTACCGTCCGTTGGGTGTAGTAGTGTTGTCTATTCTTAGGCTTTTATGTAACTCTCTAGAGTCTACTTACAGTAAGTAAATAAAGCTTAGGCTATCATGTAACACTCTAGAGTCTACATGATGTCTTGTAGTAGTAATTAGATAAAGCTCTAGAAAACTGTCTAAAATTTCATCTACCATTGGATTATTGACACTTGAAAAAATCTACATCATTGATTTAATGACGAAGTTCTAGTCTATATAATGGGGACCCTTATTTTGCCAAAATCTTAATCATTTAATGTAGGAGTTGCAATCTCTATAATGGGCTTCCGCATTTGGCCAACCAAAGTAAAGAAATCGAATATATTGTATGAAACCTCAGAGAAATAAAGCCCTCATTCTAAAAAACTCTATTGAAGTCAGAGCCAAACCTTTACCAAATATGTCCGTGAGGGCTTATTGAGCGATTCTGCTCGTATCTACACCTTATAAGGACACTTAAAAGGATCCCTTAGGCCCTTGTAGTCTATTGGAGATTGCTAAAGGCAGGCTAACAATTGTTGTTTGTGACTAATCGAGAAGGCGAAGCCCATTCATTTGGCCAAAGAATAACTCATCTACCGATGTCAACAATTCGTTTTTCTGAAGTAGCAATGTAGTTATACTAGAGCAGCATCGGATCATCAGTAAGAATTTGAAGTTATTGAACATCAAGGACTTCCACTGGGAGTTCCTCTAATCCTTCCCCTTCTCTTACTAACACTGTACAACCCTCTTCTTGTGGAAAGGGAAGTGCTATTGGACCTTTTTAAATGTGATAAATGTGTCATAGAACACCACTCTAACAAACACATACCAATGAGGCATCGAAGGATCTCATGACCTCTATCTCGTGCTGCCATATATAAGGTGACGATCTCCTGCTGCCCTTGCTGGACGGATATCACCAATGAATTTCTCGGCTCTCCACCTTTCAATCAAATAGTCTACACACATCCCATGGTCTCAGGGAACTTTGCCACATAAATTACGCACTTCTTCATGTCAAGTGGTAGTTTATCGTAAACTAATTTATAGGCTGAATACACCCCTTCTAACTCTTGCAGCTTAATGTCTCCCATGGAGCAGCTAGTGTATTATTCCAAACACATTCATCACTTATATCCTGCAAATGCAGTCCCATTGCTTTGATCAATGGAGGCAACCCATCTAGCTCTTGCACGATGCGTTGGGCTGTAAATTTTATCCATTCACTATCCACCACATCACCCACATACTTCTTAAACAAGCTCCAAGAATCCTCTTCTGAAAGCCTCTCCACGTGGAACTCACGATTTGATTTCATCCTTTTAAAAACATGTTTGTTAATGCATGGCAGCCACCACGACCTTTCGATGTGTATGGCTATCACAGATTTCGACCTCCGATAAGCTTGTCTGTTCGATGGCTCGTGCAACAGCCTTAGTTCTTCATTGACATTTTTCAACAAAGTTGTAACTCCAACCCCCGGAGGCCCATAAACCCTAACAGTCTTCACCTCTTCCTCTTTTAAATACTTCAACAAAACTATAAACTTCTCATAAAGAAAGGGTACATCATGGATGTCATCAACATACATCACTTCCAATTGATATGGTATTCTAGCAATTAACAACTCTCCAAGCGTCATTTTATCAATCAGTCAAACGACTTCCTTATTTTCTGAACAATATCCTTACTGAGCTTAGCAAGCTCAAGGAAATTGAGATTTATAGGAACAAAATCAATCTCTATTGGCCGAAGCTTTTGATATTTGGCTTTGATAGTTTCGAACTTTTCTAACATCTTTTCTGTTTGATCAAGCCAAGTTTGGCATAATGTGGTCTTCTCTTGCCTAATCTCATTCTTTTGAGCCTTTTCCTGTACAAATACCATTAAACTATCCCTAATTTTCACCTCATCACTGAAATAAAATAGTCAATCCAATTTTCCAAATATTTGTGCTTGCGCTTCATATTAAGAAACATATCCTTTGCAAAGTTATAATCAATTACAGCAAAAACTCCTGCCATCTACAAAATCAATATAAGGGAACAAAAAAGAAAGGAACTTCATTATCTTTTGTAATTACAGAGATAGATATAAGTAAAAAAAAAAAACCGATATTGAAACACCCAAATGGTATGATGATGTTAACATAGAATGAATATACGCATACTACTTTGAGCTAACTAAACATTTAATGGGGGAGAGAGAGAGAGAGAGAGAGAGAGAGAGAGAGAGAGAGAGAGAGAGAGAGAATAGAAGGAAACATTCAGGAAATAAAAAGAACATGAAATTCAAGAAACAATACCTAGATGAAACATTCAAGAAATATTAAGATACATGAAAATCCAAGAAACACTATCCATCATAGGTGAAACATTCAAAAAATAATAAAGAACATAAAAATTCAAGAAACACTATCATCGAAACACTATCATCAACACATTTGCAGGAAAGCAAAGTAGAAAACAGGAGAACAGAGGAAAGAGAAAAAATATATAATATATGTAGTTATGTACAAAGAAAAACAAACCCTTTCGGAGCAAAAATAGAAGAAAAGAAAAAGAAAAAACAAATCCTTAATGCATTTCCAAGATTCAAGAAACACTATCTGTTGTATCAGAGATTGTAATGGAATGATATTACCAGAAGCTGTAGCCCTCTTGTAACGATTTCTTGGGTTGAGTCGCGGACAATGTCGCTCTCTTTAAGACGTTTCGCGGCTCTACCCCAAAAATTTGTGCTAGCAGTTCAGAAAGGCCACGCCGTCCCCAGGATAAAGTCAGCCCCAGAATTCGCCTCTGTCTCGAAATTCCTTGCACGGAGGAAGATCGGAATACTCTCACCCGTTCAGAACAGTTGCTCGGAAACAGAAAAAATTGAAGGACAGAAAATTATTTTTCTCCTCTCTCTTTTGTAAACTGTTTTGTTTTGTTTTTTTTTTCTGTTGTGTGTATAAAACGAGAGCAGAAGCTCTGAATATATAGAAAAGATTATCAGAACGTTGGAGAGAAAAACGTTGGGGAATTAATTGGGAGAGAAAGACCAGGGAAAAAATTGTGGAAGAAACAAATCCTACAGACCAAGAACAAGTCAAAATCTGCTTGCCCTAAATGTTTATATCCCAAAATAAAAATATATTTTCTGTAAAAAGATATATAGGAGTGGAACCAAGCCCAAGCCCGGCCCGGAACGGAACGGAGCGGCGGCGGCGCGCGTGTGTGTGTTTTATGGATTGGGTCTAGGTCCTCCCCCATCCACAAAATTGGGTACCCCTAAGGGTCCAACCCTTAGACAACACACACCTATATATATGGCCTTTGAGGTTCCTCTAAATCTCCTATGTGGGACAAGAGTAAAAACTCTAGCTTTTGGTTTCTCTTTGAAAATTGGAGGCAAACCAAAGAGCCTTTTGAAAAATTTGACACAAAAGTTTTCCCTCTCTTTTTTTCATTACACTTTGGCCCAAATCAAACCACATGGGCCAACACTATCCATTATAGGTGAAACATTCAAGAAGTAATAAAGGACATAAAAATTCAAGAAACACTATCATCAACCCATTTGTAGGAAAGCAAAGTAGAAAACAGGAGAACAAAGGAAAGAAAAAAAATATATCATATATGTAGTATGTACAAAGAAAAACAAACCCTTTCGGAGCAAAAATAGAAGAAAAGAAGAAGAAAAGCAAATCTGTATTGCATTTCCAAGAAAGCCAAAATCGACATACTTCTGTATATATATATATATATATATGAGTGTGTGTGTGTGTGTGTGTGTGTGTATGTGCGCCTAAAGAACACATTGTTTCAATTGAGTACTGAAAACGCAGAGAGAGAGAGAGAGAGAGAGAGAGAGAGAGAGAGAGAGAGAGAGAGAGAGAGAGGCGCTATGGTACTGAAGAATAAAAAGCTGGATAAGTCTATATTGACCAGCTTCTCGTATGAGAAGGCGGGTTTTAACCGTTGGATAAGCATCTAGCCATAAGATTCCCAAGAATCTGGAGATGCATTTATCGCTAGATGCTCATCCAACGATTAAAACCCGGGGGGGGGGGGGGGGGGGGGGGGGGGGGTTTAACCGTTGGATGAGCATCTAGTCATAAGATTCCCAAGAATCTGGAGATGCATTTATTGTTAGATACTCATCCAACGGTTAAAACCCGCCTTCTCATATGAGAAACTTCTCACAATAGACTTACCCTAAAAAGTTTGAATGTTTCATTTTCTCTGTGATCTGTGGTATTGGGAAGAGAGGTGTTTTAAATGCATGCAGAGTATAATGTCAGCTTCAAGAACAAGATTGGGAAAGTTAAGATTTTCTAAATAGACAAATTTGAATTCTACTTCAGTGTTTTTTTTAGGATCAAATCAAACTGATGACTGATCAAGGGACAAGGGACGGCGCAACTCTCCGATAGGTTTTTGAAAAATATCATATTAATCCTAGAAGAAAAAATATTTTTATAGTTAAGTCCCCCTGAAAATTATAAAAGCCTCTCTTGACATTATAAATTTATCATATTAAGCCCCCTCTTTCCTATGTTTTTGTGCTAATTATATAAAAGCCCTTCCCTCTTATATTTTTGTGATAATTTTTATATTATTAATTTGTATCATCTACACAAAATGTGTATAAGTAGGTCAATTTTTTTTTGGAGGGGCAGTGTACACTAGGCTCTATCAAGCCCCCTCGATTAATTTTCTAGATTCGCCCCTGGTGGGACTACCTTCACTAATGGTGTGACCACTTCAACATCCTCAAATCAAAAATCAAGTGGCTTCATTAGCACTTATATTTGGGAAGCATAACATTACTGAGTTACTAAATATGCCCACAAATTTCTCTCTACACTCTTATATACTACTGAAGATGATATATTTACTCGTTTTCATTATTTAATATAAGCGTAGAGAGAAAATTCGATGAGTGAAATTTCTCACATTGACTTTCACTCAGATTATAGTATTACCGTCTCGAAATCAAAAGGCCAATTTATACCATACATCCAAGGACGGAATCAGTTTTTTTTTTTTTTTTTGTCTTTTTGTTTTTTTTTTTATTGGGAGAGGGTGAATCCAAGACGCAAATTTTCGAATTTATTTATACAAATTTTGGATAAAATACTCTGTATATTACATTTTTTAAAAAAATAATAATAAGAATTGATATTTATTGTATTTTGTAAAACTTGATTAAAGTTTAAACAATATAAGTTGTGGTGAGCTGAATTACAATTGGACTAATATTCTATTTTTTCCTCAAAATTTTGGAGAGACAGATTACACATGCTCCCTATTTACATTTACTTTTCTTCTCCACCGAACCTAGATGCAACTATTTAAGCAAGGGAATTGTTGGATGTCGCTAATGATTGTCCTAATTTAATAACACGCTTTAACAAATTGAGGTCGTTAAATGTTACAATTAATAATACAAAACCGAAATAAAACTTTTGTATAATCGTGGGATCTAAAAATGTATTTTAGACAACAAAAAACATTTCAGGTTTCGTGCAATACTAAATTAAAATTAACATATGCTTACCATTGTAATATGTTAATATCCTTACAAATTACATAAATACATCACTAGGCGATATTTTTCTCCCCCAGATAAGTTGACTAAAAAAATCAAAGTGGTTGTACAATTTTGACCATACGTTTTTCAAGGGTTTTTTTTTTTTTTTTTTCCAATTTGAGAGCTAAAATTCATCTACTAAATTTGAAACTTTTACAAGTAAATTTGTACGTAGTCATCATCTTTTTTCTGGTTTATATCTGTTAGAATATATAAGAGAGAGAGAGAGAGTGAGACAATACTTTGAAGTATGTATTGAATGGTGTAAATATCATTACAATAGGTAGCCATTATATAGGCTAAGGGAGAAGCTAAGAAAGGAAAGCGAATGTACTACACTAGTAGTACAACTTGTGTAGTACAATGTATCTGGACATCATGCTTGGTAAAAGTACGAAAGCTAAATGAACCTAGACTAATAATCTATCATGATTCTAACAGCCCCCCTCAAACTCAAGGTAGAAAATGGAAACAACTTGAGTTTGAAAACTGAATCATGAAGTCGTCTTGGAGGTAGCTGGATGGTGCGGTTGATGGTCACGTTGTAGAGGATGCTTGAGAGAGTGGTGGCTAGAGGTTCCGTGGTGGCCAGGAGATGATAGACGAAGGTCCGGCTGATCGGGAGGTCCGATAAAGAGGCTGGTTGGTGAGAGTTGAGATCCGGCCGATCAGGAGGTCCGATAGAGAGGCCGATTGGTGAGGTTGAGATCCAGCCGATCGGGAGGTCCGATAGAGAGACCGGGTAGATGAGTTAGAGATTCGGCCGATCGGGAGGTCCGAAAGAGAGGCCGGTTGGTGAGGGTTGAGATCCGGCCGATCGGGAGGTCCGATAGAGAGGCCGGTTGGTGAGGTTGAGATCCGGCCGATCGGGAGGTCCGATAGAGAGGCCGGGTAGATGAGGTAGAGATCCGGCCGATCGAGAGGTCCGATAAAGAGGCCGGTTAGTGAGGGTTGAGATGATTGGTGAGGTATGTGGGATGGGTTAATGATGATCGGTGATCATGTAATGATTGGTGATGATGGAATGAATGGATTGGTAATCAAGGGGTTTGCGGCAAATTGGGGCAGATTGGGTTGGTGAATGCAGATTGGGGGTGATGGTGTTAATTCTTTGGATGATCAAGGACTTGTGGCACTTTGATGATGATGAGGCAAAATGATGGTGTTGTGGTAGGGGTGAGTTGGACTTGTGGCAGAATGATGTGATAGTGATCAAGGGTCTTTTTTTTGGTTGGTTGATCAGTGAGGGTTGTTTGGTTGATATTTATTTGAACGAGGTCCGGCGGGTGACATAATCATCACCCGCCGGTGGCAGCGGAATATGATAGAGTTGTAGCCAAGATCCAGGAGCTTATAGCTCTGATACCATGTTAGAATATATAAGAGAGAGAGAGAGAGTGAGACAATACTTTGAAGTATGTATTGAATGGTGTAAATATCATTACAATAGGTAGCCATTATATAGGCTAAGGGAGAAGCTAAGAAAGGAAAGCGAATGTACTACACTAGTAGTACAACTTGTGTAGTACAATGTATCTGGACATCAAAGTTCGTTGGATAGGTTGGGGAAATAAGGAATAAGCCACCTAGACCATGGGCCTTAGTTCAGGTGGTCTTACCCCATCTCTCTCAAGTGGGAGGTGGAGAGTTCGATTCTCAGTCGTCTATGGGAGGAAGTCCCTTTGAAGTGGACCCGTGATCCCCCCTGGCTGTTTGAAAAGTGATTGTGTGTGGCGCTTGCGGGTGCTTTGACCTCCAAAAAAAAAAAAAAAAAAGAATAAGCCTCCTCCATTTACCTCAAATCCACGTGAAGTGGGATTTGATGAAAAATCTTAAAGTATAACTACTAGTCCGTTTGGGTTAGTTGAAATATTAAATGATGAAATTTTAAATTTTTAGGTGTTTGGGTTAGCTGAAATATTAGTGATGAAATATTAAGTGCTAAAATTTTAAGTGATGAAATATTAAACTCGTAGGTGTTTTTTTTTTTTTTTGGTAAAAGCTCTTACCTGTTTGGATTAACTGAAATATTCATAACTTAAAAAATAAGAGTGTTTGACAAACAAGCTAAAAAAAAGTGATTGTTTATATAAAATGACAAAAAAGAACATGTAAATATTATTCAACTCTTTTGTTTTCAGGCATTTTTGTCTTTTATGAATTTAAAAGTGAAATTAAGTAATTGTTTGAAAAGCAAGCTATTTTTTAAGCTTATTTTTCAGCTAGTTTGTTTAAGTACTGAAATCTTACGCTCACCCAAACACTTCCATTTTACAAAGCAACCATTTTTTCCCTCCTCAAATTCCACAAATTATCCCTTAATTTAAAATTTTCAACTAACCAAACGGGTTCTTAGCCTAAAAGAACCTTGTGTTAGGTACTCTGTATTTTTTTTAATACTTCATTTAGAGCTCTCTAATATAAATTATTTCACTTAACGTTTTGGAATTTACACTGGTTTTAGTTGATGGCTACTAAGTCAATTAGTTTCAGTTAAGAAGAGTTATTGAAGGTCTATAATTGTCATATTTAGCTGCAATATTTGTTAGATAAATTTGTGTTTTAGTCATGTTTAAGGGCTAATAAAAATGGGACTCATTTAGATTTTGAGTGGGGTCCTTATGGATTGGTGTTCTCCTCCATGAGGAAATGAAGTTTGGATATTCACATGTTCAAAACTATTGATGGGTGAATGGGAAATTAATGATCAAAGGTTGCCCCTTACAATGAGTTGTTGAAATGGAAGAGGTTCACAACTTGCCTTGTCCCACATAAGAAAACTAGAAGTAACTTTTAGTCTATTTATAAGGCTACTTCAAGTTTTGGGTTTGGGCCCCAAGGGGTACCCAGTTTTGTGAAAAAGGGGAAGACCTAAGGCCCTTTGGGTTTACTCCACACGCGCGCGCCGCCGCCCGACTGGCTGGCCGGGTCGGGGGTGCGGGTGTACATAATATTTCTTTTTAGAACCCTCAAGTTTTTGGTATTACAATTTTTTGTATTGAGAGACCCTTGGAGTTTCCGCACATGTTTAACATTGCAGAAACCTTTGGAATTTCTGGAAGAGTTACAGAATTCCAAGAGGTTGTTGTTACTACCTTTGGAATTTTTGAACTGATTTGGATTAATCCACAGATATATTCCAACTCTCATTCAGTCTATACACACCTCCAACACAGTTTTACATACTGTTCTTCAAAGAGTTCCTTTTTCCAGTCCCAATTTCAAAGAGAGAGTCACAAAATATAATTGGTTTGTCTGAGCAGTTGTACATTGTGCAAGTACCACTGTTAGAAGCCGCTGTATCCTGGGAGACAGACGCCGACGTTTTCCTCAAGCACATCCGATAAGGTGGCAAATCTGTTTTAAGGAAACTGTGAAATTTCACAGGCCTCGGTTTGATCATTTTTTAGTTTCTGCTTAGTTTACATATTCTGTAATTTTCTTGTTTTCTTAAATTATAATTCAGAACTGACTCTGTTTTTTCCAATTATATCAAGGTAATATTTCCAACAATCTTAAAACAGATTACATATATTTTACAAAATAAAAACAGATTCGGTTTTGGAAAAACATAAATTATTTTTGAAAAACAGGTTTACAAAAAACTGCTACTGTAATTCTTGTTTTCTGCCCAAATGGTGCAGAATCAGGAAAAATTACATTAGACGAAAAGTGTGCAGAATCGCATTTTGCTTGGAACTATAAGAGAAGAATCTTAAAATTCCTTCGTTTTTCTAACAATTTTTTGAAAACGAAATTCTGCTTCTGTTAAAATATAAAAGGGGGAAAAATAAAATATCAGATTTAATTTATTTTCTCTTTTGATAATATTTTCAGAAATGGAAAATCAGAATATGAACACTCCTACAAACCCACCTGTTGCAACCGACGGTGCTACTGACTCCAACACCGTGGTGATTGGCTCCATACCTGTGAAGGTTCCCTCAATCCAAACGGTTCTTGTGAACCACGGGGAAGAAATCCGAGAAGTTTAATGGTGTGGATTTCAAGAGGTGGCAGAAAAAGATGCTGTTCTACCTTACCACCTTGAACCTTGCGAGGTTCTTGAAGGAAGAGGCTCCTGTGCCCAATGAAAATGAACAAGATCGAGAGGTTGTGCTGGCTATTAATGCTTGGAAGCACTCGGACTTTCTGTGCCGAAACTATGTGTTGAATGGCTTACACGATACACTCTATAATGTGTATAGTGTTAAGACCACTACTAAGGAACTGTGGGAGTCCTTAGACAGAAAGTACAAAATCGAGGATGCCGGGTCAAAGAAATTTGTAGTGGGGAGATTCCTCGACTATAAGATGATGGACTCAAAGACTGTGATCAGTCAAGTTCAAGAGCTGCAAGTAATCTTGCATGAAACCCATGCTGAAGGGATGGCCTTGAGCGAAACTTTTCAAGTTGTTGCTATAATTGAAAAGCTACCCCCGACTTGGAAGGACTTCAAGAACTATTTGAAGCACAAGCGAAAGGAGATGAAAATTGAAGATCTCATCGTCAGGCTTCCAATTGAAGAAGACAACAAAGGAGCTGACAAGAATTTGGGGAACTTTGTGGCCAAGGCTAATATGGTTGAGCATGGTCAAAGTTCGAAAGTGAAGAAGAAATCCTTTTCTGGCAAAGGATACAAAATAGGACCAAAAGGTGGTATAGCCAAGAAGCCTAAATTCCAGTTTCAAGGAAAGTGTTACAATTGTGGCAAAACTGGACATCGTGCTCCTAATTGTAGGTTGCCACCACAGAATGTCAAGAATAATCAGGCTAATATGACGGAGTTAGATTCTATCTCAAGGGATGTCTCTGACATTAATCTGTCTGTTGTGGTCTCTGAAGTTTGGTAGATTCAAACCCAAGGGAATGGTGTATAGACACTGGTGCTACTCGCCACAGATGCTCCGTTAAAGTTATGTTCACTTTTTTCGAACCAATTACAAGTGGTGAGAAGATGTATATGGGAAATTCTGCTTCCTCGGATGTTAAAGGCCAAGGGAAAATAATTCTAAAGATGACTTCAGGGAAGGAGCTAACTCTCAACAATGTTCTTTATGTACCGAAAATTCGCAAGAATTTGGTATCCGGATCTCTCCTAAGCAAGCATGGCTTTCGAATGATTTTTGAGTCAGACAAGGTAGTGCTGACCAAAGTAGGAATGTATGTGGGGGAAGGGGTATTTGTGTAATGGGATGTTCAAACTTAATGTAGCGACCGTATTCCCAAAAGTTAATAAAATGAGTACCTCTTCTGTTTACTTGCTTGAGTCTTCCAATTTGTGGCATGGTAGACTAGGACATGGTAATTTTAATTATTTGCGAAGATTAATTAAATTAGACCACATACCAAACTTTCATATTGATGCAAGTTATAAATGTGAAACTTGTGTTGAAGTAAAGTTAACAAAGACTTCATTTCAATCAATTGAAAGAAGCACTGAACCTCTGGAATTAATCCACACTGGTGTATGTGATTTAAAAATGGTTCAATCTAGAGGTGGCAATATGTATTTTATTACTTTTGTTGATGATTGTACGAAATACTGTTATGTGTATTTGTTAAAAAGTAAGGATGAAGCTTTGGATAAGCTCATTCTATATAAGACAGAGGTTGAGAATCAACTAAGTAAAAAAATTAAGGTGTTGAGAAATGATAGAGGTGGTGAATATGTAGCGCCATATGGTGAGTTTTGTGCACAAAATAGAATTATTCACCAAACTACCGCACCTTATTCGCCTTCATCAAATGGAATTGCTGAAAGAAAAAATCGTACCTTAAAAGAAATGATAAATGCTATGTTAATAAGTTCTGGATTGCCATAGAACTTGTGTGTGTGGGAGGGGGGGGGGGAGGCAATTCTCTCTGCAAATTACATTTTAAATAAGGCACCTCGAAAGAAAGTTGATCAAACCCCGTATGAACAATGGAATGATCGAAAACCTTCCTACAAGTTCTTACGAATGTGGGGGTGTCTTGCAAAGGTTCTTGTACCTACTCTTAAGAAAGAAATGATAGGTCCAAAAATTATTGATTGTTTATTTATTGGCTATGTACATAATTATAGTGCGTATCGGTTTCTTGTACATAAATCTGAAAACCCAGATATACACAAGAACACGATCATGGAGTCTAGAAATGCATCATTCTTTGAGAATATATTTCCTTGTAAAGAGGAATATATTCCTAAAAAACGCACATTTGAGACTGTTGGGGAAACTAGTAAAATCCAATAAGAGAATGTTGATGTTGAGCCAAGACGTGGGAAACGAGCTAGGACCTCAAAACCATTTGGTCCAGACTTTCTAACTTATGTTAAAGCACAAAACTATAATGAAGCTATTGGATCACCAGATGGTCCATTGTGGAAAGAAGCAATCAAGAGTGAAATTGATTCTATCCTACAAAATCATACTTGGGAACTGGTAGATCTTGTAAGCAGTTGGGCTACAAATGAATTTTTAAAAAGAAAATGAAGACGGATGGTACTATTGATAAATATAAGGTAAGGCTTGTCATTAAAGTGTATAGACAAAAGGAGGTCTAGACTACTTTGATACGTATTCTCCTGTTACGAGAATAACTTCCATTCGTATGATTATTACGATTGCAGCTTTGCGAGATCTCGAAATACATCAAATGGATGTTAAGAATGCCTTCCTTAATGGAGATTTGAATGAAGAAATCTACATGGAACAACCTGAAGGATTTTCTGCTCCAGGGTAAGAAAATAAAGTATGTAAACTTGTCAAATCATTGTATGGCTTAAAGCAAGCTCCAAAAAAATGGCATGAAAAATTTGACAAAGCTATACTCTCTAGTGGATTTAAAATCAATGAGTGTGATAAATGTGTTTATGTCAAAGACACGAATGAAGGCTATGTCATCTTATGTCTATATGTTGATGACATGCTCATAGTAGGTAGTAATGCATGATAAGATCATTAAATCTACTAAGAAAATGTTGAATTCTAAATTTGACATGAAAGATATGGGACTTGCTGATGTTATATTGGGCATCAAGATCTCTAGAAATACAAATGGACTTGTTTTATCCCAGTCACATTATGTAGACAAGATTCTAGAGAAGTTCAACAAGTCTGATACAAGTGTAGCCAGGACGCCTGTGGACTTAAGTCTACACTTATCTAAGAATACTGGTGAGAGCGTTTCTCAACTAGAATATTCTCGAGTGATAGGAAGTTTAATGTACCTAATGAGTTGTACAAGGCATGACATTGCTTATTCAGTTAGTAGACTGAGTAGATACACTAGTAATCCTAGTGCTGAACATTGGAAAGGGATAGTAAGGGTACTGTGGTACTTACGATATACACGTGATCAGGGATTGTACTACATGAGATATCCAGCTGTATTGGAAGGATACAGTGATGCAAACTGGATATCCGATATGAAAGATTCAAAATCTACAAGTGGATATGTTTTCATACTTGAGGGTGTAGCTGTGTTATGGAAATCTTCAAAACAAACTTGTATTGCTAGATCGATAATGGAATCTAAATTCATTGCACTAGACAAGACAGTTGAAAAGGCTGAATGGCTTCGCCATTTTGTAGAAGATATTCTTAGATAGTCAAAACTTGTGCCAGCTATTTGCATACACTGCGATAACCAATCTGCTATTGGAAGGGCACAAAGTAATATGTATAGTGGTAAGTCTAGACATATTCGTCGTAGACACAATACCATTAAACAACTACTCTCAAGTGGGATTGTCACAATCGACTATGTAAAGTCAAAGAACAATATTGCGGATCCGCTAACCAAAGGGTTAAATCGAGAGTTAGTTAATAAATTATCTAAAGGAATGAGACTAAAGCCTATGACACTACAAAGTACCGGAATGGAAACCCAACCTAGTTGACTGGAGATCCCAAGATCTAGGTTCAAAGGGACAATCTAATTCCTTGTACTTTAGAGAATCACTGAGGAGAAATGCTCTCCAGCCCATTTCTATGATACAATAGTGATACCTGTATGGTTGAGGATAAGCTTAGCTTTTAATGACTATGTGCATTGCAGAGAATAGCAGGATACTCTAAATAAGTCACCTATGTGAATGTGAAGTGGGGCCACTTCTAAAAGAATTTAAGAAAGGCGAAATTTTTTGATAAACATTCACTGAACCAGGCGAGTGTTCAAGGCCAAAATGAACACAAGTGTAAGAACTAAACTAGTTTGGAGTGCTCCTGTGTGAGGTCTGTCGGTTGTTTACACTAATGGCAATCAGTTCAAGACTATATGTTCACTGATCAGCCAGTAAATCTGATAGATTATCACAAGGGAAGATTCAAAGCCAACAGCTACCTGTCCTGTTGCAGGAGTAATCCGTTGTGCTCTCTCTCCTGTCGAGTCGCTGTCTCACATCGTCTCGATTAATTTCATACATGTGGTGGATTGTTGGATAAATATGTGTTTTAGCCATGTTTAAGGGCTAATAAAAATGGAACCCACTAAGATTTTGAGTTGGGTCCTTGTGGATTGGTGTTCTCCTCCATAAGGAGATGAAGTTTGGATATTCATATGTCCAAAACTATTGATGGTTGAATGAGAAATTAATGATCAAAGGTTGCCCCTTACAAGGAGTTGTTGAAATGGAAGAGGTTCACAACTTGCCTTGTCCCACATAAGAAAACTAGAAGTAGCCTTTAGTGTATTTATAAGACTACTTCAAGTTTTGGGTTTGGGCCCCAAGGGGTACCCAGTTTTGTGGAAGGGGAAGACCTAAGGCCCTTTGGGTTTACTCCACATGCGCGCGCTGCCGCCGCCGACCGGCCGTGGCGAGCCAGGTCGGGTCATGGGTGTGGGTATGGGTGCACAGAATATTTCTTGTTAGAACCCTCAAGTTTTTGGTATTAAAATTTTTGTATTAAGAGACCCTTGGAATTTCTACACATGTTTAACATTGCAGAAACCTTTAGAATTTCTAGAAGAGTTACAGAACTCCAAGAGGTTGTTGTTATAACCTTTGGAATTTCTGAACTGATTTGGATTAATCCACAGATATATTCCAACTCTCCTTCAGTCTATACACACCTCCAACACAGTTTTACATACTGTTCTTCAAAGAGTTCCTTTTTCCAGTCCCAGTTTCAGAAAGAGAGTCACAAAATATAGTTGGTTCGCCGGAGCTGTTGTACATTGTTCAAGTACCACTGTTAGAAGCCGCTGTATCCTGAGAGACAGACGTCGACGTTTTTCTCAAGCACATCCGGTGAGGCGGCGAATCTGTTTTAAGGAAACAATGAAATTTCACAAACCTCGATTTAATCATTTTTTTAGTTTATGCTTAGCTAGTTTACATATTCTGTAATTTTCTTGTTTTCTTAAATTGTAATTCAGAACTGATTCTATTTTTTCCAATTATATCAAGGTAATATTTCCAACAATATTTTCCAAACCAAATCGATATGAAATTCGAGGATTTTAAGTAAAATAATTAGTTTTAGCGAGCTCAAAATAAAATTTTGGAGAAAATAGTGTGTAACAAAATATTTTAAACCAAGTAGTTATGTTTGTATCGTTATATAATAAGTGAAAGGTATTTAAAATACGGGGAATTCTGTAGTGGGGCAGGCCGGTTTTGCCCCATGTGAAGCAAGAAAATGTCAGTCCTTGGATGAGAAGCAAGGCACATGTTGAGAGTGACACTTGGCGTAGTGGTTTTGGAAAGGAACATTTGGACTTTTTTAAGGAACATTTGGACTTTCTTAAGCAAATGGACTTTCTTAAGAAACATTTGGACTTTCTTAAGGAACATTTGGACTTTAGTAAGGAACATTTGAACTTTCTTAAGAAGCATTACATTTTGACTTTCTTTAGCAACATTTGGACTTTAATATGGAACATTTGAATTTTCTTAGACAACATTTGGACTTTCTTAAGGAACATTTGGACCATAGTAAGGAACATTTGGACTTTCATAAGAAACATTTGAACTTTCTTCAGCAACATTTGGATTTTATTTAGTTGTGTACAATATTTATTCCATAAGGTACAACATAGTGATGCATATTATTTTACAAACTTGGCACATTTCTTTGCAAGGTCCAAACAATCCATCAAAGTCCAAACAGCTCTTAGGAAAGTCCAAACCTGCTATAACAGTTTGCAAAGCATTTAATGCCCTAACATTGTGACAGCCTTCCTTCTTCCCAACCATTTAATGGACTGAATTATGTCAGCCTTATCATCTCCCTTCCAATCAACACTTGCCATATATATAGTGATTTTGCCCCACCTAGAGTAAAACCTCTCCCGCACCACTATAGCCGAACCCTTAAAATACATGGAATAAACATTCACAAAGTATGTTTTAAAAGCATGAACTAGACTCCAAAAAAAGGTTCGATTTTTAAGTTCTCATTGTGGTCACAACAAAAATTACAACACAACCTGTTCATACTGAGTTGACTCTAGGTAGGAAGTAAGTAATCCTACCAAATTCCTGTTATTATTATTATTGTTTTTTAGAATACGAGGATAAATCTATTCGTCCGTCTTTTGCAATTTTGGGATCGATATTTATTGTTGTTTTTATCGGAGTTGAACAAGGGGCAAATTCCGGGCACGTGCACCGTCCCCACAACATACACACCAGATAAATTAAGGAGACCTAGGATTTGAGCCCACACCAAGCTGGATATTTTCTTAAGTCCATCTTTCCAACTATCTTAAACCACCCTTGAGGGTTTTTCAAATGCCTAGCCTCCTTAGAAAGCCAAAAATTCTAGCCACAACTAATTTTGCCTATATGGAGTTTCAAACCCTCAAACAAGAGTACTCCCTGTTGAGACTCGCTTCCACCTAAGCTAACTGGTCGTGGTTACCAAATTCCAGTTTATACTCGTGTGTACAACTGAAAATGCTTTATTTACTTGTTTTTATTGCATATGTAAATTTGTAATGTGCCAGCCCTCTTGATATTTTTCTTTTCACAATCAATCTATTAAAAAATAAGGGCAAAATCGATTAGTCAGTCAATTCAAATTTCTAAAAATATTTTCTTTCTATGTAAATGTCTAACAACGTTGGACTAATGTAGCATATGCAGGGGCGGAATTGTGTTGTTGGTGGGGGGTGCTATTGTACTCCTCACATGTGGTAAAATGTTTTTACTAATATACATGTATGTGTGTTATTCCTTTTATTTGTTGGCACCCCTAAACAAAAAAATATGCTACCCCTCAGTTATCTTCAATCATTTTATTGCTTTCTTTCAATTCTAAATTTCAATTATATGTGTTTGAGAATCATTTGAGATACAAAGATTTGGGTTCAATAACATTATTCTGTACAATTAGACTACTCATTATGATAAACTCAAATCCCGCCCCACCTCCCCAACAACTCTCAAAGAATACAAAATAACCTGACATAGTAATTTTGTAGTCTTACTAATTTTGTAGTTTTACTGATAAGGGGGGAAAAAAAATATACCCATATATAAATAGAACCAAAAAAATCGCCTCGGGGGCGCTGCCCCCGAACCCCAATGTGTCATTGTTAGATAGCCTACGTAGTAACTCGACAACCCCAAAAACAAAATCCTGGTTCCGCCCCTGAGCATATGAACCCCAACTTTTCCCTCAGATTACAAAATTGACATCTCCATATCAAAAGGCCAATTTATACACTCCACCTGGTTTTTTAATTGGGCTGGGCTGTCCCGAGACGAAATTTTATTTATACATATTTTTTTTGGTGTGATTCTTCCTATATTTTTGTTTTTTGTTTTTGATAATAATGATTGATAGGTTATTAAGAGTATATTCTTTACATTTTCATTGATGGGAAAACAATTTGTATTGAGAAAGGCTAAACAATGCTGACAAAAAAAGGGTATAATATCACCATAAAAAGTCGTTAAAATACATGTGAATCTTACCGATGTAAACATAAAAGTATATAATTAATATCATTAAGAAAAATGATCTATGGCCTAAAAAAACTTTTTTTTTTTTTTTTTTTTGGGAAAGGATATATGGCCTAAAACTTCATCATGGGATTCAATGCTTGACGCGAAATGATTCTATGTGATGGTCATATTGTAGGATAGCTACCGTAATTATTCAAACCATAGAATATCACATAAAATTGGTTGTCATACGAGATAAATAATTTCTGTTGTTTGACACATTCAAATATAAGAATTGTGTTCTATATTTTCCCCGCCAAATCGAAGCCCCTCATGCAAAATATGTGTATATTTATATATATATATATATATATATATATATATTGTTGGGTGTGGCTCATATTGTAATGGATCCATAACATTAAGCCCAAGAGTTAAGGGGAGGGCACGGTCAACACGAATCCCAAAGCTCCCTATAACATTCAAACAAGGTATCCTAATTCAAACTGTTTCCACATGCAGTCCAAGCAAAGACCCAAACAGGTGTGGACTATTATAAAAGTTGGTATCAGAGCCACCATATTAGGGCAAGAACCGTTTTTAACACAACAATACATAGATCGATTATCGATCCATAAGTGCTCATGTATATATATATATATATATATATAAAAGACCTACACCATACACGGCAAGTCTAGCACTCGTACATGTAAGAATGACCATTGATCTGATTGACAAGACAGCTACTGCGTTCTGTTTTTAGAGGAGCACATTGAGCACACTCGTACATGTTAGCATCTAATTTCATTTTTTACTTTTATTATTTTTTTATTAGCCCTCACAGCCATGGCCTCCATAGAAGACTAAACTTTATGAGCATTAAAGGTCAAAAAGAATAATAAAAGTAATGATACAATTGACCTGACTAAGACCATCTCCAACAGCAGCAGCAGCAACCCTTTGCAGCAATCCAATTTGACCTGCCATGTCAGCATATTCAGCTCCAACAGAGGAGGCAAACAAGTGCAGCAATTTTGCTGACCCACTCATCCAAGGCAAAGTTGCTGCGGTTGAGGATTGCAGCAAAGCAATACTTTGAGATTAAAAAATGAATCTCAGGCAATCAATTCTCAAACCCAATTCCACTCTTTACAAATTAATTTCACAAAAACCCCCAATACTTTGGTTTTGATGATTCCACCACCGATTCCACCGAACCGCCCTTCCGCCCTTCCACCACAGATGATTCTCAAAAACCCCCATAAAATTTTATGACAGCAAGCTACTGCCCAACGGTTCTTTTTTTTTTTTTTCGTTTGGATGGAATTTTGCCTATAAAGAAAAAACTGTTTGTCCAGATTGGTATCTCAGCCCCATTCTCATATTTACTGAGAAATTCTCAATGTTTACTGAGAAATCCTTAATGTTCACTGAGAAATTTCTCATATAATATGAGAAAATTCTCATATTTACTGAGAAATTCTCAATGTTTACTGAGAAATCCTCAATGTTCATTGAGAAATTTCTCATATAATATGAGAAAATTCTCATATTTACTGAGAAATTCTCAATGTTTACTGAGAAATCCTCAATGTTCACTGAGAAATTTCTCATATAATATGAGAAAATTCTCATATTTACTGAGAAATTCAAAGAAGTAAGGCTTACTTCTTTGAATAGATTGCATTACTAAATATAGTTTCTTTCCGTTTGAGAAAGCATTTTTGTAAAAAAAAACATACTTGAACATACTTGTAAAAAAACCATGAAGAAGTTTGAATTATAGGGCATAAAAGTGATAAAAAGAAGTTTGAATATAAAAACAAGCAAAAAGTATATATACATTAAAATAATCAACATTTGGTGCATCCTTTGGAGTGCAGAAATTTTATTCATGCAGCAAATGTGTTTTTGTGCATCAAATGAGTCATTTGATGTGGGAGTTTTGACATCTCCTTTGGAGATGGTCTAATGAATGTCAGAGCTTTGGATATAATTAATTACGATTACATAGACCTTATTAACATATGGATTAGTGTTCTGCCATCAATTTACTTGTCAATTAAAATGATTTTGAATCGTATAAATGACAATTTTATAAACTAAATAATAATGCTAATAAAAGGGTTAGAGAATATTGTTGTTTAGTTTTATATTCATAGTGTTTATTATAAAGTGGGTTACAAATTGCACTAATGTAAAGTAGTGATATTTTCGGTATGCGCAATTACCAACCCAAAGGGGGCAATTGTGCATTGTAATTTGGGAAGTGGAATCCAGTATGTGAACATGTTTCAATAAATTTTGAAATTTCTTCTGCCTAAAGGTGATGAAAAGTTTCAAATTTTTTTTTATGCATTTGTTGTCCACTTCACTATTTGAAAATTGTGTATCCACCTAATATCATATCATGTTTATTTGCCTAAAGGTGACTAACATGGTGATGCGGCTTGGTATTTAGTAGATCCTGAATTGCGGGACATTAAAATTTTGAAAAAGAAACTGGCCGGAGGACCTTATAGCATGTTATAAATTCTGCCTAAAGGTGATTTTATGATGATGCACCAAGGACTTGCATTATATAGTGAAAAATATTTTGTCTACTGTAATTCTGTTCTAGACTCAATGCACATATTATACAGTAGCTTGTATTTTTCATTCAACCTTGATATTAATTATTCATTTTGTTTCTTTCAGTAATGATTCTTTCTATGGTCAATTCTATCGTGCCCTTTGATAGCGGCAATTTTAAGACCTGGAAAAGTGACATTGAAATTACCCTAGGACTGATGGACCTAGACATGGCCATATTGACTGATGCCCCTGCCCAACCCACTGCTAATACTAATGCCACTGAAATAGCCTTTTTTGCGAAGTGGGAGAGAGCCAATCGCTTGTCTCTCATGATCATAAGAAAATGTATTTCACCAAATCTCTTAGGTGCCATTCCTAGATCTGAAAATGCCAAAATCTTTCTTGCAAATATCACTGCCAAATTTAAGGATTCTGATAAAGCCGAGATCGGTGACCTTATGCAAAAATTTAGCAACATGAAATATGAGGGTGATGGAAAAATTAGAGAATTCATTCTTTCTATGTCCAATCTCGCAAATAAATTGAAAACCCTTGATGTCCCTCTGCCTGACACTTTTGTGGTTCACCAAATTCTGAGTTCTCTCCCTCCTTCTTTTAATCAGCTCAAGACTACCTACACCGCACTTAAAGATAAATGGGATATAAATGAGCTTATTTCTGTCTGCTCTCATGAAGAGCAAAGGCTTCATAATAAGTCTGGTCATGTTGCAAATCTCATCACTCCTTCCAAACCCCACAAGGTCACTTCTTTTCAGTCAAAATTTCAAACCCCAGAATCAGCATAACTACCATAAATCCAACCAACCTGGAGGTCCTAAGCCTAAAATTGGTAAGAATGAGTACAAGTTCTGTCACAAAAAGGGACACTGGAAGAAAGATTGCCATAAATATAAGAGATGGTTGGCCAAGATAGAGGGTGATAAGAACAAAGGTAATGCCTTGGTCTCTGTTTGTTTTGAATCCAACTTGATAGATGTTCCCATTAATTCATGGTGGCTTGACAGTGGTTCATCTATTCATGTTTGCAATTCTTTACAGGGATTCAGAAGCAAACGGAAACCAAATAAAGTGGAAGCTTACCTTTTTGTCGGGAATGGAGTAAAGGTGGAGGTGGAGATGATAGGATCAGTTTCTTTACCTTTAGGACTCAATTCTATTCTTGCTCTAGATAATGTTTTCTATGTACCGTCCATGAGACGTAACTTGATCTCTATTTCTAGTCTAGATAAACGTGGTTATTCTTTCTCTTTTGGTAATGGAAAATTTGAGTTGATCTTTAATTCTCTTGTTGTTGGTAATGGTTCTCTTTCTAATGGGTTATATTGTTTGAATGTTTTACCCAATAATGAGTCTTTGATTGTTTCTTCTTCTAGCAAGAAAAGAGTGTTAATTCGAGATACTTCGTATGATCTTTGACACAGGCGCCTAGGTCATATTTCTAAAGAACGCATTAATCGTTTAATCAAAGAAAATATTCTTCCTTCACTTGATTCTGATGCCCCAGAAATTTGCATAGATTGTGCCAAAGGCAAAATGACCAAAACCAGAAAATTAGGGTCAACTCCTAGTTCTGAACTCCTTGAGATCATTCACACTGATATCAGTGGTCCTTTAGACACCACCATATGTGGTAACAAATACTTCATTACATTCATTGATGATTTCTCGCGTTATGGCTATCTTTATCTCATTAATGATAAATCCGCTGCACTTGAGAAATTCAAAATTTTCAAAACTGAGTTAGAGATCCAATTGATCAAAACCATTAAAGTTGTAAGTTCTGATTGAGGGGGTGAATACTATGGCAAGTACGATCAGACTGGCCAACATAAGGGTCCTTTCGCTAAATTCCTAGAAGAATGTGGTATTGTTGCTCAATATACCATGCCAGGTACCCCTAAACAAAATGGTGTTGCTGAAAGGAGAAATCGAACCCTAAAAGATATGGTTAGGAGTATGATGTGTAGGGAAAATCTTCCTATTTCGTTGTGGAGTGAGGCTTTGAAATGTGCTCTTTACATCCTTAATCGTGTTCCTAGTGAGGCAGTGTCTAAAACTCCTTTTGAATTATGGACTGGACGCAAACCATCCTTGAATCATTTTCATGTTTGGGGTTGTCCAGCTGAAGTGAAAATCTATAACCCAAATGAAAAGAAACTTGATCCCAAAACCACCTCTTGTTTTTTCATTGGCTATGTTGATAGGTCCAAAGGTTATAGGTTTTATTGTCCTTCTCGTGGTACTAAAATTGTTGAATCAGGGCATGCCAAATTCTTGGAGAATTTCACAGGTGACCATAAGAGTCCTTCGGCGAAGAGAGTTTCCATATAAGAAGAACATGTCATCGTTCCAATTCCTGTTGTACTTAACAAAGAAGTGCAACCAACTCAGCCCGAACTTGCTGTTCCAATTCCAATCCCTGTTGAACTAGTTGCACATGATCAATCAGATAATGAGCAACCGCATGTTGATCAGATTCTAGAAGATGCTGTTCATATAGATGAGCCTCCTTTGAGGAGATCTACTAGAGAAAGGAGGTCTGCTCTACCTGATGATTATATAACTTATTCTCTTGAGACTGACTTTGATGTAGGTCATCTCGTTGACCCAATCTCTTATCCACAAGCCATGTCTAGTCCCCAATCGGCTAATGGCTTGAAGCCATGCATGAAGAGATGTTGTCCATGTATCGCAATGAAGTGTGGGAGCTTGTTGAACTCCCACAAGATTTCAAAACCATTGGTTACAAGTGGGTTTTTAAGACCAAGTTAGACTCTCGAGGAAATGTGGAGCGCCATAAGGCAAGACTTGTGGCAAAGGGGTTCACCTAAAAAGAAGGCATTGACTTTAATGATACTTTCTCTCCTGTGTCTACTAAGGATTCTTTTAGAATCATCATGGCTTTGGTGGCCCATTTCGATCTAGAGCTTCACCAAATGGATGTGAAGACAGCTTTTCTTAATGGTGATATTGATGCTGATGTATATATGAGGCAACCTCAAGGTTTTGTGGAGACTGTAAATGAGCATCTTGTGTGCAGATTAAAGAAGTCAATTTATGGGCTCAAGAAAAAGCTTCAAGACAGTGATACTTGAAGTTTGACCAGGTTGTGACTTCTACGGGTTTTGCTGAGAAAACTGTGGATCATTGCATATATTTTAAGGCAAGTGGTAGTAAGTTTATTTTTCTCACTCTTTATGTTGATGATATCTTACTTGCTAGCAGTGACCTAGGTTTGCTTCATGAGGTTAAGCGTAAATTATCAGAGTCTTTTGATATGAAAGACCTTGGTGAAGCTTTATTTGTTCTTGGTATTGAGATTCACAGAGATGGTTCACGTGGTATTTTGGGGCTTTCCCAAAGAGCCTACATAGAACGTGTTCTCAAAAGATTTTCAATGGAAATTGTAACTCAGGAGATGTTCCAATTCTAAAAGGTGATAAGTTTAGCAAAGATCAATGCCCGAGAAACGAGTTAGAAAAGGGAGCTATGAAAAACATTCCTTATGCTAGTGCTGTTGGCAGTTTAATGTATGCTCAGGTGTGCACTAGACCAGAAATAGCTTTTGCTGTGAGTGTTTTTAGTAGATATCAATCTAATCCCGGTATGGAGCATTGGAAAGCTGCCAAAAAGGTAATGAGATATTTAAAGAAGACCATGAATTTCATGTTGACTTATAGACGTTCTAATCATCTAGAGGTGGTAGGATACACTGATTCTGATCTTACTGGGTGTCTAGATGATAGAAAGTCCACCTCTGGTTATGTCTTCTTATTAGCTGGTGGAGCTATCTCTTGGAAGAGTAGTAAACAGAGTATCACTGCTTCTTCTACTATGCAGGCTGAGTTTATTGCGTGTTATTTTGCCGGCGTACAAAGTATTTGGTTACGTAACTTTATATCGGGATTAAAGGTTGTTGACTCTATTACCAGGCCTCTTATACTCTTCTGTGATAATAATTCTGCTGTGTTTTTTGTAAAGAACAATAAACTCACTAGTGTTTCTAAACACATTGAACTCAAGTACTTATCTGTTAGAGATTGGGTAGTTGGCGGTTTTATTGATGTGAGGTATATTGGCACGGATAGAATGATAGCAGATCCTTTGACCAAAGGTTTACCTTCCACTAGTTTTATGGAACATGTTGTTAACATGGGAATTGTAGAATCTTTTGATATTTTTGGTTAATGTGGGAGTGACTTTACTTCTTAATAAAGATTTATGATTCAGTTTTATATTTCATTTTGATGCATTGGATGAATATGTTATATGGTATGCTTCATTCTATTTTGTGCACACTATGTATGTTTTATCTCGAGATATGTATGTGAAGCTGCGTCTAATAGTTAGACACTTATATGATCTCATTGAGACATTGACTTTCATAGTGAAAGGTATTGGTTAATCACATGTGTACTCTATTATTTAGAGCATTCAAGTTTTGAGCATGTGTGAGCATGTGTACTCTCATAGTGATAGCATTCAGTCTAGAGCATGTGAGAGTATATCCATAATGGAAAACTCTTGGTCTTGTTGAAGACATGTGGCCTTTTGAGGCATTAATATTGATTTTGTGCATACGGTTGCGCACAAAGCATTGAAGGACCGATTGTGGTTTGGCACATTCTGGGATGGTTTCAAGTGTCATTATAGCATACCACTTTTGTCATATCCGCAATTCATATTAATGAATATTGTTGGCATTTGTAACTATGGAGGGGTGTTGTGTTGTTTGATAGCATAATGCTTCCATGATTCGGTGTTGACATTTTCATTAAGTATGATGCGTTAATTAAGGTTTTTCATTTAGCTATGAGTATAATGTGGCCATATTGAGTATTTCACCAGTGAGTCAAAAATTGTTTTACCAAAATGTTTTACTTTTATAAATGTTCGTCCATGTGGGAGAATGTGAGATTTTGGGCTCACTCACTTTTATTTTGTTTTATAAAAGCGGGTTGAAAAACATAGCTTAAATGGATATGCGGAGAGCACCTTAATTATATGGGATATGGACTTTTATGACCCGATTAGTAAAACCTGTTTTGGATTTTATGGGCCTGTGATGGAAAGGCCCAATTGAGTTTCTATATAAATAAGGGTTAGGTCCCCTCTCCTCTCTCAATAGATATACACGTTATCTTCCATCAATATAACAGTGATAAAGGAAGAGAGCAAGGAGAGGAAGCCCTAGCCCCAAGTCATCTTCTTGTATTTTTTGTGATGGCGAATCCAGGTATGTAAATCATATTTTTGTGTTCTATGTTTCTAATATGGATTGTTCTAACACTACCAACCCATGAAAACTTATATAAAATCACACACAACTACCGAGGAAGACCTCTCTCTATCCTCTATAGAAACACACAAAACTCCCCCATTTCTCTTCTGGAAATATCATATTTTCCGGCAACTTTCTGCGATTGTGAATATGAATTCCCGGAAAACAAACACCCTTTTGATCATATGTGTCATTTTTATTGCCATTATGTGTCAAGTCCACGTCGAGGCCGCGAGGGTATTGCCAGAGGACTTTGCGGGAGCAAATCACCTAACGACGTACCCGTCGATGTACGAGGATGCGAAACATAGGATGGCTTGTTGGCTCCAACGGTTACCTTCTGGACCGAGTCCTAGAGGCCCTGGTCACTAATTGCATGGAAAGAAAAACATGAGATTTATTATTTTTATTTTTTTTTATTAAAGAGATCATACGACTTACAAATATATATTAGGTGTAATAAAATAAAATTCTTTGTTTATCTATTGGTCGTATTATATTTTTTGTCAATTGCACTATTTTCTTGTATTTCAAGGCATCTGATGAATACAGTTGTAGTGATTAAATGATTTTTTCCCCTGCTAATTAAGTCATTGTTACCTTAGAGCATCCGTAGTGGACAAATTAAGTCAAGTGTTTATGTCAGAATTGTAGAAAATGAGGAAAAATGTGCTTGCAATGGACATGTTAGAGAAGCTGCTAACTGTGGGACCCACGGGTCAGATGTTGGGTTGGTTGCTAACTGTAGAAAGCTATTTAACATGTACACATGTGATAAATATTAGTTTAATAATGTACAAAGCTACCTCACCAATACTGTTCCAATTTTTTAATATGAAATAGGCCTTTAACGATTGGATTTTAACACATCCACTGCGCACACACCAAAAGTAATTGTCAGATGCTGGGCTTGGCTTTGCTTTAACATGTACACGTGGCGATAAACTTCTACATTAGTGGGTGAGTCCACTGCGGATGCTCTTATAATCTTAAAACTCGATTTAAGACAGTTAACTGACACATGACTCTTATTGTCAGAAATTTTATATCATTATATTTTTGAAACTTTTATAACAGTAAAGTATATAACAAATTAACGAAAAAAAATCAAGGTCAATTGACATTTAACTAAATAAATTGTAACTTATAAATAGAAACTAAAACTGAAACATAAATATAAATTAGGAACAGGAAACTGTAAACAAAAATCAGAATATTTGACTTACGGCCATAAGAACAATGAAATACAGAATTAATATTTGAGAAAGAATCTGAGCCCAGTGACCATACTGATTCCTTAAGACGAATTTACTCCCTCTTGGTTATAACACAAGTGTACGGGTTTATAGCATTTCATTTCATTATCATACATGATAATGTGATGTGATGTGAATTTGTGGCACGTGTGTGAGTGAGTTGAGACTCGCTATTCAATTGGGTATCTGTGTAAAAGAACCCTCTGTGACAGTGTGAATTGAATGTTTAGATGTTGTGACTCCTCTCTGAGAATGAGACGGTCCTTAAATGTTTATCTGAAAATAAATGTTTACCAGTGTATTTCACTATCCGTATTATTTGTTGGTTTAGAATTTATCTCTGATGTTAATGTTAGTATCCTTGTGAGAACGAATTAATACACTACAAATTTGGTAGGCTAATTAGCAATTTCACAAAATCATGTGAAGCAACGTTTTAGCAACCAAACGGAACTTAGTCGGAAACTTTTATAATTTTTGGTTTTCATTCGTGAAGCAATGTATTAGGCGTGTGAGAAGTTTCGGAGAATAATTAGAGTTTTGAGAAACTCGTGAGGAGGTAAACACAAATACAGAAAGTGTTGCCTATATATAGATAGAGATGACTTGGGATGGCAATGGAGCGGGTTTTTCGGGTTCCCCGCCCCTAATAGGTAGGGTATAGGGGAGACTTATAAGGGTTAGGGGCGGGTATGGGGGGAGTTTTCTCAACCCGAGTTGGGTTCGGGTCGGGGTCGGGTTTTGGCATAAAACCCCCGAACCAGCCTCGATTATATTGAGAAATTACACTTATGCCCTTATTTGTATATATATATTACCTACAAAACCTCGAGTATAAATACTCCTTATAAGGATTTAGGGCACATCGTTACAATCCAGATTCCAAAATCCTCTTCTGCGCCCCTGGACCTCTTCAGCTCTTCTTCCACCAGACCACCGCCGGCCATCAGCTCTCTTTCCCTCTGTATGTATGTAAGTCTTTCCCACTCCCTCCCTCTCTTTCTCTCTCTCTCTCTCTCTCTCTCTCTCCCTCTCCCTCTCCCTTCCACAGCACCACGCCCACTGCCACCGCAAGTAGCTCTCTCTCACTCTCAAATCTGATGGAGGAGGACCATTTCTTTCTCAAATTTCATAGCCTAGCGTCCCAAATTAGGTAAATGTTGACTATATCACTGTGTGTTTGTGTGTACCAGTGTGTGTTCCGTATATATATATATGTATGTACAGATCTGACTTATGAACCTCTTGTATGTGTATATATATATGTATAGTATGTCAAAAATTGTTAATTTGAATCTTTGATGGGTAATTAAATTGGTGGATTGTGTTGATTGTTGAATCTATCATTTTTTTTTTGGTTACAAAAACTAATTGGGTAAACAATATAAAAAAAATTTGCATTAAAAAAACTGCCATTCAATTTGTTTTAAAAAAAAAAACTAACTCTTTACCGGGGCGGGGCGGGGCGGGGCCGGGGGAAGGGTTCAATGAAGCGGGGCGGGGGCGGGGTATGGGGGACCCGTCCCATACCTGCCCCGTTGCCATCCCTAGAGATGACTTAGATATTTTATAAATTTTCTAACCTAAGTTTCAAGAGAGGCCAAAGGGAGATTTTGGAGCTTCGATCTTCACGATGCCAAACGATGACCGTTCGTTCGTTTGTTTTCTTCCAGATTTTATATGTGAACTCCTCGAGGTAAGGCCGTCGTTTTGATACCCACTAGGCCTTGTTTGGCTAAGTTTTTCCAAAAACTCATTTTCTAAAATTTTCATAAAAAGTTGATAATCAGATTTTTGATCGATAGGAATTGTGCGAGACGGACGACGGGTTTTCTTTGGATTGGATTTTAGGAGCGTTAATCGGAGGTGAGTGATTCAACTATGTGTTTTGGAATGATTTCTTGATATGTATTCATGTTTTGTATGAAAGACATGTTTTAATTCATAGATATATATTGTGTAGTTCATATTGGGCAGTTATATTAATAAGTAGGCCCAATTGCACGGTGTAATGTTTCGATTATGTCGAAAGCATGGTGAAATATATTTGAGCATGTTTAGTTGCTATTTGGGTCAAAGGAGTACATGGAACCAAGCCATTTTGTAGAGGAAAAACAGTCGACCGTGTCACACCCCGATATAGCATAAATAGGGAAAGCATTTAATTTCCTTTATGGACCCATAGGTCGTGATAGTTTGAAGGATCGATTTCGTCCCAAACGTCGAATAGTATAATAATTTAAATCAGAGTAAGAGCAATCAAGGCTTATAAAATTTTTTCAAATTAATAATTTTTACAGCACGTGATCATCTAAAGGCACAACCCGCCTTGTAACAAAAATAATATCTATTACATTAATTCTTATTACAAATTCAGTTCATAATATAAATTAGCAAATCAATTTTCTCTTCTCAGGTAGTTGTATTCAATTCACATAGTCGTACTGTTCTGCTTGGACATAACCTGAAAAGCCTAGACACGAATGTCCAGGACGCATCAATGCCGTCAGCTTCACGAAGCTGGTGAGTATTAAAAACACATACTCGTAATGTAAAACATACCTCTTTACCCCTTTAGTCTACATGTTAGAAATATAGTAATGAATACAAATTGTAAAACAGTAAAGAAAATATCATAATCCTCAATCAGTAAAACATGTAACTGTGCATGGAACACTACAATCATTCCTGTCTCACCGACTCTTTTCTCTCGACAACACATCATCCAACTCTCTCGTTCTAGTATCTTGGAATACTAAGGTGACCACACTATAGTACAGGGGTACCAGGGAATGTCCAGTTTACCTCACACTTTAGTACACGAGTACCAGAGATTGTCCAGTTTGCCTTACACTTTAGACATACCACAGATGCCAGAGAGTGTCCAGTAGGTCATACACTTTAGCATTACCACGATGCCAGGGAGTGTCCAAGTCGGCGTCACACACTTTAGCACTACCACGGGCGTCAGGGAGTGTCCAATTTGTCACCATCGCATTTCACAGATACTCTAAACCATATCCTCAAAATATCACACTATAGTACATAAGTACCAGGGAGTGTCCAAAACACAACATCGTCCACTTCCTCTTTTCACACTGACCTTCACTCACCATGCATGTAAACTTGACTCCACACGTATGTCATGTTACTCTATACACAATATGTAAATTACTGGAAAACCAGAACAACGTACGTGCGAGAATAATCAAGTCTTTAATCATTCCTTTTTAACAAAATCTAACAAACATAATTCTGTTATAGCATATCTCCCAAACAGTACTTTAAAAACTCTCAGAACTTCTTCCAAACAGTTCCTTAACAGAAAACAGGTAAAAACACAAAAAGGCCAAGTCACTCGTGCGATATGCCACTTCTTCGATTTTTTTTTAAAATTTCCAAACTGTCAGAAATTACACGGGTCGCGCGCGCGAGTCAGTGCAGAGACTTCATCTTCTTCTTCTTCGTTTTTCTCCCCTGTTTCAGTTTTAATGCCTTATTTTGACCCATTTTGAAATTCGAATGTAAACAGGACTTATAATATATGATTCTCTTCATTTTTCCGCAAGGATTATGAATCTAAAATCAATTTAATATGAATCGAAATGTAGCTCTCAAATTTTACGTAAAACTGAGAGGTGACGAAACTTCAACCCTAAAATACTTTCTCATACGAATGAATTAGACTCTATAACTTTAAACATGACATGTATACACTGGAATCTTTCATTATTATCTATCAAAACCCATTTTGGTTAAGTTTGGAAAATAAAGTTTTCAAGCTTCAAACTTTCAAGAACAACTTAACCATGGTGATACACAATTTGAGCCATAATAACAGTGACTAAAGTATGTATTACATTTCAAGTGAGTTAAGAATAGTCACTGTGATAGAGATTTGAGTAATTGTTGAGAAAGAATCAAGAATAAGAAATCCCACCACAAGCTTTGGCTATGGTGATATGAAGCTCTATCTCTCTCTCTATCTAGAAATTTATAACACCCGCATGCGTGTTAGTGCATTTCATTACATTGTCATGCATGATAATGTGATGTGTTGTACATTTTAGCACATGTTTGAGTGAGTTTAGACTCATGAGTCGATTTGGGTATCTGTGTTAGAGAACCCTTTAAGACTGTGGTGATTGAGGATTTGTTATTGTGACATCTCTCCGGTATGGGACGGTCACTGTGGAACACTTTAAATGGTTATCTGGAATTTAATGTTTACCTGTGTATTTCTATATCTGTATTATTTCTGGTTTAAAATTTATATCTGCTGTTAGATTTAGTATCCTGGTGAGGACGAATTAACACGCTATTAATTTGGTAGGTTAATTAGCAACTTCAGGAAACGTCATGTAGAAATCCGCATTTTAATAACCAAATGGAACTTAGTCAGAAACTTTTATAATTTTGAAGTTTCACTCGTGAAGCTATGAATTAGCTGTGTAGAAAGTTTCAGAGACTGTTTAGGAGTTTTGAGAACTTGCGGGGAGGTAAACACAATTTTGGAAAATGTTGCCTATATATAGAAAGTGATGACTTTCATAATTTTACAACTCTTAACCTAAAGCTCAAAAGGAGGCCACAAGGGAGATTTTGGAGCTTAGAGCTTTGCGACGCCAAACAATGACCTTCTGCCCGTTAATTTTCTTTAAGATTTCATATTTAAACTCCTTGAGGTAAGGGCTTCGTTTTGATACCCCCTAGGGCCTGTTTGGCTAAGTTTTCTGAAAAGTTATTTTCTAGAATTTTTCATAAAAGCTGACATTTGAAATTCTGATCGATAGGAACTGTACTAGACGGACTTCTACACGTTCTTTGTACACGGGTTTTCTTTGGTTCAAACTTTAAGAGCGTATATCGGAGGTGAGTGATTCAACTTTGTATTATGGAATGATTTCTTGACATGTATTCATGTTTGATATAAAAAGCATATGTATTAATCCATAGAGGTATATTGTGTAGTTCATATTGGGCAATTATATTGATAAGTAGGCCCAATAGCATGGTGAAATGTTTTATTTGCCGAGAGCATGGTGATGTGTATTCGAGCATGTTGAGTTGCCTGTTTGGGTCAGAAGGAGCACATGGTCACTAAGCCATTTTGTGGAGCTGATATAGGCATTAAGGTCGCACGATTGAAGAGAAGAATCGTGGGTCTTACCCTTTCGCGTGGACTTATTGGCGAGGAGTCGCAGATTGGGAGTATGGAATATGCACGTGAGTCTCCCGCGACTAGTATGAAATGTAGAGATGTGAATGCGAGCATGTTTATCATTCATATGCATTTGTTGTTTTATTCACTAAGCGTTGGCTTAAACAAATCGAATATGTGTGGTTATTCAAATAACCATTTCAGGTGTTAATGCCGGCGAGGAATCGGAGAAGTGAGCACGTGGGTTTTGGAGTTCACTTAGAAGGCAACTTGAATGTCGATCTTGTAGTTTTGGGACAATAGACTTGTTGTAATAAGAATCACTATGACTTTTAACTTTGTTTAACTTAGAATCGTAGAACGAGTTCTTAATGTTGTAATAGATTGTAATCACTTGTAATTATGTTTTAGTAATGTTTTGATCTAGTGAGGATCACTTTAGAATGAGTTTGGCGTATGCGTTTAATCCTCGTTTGATTTTGAATAGTTTTTAAACTTAGAAAATGCTGCAGAATAGAGATTGCTGCCATAAAACAGTCGACTGGAAGAGGGCCCAGTCGACTGGACCCCTATTTTCAAAAGGCAAATTTCTTTAGCTTCAATACTTTAGTCGACTGGAGCTCCGATCCGGTCGACTGGTTTCTGCACGAAAAACATACATTCTGCATGCATAGTGCCCAGTCGACTGGACGAGCCCAGTCGACTGAAAGTTTGAGGCATCAACTGACTGGACCGAGGGGTCAGTCTACTGAAGGTGGCACTTGGGGTTTTCTTGTTCTCTATGACTGATGGATCAGTCGACTGGACGCCCGACCCAGTCGACTGGATTGCTTACTTTCAAATGTTTGTTTTGTTTCGCTGCGTGTGTTCTTAAAACTAATTTTTGGGAATGTTAATGATTTGGTTTAGCCTCAGTGGCGTGCCATGGGCTTCGGTTCCGCTATTGTGGGACCGGGCTGTGACAAAATTTCTGTAAATCCTCTCTGCAACTCACTCTTTTCTCTCTGATTTTGTTTTTGTAAATCCAAAATGTGTGTGTGAGAGTTTAGTGTATATATAGAAAACCAAAATCAAGAACTTGGCCTCCAAGTTCTTTCTCCCTCACTCTACAAATTGAATTTCCAATTTCTAAATCTTTAATATACAGATATATACATACGTAATACATCTAGTAGGGGTCATGGAATTGAACTAGGGGTCAATTTAGATGTTTGGGAATTATGGCTCATAGGCACAAACTAACACACACTAAATATAGCATTGCCAAACAAGGCACTAGCAAGTTGCCTAGAAATCTACTAAGGTGTTTGGGAAACTCAACTTATGGCACTACAAATACACATATATAAAATGCATGCCAAAGAAGCCCAATCTAATGTTTAGTTGCATAAATGAAATTAAACCAAGTATTACATCTTGATTGGTGGAGACTCCCAAACTGTGGGAGTTCATCGCAGTACAGACAATTTTTGTTACATAAATTGGTATTTTCGCGGCGCGGTGATCACCACAAAAATACAGAAAATTTATATTAACGTAAGAAATAAATTCTCAGTTGTATAAAAATACAGTTTGAGTCAAAAGTAAATATTTTCACCGTTTTGAAAATACAGTTTCCAAAATCAACACATGTATTCCTTTATTTATAAAAATTATAGGTTGACCCCCAATTAAAGAATTTCTATTAAAACAAAACAAGTAATACAATTTAAAATATGGAAATTACATTTAGCAATTAAAAGAAAAATACAGGTCGTTACAGACCGGGTCCCCCGACTTAGTCGATTGGACGGTATTTAAAAAATTAGGTCTTTTTGCTCAGGCTAGAGTTTAGTCGACTGGATAGTACCAGTCGATTGGAAGTTTGATACCCCAGTTGACTGGACACGGGAGTCAGACGACTGGACTGGCTGCTGAGATTTTGAACTCTTTGTAGTTTGCATTTCCAGTCGACCGGACTCCTGATCAGTCGACTAGATTGCTTGCTTTAAAATAAAAATGTTTTCTTTTCCACTACATGTTCTTAAAATTAATTCTTTGGGAACGTTAATGAATTGGAGTAGCCTCGGTGGCGTGCCACAGGCTTCGGTTCTACTATTTTGGGACCGGGCTGTGACATTGGTGCTCAAGGTTGATAAACAATCACCTCCCAAGATAGAGCGGATTTCAGTTCTGTATATGTTGCACTTCAATATCCAGAACCAAGCAAATGCAAAAGTATGTATAATACTCGAACTACTAGAACTAATTGATATGCAGAGAGAGAGAGAGAGAGAGAGAGAGAGAGAGAGAGAGAGAAATATTCGGGATGATATGAATGATCAGAGAGGTTGTATGTATAATTAATTGGTGTCTGTTCGGAAAAGACACACCCAAACAAGGCACAAGAACAGATATGACTGTTTAAAATGCCCTGCATTTTTTAATGTATATTAATGAATAAGACCATGTATTTCTTATTTAATGTATGTATGAGCTTTACCTTATCTTTTGCTAGAAGTAGTACCCCAATTGATTGGACCTTTCTACCAATCGATTGCCTTACCTTGCTTCCCAATCGATTGAACACTTTACCAATGGATTGGGTTAAAATTGATTGGACGTTAACCGTCTTAACCCAATCCATTGGGCTTATACTAATCAGTTGAAGTAATAAATACCTACCCCAATCGATTGCCATATGTAGTTTTGATCCTCTCAGCTTGGCTAGGAAATGACCACGTGGTCTCTTTCTTTGCCTATATATATTGCACAAAAATCTCATTTTTATCTTTTTGGAGATTTTTAGAGAGAGAGAGAGAGATTGATATCTATATATATACACACATACATCCATATATCTACACATACACACACAAACATACACATACACACACACACACTATGGACTAAGAAGAGAAGAAGAACCAGAAGAAGAGAAGAAAGAAAAGAGAAACAGAAAAGATAAAGAAGAAGAAGACAGAGAAAGAAGAGAGAGAAGGAGACCCACCATTGAAGCTTCAAGCTTCACCCACACTGCAAGCTTCATTAAGGTGATTTTAAAACTCACTTGTTAACGTAATATTAATGTTTATGCATGTTCAAAAGAAGGAAAGAAGCATAATATGTCTTTTCCTAATATTCTATTTTGGATTGCACGTTTATGGGAAGAAAACGTAGTCCAACTCCATAGAGATAAATGTTAACCCAATCGATTGGAATTTTATTCAATCGATTGGCATTATTTGAGATCCAATCAATTGGACTTTTTTCCAATCAATTATTACTGCTTTTATCCCAATCGATTGAACTTTTTTCCAATGGATTGTTATTGCTTTTATCCCAATTGATTAGACCCATGTCTCAATCGATTGGTAGCTACAAAATGTGGATAATTCATTTTGTTTATATTATGAACTGCTTAGTTATTTATATACTGTTCTGCAACCTCTATATGCAACACTGTAGTAATAAAGAGATAATGGGACATCGTAATGTAGTAATGCCAAGAGTAACGAGTTAATGTTTCGTAATGTTAGTTAACGTAGCTGTCGTGAATTGTTTGGTTATCATTCATTTTATTCAGAGTAGCCAGGCCACATGGGAAATGTCCTGTATTGGTGTTAGTATTGTAAGGTAGGTTTGCTAAGGTTTGAGTATTTGGCGTGGGCGGGCATTGGTAATGACATGTTCTTAAAAGGCGGTGAGCTGTGCATATGTTCTTAAAAGGCGGTGAGCTAGACCAAGTAGCCCTAAGATAGGCCAAGTGATCCATGATATGTTCTTAAAAGCCAGTGAGCTGTGCTAATGTTCTTAAAAGCCGGTGAGCTAGGATCACTAGTTGTAGATGCGTAAGTCATGGCAATTGATTGATATATCATGTTCAAACATTGTATCCCTGTAATGCGGCGAACTGTTAATATGCTCTTAAAAACTGGGGACGGACTGACGTGGTGTCCATGACATGCGGTGAACTGTGAATATGTTTTTAAAAGCAGTGGATGATGTGATAATGATATATCGATAAAGTTGTACTATCGAGTCTGTACATCAATCAAGAGTATGTTGTCGGACCTTGTGTAATAAAACGAGTAGGAGTTCTGAGTACGAGATTAACAAGTGAATGTTAAGAAAAATGCTGTTAGTAGAACTATAACTTATATCGTTTCAATAACTTGTAATTACTTTATATTATGATACCTTGGCAGTGTTTTATTCACTCAGCTTTCATGAGCTGACGGCGTTTTATGCCCTGGACATTTCCCATCCAGCCTATCCTTCTTATAACCATACAGGGGAAGGACCTTTGGGTAAGGACTTCTACGTTGGAGATGACGCTACTGCGGCAGGCTACCCCGAGGGAGATCCGGTGGAGTAAGACTACTATGCCAATGACTACGTCTATGCCAACTGAAGATTAGGGCTAGATCGTAGTTTACTTATTGCTTTAAGAATTAGTACGTTTTGTAATCAGGCATATGTTGCCTTAAGACCTTAGTTCTATTTGATATTTCAGACTTTGGTGTTATAGTTTAGTAACCTTATGTTATATTCAATGTTGAACTTAGAATTTTTATTACTGTCCTTATTTCTACTGTTAGAGCTGTGTAGTGGACAATCGTGTGACTTTTACCAGTCATGGCCTACGGACCCAAATTTTTTTTTTCATTTTCTCTATTTTTGTTGCTTTGGGGTGTAACAGGATTTTTGGTATCAAAGCCCCAAGTTTGTGGATTTTTTTTTCACGAATTGTTCTATACCTCTAAGATGGGTAGACTCATTCGATGAGGATGCGTATGGACATCTACCATTATTCACTGACCCGAGTGGAGATATATAGTGAGATGGCGCTTCTGATCATGAGTCATCCCGAGTGCCAGGTTATTGAGTTATGAGCTATTCTGGGTAAGCCAGATCCAGTACCCGTACCAACACCCGCACCCCCAGTAGTTCCAGAGCCCTAGGAGTAGCCTGATGTTCCAGAGCCAGCACCTCTACTGATTTTAGTGGAGCTACCGATAGTAGAGCCAGAGGCAGTCACAGAAGGGAATGATGAAGACGAGGACTTGGGCGACGATGATGAGGAGACTAATGAGGATCCAGACCTAGTTGACATGGATATAGTGGTTGGGGTAGATTTCTCTTCAGCAAAGCAAATTTTTCGGCTCCGCGATTGTGAAGATGAATTCCTGGATAGCAAACACCCTCTTGATCATTTGTGTCATTTTTATTGTCATCATATGCCAAGACTACGTCGAGGCCACGAGGATGTTGCCGGAGGACTTCGCTGGAGCAAAGCACATTACGACGTACCCGTCGATGTACGAGGATGCAAACATAGGATGGATTGTTGGCTCTAACGGTTACCTTCTGGACTGAGTCCTAGAGGCCGTGGTCACTAGTTTCATGGAGCACAAGACATGAAAGATATTGTATATGGAGTAATTTTAATTTTTACTTTTTTATTATAGAGATAGAGATTATATATATGACATACAGATACAGATCAAGTGGTGGTATATGAATGAAAAATTCTTTGTTTCTCTCTATTATTAAAATCATTGTTACTTCATAACTCGTGCAATTGATCATATTTATATTTTTTGGTAAATGTTACTGACCTCCTGAGTAAGACCTTTGGGAGACCTTCTCTAGCTTTTGAATAATATCAATGACCTCTATTTTTAGTAGTAACGTAATTAACGATGCATGTTAGTTGGGACATTTTGAAGTTATAATATCGCCCTCACTTATGTATACATATATATATTATAAAATAAAAATGAAGAGTGAGATACTTCAAAGGATTAAAGAGACTTTAGTACCCTCTAGTTTTGCCGAAGTTTCATTTTGGGCCCTCTAGTTTCAATTTAAACACTTTGCGCCATGTTGTTTAGAATTGGTTTTAATGTAGACCCTAACTCTAACTACGTTAGTGCAACTTGACGGCGCACTCATGTGCCTTAAAAACTCCACGGCCCAAAGTGAACCTTCTCCGAAACTCTAGGGCCCAAAGTGAAGATTTTCCGTCTTCTATTGTTAACGGAGCTAGGGTTAGGGCCCATATTGCACAAAAATTGAAACTACAGGGCCCAAAGTGTTTAAATTGAAACTATAGAGCCCAAAATAAAACTTCAGTCAAATTTGAGGGTACTAAATGTCTTTACTCTTTAAGCCTACTTTAAAAAATACAAATATTTCTTTTGTTATTTTCCAAGTGTAGGCATATATGCCAAATTAAATATCTATTCTACTATATAAAGGGAAATGTAGGGGTTCCCGCTTTATTGATTATATCAGCCATAGTTACAATTAAATCTATAGAAATATACAATTTAGTCCTTGAGTATATGGTCAACATGTATTAAGTCCCTTTGACTTTCTTAAGCTATAAATTGATCCTTAATTCGTGTTCTAACTTGAAAATTGGTCATTTTCCCCAATTTGATAAGCTTATTTATGACGAATCTACCCTTAACAGAATATGTATATATATATATAGTAACCAATTTGCATTAATTAGGGGAGATGTCATTCCCTAAAATATAGTTGAGCAATCCCTAGAATTATGGTAATCTAACTTAATTGCAATCTATGCAATATGTATTTGTGGAGCTATTTCTCTGTCAATTTGAATTCAAATTCCAGTGAAATTGTCACACCCCAACCCGCCCCCGTGGGCTAGGACACGTGTAACACAGCCAACAAGGACCAATTAATCACTTTTAACGTTCCAAAAATTAACATTTTGATTGAAATACCAGAGGTAAAAATATCATTTTATTTATAAAGCAAAACAAAGTTTAAAACATTCGAATGGTACTTGGGCAGAGTTTCCCTTATTATAGCACCATTCACCCTGTTTTCATACACTAAAACATTTTAACCCATGCAACATTTTATTTCATTAAATATTCCAAAACATACCAAAAACCCAACTAAAGTATATAAATATTACAAACTCATCCTAGCATTTATTTCGAAACATATTTAAAGCATAAACATCAAGCTTATTACAAGTTTATTCAAATCCTCACATATAAACATATAACAAGCTAGACCCAGCCCCGTAGTCTCGATCGTTTCCTCTCACCTTCCTGGTTCGCACCTGCGATGGTTATTCAATAATCACAACAGAAAATAAAATTTGTTTAAGTTTTCGCTTAGTGAACATTCTAATCATGCTATCAGAGTGTGAAATGCAGCATATGTAATATTTAAACATTCACAACAATATATTTAGTCGTCGGCATGTCAAGTAACTAATCACCATCGTTCCGAACCCCTGATTTCGGGCCCTCTCACTTGTCGTCGCTTTTAAAGCGATATCTCACACTTTCACGTGACCATAGTCAATTCGTTGTGGTCGTTATCACCGTTCACTTTTCTCTGAGGAATTCATCCCCCTTTTCTCTGAGGAATGACGTCCCTTAAATATGGGCTAAATAATGGAGACTATCACTTGAGACCCTTTGACCCAAATAAGCACATAAGCAACTCAACATGTCAACATATCAATTCAACATACTAGACATGTTAATGCTAATTAATCACATGCTTTTCCACTTAGTCACAATTAACATTTTAAAGCATTTAATAGCAATAAACAACATTAAACATCCAAATTTTGGGATTAGGACACTCACCTCCACGAATAATCAAATAAGCCTAGAAACCCTGAATATTTCCTAGATCTAGCCCAAGTATGAACCTGTAGCTAATCCTACACAATTTTGGTAAACTAAATGTTACCAATCCATTTGGGTCACAAAAAATCTATCGATTAAACTCAAATTAATTTAAACCATAAAGTTAAGCTTACCCCCACGAGTCCAAATATGGCTTCGTATCGCGATTTGGGCAACGTACGATGAAGTTATGGTATTGGGAAGGTCGAAACCCCTCCCTTTCTCTTTTCTCCCTCTCGGTATTGTTCTCTCCGGTTTTTTTTTTCTTTCCTTACCAATTTTTTTTGGGTTAACTAACAAATATATATATATATATATATGTATTGTATAACAGTCAGGCTATGGAGAGGGCGTCCTCTCTTTAATAAAGAGAGGGCCTCTGTTTTGACTTTTGGATCGTGTTTTCATTAAGGGCAGTTATATCACTTCACAATTTTTAAACACGATCTGATGGTCAAAACAGAGACCCTCTCTTTATTAAAGAGAGGGCGCCCTCTCCATAGAATATTCGATTATATAATATATATTTTACTCGCCGCCGTCTAACACTATGACACACGCACACATTTGGTTTTTTTTATTTATAAACAAGATGAGGATGGGAGATGCTATGGTGCATCTCAACTCATAACAATTCGATACTATTCACACTTACACCCCCCAATATTCTTAAGACTTTATTATAAACCCCCTAATAATTATATTAACCATCAAATAGCTAAGTGGGTCTATATCTATGTCATGTATGAGCCCCAAACGTGGTTTCAAATATCATATGAAGGCACCAATTAGCCTACCAATTATGCCATGTGTCCAATTACGCCCTCACAAGGATACCCAAATTGGTCTCATAAATAATCATGAACAGTAATGGAATATTAAAGCAATTAACATTTTATCAATTAAATAATCATATGGCATCAACATGTATTATAATGTACACATTTACATTTACATATCTACCATTTAATCACATAAATGCACCTTATGCAATTTATATTATCCAGACTTCTCTTGAGTCCCACTTTCAAATCTGTCCCACCTCTAGTGGAACTTTCAACTATGTTCTCTTCTGAACACTTATCATAACGGGGTGACTGAAACTCACCCAAATCATCACATGCAATTATTTATATTAATTAATGGATGTCAAAATAAATATTAACGCCATTTTTTGGGAACGTGTATTACATCTCTCTCCCCCTTTTAGGAAGTTTGTCCCCAAACTTTTCTCACCTTATGAATCAAATAGATGCAAGTGTTTCTCTTCGAACCTGTACTGGTTTATATGCAACATCACGATTATCGAATACATTATACCCACTGGTATGACCACAATCGCAACTGACTGCTCCTCATTCTTTTCAATATTTCCCAATTGGCATACTGGAATTTCAATCTCACTTGGTTCGTCAAACTATACCCTTTTCTGAAGATAAAACTTCGAGAAATATTTCTCTTCCCACAGTAGTCATATGCCCCAATCATTCAAAAACTCACTTGCCTTTATTTTATTTTCCCACCAGATATCAGCGAGTGATAAAACGTCTCGCGAAAGTTCAATTCCACTTACATTACTTCTTAAAAGATTCCAGACCTTCTTCATAATCGACTATTTCCTTCTAAGATGACAAGTGCTAGTAACCACATATATAATTTTGTATTTCTTTTCACATATAGGTCATTTAATCCTAGCAAATCTGTAGTTTCAATCAATACCACAATTTGATTGGGTCAACTTATCCACAATCATTTTTATGAGAACACCTAATTCTTGTTGACTTTAGCAATCCCATCATGAAATTTACTACGATATACATTCAGCTCTGATTGTAAATAATATCAATCACAATAATCCCACGAACCTTCATTGTTTATGCCCTTATACCACACATCGTAAAGAATGCTTTACGTTTCTCATCTGAAGACATCTTTCTCAATATCTTAGTTGAAACTTTGACCTGATAGTACTTAAATGCCAAATCAATCTTCAAGAAGACTTGTGTCCTTGTAACTAATTACTAAGTTATCATATGCAATGAAATATAATTAGTAATGTCGCATACCCAATTACTAACGTATTATATACCCAAATCTCATTATATACTTCAATATTTCTTCTGAACTCATTCGCTTGAGCTATCTGCACTCAAAGTACATACTTGACCTAGAGATTCTGACACATTTTACTATAGAGTAGCGCTCAATCACTTTTTCTTCAATAATTTCTCATAAGTTTCTGAAACAGAAACTCAAAATCGATTCTCAAGTCAATTTCCGTTCATCTATTATAGTACTGCTGGTTGACCTCAATTTATTATCATCATTCCTTCTCTAATTTTCGAAACAAATTTAGTTTCTAAAAAATTTGAATCTTGACTCAAATCCTTTCTGAATAATCAACGTGCACACTAAACCCCTGTTGATCTTTGATTCGAGCACCAACAACCATTTGTCTTCACCTGAATAATACAAAATTTAAACTGTAGCCATCATGAATTCCAATTGTCCTATGTACTATGTATGCAATTGTCATCGTATAACTAATTATTCCAAGTCACAACAGTTAATATAAACTTCCGGCTCGTAAGAATATTACTGCCAAATGCCCAATATAAAAGAATACCATGAATTCTAAATCATGTACTAGATAATTCATTTTATGAAATTTCAACCATATGCAGCATAAATCACTGTTGCATACACATATAACGCAATCCCAACACAAACCTTTGCAATAATAATATCAATATCATCATAGATCGATTTTCTCTGGTTATTGAGAACTTCACTGTAACTGATATAAGTTTCACACGTGTCCTCGTATAGAAAGAAATTGTCAACATATTTTCAATAATACGCAGTCAATCCCGTGACTTCAAATTCATGTCACCTTCCTAAGTCCTGATTGATTAATTTCAAACGACACCCACGAAATCTCTATCCTTTTAAATGACATATTCTAGAAATACAACTCATCCATCAGATGTTCAACATAAGGTAAAGCTTCACATTTCTCAAACTATTCAGATTATAGAACTTACTTGTCTTTCGGTTTACGCTGTCTAAGCCCTAATAAATAGAAATCGATATATACATTTGTCCTCTCCTTGTAGCACTTACAATCAATAAGCAACTGATTTCGCCGTGGTAAAACTTAAATATGATCTAACACTCCTTAATCTCAAATTTTCTCCTGCTTATCCAAGTGTGAAATAATGCCCTTTTAAAATCGTCACTTTTATATAAACAAGATCACTAGTTGATCTCTGACTGTGATCCCAAGCAACAAGCGATTTCTTCTTTCCAATGTTAGAATTCTACACAATCATATGTTTGAGGAATACAATACCCACCAGTTATTGTAACTCAATACCGACTTGAAGATATCCAGAACATCTCTTTAAAATGAAGTGCTTCATGGTCCTGTCATACTCACCTTGTAACCAAAAATATCCCAACTCAGTTCCCAAGAAATAAGTTGATGCTCCTTATAACGCATCAACCAAAATCATGTACCCACAAACAGTATTCAGAATAATACGTAGAATATCACAAGTTATTTCCAGACCTTTTTCTTACCAAGGTCATTTGTAATTCATTTTAAAATATAACATTCCAATTTAAAACCAAGGTGAAAAGTAATGTACTCATCTAAGCTTCCTAGCCCGATAGTATACATTTAAAATCTCTCTCTCCATAGAATAGAAATGTTTACACAACTATCATATAATTAAAATATTTTCCATTAATAACTCCTTTAAAAAACAATTGAAATACCCACATTTGATTAAAAAAAATTTCACTAATTTCCCCCTTCTACCCAATTTGGGTCAGATCCAACTGCCTCTTTTTGTCAAAATATTTTTAAACACTTCCTGATTCACAGTAAATCAGTGTTTTTTTTTCCTTCCACCAAAAGATGATTTCAAAACATTTCTACTCATTTAAACATATATAAACTCACTTAGTCATTCAAATATCCCAGAAATTTCTAATACATTATGAGTAGCTAAATCCAAAGTCTGAAAGTTTCCAGTGATATACTAGGATACTTGACAATTGCTATAGTGCGTTGCAAAAGTCAGATCTCGATTGCTTACATATGAGGTACAAAGAAATAAAAACAATGCTATTACCTAATACACATGGTGGTTGAACGGATCTTGGAGTGGTTTGGATATCAAAGAGATACTACTTATTAAACTTGTAAATCCATTTTCAAATTCAAATCTCTGGTACAAAATTTTGATACCCCGTGTAGCCAATCAACCCAATAAATTATTCGAACAACACATCTGCTTAGTTTTGATCACAATCACCAATATCCTTAAGTAGAAAAGAATAATTTATAGCCGTAGTGATACCCAATCATTGGGAACACAATAGGGAAGTTTGCTACTCTGAGTTAACCCCAAATCTACTATTCATACTGTCACGTAGGAGAACCAATCATTATTCGATAATAAGAGTGGCATCCCAACGAATAGAAATAAATAAATTTATGTTAAGAGATTCCTCAACAAGTTGATATAACCCAAATAGAGTTGAGAGATTCTTCAACAAACAAAGATAACTCAAGCAAATGGATAAATCCCCAAATATCTTATCATCTCAACAAACTCAATTTTTTGCCCTCAATCCCAAGAGAATATATATATATATATATATAAGGAGCTCAATAAATACTCCCAAAGATCATTACCGAATAAATGGAGAAATAAGAGATAATACTAATACCGTATCTGCTCATGATGCCCTTATTAATCATAAGAAATCCAGATACCCAATTTCTTAACAGAAAATAAGAAATAATATTCACTAATGATAATACCCAATAATATTCGGAAAGAAATCCATACCCACAATTATAACCCAATACTCAAAAACCCTTCATCAAGTCAATACACTTGATAATAATATAATACCAGTCAAGTCATTTTAGGATGACCAACTCAACTTCTTGATATCTTAACCCAAATTCCACAAATATTCTCAAACTCAGAATTTCTTACTAAATTCTGAATCCCCCTTTCCAACTCAATCAATTCAACATATGGGAAAACAATTCCCCTTTATATTCCATTTTTTTAACAATGAAGCTTTCAACCATCTCTCCTCATATTATAATATATAGAATGAATGCAACATGATATGCAGTCTCAACAACATTTAAATCACGTGCTTTAAACATGTATGCCTCTACATGTAGCTATGTGTCATGATTATCATATACATGCATTTTTTTATGCGCCGTATTGGTCTCCCGTTCCCAAAGGCTGTAACCTATTGCTCTGATACCAAAAATGTGTCACACCCCAACAAGCCCTCGCGGGCTAGGACACGTGTAACAAAGCCAACAAGGACAAAACAATCACGTTTAACGTTCCAAAAATTAACATTTTGACTGAAATACCAGGGGTAAAAATATCCTTTTGTCAAACAAATAATAATAAAGCAAAACAAAGTTTAAAATCGTCGAATGGTACTTGGGCAGAGTTTCCCTTATTACAGCACCATTCACCCTGTTTTCATAAACTAAAACATTTTAAACCCCTGCAATATTTTATTTCATTAAATATTCCAAAACATACCAAAAACCCAACTAAAGTATATAAATATTACAAACTCATCCTAGCATTTATTTGAAACATATTTAAAGCATAAACATCAAGCTTATTACAAGTTTATTCAAATCTTCACATATAAACATATAACAAGCTAGACCCAGCCCCGTAGTCTCGATCGTTTCCTCTCATCTTCCTGGTTCGCACCTGCGATGGTTATTCAATAATCACAACAGAAAATAAAATTTGTCTAAGCTTTTGCTTAGTGAACATTCTAATCATGCTATCAGAGTATGAAATGCAGCATATGTAATATTTAAACATTCACAACAATATATTTAGTCGTCGGCATGTCAAGTAACTAATCACCATCGTTCTGGACCCCTGATTCCAGGCCCTCTCACTTGTCGTCGCTTTTAAAGCGATATCTCACACTCTCACGTGACCGTAGTCAATTCATTGTGGTCATTACCACCGTCCCCTTTTCTCTGAGGAATTCATCCCCTTTTCTATGAGGAATGAAGTCCCTTAAATATGGGCTAAATAATGACGACTATCACTTAAGACCCTTTGACCCAAATAAGCACATAAGCAACTCAACATGTCAACATGGCAATTCAACATACTAGACATGTTAATGCTAATTAATCACATGCTTTTCTACTTAATCACAATTATGCATTTTAAAGCATTTAATAGCAATAAACAACATTAAACATCCAAATTTTGGGATTACGACACTCACCTCCATGAATAATCAAGTAAGCCTAGAAACCCTGAATATTTCCTAGATCCAGCCCAATTATGAACCTGTAGCTAATCCTACACAATTTTGGTAAACTAAATGTTACCAATCCATTTGGGTCACAAAAAATCTATCGATTAAACTCAAATTAAATAATACCATAAGGTTAGGCTTACCCCCACGAGTCCAAATATGGCTTCGTATCACGATTTGGGCAACGTACGATGAAGTTATGGTATTGGGAAGGTTGAAACCCCTCCCTTTCTCTTTTCTCCCTCTAGATACTGTTCTCTCTGTTTTTATTTTCTTTCCTTACCATTTTTTTGGGGGGTTAACTAACAAATATATATATATATACTAGGTGCAACACGTGCGTTGCACATGCTGAACAAAATGTTGAGGTTAAAATAGATAAAAAGACTCGTTTAATTGAAAGAAATACTGGAAAAAAATTCAAGATTTGCACAAGAAAATGACTGCCATTCCTAGTAATTCGCTTCCATAATATACTCAATGATTCAAATACCGTAACATAGTCCATTGCAATAGAGACCATTTATAAGAAAGGGCAAAAGTAGCCTAAAACATAGTCTATTACAAGAGACCATTGCAAAAACATAAACTGAAAAAACTGCATGATTCAACGTCAACACAAACGCATCCAAACTTCCCATGTATGCCGCTATAAAGTGAGAAATTTCCAAAAAAAAGTTAAAACTAAAATACACAGAGAAATAACATTGAATAACCAAGGCATTCCAAGGATGCAACTCCCAGTTTTTAGGGAACCACAAGTCATCGTGCAACCTGAACAAAACAATATGCATGCTTCCATTCGCATTAAAATTGTCTAATGAATCTCATCCAAAGTCTGCTTTCTAAAGCTCTAAAGTGCTTTCTAAAATTAATACATCCTAAATCTCAACACTAATGTGGATTAAAATAATAATAACACAAACAAACTTACTTGAAATAAAAAATCTACACAAAACACATGGTAAAGACAAAGACTAGTGTATTTTTTATGTTGATGAAGAAAGAATGTGTCATTAAGATCAAAGCACCAAAAAGGGGGTGAGCCCAAGTACCCAAAGTAGTAAATCTTAGATCATCCAAGAAATATCTGTGTAAACTTTTTGTTCTATAAAAGCAGTGATTCTAATTACCTTTATTTGTCAACAAAAACTGTGGAATTCAAAACAAAAACTGATGTAGCCAATTCCACATAAACATGACAAAAGAAAGATGACATTACCCATCAACACCTTCCCAATTACCAAACCATTTGATCTATCATTCCATTACTAAAATTTTCCTTTTCGGAACCTGTGATTTGTCAGAAACTCCACAGTCCACACCATGGGTATTCTTCTTCTTATCTTTTCCTTTGACAACCACACTTGATCTCTGTTAATAATACATCTTGTTGAAATTAATTTGGAGGAACAAGCACCTTCAATCTTTTAACTGTGCTAAGCATATGCTACATTAACTTGATTTAAAGCAATTATGACATGTAATGTCCATGAATATCTACTACTAAAAATGGCATGCACAATTGATGATCAAGAAATAAATTGGCTTTTCCAAGATTTTCCATATATTGATAGAGAAACAAATTAAATGGCTACTTAGTGTAAATGCCAATGTTTAAGTGTAGATGACATACCAACCTACAAAATCAGAAGCCATCTATATCTCTCTCCCTCTCTCTCTCAAATTCTCTTTAACATGTTAGCATGCTCACCGCTCATATGCACAAAGGTGACCAGACCAACAAAAAAAAGAGAGGAAGAATAAAAACGTACCTGGGGCATCTCTAGCTCTGATTCCTCTCTTTGTCATCATCTTCTCTTCTTTGATTTCTCTTTCTTCAATGGTTCAAGGGTAACTTGTTAGGAAAACCGTATTGAAATTCAACAACCAGAATGTTTGAATACGATTGATGTAAAACAGAAGCAGTACACAAATTAATCTGATTATAAAAATTATAACTAGCAACATCATAAAATACAATATCTAAACAGAAAGCTAAAAATGAAAAACTAAAACAATATCAGATCAAACCGAGGCTTGTGATATATACACAGTTTCCTTAAAACAGATTCGCCGCCTCACCAGAAGTGTTCGAGGATATCTCCGGCGCCTGTCTCCCAGGATACAACGGCAACTACCAGTCGACAAGAATGGTGTTAACTGCTCTAGTGAACCAACTATGTCTGTGACTCTCTCTCTGGAAATTTAAGAACTGGAAGGAGGAACTCTTGAAGAATAGTCTGTGAAAAACTGTGTATGGACTGAGGGAGAGACATATTGTATATAGGGGATTAATTGGACGAATTTAATCTGTGAAATAAATCACAGAGTCTTTTCAATTTCTGTAACCCTTCAGACATTCCAAAAGTTTTTGCAATGCAAAACATGTGCAGAAATTCCAAGAGTCACTCAATACAGAATTTGAAAAACTAAAACTTGAGGGGTCTAAAAAGAAATACTGTGTGGGTCGCACCTGCACCCACGACCACGACCACGACCACGACCCGACCAGGCACAGCCGGCCGGAGTGCGGCGGCGGTGCACGCGCGTGTGGAGTAAGCCCAAAGGGCCTTAGGTCCTTCCCCTTCCACAAAAGTGGGTACCCCTTAGGGCCTAAACCCAAAACATGAAGTAGCTTTATAAATACACTTGAAACTCCTTCTAATTTCCCTATGTGGGACAAGGCAAGTTATGAACCTTTTCCATTTCAACAACTCCTTGTAAGGGGCAACCTTTGAGCATTAATTTCTTATTCACCCAACAATAGTTTTGGACATGTGAATATCCAAACTTCATCTCCTCATGGAGGAATATACAAATCCACAAGGACCCCACTCAAATTCTAAGTAGGTCCTGCTTCTATTAGGCCTTAAACATGGCCAAAACACATATTTAACCAATAATCCCCCACATGAATGAAATTAATCAAAACGATGTAAGACAGAGTAGACTCGAAAATAGAGAGCACAATGGAACTCCTGCAATAGGATAGGTAACTGTTGACTTTGAACCTTCCCTTGTGATAATCTATCAGATTTACTGGCTGACCAATGAATGTGTAGTCTTGAACTGATTGTCGTTAGTGTAAACAACCGATAGACCTCACACAGGAGCTTTCCAAACATGGTTTAGTTCTTACACTTGTGTTCGTTTTGGCCTTGAACACTCGCTTGGTTCAGTGAATGTTTATAAAAGAATTTTTCCTTTCTTAAATTCTTTTTAGAAGCGACCCCACTTCTCATTCACATAGGTGACTTGTTTAGAGTATCCTGCTACACTCCGCTTGGCAATACCAATGCACATAGTCATTAAAAACTGAGCTTATCCTCACCATGCACGTATCACTGTTGTACCATAGAAATGGGCAGGAGAGCATTTCTCCCCAGTGATTCTCCTAAGGTACATGAAATTAGGTTGTCCCTTTGAACCTAGATCTTGGGATCTCCAGTCAACTAGGTTGGGTTTCCATTCCGGTACCTTGTAATGTCATAGGCTTTAGTCCCATTCCTTTAGATAACTTATTTAAATAACTCTCGATTCAATCCTTTGGTTAGCGGATCCGTAATATTGTCCTTTGACTTTACATAGTCAATTGTGACAATCCCACTAGAGAGTAGTTATTTTATGGTATTGTGTCTTCGACGAATATGTCTTGACTTACCATTATATATATTGCTTTGTGCCCTTCCAATAGCAGACTAGCTATCGCAGTGTATGCAAATTGCTAGCACAGGTTTCAAAAATCTCGAAATATCTTCTACAAAATGGCGGAGCCATTCAGCTTCTTTTGCTACCTTGTCTAGTGCAATGAATTCCGACTCCATTGTCGATCTAGCTATACAAGTTTGTTTTGAAGACTTCTAGGAAATTGCTACACCATCAAATGTAAAAACATATCCACTTGTAGACTTTGAATCTTTCATATCTGATATCCAGTTTGCATCACTGTATCCTTCCAACACAGCTGGATATCTCATATAATGCAACCCATGATCATGAGTGTAACGTAAGTACCGGAGTACTCTCACTATCCCTTTCCAATGGTCATTTCTAGGATTACTCGTGTATCTACTCAATTTACTACCTGAATAAGCAATGCCAGGCCTTGTACAACTCATCAAGTACATCAAGCTTCCTATCACTCAAGAATATTCCAATTGAGAAACACTCTCACTGGTATTCCTATATAGGTGTAGACTTAAGTCCACAGGCGTCCTGGCTACACTTGTATCAGACTTGTTGAACGTCTCTAGAATCTTTTCTACATAATGTGACTGTGACAACACAACGCCATTTGTATTTCTAGAAATCTTGATGCCCAAAATAACATCAGTAAGTCCCATATCTTTCATGTCAAGTTTAGAATTCAACATTTTCTTAGTTGAGGTAATAATTTTATTACTACCCACAATGAGCATATCATCAACATAAAGACACAAGATGACATAACCATCATTGGTGTCTTTGACATAAATGCATTTGTCACACTCATTGATCTTAAATCCACTAGAGATCATAGCTTTGTCAAATTTTTCATGTCAATGTTTAGGAGCTTGATTTAAGCTATACAATGATTTGACAAGCCTGTGCACTTTCTTTTCTTGGCCTGGATCAGAAAACCTTTTGGGTTGTTCTGTGTAGATTTCTTTATTCAAATCTCCATTAAGAAAGGCAGTCTTAACATCCATTTGATGTATTTTGAGATTTCGCAAAGCTGCGATTGCAATAATCATTCGAATGGATGTTATTCTTGTAATAGGAGAATACGTATCAAAGTAATCTAGACCCTCCTTTTGTCCTTACCCTTTAATCACAAGCCTTGCCTTATACTTGTCAATAGTACCATCCGGTTTCATTTTCCTTTTGAAAATCCATCTGTACCCCAAAGGCTTACAACCAGGAGGCAGATCTACCAGTTCCCAAGTATAGTTTTGTAAGATGGAATCAATTTCACTCTTGATTGCTTCTTTCCATAATGGACCCTCTGGTGATCTTATAGCTTCATCATAGCTTTGAGGCTTGCTTTCTAATAAATAGGTCAAAAAGTCTGGACCAAAAGACTTTGATGTTCTAACCCTTTTTCCACGTCTAGGCTCAACATCTATATTCTCTTCTTGGGTTTTACTACTTTTCCCAATATACTCACATGTGCATTTTTTAGAACTAGATTCCTCTTTACAAAGAAATATATTTTCAAAGAATGACGCATTTCTAGACTCCATGATCATGTTCTTGTGTATATCTGGATTTTCAGATTTGTGTACGAGAAATCGATACGCATGACTATTATGTACATAGCCAATAAATAAACAATCAATAATTTTTGGACCTATCCTTTCTTTCTTAGGAGTAGGTACAGGAACCTTTGCAAGACACCCCACATTCATAAGAATTTATAGGAAGGTTTTCGACCATTCCACTTTCGAGGTACCTTATTTAAAATATAATTTGTAGAGAGACTTGCCTCCCCCCACTAGTTTTGTGGCAATCCAGAACTTAGTAACTTAGCATTCATCATTTCCTTTAAGATGTGATTTTTTCTTTCAGCAACTCCATTTGATGGAGGCGAATAAGGCGCAGTGGTTTGGTGAATAATTCCGTGTTGTGCACAACACTCACCATACAGTGCTACATATTCACCACCTCTGTCACTTCTTAACATCTTAATCTTTTTGCTCAGTTGATTTTCAACCTCTGTCTTGTATAGAATGAACTTATCCAAAGCTTCATCCTTACTTTTAGCAAATGCACATAACAGTATTTAGTGCAATCATCAACAAAAGTAATAAAATACTTATTACTACCTCTTGATTGAACCATTTTTAAATCATACACAGCAGTGTGGATTACTTCCAATGGTTTGGTGCTTCTTTCTATTGATTGAAATGAAGTCTTTGTTAACTTTGCACCAACACAGGTTTCACAATTATAACTTGTATCAATATGAAAGCTGGGTATGTGGTCTAATTTAATTAATCTTCGTAAAGAATTAAAATTAACATGTCCTAGTCTACCATGCCACAAATTGGAAGACTCAAGCAAGTAAGCAGAAGAGGTACTCATTTTATTGATATTGTTATTTGGCACAATAGTCATTACATTAAGTTTAAACAGCCCATCACTTATGTACCCCTTCCCCACATACATCCCAGCTTTAGTCAGCACCACCTTGTCTGACTCAAAAACCATTCGGAAGCCATGCTTGCTCAGAAGAGAACCAGACACTAGGTTCTTGTGAATTTTAGGCATATACACGACATTATTTAAAGTTAGCTCTTTCCCTGAAGTCATCTTCAGAATTATCTTTCCTTGACCTTCCACATCAAAAGAGGCGCTGAGTTGCCCATGAACATTTTCTCCCCATTATTCATTGGTTCAAAAGAAGTGAATAATGCTTTATCAGAGCATATATGGCGAGTGGCACCAGTGTCTATCCACCATTCCTTTGGGTTTGAACCCACCAAGTTTACTTCAAAGACCACAGCGGACAGATTGATTTTTGAAACATCCCTCGAGATATAGTCTAATTCTGCCATGCTAGCCTCTTGATTTTTCTTGACTTTCTTTTGTGGTAGACGACACTCAGAAGCACGGTGTCCCTACCACAGTTGTAGCATTTCCCTTGAAACTGAAATTTAGTCTTCTTGGAGATACCACCTTTTGGCCCCATTTTGGACCCTTTGCCAAAAGAAGATTTTTTCTTCACACTTGAACTTTGACCATGCTCAACCACATTAGCTTTGGTCACAATATTATTACCCACTTTCCTATCAACCCCTTTGTTATCTTCCTCAATTCGAAGCAACAATCAGATCTTCAATTTTCATCTCCTTTCGCTTGTGCTTTAGGTAGTTTTTGAAGTCCTTCCAAGAAGGGGGTAGTTTCTCAATAATGACAGTAACCAGAAAGGTTTCATTCAAGGTCATCCCTTCAGCATGGATTTCATGCAAGATCACTTGCAGCTCCTGAACTTGACTGATCATAGTCTTTGAGTCCACCATTTTATAGTCGAGGAATCTCCCCACTACAAACTTCTTTGACCCGGCATCCTCAGTTTTGTATTTTCTAGTCTAAGGACTCCCACAATTCCTTAGCAGTGGTCTTTACACTATACACATTATAGAGTGTATCGTGCAAGCCGTTCAACACATAGTTTCTGCACAAGAAGTCTGAGTGCTTCCAAGCACCAATAGCTAACACAACCTCCCGATCTTGTTCGTTCTCATTTGGAACAAAAGCATCTTCCTTCAAGAACCTCGTAAGGTTCAAAGTGGTAAAATAAAACAACATCTTTTGAAATCCACATCATTAAATTTTTCGGGTTTCTTCCCGCAGTTCACAGGAACCGTTTGGATTGAGGGAACATTCACAGGGATCGAACCAATCACCATGGTGTTAGAACCAAAAGCACCGTCGGTCACAGTAGGGTTCACAGTCTCATTCCCAGTTGCCATTTCTGAAATATTATCAAAGTAAAAATTAAATCCAAGATTAGAAAAGGATTGGATCCTTTCGTTATAATTACTTTCAGAACTGAAGCTGAAAATAAATTATGTTTAATAATAATTTTTTTTCTTTTTGAAACCAAACTGCTTATGTTTGACAGTTTAAATTTAAAAAAAAAAAAAAAAAACTTACAGAATCTGTTTTAAGATTGTTAGGAAAACCGTATTGAAATTCAACAACCAGAATGTTTGAATACGATTGATGTAAAACAGAAGCAGTACAAAAATTAACCTGATTATAAAAAATTATACTCCCTCCGTCCCATTTTATGTACCCCCCTTTCCTTTTTGGGATGTCCCAAAATTGTTGTCCACTTTCCTAAATTAGTATGCAAATTTTACTTAGTTTCCTAAACTACCCTTCCTTCCAATCAACACCAAAACAAAACAAAAAAAGAAAGTGCAATGATTATGGGCAATTGTGGAAAATAGACATAGATTCTTTTTGTCCCCTTAAATAGTTGAATTCCCAAAGAAGGGCACATAAAATGGGACGGAGGGAGTAACTAGCAACAGAAATCAGAAAATACAATATCTAAACAGAAAGCAAAAACTGAAAAAATAAAACAATAACAGCTTAAACCGAGGCCTGTGATATATACACAGTTTCCTGAAAACAGATTCGTCGTCTCACCAGAAGTGCTTGAGGATATCTCCGGCGTTTGTCTCCCAGGATACAACGGCAACTAACAGTCGACAAGCATTGTGTCAACTGCTTCAGCGAACCAACTATGTCTATGACTCTCTCTTTGGAAATTAAAGAACTAGAAGGAGGAATTCTTGAAGAACAGTCTATGAAAACCTGTGTATGGACTAAAGGAGAGACATACTGTATATAGGGGATTAATTGGACGAATTTAATCTGTGAAATAAATCACAGAGTCTTTTCAATTTCTGTAACCCTTCAGACATTCCAAAAGTTTCTGCAATGCAAAACATGTGTAGAAATTCCAAGGGTCACTCAATACAGAAATTGAAAAACTAAAACTTGAGGGGTCTAAAAAGAAATACTATGTGGGTTGCACCCGACCTGACCCGGCTCGGCTGAACAGACGGACGGCAGCGGCGCGCAAGCGTGTTTGGAGTAAACCCAAAGGGCCTTAGGTCCTTCCCCTTCCACAAAAGTGGGTACTCCTTGGGGCCCAAACCCAAAACATGAAGTAGCGTTATAAATACACTTGAAGCTCCTTCTAATTTCTCTATGTGGGATAAGGCAAGTTGTGAACCTTTTCCACTTCAACAACTCCTTGTAAGGGGCAACCTTTGAGCATTAATTTCTTATTCACCCAACAATAGTTTTGGACATGTGAATATCCAAACTTCATCTCCTAATGGAGGAGAACACAAATCCACAAGGACACCACTCAAGTTCTAAGTGGGTCCCACTTCTATTAGACCTTAAACATGGCCAAAACATATATTTATTCAACATAACTGTAGAAGGCAAAGTTACAATGGACTATAGCCAGCCAACAAGAAAGTTGTATAGACCTAAATACCACAATAGAAACTGAGAAAAATCCTGAGATTGAGTCAAAAATTAATAGAATAAAAAATAAGAACAAATTGATTGGTGGGTTCTATGATAAATACCTTGGGGCCCATTGTCTCTCTGGGAAATTGGCAAGCTCTCCAAAACCCTCTAGAATCAAAGCCCGAGCTTCCTTTCGAGATTTGATGTCCTTGGCTGCATAAATCTGCTCTAACTCAGTCTGCAACCAATTTGAACTCCAAACCATACAAATCCGTTAAGTATTGGGAGATACAATGAGAGAGAAAATTGCAAACTCAAAAAAATTAAATAAAAACTAACACACATTTACCATAGTAGATAAGCATAACAGATTTAGAGGAAAAAAAGGATACTTATTATACTCCTACCCTTAGAGCCTGTTTTTTGAACCTGCAGATTGCTGTAAATGCATATTCGCATCAGTAGGTAACAATTTCCATATTGGTTCTGGTTATCTCTGCAATCATATTACATGCCATGAAGAATCAGCTCTAAGGGTCTCTTTGGTATTTGGATGTAGAGAAGGAAAAGAAAAAGGGAAGGAAAACAAGAAGGGTAACTAATTGCATTATGTGTTTCCCTTGTGCTTAAACTTAAATAGCATTAACAATGATAAAATTTCAAAATATCGTCGTAATTTGAGAAAGAAGAGGTAGAAGTGACTTACAAAACTCAAAACACTTACTTTGTTTCTCACCATATTTTCTTTCCTTCCCTTAATTCTACCTATTGTCCTCATTAACCAAACAAAGAGAAGTTTTCCCACTATTTTGCTATCCTTTTCCTCACTAAATCCATGAAGCCAATGAGAGTAAGGGACTTGTGTTGAGGTGATTTGTGTTCTCTGCCCATATTAAGAACTTGTAGAGCTAATAGACATCCAAAAAATAAAAATGGCAAAAAAAGTCAGTACAATCAATTCACTTGAAGTGGCAACTTTTGTCCTCCTCAGTTGGTGTAAAATTTGTTCATAAGACAAACAATACCTGCACGCCTAGTTCTGGATTTTCAACAGGAGAGTAACTCTATCTTTTTATGAGGTAAATTCAACAAGGACTTGTTTGGTTCAAGGACATGGATAAGGGAAAGTAAAAAAAGGAAAGGACAATTATATGAAAAATTCATTCCATAGTGTTTTCCATGTGCTTTCCTTCATGCTTAAAAAGCAATAAAAAAATTCCACAATACAATAGCAAATGAAGAAAATAGGGATGGAAGTGACTTCTTTAAGAATTTTAACCTATTTCCAATGATTTTTCTTTTCCTTCCTATTTTCCTCGATATTTTTCTTATTAACCAAACGAAGGAAAATAACAAAAAATAAAATGTAAAACTGTCACGACCCATCCCGCTACGCGCAGAAATAGGACACGTGGCACGCCATCAAGGCTTATCCAGTTCCATTAAAGTCAAATATCAGCGGAAAACATTATTAAAATCCACTAAAATCGGAGTTATAAAAAGTTTTGTTCAATTGAAACCTGTCCAAAAGAACACAGTTTTGAAAATAGAGATTCAGTCGACTGTGCTAGGGTCCAGTCGACTGTGCCTGGCAGAAACTAAAACTCACATTTCTCAACAGAGGTCCAGTCGACTGATCAGGGAACCCAGTCAACTGACTTGGTTACTATTTGGATCAGTAGCTAAAATCTACAGCGGTCCAGTCGACTGCTTCTAATACTATTCACTTTCAGTGTCTAAATCCCACGGGATTCAGTCGACTGATCCATGGTCCAGTCGACTGCTCCCCTGCTGGGTAGCCCTATGTGAAATATTATAACTCGTGCTTCTCCACATCAATAATAAACACAACCACCACTGAAATGCAACGTCTTAAAACACAACTACAGGAGTTCAATTACAAGATTTTCATGCTACGGAACTAATCCATGATTCTATTACAACGTTTTACAATCTACAAATCCTTACACAAGTTTAGGATTTACAACAAAAACATATACAATTGTGGTTCCCTGGCATTCCTCGGCCCCACTCATCACGCTTCTTGATCTTGTCAGAATCAAGATATAAAAAGTGTACTTTACTTTTCTAAGGATTTGTAGTAGTGAAAGTAAAGGTCGAACCCACAGAGATTGAGTTACTACGACTCTTAATTTTAAAACTTAAATCTACTTTATTATAAAAATGATATTTTGATTTTGAATTTAATTAAACTAAGAACAATAAAATAAATCTAAATTATGAAAGCGATTTAAAAGTGTTTTTATAAATATGTTTAAAGGAACCTAGGATTGCAAATCCACCACTAGCTTCATAATAGGAATATTTATGCATTCAATTAGATTATTAAGTTGGATGATAATGGAGAATTGTAGCTACAAGCCCAATTCCTCCGTCAAGAAAATAACTATGGTTCAAGAACCAACATAATCCATCTTCGGTTAGCACGAATTATCCCACACTAAACTAGGGTTGTGGTATAATCCGTCTAATCTAGGCATGGACTATTCGGATACTTGATAGCACAATTCACTAAAGCACCATTACATGTAAATAATCTAAACAAGCACAGCAAGCATAGATCATTGAGCACATCACAGTCAAAATAGATCTAAGACAAGAATAAACTTTGAAAGTGATGATTTAATCAATTAGAAGCACGATTTATTTATAAAAATTCTCGGAACATGTAATCATCATCCATACATAATAAAACTAAAATAAAAACATAAATAAAACCCTATTACTTGGCTAGGGTTTCATTGAAACCCTAGATCTAGGTTTAGTTGTCCATAGAATTGATGAACAGCAAGAGGTTGATGGAGGAGGCCATGGGAATCCTTGGTCTTCTTCTTCTTCTCCTTGCTTTTCTCTCTTCAAAATGGCTGAAAAAATATGTGTATATGGCTGTGTATAATGTTGTGTAATGATATGTAACACTCAATTTGATTTAGAATAGGATTTATATAGAGTTTGGAGTGATTTAGGAAGCTTTCCTAAGCCAAATCGCACTAAAACAACTATATTTTGTAATCTGGACGTCATATGCACAAACCACCTTCGCTGGGCACTTTAATTTAACAAAATACGTGTTTTTGATTTTTGCACAGGTCGCTCGCGCGACCCGCTCGCACGAGGTCCTTTTCGCTGCACTACGCGACTTTCGTAGAATTGCGATAACTTTCTTCTCGGAACTCGGATTGACTCGCCGTTTGAAGCCACGCGTCCGTAACTCGAAGATCTACATTTTATATCTCTGGAGAAAATTTTCAAATCCAAAGTATTCTTTGTCAAAAATGCAATTTTCCGAGACTGCTACTGCATTCAGCTTTCACCGGAATCACCGTTTGAGTCCAGAATGACTTCCAAAGCCACTAATCATTGAATTTTTGTGCATTTTCAAGTTAAAGCTCCAAAACCTACAAAATTTAGAATATTTATTAAAAATAACTAATAACTACATGAAATGGACTAACAAAGCGTATTTTTAGAACTATAAACGACACTATTCGTCGCCGATCACACCCCCAAACCTACACTTTGTTAGTCCTCGAGCAAAGAAAAACATAAAACTACTACTATAAATACTACTCCATTTTCGCATGGATCACGATTGCATTTACCATATGCAACAAGCCTTTTAAACCTCTAGGTGTCCCTAGTCGGACGAGTGAAGTCTCGTGAGGGTTCTCGTCAACAAGTCACTCACAACCATCTTTATTAACTTATAAATTTAAAAAGTTTTATTCAAATGAAAAACAAAACAATCAATACTCCTTATCATAGAACGATGATTTGAAATAGAATAACGAACAAGAAGAAACGGAATCAAACGTCTACCTACGTCATGAAAAACAATCTCAAGCACATGCATCGTATAAATCAATAGAGTTTCTCATAAAATTGCATGTGTGTGATATGATAGTCAAATGAACACGCGCATGTCATGAACTTGGAATATAACTCGGAAAACCATCAAACTGTGCTTCGACTACGAATCTCGCAATGTTAATTACACTCTCAAATGAAACACTCAGAAACAGGTGTCAAAGGTTATAACGTGGCTCAGGTAATGAAAAAGGATAGAAAGGAATTCATTAGGTAGGTAATCTCAGAATGGCATTGTAAGGCATGTTCGATTTCTTTCATTCATCTCTTCTACCAACTTCATCATTTCATTCTCTTCTTTTCATTCTTTTTTTCTTTTAATTTCTCCTTCTGTTTCTTTTTTTTCAACCTTATTTTTTTTCTTTCTTTTTTTTTTTTTTTGATTCTTTTCCTCCTTGTTGCTTTTGAAACAAGCATTCATTGAATACCAAGGCAACCACCCCAAACATCATCTTATGTTCTTTTTCTTCTCAATCACACATCGCCTTAACACTACTAAAAGTTGATCAATCTTTCAGGGGTGAACTCCAAGTTGGCCAAATTGGAGCAAAAACAAGATAATGGTAATTAAATAAAAATGGCATTTTAATGGCTCAAAGGGCGAACTAAGTAAAATAATCATTTATCGATCGGCAGTAAACAAAGAGGGCCTACCATCATTTTCTATGGTCATATGGTTCTTTAATGTTTACAATGGAAGATTATTTAGCATGGTAACAAATATTTTAACTTGAATATCAACCAAAACAAGAATAATAAGACTAAACAACAAGTTAATGCGCTATTCCAATAAAATTCGACAAACACAAGATGTATTTATAACCCTCTAAAAAGAAAAGATAGGCTCAAAAGCTCACTGGGTTTAGTCTCCACCATGTGTTATCTAGAAATCCGAATCATATTATAGTTCACATCAGACATGTATTCAAGCGACTACGTGCAGTGCATAGGTTTATGTGCAAATTTATGATATAAAACTATGATTCGAACGATACATATCCTAGAACGTCGCATCATGACTTCAGTAAATGGTTAATCACATATTCTTTTGTTTACCATTCTATAACACTTCAAAGTTCTCTATCAAAAAGTATCAAATTGATATTGCAAAAACGTCGGTAACATCGTTTATTTAAACACACTTATTGAAAAATTTTAAAATTTTGCATAAACTAATGTGCATGTGTGAGTGCATACCCCCAAACCTAAACCTTTCATTGTCCCCAATGAAACAATAAAACGAAAGAAAGGAGAGTAGGTAAGAAAGGAACGATAGAAGCTTGATCTCGACAATGACAAACAGGTAAATGTATAAGAATATGGCGATATAGTTCAAATGTACCTGTTAATACTAGATAAACGAAAAGAAACTAACAAAAGAATTTTAAAAGTAAATGAAACCTAAATATGGAATATAAATCTAAAAACTAAGCTAAACTAAACTAAACGAGCAAATGGAAAAGAAATAAAAGGAAAAAATATAAATGTAACAAGGAAAACAACAACTAACTCGATCTAAAATGACCTAATAAACAAAAACAGAAACGTAAAAACTACCTGATCAGGTGGGGAGGAATTAGGTAAGACAACAAAAGAAAACATCAAGAAAATAGGGAATCGCGCGAGCGGTCCGCGTGAGCGGCCGTCGCGCGCGCGAATTCCCAAGTTATTATTATTATTTTTAATTAATTGTGCCAGCGGGACCCCCTCGCGCCCGCGAGCTACCTCGCGTCCGCGAAACCAGGCGCGAGAAGAAGCAGAGGCATCATATAAGAAAAAGCAAGGAAAACCGCCTAAGGCACAAACTCGCGCCAGCGGACCGCGCGAGCGACGCCTCGCGCGAGTTGGGTTTTTTTCCATTTTTTGGCTAAAATTATGTATATAATATTAAAATAAATTAATTCTGACCCCCAAACCTGTCCAGAAAACTCTAAGACTGACCAAAACGACTCAAAAACAAAGAGAATCGACGAAATTAAGCTTGGGTTGCCTCCCAAGAAACGCTAACTTTTACGTCTTCAGCTAGACCATTCTAGCTCAAGAATCATGGAGGCCGTAAATCAGAGTTTGTACCCTTTAGGGCATTAGGGAGATTCCGGTGAAACGTCGAAACAAGGTCGCTATGTGTTAATTCATTTGACGGCTCACCTTTATCGTTATTACATCGATTCTTTACCTTTCGAGTAAATTCTTCATTAGGGGCCGAGGTATTAGGATTCATCCACTCATCATCCACTATATTATTCCCCGCACTCATATTTATTACGTTCTTTGGCTCAATATTCCGTCTTACCTCGCATTCCGCCTCACATAGGTTATCGTCGTCTTTAGGAGGTTGATCCATAGCATTAAAAACGTTTAATTTTAAGTTCATGTTCCCAAATGACACTTTCATTACCCCCGTTCGACAGTTAACACGCGCGTTAGCGGTTGCTAAGAATGGACGTCTTAGATGACAGGAGTGTGCTTCCTAGCATCTAGGACAGGTTCGGTATCAAGGACCATAAAATCCACGGGATAATAACATTGATCAACCTTAACTATGATGTCCTCAACGATTCTTCTAGGTACTTTGACGGAACGATCCGCTAATTGTATAGTAGCAGCCGTAGGTTTAAGTTCACCTAGTCCTAATTGTTTATAGACATGGTAGGGTAAAAGATTAACACTCATACCTAAGTCAAGGAGAGCTCGATGAATGATAGTGTCACCTATGACACATGAAATTGTAGGCGTACCAGGATCCTTATACTTCGGAGGAGCGTGTTGAAAAATAGAACTTACTTTTTCTGTGAGGAAGACCTTTTTAGGAGTATGACTGCGTATTTTGCGCTTTTGAGTACATAGGTCTTTTAAACATTTAGCATAAGCGGGAATTTGTTTAATAGCATCGAGGAAAGGAATATTAATTTTAACTTGTTTAAATACCTCGAGTACATCCTCCACTTTCGACTTTTTCTTTGTAAGATTCGACGGTTCCTCAACATTAGGTGGAAAAGGTAACTTTGGAACATAGTTAGTTGGGACCGGTTCGTTATCTCTCTTATTTCGACTCGTATCCTCACCCTCCTTAGTCAAGTTAATGTTCACCCCTTTCTTATTCATATCCGGATGTTCAACAACTTCCTCTTCCCGAATAGTCGTCCTAGTCGATACGACATTGACTTGTTCACTCGACCCCTTAATCTCATATTATCCCTTAGGGTTTTGAATAATTTGCGCAGGCAACTTCCCCTCGTTTCTACGACTCATCGCATGTCACACCCCAATTTTTGAACAACCAAATATTCAATCCAGAGCCTGTATCCGGACTAATATTCAATTACCAAAAATCACGAGAGTGACACCCTCACACAAGCTAAATGATAATTTATTGAAAACAGTATTTAATACTCCTTAAATAAATACATGTGATCTTGTGTTTAAAAAAAACTCTTTATTACTAAACATGTATTCCCAAACATCCATTTCATTATAAAAGAACTAAAGTTCCATTATAAATATTATATCACTTTTTAATTTTAAAAAAAATATATCATTTTCATAAATAAAATGTCCACATACAGAGTTCAGCGGAAAAAAAAAAAAGAGAATAAAATCTATACATCCTTTGGTCAGAGTAACTAAAACGTTCCCAGTACTCAATATACAATACATGTTATAATAATCCAAATACGGCCCACAATGCCTAAAATAAATAAATAAATAAAAATGCAACCAAATACAAACTACACTTCTACACAACTGCAACTCCAAGACATCAAAAGCTCCACAGGAAATGTCCAAATACTAAACCTGCACAAGTGCATTCAACTACGTTTCATATAGAAACGCCCCCGAATGCATAACACACTCGGGTCAGTCACATGACTGGTATGAGTTAAACAAAACAATAAGTCTTAGGGATCCAACTTGAACCCGTAGACAACAAATTACACTACAACACTCTTGGGTCAAGACAGGTAGTTCCACACACATATCTGGACAATAGAGTAGTTTCCATTTATGTGGTGGCAAATAGTTTCTTGCCCAAAATCCAAAGTTACTACGAATTTCATACTTACCCATTTACTTATGGTGAGCCAAACCTGTAAAACGTTAGTGGGCCCACCATCCTGCAAATTGAATGATCATAGACCAAGCAAACAATTCCGCATACCAACCGTCCACATTCTAACTCCAAACGTCGCATTTATTATTTCACGCTTATCAGTCTTATGAAATAATCCATTTTCATTATTTATTAGCATTAGATTTATCTTTGTGTTCCCTAGGTTCACCCCTTGGCCACCCTCCATGGTACAGCCCACACATATATCCCATGTGTGCCCGGACATATTACCAACACCCACTCTGGTGCTAGTTTGGTTGGGGTATCAACCAAACCAGGTATACACACAGAAGGCCAGTCAATATGCCTAGACGTCTAACAAATAAGCCGAGCATAAGGCTTAGGCCAGCTTGATCACGAAGCCACTGGCAAAAGGGTACACTCAGCAAATCGAGCTACCAAAAAAAAACATATCACACAACGGGGAGCGGTGAACACTAAAGAACTATGTTGCACTTATTACTTATCGTTCGTATTATCCCCAATAATTGTAAATTTCACATTTATCACATAGTTCCGTCTTATCATCCAATCACATCTCTAACTTTTAAATGCATTCCAATTTTCTTACAATAAAGGGTTTTATCAATTAACCCATAACAATTCTTCCCTCAATAATTTTCAATCAAATTACAAGATTCCCAATATACTATTCAACGTATCTAATTTACTCCTTTATATCAAAATGACCACACAATAAGCTCAATTATTTCAGGTACAATAACCTCAACCCAACATTCAATATCAGCCTACAAGAAACACATAATAAAAAATTCACATTCTCATATCGTAAAGTATTATAACAATCGGTTCACAATATTTTCATCGGACTCAACGTTAATGACTATCACCCATTTTTTTTTTATAGCTCAACATTATATGAGAATTCATGTATCTATAAGTAATTTTCGTTAAGTCATACGAATGAATAAAAAAAACACAACTAATCATATTTCTCCAATGTCGTACATTTTAATATACTAAAAACTGCTACTGAAATCTTTAATTTTCGCCCAAACGGTGCAGAATTGGGAAAAACTCTATTAGACGAAAGTTGTGCAGAATCGCGTTTCCTACAGGCCATCGCGGACAAAATGTTCAAATTCAAAGCTATGATTTTCTAATAATTTTTTAAAGTTTCTGCAACTGTGAAAATAAAAATAAAACGAATTTTCTATTATTTATTCATTATCAAAATTATTCCCCTTTGTGTATTCATCAAATTAACGATCCACATGATCTATCCAAGTACACCGAGATCACAATCATAAAATCACACGAAGAAAATAAATATTTATATCATTCAATAATAACGAATGGGGATCCACACACAATTTAACATCAACCACAAAATTAATAAGAACTATTTGGATTCTCTTGCACACACACACACACACATATATATATATATACATACGTGTATATATATACCCAAATATAAATTTTAACTCACCTAGTTGATCACAAATCAACCACCACGAATGCTTCGCAATTCCCCACGTGCTCACGAACCCGAGATCATTCTCCTTTCTTCTTCTTCTTCTTCTTCTTCCCTCTCTCTCTCTCTCTCTCTCTCTCTCTCTCTCACACACACACACACACACACAACACACGTCTGTTCTCTCTTTGGGTGGCTAGGGTTAATGATATAAGTATATATGTATTACACACATAGTATACTATATACATGCACAACTTATACAAATAACTCATATATACATATCAAATCCCGTTTTTTGTCTAATGGGCTCACAAAAGAGACTCATGTGGGCCCAAAATGCAGTACAAAGTGTTAAAATGAGTAGCCCAATGGGTACCCATGACCCCGGTACTAAGTTTTAATGTTAATTACATTATTTAACACATTCGCGGGCCTATAAACACTATATAACAAAAATACATGTCAACCCTTCACTTTTTTTTTTTTTTAACAAATATAAATTTATAAAATTTAACTCCCAAACTAAACGCGCTCACTCATGATTTAATTGATACGTCCACCAAACACTTAAATTTTTCAAATACATGTCTTACATAGGTACACTCATATAACATTGCTAATTGAAATTTCAATAAAAATATTATTTAAACACTTACAAATTTTCGGGTTGTTACATTCTACCCTCCTTAAAGAAATTTCGTCCCGAAATTTGGGGTACAACAAATACAGATAATTAATATGCATGACGTTAAACATACAATGAAAGCAATCCAACATCGAAGTGTCACTATCGTTTAACTCCCGACAGTAATGAGACATGGTACATCGAGCGAATAATCCAAACAAGGAAACACTCATGTATATACCCATAGTCTCATATAGTCGCTTGTTAAATTTTAACAGACACACAAGACACAACACCAGTAAGGTAAAGTACATAATTTCACATAAAGCACTAGATATTAACCATTTATTAAAAGCAACAATTGATTAATTTCACAAAGATATGACTACGTGTATGCACATGTTCCCCTCTTACTGTGTCCCGCACAACACTTCATCGAGATATCCAATACTTACTCACCGCTCCAACCACATCTGAGAAATATTTACTGGCACTGAAGAGAAATATATCCTTGTCTGGTAATAATCAGAATATAATCAGAAATCAAGAAAATCTGTAATAATAGACGGTTGTACAGAACACCCATAGAGAATATGGCAGATTCGCCGATAGTATAAGAAGTCCAAATGCCCAATAAATGAAGTCCAATAATCAACTCAGTAGATAATAAAATGGACAATAGAAATCCTGCTGATAAAATAATAAGTCTTCTGAGAATAAGAGAATCCCGATACTCCAATAGAATAATACCCTTCTGAATGTTAAGTTGATACTGCCAGATAATAATAATTCGAAGAAGATATTCCAGTACTACTCCTGAACTCAACCGCCTGACGAAGAAAATTACATCTCCCCTCTACCATTTCATCCCATGACAATTAAAATGATGCATGCTCTACTAATCAATATTAATAATGTTACCAATGCTCCTAATATGGTATACATTTAAAATCAACTAAATTTTTATATATATATATATATATATATATATATATTTTAATAATAGGTACACATCTGTAGTTAACTTTTACATAAGTAAACACATAGACACACATGACTCGAACCAAATAAATCGCAAACCTATAACTCTGACTAACTCCTTACTCCACATTCCGAGGATCACCTAGACTCGCTAAGCTAACCTTAAGCTCTGATACCAAACTGTCACACCCCAATTTTTGAACAACCAAATATTCAATCCAGAGCCTGTATCCGGACTAATATTCAATTACCAAAAATCACGAGAGTGACACCCTCACACAAGCTAAATGATAATTTATTGAAAACAGTATTTAATACTCCTTAAATAAATACATGTGATCTTGTGTTTAAAAAAAACTCTTTATTACTAAACATGTATTCCCAAACATCCATTTCATTATAAAAGAACTAAAGTTCCATTATAAATATTATATCACTTTTTAATTTTAAAAAAAATATATCATTTTCATAAATAAAATGTCCACATACAGAGTTCAGCAGAAAAAAAAAAAAAGAGAATAAAATCTATACATCCTTTGGTCAGAGTAACTAAAACGTTCCCAGTACTCAATATACAATACATGTTATAATAATCCAAATACGGCTCACAATGCCTAAAATAAATAAATAAATAAAAATACAACCAAATACAAACTACACTTCTACACAACTGCAACTCCAAGACATCAAAAGCTCCACAGGAAATGTCCAAATACTAAACCTGCACAAGTGCATTCAACTACGTTTCATATAGAAACGCCCCCGAATGCATAACACACTCGGGTCAGTCACATGACTGGTATGAGTTAAACAAAACAATAAGTCTTAGGGATCCAACTTGAACCCGTAGACAACAAATTACACTACAACACTCTTGGGTCAAGACAGGTAGTTCCACACACATATCTGGACAATAGAGTAGTTTCCATTTATGTGGTGGCAAATAGTTTCTTGCCCAAAATCCAAAGTTACTACGAATTTCATACTTACCCATTTACTTATGGTGAGCCAAACCTGTAAAACGTTAGTGGGCCCACCATCCTGCAAATTGAATGATCATAGACCAAGCAAACAATTCCGCATACCAACCGTCCACATTCTAACTCCAAACGTCGCATTTATTATTTCACGCTTATCAGTCTTATGAAATAATCCATTTTCATTATTTATTAGCATTAGATTTATCTTTGTGTTCCCTAGGTTCACCCCTTGGCCACCCTCCATGGTACAGCCCACACATATATCCCATGTGTGCCCGGACATATTACCAACACCCACTCTGGTGCTAGTTTGGTTGGGGTATCAACCAAACCAGGTATACACACAGAAGGCCAGTCAATATGCCTAGACGTCTAACAAATAAGCCGAGCATAAGGCTTAGGCCAGCTTGATCACGAAGCCACTGGCAAAAGGGTACACTCAGCAAATCGAGCTACCAAAAAAAAACATATCACACAACGGGGAGCGGTGAACACTAAAGAACTATGTTGCACTTATTACTTATCGTTCGTATTATCCCCAATAATTGTAAATTTCACATTTATCACATAGTTCCGTCTTATCATCCAATCACATCTCTAACTTTTAAATGCATTCCAATTTTCTTACAATAAAGGGTTTTATCAATTAACCCATAACAATTCTTCCCTCAATAATTTTCAATCAAATTACAAGATTCCCAATATACTATTCAACGTATCTAATTTACTCCTTTATATCAAAATGACCACACAATAAGCTCAATTATTTCAGGTACAATAACCTCAACCCAACATTCAATATCAGCCTACAAGAAACACATAATAAAAAATTCACATTCTCATATCGTAAAGTATTATAACAATCGGTTCACAATATTTTCATCGGACTCAACGTTAATGACTATCACCCATTTTTTTTTTATAGCTCAACATTATATGAGAATTCATGTATCTATAAGTAATTTTCGTTAAGTCATACGAATGAATAAAAAAAACACAACTAATCATATTTCTCCAATGTCGTACATTTTAATATACTAAAAACTGCTACTGAAATCTTTAATTTTCGCCCAAACGGTGCAGAATTGGGAAAAACTCTATTAGACGAAAGTTGTGCAGAATCGCGTTTCCTACAGGCCATCGCGGACAAAATGTTCAAATTCAAAGCTATGATTTTCTAATAATTTTTTAAAGTTTCTGCAACTGTGAAAATAAAAATAAAACGAATTTTCTATTATTTATTCATTATCAAAATTATTCCCCTTTGTGTATTCATCAAATTAACGATCCACATGATCTATCCAAGTACACCGAGATCACAATCATAAAATCACACGAAGAAAATAAATATTTATATCATTCAATAATAACGAATGGGGATCCACACACAATTTAACATCAACCACAAAATTAATAAGAACTATTTGGATTCTCTTGCACACACACACACACACATATATATATATATACATACGTGTATATATATACCCAAATATAAATTTTAACTCACCTAGTTGATCACAAATCAACCACCACGAATGCTTCGCAATTCCCCACGTGCTCACGAACCCGAGATCATTCTCCTTTCTTCTTCTTCTTCTTCTTCTTCCCTCTCTCTCTCTCTCTCTCTCTCTCTCTCTCTCTCTCTCTCACACACACACACACACACACAACACACGTCTGTTCTCTCTTTGGGTGGCTAGGGTTAATGATATAAGTATATATGTATTACACACATAGTATACTATATACATGCACAACTTATACAAATAACTCATATATACATATCAAATCCCGTTTTTTGTCTAATGGGCTCACAAAAGAGACTCATGTGGGCCCAAAATGCAGTACAAAGTGTTAAAATGAGTAGCCCAATGGGTACCCATGACCCCGGTACTAAGTTTTAATGTTAATTACATTATTTAACACATTCGCGGGCCTATAAACACTATATAACAAAAATACATGTCAACCCTTCACTTTTTTTTTTTTTTAACAAATATAAATTTATAAAATTTAACTCCCAAACTAAACGCGCTCACTCATGATTTAATTGATACGTCCACCAAACACTTAAATTTTTCAAATACATGTCTTACATAGGTACACTCATATAACATTGCTAATTGAAATTTCAATAAAAATATTATTTAAACACTTACAAATTTTCGGGTTGTTACATTCTACCCTCCTTAAAGAAATTTCGTCCCGAAATTTGGGGTACAACAAATACAGATAATTAATATGCATGACGTTAAACATACAATGAAAGCAATCCAACATCGAAGTGTCACTATCGTTTAACTCCCGACAGTAATGAGACATGGTACATCGAGCGAATAATCCAAACAAGGAAACACTCATGTATATACCCATAGTCTCATATAGTCGCTTGTTAAATTTTAACAGACACACAAGACACAACACCAGTAAGGTAAAGTACATAATTTCACATAAAGCACTAGATATTAACCATTTATTAAAAGCAACAATTGATTAATTTCACAAAGATATGACTACGTGTATGCACATGTTCCCCTCTTACTGTGTCCCGCACAACACTTCATCGAGATATCCAATACTTACTCACCGCTCCAACCACATCTGAGAAATATTTACTGGCACTGAAGAGAAATATATCCTTGTCTGGTAATAATCAGAATATAATCAGAAATCAAGAAAATCTGTAATAATAGACGGTTGTACAGAACACCCATAGAGAATATGGCAGATTCGCCGATAGTATAAGAAGTCCAAATGCCCAATAAATGAAGTCCAATAATCAACTCAGTAGATAATAAAATGGACAATAGAAATCCTGCTGATAAAATAATAAGTCTTCTGAGAATAAGAGAATCCCGATACTCCAATAGAATAATACCCTTCTGAATGTTAAGTTGATACTGCCAGATAATAATAATTCGAAGAAGATATTCCAGTACTACTCCTGAACTCAACCGCCTGACGAAGAAAATTACATCTCCCCTCTACCATTTCATCCCATGACAATTAAAATGATGCATGCTCTACTAATCAATATTAATAATGTTACCAATGCTCCTAATATGGTATACATTTAAAATCAACTAAATTTTTATATATATATATATATATATATTTTAATAATAGGTACACATCTGTAGTTAACTTTTACATAAGTAAACACATAGACACACATGACTCGAACCAAATAAATCGCAAACCTATAACTCTGACTAACTCCTTACTCCACATTCCGAGGATCACCTAGACTCGCTAAGCTAACCTTAAGCTCTGATACCAAACTGTCACACCCCAATTTTTGAACAACCAAATATTCAATCCAGAGCCTGTATCCGGACTAATATTCAATTACCAAAAATCACGAGAGTGACACCCTCACACAAGCTAAATGATAATTTATTGAAAACAGTATTTAATACTCCTTAAATAAATACATGTGATCTTGTGTTTAAAAAAAACTCTTTATTACTAAACATGTATTCCCAAACATCCATTTCATTATAAAAGAACTAAAGTTCCATTATAAATATTATATCACTTTTTAATTTTAAAAAAAATATATCATTTTCATAAATAAAATGTCCACATACAGAGTTCAGCAGAAAAAAAAAAAAGAGAATAAAATCTATACATCCTTTGGTCAGAGTAACTAAAACGTTCCCAGTACTCAATATACAATACATGTTATAATAATCCAAATACGGCTCACAATGCCTAAAATAAATAAATAAATAAAAATACAACCAAATACAAACTACACTTCTACACAACTGCAACTCCAAGACATCAAAAGCTCCACAGGAAATGTCCAAATACTAAACCTGCACAAGTGCATTCAACTACGTTTCATATAGAAACGCCCCCGAATGCATAACACACTCGGGTCAGTCACATGACTGGTATGAGTTAAACAAAACAATAAGTCTTAGGGATCCAACTTGAACCCGTAGACAACAAATTACACTACAACACTCTTGGGTCAAGACAGGTAGTTCCACACACATATCTGGACAATAGAGTAGTTTCCATTTATGTGGTGGCAAATAGTTTCTTGCCCAAAATCCAAAGTTACTACGAATTTCATACTTACCCATTTACTTATGGTGAGCCAAACCTGTAAAACGTTAGTGGGCCCACCATCCTGCAAATTGAATGATCATAGACCAAGCAAACAATTCCGCATACCAACCGTCCACATTCTAACTCCAAACGTCGCATTTATTATTTCACGCTTATCAGTCTTATGAAATAATCCATTTTCATTATTTATTAGCATTAGATTTATCTTTGTGTTCCCTAGGTTCACCCCTTGGCCACCCTCCATGGTACAGCCCACACATATATCCCATGTGTGCCCGGACATATTACCAACACCCACTCTGGTGCTAGTTTGGTTGGGGTATCAACCAAACCAGGTATACACACAGAAGGCCAGTCAATATGCCTAGACGTCTAACAAATAAGCCGAGCATAAGGCTTAGGCCAGCTTGATCACGAAGCCACTGGCAAAAGGGTACACTCAGCAAATCGAGCTACCAAAAAAAAACATATCACACAACGGGGAGCGGTGAACACTAAAGAACTATGTTGCACTTATTACTTATCGTTCGTATTATCCCCAATAATTGTAAATTTCACATTTATCACATAGTTCCGTCTTATCATCCAATCACATCTCTAACTTTTAAATGCATTCCAATTTTCTTACAATAAAGGGTTTTATCAATTAACCCATAACAATTCTTCCCTCAATAATTTTCAATCAAATTACAAGATTCCCAATATACTATTCAACGTATCTAATTTACTCCTTTATATCAAAATGACCACACAATAAGCTCAATTATTTCAGGTACAATAACCTCAACCCAACATTCAATATCAGCCTACAAGAAACACATAATAAAAAATTCACATTCTCATATCGTAAAGTATTATAACAATCGGTTCACAATATTTTCATCGGACTCAACGTTAATGACTATCACCCATTTTTTTTTTATAGCTCAACATTATATGAGAATTCATGTATCTATAAGTAATTTTCGTTAAGTCATACGAATGAATAAAAAAAACACAACTAATCATATTTCTCCAATGTCGTACATTTTAATATACTAAAAACTGCTACTGAAATCTTTAATTTTCGCCCAAACGGTGCAGAATTGGGAAAAACTCTATTAGACGAAAGTTGTGCAGAATCGCGTTTCCTACAGGCCATCGCGGACAAAATGTTCAAATTCAAAGCTATGATTTTCTAATAATTTTTTAAAGTTTCTGCAACTGTGAAAATAAAAATAAAACGAATTTTCTATTATTTATTCATTATCAAAATTATTCCCCTTTGTGTATTCATCAAATTAACGATCCACATGATCTATCCAAGTACACCGAGATCACAATCATAAAATCACACGAAGAAAATAAATATTTATATCATTCAATAATAACGAATGGGGATCCACACACAATTTAACATCAACCACAAAATTAATAAGAACTATTTGGATTCTCTTGCACACACACACACACACATATATATATATATACATACGTGTATATATATACCCAAATATAAATTTTAACTCACCTAGTTGATCACAAATCAACCACCACGAATGCTTCGCAATTCCCCACGTGCTCACGAACCCGAGATCATTCTCCTTTCTTCTTCTTCTTCTTCTTCTTCCCTCTCTCTCTCTCTCTCTCTCTCTCTCTCTCTCTCTCTCTCTCACACACACACACACACACACAACACACGTCTGTTCTCTCTTTGGGTGGCTAGGGTTAATGATATAAGTATATATGTATTACACACATAGTATACTATATACATGCACAACTTATACAAATAACTCATATATACATATCAAATCCCGTTTTTTGTCTAATGGGCTCACAAAAGAGACTCATGTGGGCCCAAAATGCAGTACAAAGTGTTAAAATGAGTAGCCCAATGGGTACCCATGACCCCGGTACTAAGTTTTAATGTTAATTACATTATTTAACACATTCGCGGGCCTATAAACACTATATAACAAAAATACATGTCAACCCTTCACTTTTTTTTTTTTTTAACAAATATAAATTTATAAAATTTAACTCCCAAACTAAACGCGCTCACTCATGATTTAATTGATACGTCCACCAAACACTTAAATTTTTCAAATACATGTCTTACATAGGTACACTCATATAACATTGCTAATTGAAATTTCAATAAAAATATTATTTAAACACTTACAAATTTTCGGGTTGTTACATTCTACCCTCCTTAAAGAAATTTCGTCCCGAAATTTGGGGTACAACAAATACAGATAATTAATATGCATGACGTTAAACATACAATGAAAGCAATCCAACATCGAAGTGTCACTATCGTTTAACTCCCGACAGTAATGAGACATGGTACATCGAGCGAATAATCCAAACAAGGAAACACTCATGTATATACCCATAGTCTCATATAGTCGCTTGTTAAATTTTAACAGACACACAAGACACAACACCAGTAAGGTAAAGTACATAATTTCACATAAAGCACTAGATATTAACCATTTATTAAAAGCAACAATTGATTAATTTCACAAAGATATGACTACGTGTATGCACATGTTCCCCTCTTACTGTGTCCCGCACAACACTTCATCGAGATATCCAATACTTACTCACCGCTCCAACCACATCTGAGAAATATTTACTGGCACTGAAGAGAAATATATCCTTGTCTGGTAATAATCAGAATATAATCAGAAATCAAGAAAATCTGTAATAATAGACGGTTGTACAGAACACCCATAGAGAATATGGCAGATTCGCCGATAGTATAAGAAGTCCAAATGCCCAATAAATGAAGTCCAATAATCAACTCAGTAGATAATAAAATGGACAATAGAAATCCTGCTGATAAAATAATAAGTCTTCTGAGAATAAGAGAATCCCGATACTCCAATAGAATAATACCCTTCTGAATGTTAAGTTGATACTGCCAGATAATAATAATTCGAAGAAGATATTCCAGTACTACTCCTGAACTCAACCGCCTGACGAAGAAAATTACATCTCCCCTCTACCATTTCATCCCATGACAATTAAAATGATGCATGCTCTACTAATCAATATTAATAATGTTACCAATGCTCCTAATATGGTATACATTTAAAATCAACTAAATTTTTATATATATATATATATATATATTTTAATAATAGGTACACATCTGTAGTTAACTTTTACATAAGTAAACACATAGACACACATGACTCGAACCAAATAAATCGCAAACCTATAACTCTGACTAACTCCTTACTCCACATTCCGAGGATCACCTAGACTCGCTAAGCTAACCTTAAGCTCTGATACCAAACTGTCACACCCCAATTTTTGAACAACCAAATATTCAATCCAGAGCCTGTATCCGGACTAATATTCAATTACCAAAAATCACGAGAGTGACACCCTCACACAAGCTAAATGATAATTTATTGAAAACAGTATTTAATACTCCTTAAATAAATACATGTGATCTTGTGTTTAAAAAAAACTCTTTATTACTAAACATGTATTCCCAAACATCCATTTCATTATAAAAGAACTAAAGTTCCATTATAAATATTATATCACTTTTTAATTTTAAAAAAAATATATCATTTTCATAAATAAAATGTCCACATACAGAGTTCAGCAGAAAAAAAAAAAAGAGAATAAAATCTATACATCCTTTGGTCAGAGTAACTAAAACGTTCCCAGTACTCAATATACAATACATGTTATAATAATCCAAATACGGCTCACAATGCCTAAAATAAATAAATAAATAAAAATACAACCAAATACAAACTACACTTCTACACAACTGCAACTCCAAGACATCAAAAGCTCCACAGGAAATGTCCAAATACTAAACCTGCACAAGTGCATTCAACTACGTTTCATATAGAAACGCCCCCGAATGCATAACACACTCGGGTCAGTCACATGACTGGTATGAGTTAAACAAAACAATAAGTCTTAGGGATCCAACTTGAACCCGTAGACAACAAATTACACTACAACACTCTTGGGTCAAGACAGGTAGTTCCACACACATATCTGGACAATAGAGTAGTTTCCATTTATGTGGTGGCAAATAGTTTCTTGCCCAAAATCCAAAGTTACTACGAATTTCATACTTACCCATTTACTTATGGTGAGCCAAACCTGTAAAACGTTAGTGGGCCCACCATCCTGCAAATTGAATGATCATAGACCAAGCAAACAATTCCGCATACCAACCGTCCACATTCTAACTCCAAACGTCGCATTTATTATTTCACGCTTATCAGTCTTATGAAATAATCCATTTTCATTATTTATTAGCATTAGATTTATCTTTGTGTTCCCTAGGTTCACCCCTTGGCCACCCTCCATGGTACAGCCCACACATATATCCCATGTGTGCCCGGACATATTACCAACACCCACTCTGGTGCTAGTTTGGTTGGGGTATCAACCAAACCAGGTATACACACAGAAGGCCAGTCAATATGCCTAGACGTCTAACAAATAAGCCGAGCATAAGGCTTAGGCCAGCTTGATCACGAAGCCACTGGCAAAAGGGTACACTCAGCAAATCGAGCTACCAAAAAAAAACATATCACACAACGGGGAGCGGTGAACACTAAAGAACTATGTTGCACTTATTACTTATCGTTCGTATTATCCCCAATAATTGTAAATTTCACATTTATCACATAGTTCCGTCTTATCATCCAATCACATCTCTAACTTTTAAATGCATTCCAATTTTCTTACAATAAAGGGTTTTATCAATTAACCCATAACAATTCTTCCCTCAATAATTTTCAATCAAATTACAAGATTCCCAATATACTATTCAACGTATCTAATTTACTCCTTTATATCAAAATGACCACACAATAAGCTCAATTATTTCAGGTACAATAACCTCAACCCAACATTCAATATCAGCCTACAAGAAACACATAATAAAAAATTCACATTCTCATATCGTAAAGTATTATAACAATCGGTTCACAATATTTTCATCGGACTCAACGTTAATGACTATCACCCATTTTTTTTTTATAGCTCAACATTATATGAGAATTCATGTATCTATAAGTAATTTTCGTTAAGTCATACGAATGAATAAAAAAAACACAACTAATCATATTTCTCCAATGTCGTACATTTTAATATACTAAAAACTGCTACTGAAATCTTTAATTTTCGCCCAAACGGTGCAGAATTGGGAAAAACTCTATTAGACGAAAGTTGTGCAGAATCGCGTTTCCTACAGGCCATCGCGGACAAAATGTTCAAATTCAAAGCTATGATTTTCTAATAATTTTTTAAAGTTTCTGCAACTGTGAAAATAAAAATAAAACGAATTTTCTATTATTTATTCATTATCAAAATTATTCCCCTTTGTGTATTCATCAAATTAACGATCCACATGATCTATCCAAGTACACCGAGATCACAATCATAAAATCACACGAAGAAAATAAATATTTATATCATTCAATAATAACGAATGGGGATCCACACACAATTTAACATCAACCACAAAATTAATAAGAACTATTTGGATTCTCTTGCACACACACACACACACATATATATATATACATACGTGTATATATATACCCAAATATAAATTTTAACTCACCTAGTTGATCACAAATCAACCACCACGAATGCTTCGCAATTCCCCACGTGCTCACGAACCCGAGATCATTCTCCTTTCTTCTTCTTCTTCTTCTTCTTCCCTCTCTCTCTCTCTCTCTCTCTCTCTCTCTCACACACACACACACACACACAACACACGTCTGTTCTCTCTTTGGGTGGCTAGGGTTAATGATATAAGTATATATGTATTACACACATAGTATACTATATACATGCACAACTTATACAAATAACTCATATATACATATCAAATCCCGTTTTTTGTCTAATGGGCTCACAAAAGAGACTCATGTGGGCCCAAAATGCAGTACAAAGTGTTAAAATGAGTAGCCCAATGGGTACCCATGACCCCGGTACTAAGTTTTAATGTTAATTACATTATTTAACACATTCGCGGGCCTATAAACACTATATAACAAAAATACATGTCAACCCTTCACTTTTTTTTTTTTTAACAAATATAAATTTATAAAATTTAACTCCCAAACTAAACGCGCTCACTCATGATTTAATTGATACGTCCACCAAACACTTAAATTTTTCAAATACATGTCTTACATAGGTACACTCATATAACATTGCTAATTGAAATTTCAATAAAAATATTATTTAAACACTTACAAATTTTCGGGTTGTTACATCGCAGTAGCTATTTGTCCCATTTGGGACTCAAGCTTTGCAATGGATTGTGTATGAGAGTGCACTATTTGTGCTTGTGCTTGGACTTAAGTTTCTATGTTTTTAAGGGATGCCAACACCGTAGCCTCAAAAGCGTTATCCCTTTGAGGGTTAGGATTAGGAGGTAGGTGTTGGTATTGACTTTGTTGATATTGGGGTCGATAAGTATTAGGAAAATTGTTCGACATAGGATTATAGTTATTTCGTGAGAATTGTTGCATAGAATTAACGTGTTGCTCAACAAATTCCAGATATTGAGATGCAGAAGGACATGCAAAGATATTATGTGACGGTTCAGAACATAATGCACATACTTCTGAAGAAGGTGGATTTGACCTAATTCCCATCCTCATAAGTTGGTCAAGTTTTCTATTTAATTCTTGTATTTCAATTGATTGACTTGACTCAAACTTTACCTCACGCTTAGGTCGAAGGTACCCCTCAGAACGTACCGACACAGCCTGATGCATCGAATTCTCACTCAACGTTTCAAATATTTTCCAGGCCTCGTCGGCGCTTTTGTGTAGGAAGGTACCCGCACAAACGACATCGACGGTATTACGGACTGAGGGAATAAGTCCCTCATAGAAAACCTGTACCAACTGCCACTTAGGAACCTGATGATGTGGACACGAGCGTAACAATTCTTTAAATTTTTCCCACGTGTCATAAAGTGATTCCCCATCTTGCATCACAAAATTTGTTATAGCTTTTCTTATCTGATTAGTTCTTGTGATTGGGAAAAACTTTTGTAAAAATGCGTTGTGTAAGGCTTCCCAAGTTTTAATCGTGTTTGGCTCAAGTGATTGTAGCCAGTACTTCGCTTTATCCTTTAAAGAGAATGGGAAGAGACGCAGTTTTAATTCATCATCAGTGAAATTTTGGATTTTTAGAGTAGAGCATATATCTTGGAAATCTCCTAAGTGCTGATATGGATCTTCATTTATACGGCCATGGAAAGATGGAAGTAGCGAGATGGTAGACGACTTTATCTCAAAGTGAGATGCCGTCGCCTCCGGTAATTCGATACCTGCTTGTGGCGTGTAAGTCGTAGGAATAAAGTAGTCTTTAAGCAGAGGAGGTGGAGGTATATTAGGGTTAGGGTTATTATTGTTATTTTCGTTGTTTCCGTCAGCCATTTTAATCGGTTCAATTTTAAAAGTTCGAGTTCTCCTTAACCGTTTAAGGGTACTTTGAATTTCGGCCTCAAACAATGACGACGGAATCGGCGTTGATTCGTTGTCTTGCAACCTAGCTCTAGAAGCTTGGGTTGTGGACTTACTAATTCTAAGGGTACATTCAAGTTCAAGATCGATACAATGTAATTCAGATTTACTTGAACGCGTACCAAACATAAACTAAAAAGAAAATAAACTAAAATAAAGACTGACTAAAACAAAAATAAAATAAAATAAAATAAAAATAATCACGCAAGTAAGACAACAAGCAAGCACACAGTACTACTATGATGCATGAATATTATCCTGTAATGCAATGACCGCGTCAAGCCCAGCGCCCCGGGTTTCCTAGCTAATGCACGTGAACAATCATTCCTAACTAATGCAAATAGTGCGTTACAGCGCCCTGACTTACAGTGGTTTAAAGCGAGTTTCAAAAGAAATAATTTATTTTATTTTATTTATATTTTTTCGCGTAAGCTCCTTTGATGTGCTAAGCTATTCCTCCCGAAAACGTTAGAATTTGATGACTCGAAAAACTATAAAATAAAACAAAAAATTAGTGACTCAAAATAAAACAAAAAATAAGAAAAAGAAAACTAATGTAATATTTACAAATTAACTAAAGTAAGATTTTAAAACTAAAGGTAGTAATTTGCAATCCCCGGCAACGGCGCCAAAAATTGATCTTGTCAGAATCAAGATATAAAAAGTGTACTTTACTTTTCTAAGGATTTGTAGTAGTGAAAGTAAAGGTCGAACCCACAGAGATTGAATTACTACGACTCTTAATTTTAAAACTTAAATCTAATTAATTATAAAAACGATATTTTGATTTTGAATTTAATTAAACTAAGAACAATAAAATAAATCTAAATTATGAAAGCGATTAAAAAGTGTTTTTATAAATATGTTTAAAGGAACCTAGGATTGCAAATCCACCACTAGCTTCATAATAGGAATATTTATGCATTCAATTAGATTATTAAGTTGGATGATAATGGAGAATTGTAGCTACAAGCCCAATTCCTCCGTCAAGAAAATAACTATGGTTCAAGAACCAACATGATCCATCTTCGGTTAGCACGAATTATCCCACACTAAACTAGGGTTGTGGTATAATCCGTCTAATCTAGGCATGGACTATTCGGATACTTGATAGCACAATTCACTAAAGCACCATTACATGTAAATAATCTAAACAAGCACAGCAAGCATAGATCATTGAGCACATCACAGTCAAAATAGATCTAAGACAAGAATAAACTTTGAAAGTGATGATTTAATCAATTAGAAGCACGATTTATATATAAAAATCCTCGGAACATGTAATCATCATCCATACATAATAAAACTAAAATAAAAACATAAATAAAACCCTATTACTTGGCTAGGGTTTCATTGAAACCCTAGATCTAGGTTTAGTTGTCCATAGAATTGATGAATAGCAAGAGGTTGATGGAGGAGGCCACGGGAATCCTTGGTCTTCTTCTTCTTCTCCTTGCTTTTCTCTCTTCAAAATGGCTAAAAAAATATGTGTATATGGCTGTGTATAATGTTGTGTAATGATATGTAACACTCAATTTGATTTAGAATAGGATTTATATAGAGTTTGGAGTGATTTAGGAAGCTTTCCTAAGCCAAATCGCACTAAAACAGCTATATTTTGTAATCTGGACGTCATATGCACAAACCACCTTCGCTGGGCACTTTAATTTAACAAAATACGTGTTTTTGATTTTTGCACAGGTCGCTCGCGCGAGGTCCTTTTCGCTGCACTGTGTGACTTTCGTAGAATTGCGATAACTTTCTGCTCGGAACTCGGATTGACTCGCCGTTTGAAGCCAAGCGTCCGTAACTCGAAGATCTACATTTTATATCTCTGGAGAAAATTTTCAAATCCAAAGTATTCTTTGTCAAAAATGCAATTTTCCGAGACTGCTACTGCATTCAGCTTTCACCGGAATCACCGTTTGAGTCCAGAATGACTTCCAAAGCCACTAATCATTGAATTTTTGTGCATTTTCAAGTTAAAGCTCCAAAACCTACAAAATTTAGAATATTTATTAAAAAATAACTAATAACTACATGAAATGGACTAACAAAGCGTATTTTTAGAACTATAAACGACACTATTCGTCGCCGATCACTTCTTCTTGTCTTTCTTCTTACCTGCAATGGAGTAAATCTCCACTGCTCAGCTATATGATGAGTGCATAAGTCTAACATATGCAATATATAACAAAACATGCTTTAATATCTTAAATCACATAAATAGTCGCTAGGGAGAAAAATGCGCCTTCATCCGGTAGCGGCAAGTCCAAGCCTTAAACCGTGATGTCAATGGCTAGTCCAAGCCTATAACAATTACATCCACACACGTGCCATGGCAAGTCCAAGCCTTAAACCATGCACAGTAGCCGTCGCTACTAAAATTCTCAATCAACGAGAAGCTTACTCCGACATGAATTTGTATAAGACCCCCCTTTGACCCACATAGACAACTCAACGTGCTCGCGTAAATTTAGACATGCTTTTCACAATTGAGCAGTGCATAATTAACGGGCCTACAAATAACACATGGATTTTGCCCAGATCTCAATTTCGTCGTCGAAATATAAAACATGTATTTCTCTATATTTCACAAGTTAGAACTTCATACCTCGTGCGATTTCCCCCAAACTTTGAAGGATCGACTAGGAGGCTAATTAATCGTCGGATTTCGAATTTGAGACGATTCCTACAAGTTTTACTGGGTTTTCCCCAAAAGTCTAGAATTAAGATTTTTACACAAATTGGCCAAAAACAGCCTAAGTAGTATCAAAACGTAGATCTTACCTCCACGAGTTCAAATCTTGAATTTGGTGAAAATCAGACGGATGAAAGGTCGCCGATCGTCGTTGCAAAGCCTGTGGCAACAAATGCCCTTTCTCTTTCTTCTCTCAAGACATTTATGAAATTTTTTGAGAAATGAAATTTCATCCACCACTATTTATAGAAAAACTTCTCGGGAATTACGTTCACTACCCCGCGAGTTCTCAAAACTTCTAATTAACCAACGAAACGTCGCACACGTTCATTTTATGCCCTTATGAGTAAAAATTTATAATTTACAAAAGTTTTCAACTAAGTCTCGTTTGGTCCAAAATAACGTCCGAAAACTAAATTATGTGGAATCTCTACACAACCTACCTTTTTATTTAACGTGTCTCTCACGTCTCACCACAGCTCTCAAAATGATATCTAACAGTATCAAAATTACCAGAATTTACTCTACTCAGGTGAATTTACTATTCACAAAATAATAGATATCTCAAATAGCATTTAATTCATGTAAATGTCATTTAATCATGCCAATGTAACATGAAATACCATGTTCCTGTGTCCTCACTCACACCACACCATTGACCACAGTCAACCACTTATCCTCATTTATCATATATCAATGATAATTCATTAAATTTCATATCATTCATGACAAAACTATGGAATTCGGGAACGGGCATGACAACTCTCCCCTCCAAAAAGGAAGTTTGTCCCCAAACTTATACCTCATACGTCGAACAGATATGGATACTCATTCCTCATGCCTTCCTCACTTTCCCATATAGATTCTTCCACCGTGTGACTACGGCATAGTACTTTTACCATCAGAAACGTCTTAGTTCTGAAGACTTGTTCCTTTCGATCTAGAATCTCGACCGGTTGTTCCACATAAGGCAAGTCTCTCTGAATTTGTAACGGTTCTGGCACTAGGATCTTATTCACATCTGTCATGCATCGTCTCAACATTGATACGTAAAATACGTTATGCATATATGATAACTCAACTGATAAAGCCAATCGGTAAGCCACTGGACCTACCCTCTCTAGAATCTCAAAAGGTCCTATGAATCTCGGATTGAGCTTTCCCCTCTTTCCAAATCGTACAATGCCTTTCGTAGGCGATGCTCGCAAGCATATGAAATCTCCAACTTCAAAATTCATCGGTCGTCGTTTAGAGTCCGCATAGCTCTTATAACGGCTCTGAGCTACCTTAAGACGTTCCTGAATCAATTTCACCTTTTCGGTAGTCATTTGTACTATCTCAGGTCCAAACAACCTTCTTTCTCCAACCTCGGTCCAACAAACCGGTGATCGACACTTACGGCCATACAAGGCTTCATATGGTGCCATACCAATACTTGACTGAAATCCGTTGTTATACGCAAATTCAATTAACGGCAAGTGGTGCTCCCAATCATTTCCAAAGTCTAATACACACAATCTCAATATATCTTTCAAGGTCTGAATCATACGCTCTGACTGTCCGTCGGTCTGAGGATGAAATGCGGTACTGAAACTCAATTTCGTACCCATAGCTGTTTGTAAACTTCCCCAAAACATTGACGTAAAACTACTATCACGATCTGATACAATCACAACTGGGACTCCATGTAGCCTTATAATCTCTTTCACATACAATTCCGCTAATTTGGACAGCTTAGTAGTCTTAATTGGTAGAAAATGAGCTGACTTGGTTAATCGATCGACTATAACCCAAATCTTATCATTCTTATTACGCGATCGCGGTAATCCAGAAACAAAGTCCATCATGATTTCGTCCCACTTCCATTCTGACACTGGCAATGGCTGTAGTAACCCCGTGGGTACTTGTCTCTCTGCTTTGACATGTTGACATACCGAACATTCAGATACAAACTTAGCGACTTCAAGCTTCATACTCTTCTACCAGAAGTTTTCTCTCAAGTTTCTGTACATCTTATTACTTCGTGAGTGCACTGAATATTTTGTAATATGAGCTTCTCCTAGAATCTTCTCTTTCAAGGCTTTCACATTCAGTACACATAATCGATTTTCCAGTTTCAACGTCCCTCGTTCCAATACAAAACCAGGTCGTCTCCCCAAAGGTATCTCGTCTCTCATTTTGCACAAATAGACATCATTAAATTGTTTTTTCTTGATCTCATCAATAGTATCTGGGTGTGCTATGATCGCCATCATTAAGCTATCATTTGTCCCTGGAATCACATCCAATTCTAATCGTTCCATCTCCTTTACTAATTCTTTTTGTTGAGTTAGTTCGTCGGCTAAGTTCCTTGTCGTTTTCCGGCTTAGGGCATCGGCCACCACATTAGCCTTTCCCGAGTGATACTCTATCGAAAGATCGTAATCCTTTATCAATTCTAACCATCTTCTCTGTCTCATATTCAAATCCCGTTAGGTGAAAATGTATTTCAAACTCTTATGGTCTGTGAATATCTCACACTTCTCCCCGTACAAGTAATGTCTCCAAATTTTCAAAGCATGAATTACTGCAGCCAATTCAAGATCATGAGTCGGATAATTTACCTCGTGAGTTGGATAATTTACCTCGTGTAGCAATCACCTTGCCACCTTGCATAAGCACACATCCCAAACCTTGATGCGAAATGTCACTATAGATCATAAATCCTACGGTTCCGGATGGTATTGTCAGAATAGGTGCTCTTGTTAACCTTGACTTCAACTCCTGAAAACTGTCTTCACATTCTTGACTCCATTCAAAGGTAATCCCTTTTCTCATCAACTTGGTCATAGGTAAAGAAATTTTCGAGAAGTGCTCAATAAAACGGCGGTAATATCCTGCTAATCCCAAGAAACTTCGAATTTCAGGTACAGATGTCGGTCTTTTCCAATTTGATACAGCTTCTACTTTGTGAGGATCAACTGAAACCCCATTCTTGTCAATCACATGGCCAAGAAAAGTAATATTAGGAAACCAAAATTCACATTTCTTAAATTTTCCAACTAGTTGTTTCTCTTGCAATCTCTGAAGTATCAACCTCAAGTGGTTCTCGTGTTCCACCTCACTCGGTGAATAGATAAAAATATCGTCGATGAACACTATTATAAAGTCGTCAAGGTAGTCATTAAAGACTCGGTTCATAAGATCCATGAACGCGGCTGGTGCATTTGTAACTCCAAACGGCATGACTAAGAACTCATAATGTCCATAGCGCGTTCTAAAAGCAGTTCTCTCGACGTCTTTGGCCTTCACTTTTAACTGATGGTAATCTGATCTCAAATCTATCTTCAAAAATACTTGTGCCCCACGAAGTTGATTAAATAGATCATCAATTCTCGACAGTGGATACTTGTTCTTAATTGTCAACTTGTTCAACTCTCGGTAGTCGACGCACATACGCATTGAACCATCTTTCTTCTTTACGAACAACACTGAAGCTCCCTACGGCAAAATACTTGGTCGAATGAAACCCTTGTCAAGTAGCTCTTGTAGTTGGATTTTCAGTTCTTTCAATTCTATGGGTGTCATTCTATACGGTGCCTTTGATGCAGGTCTTGAGTCTGGCATAACCTTAATAGTGAACTCAACCTCTCTCTCAATAAGAACATCTGGTAGGTCATCAGGAAATTCATCTGGATATTCTTGCACTATCGGAATGTCTTCTACTTTTAATTCGGTCGCTGAGACATCAGTCACTGAACATAGGAATCCTTGACATCCCTTTTTCAATAATCTTCCCGCTCGGATGGCTGAAATCAAATACGGCGGCGGTATAACCCCACTCCCTTGGAAACAAAAGTTCCCATAAATCAATGATCGAAAATTAACCTCTTTCCGTTTACAGTCTATTGTGGCTTGGTTAAGAGCTAACCAATCCATTCCCAGTATCACATCAAAATGGTTCACCATAATCGGTATAAGGTCTACGGTCATCAACTTCTCGCCTAGTTTGATCTCACAGTTCTTATATATGATAGACGTCATTATTGATTTACTAAGTGGCACAGCAATAGACAGTTCATATCCTAACAGTGCCGATTCCACATTCAAATGTTCAACAAAAACATGCGATACGAATGAATGCGTAGATCCCGAGTCGACAAGTATGCGTGCTAAGTGTGAACATACAAGCACCATACCTGAGACTATTGTCTCTGAAGCAGTCATATCTCCTGGGTTCATCTGATATGCTCTTCCTTGACGTTGTTCAGTTCTTTGTCCCCCGTCATTGGATTATCTAGGCTTCGACCCACTGGAAGCCATAGAACTAGCTCCTTGCTGAGGATGCTTCCTCGTGCAATCCTTGGCTTGATGTCCAAAAACTCCACAGTCATAATACTTACCTATCATATTAGGAGTCGAATTAGCACTACCTCCTCCCTGATTCCTGTTCTGGGGTTTGGTCATGAAACATCGGCCTGAGTGTGGTCGGTTGCAAAGTGAACATAACAGTATGTTACTTGGCGTTCTCCTAAAATCACTGAAACTAGAACCAGAGCCTCTTTGAAACGGCCTCTTGAAAGATCCACCTTGGTTCCTATCCCCACTCTCATTGCCTCGTTTACCGTGATGATTCTGCCTCGACCTTTCCATTCCACTCTCGGCCACTAGCGCCGTTTGTTGTACTGCTGCCACAGTCGAATGTTCGTAGGTTTCCACCCTTAGACAAATATTTTCCCTTAAACCCTCTTCGAATTTCCTTGCCCTATCTTCTTCCTCTGGCACGGAACCCTTTCCAAATCTCAATAAAGCATTGTACTTGGAAGTATATTCAGTTACAGTCATATCTCCCTACTTCAAGTTATCAAACTCTCTCTTCTTTGCCTTGTAGGCGGCTCGCGGAAAAAATCGGCGATTGAATTCCGCCTTGAACCCCTCCCAAGTAATTGGTGCTCCTTGATCTAGAACATTTACCCACCAGTTCTGGGCTTCACCCTTCAGTACATCACGTGCATTTTCCATTTTCTCCCTGTCGTTCATCAGAATAGATCGGAAAATCCTCTCCATGTCCATAATCCAATGTTCTGCGCATGAAATTCCATTGGTTTCTTTCGAGCGAATTGTTCGGATACGGATCTTATGCCTCTAATTTCGGGTGCGGGTGCATGCACTACAGTTATTGGTTCCACTTCGATTTGGGGCGTGGGAGGCAGTCGCTCCACTATATTCCGTATCATTTCCCCCATATTCCCCATCATTTCTGCCATTTCATTCATACGGCGAGTGTGTGGCGATAGTTCTCGCTCTTCGTCACTCATGATTACAATCCTGTAGTTCTCAATGCATAAATACTATGCATGTACAACAATAACAATAGCATGCATGTAAAACAACATACATATGCATCAAACATCTCTAATATGTATGAATGCAATCTAGTACATGTGTTAAATCACTCAACACTCCACTCGTCGTCGAACGTTCCCAAACTTTTGTTACCTATAGCTCTATTACCAATAAATGTCACGACCCATCCCGCTACGCGCGGAAATAGGACACGTGGCACGCCATCAAGGCTTATCCAGTTCCATTAAAGTCAAATACCAGCGAAAAACATTATTAAAATCCATTAAAATCGGAGTTATAAAAAGTTTTGTTCAATTGAAACCTGTCCAAAAGACACAGTTTTGAAAACAGAGATTCAGTCGACTGTGCTAGGGTCCAGTCGACTGTGCCTGGCAGAAACTAAAACTCGTATTTCTCAACAGAGGTCCAGTCGACTGATTAGGGAACCCAGTCGACTGACTTGGTTACTATTTGGATCAGTAGTTAAAATCTACAATGGTCCAGTCGACTGAGGTATGGTCCAGTCGACTGCTTCTAATACTATTCACTTTCAGTGTCTAAACCCCACGGGATTCAGTCGACTGATCCATGGTCCAGTCGACTGCTCCCCTGCTGGGCAGCCCTGTGTAAAATATTATAACTCGTGCTTCTCCACATCAACAATAAACACAACCACCACTGAAATGCAACGTCTTAAAACACAACTATAGGAGTTCAATTACAAGATTTCCATACTACGGAACTAATCCATGATTCTATTACAACATTTTACAATCTACAAATCCTTACACAAGTTTAGGATTTACAACAAAAACACATACAATTGTGGTTCCCCGGCGTTCCTCGGCCTCACTCATCACGCTTCTTCTTGTCTTTCTTCTTACCTGCAATGGAGTATATCTCCACTGCTCAGCTATATGCTGAGTGCACAAGTCTAACATATGCAATATATAACAAAACATGCTTTAATATCTCAAATCACATAAATAGTCGCTAGGGAGAAAAATGCGCCTTCATCCGGTAGCGGCAAGTCCAAGCCTTAAACCGCGATGTCAATGGCTAGTCCAAGCCTACAACCATTACATCCCCACAAGTGCCATGGCAAGTCCAAGCCTTAAACCATGCACAGTAGCTGTCGCTACTAAAATTCTCAAACAACGAGAAGCTTACTCCGGCATGAATTTGTATAAGACCCCCCTTTGACCCACATTGACAACTCAACGTGCTCGCATAAATTTAGACATGCTTTTCACAATAGCGCGTGCATAATTAACGGGCCTACAAATAACACATGGATTTTGCCCGGATCTCAATTTCGTCGTCGAAATATAAAACATGTATTTCTCTATATTTCACAAGTTAGAACTTCATACCTCGTGCGATTTCCCCCAAACTTTGAAGGATCGACTAGGAGGCTAATTAATCGTCGGATTTCGAATTTGAGACGATTCCTACAAGTTTTACTGGGTTTTCCCCAAAAGTCTAGAATTAAGATTTTTACAAAAATTGGCCAAACACGGCCTAAGTAGTATCAAAATGTAGATCTTACCTCCACGAGTTCAAATCTTGAATTTGGTGAAAATCAGACAGATGAAAGGTCGCCGATCGTCGTCGCAAAGCCCATGGCAACAAATCCCCTTTCTCTCTCTTCTCTCAAGATATTTATGAAAAGTTTTGAGAAATGAAATTTCATCCACCACTAGTTATAGAAAAACTTCTCAGGAATTACGTTTACTACCCCGCGAGTTCTCAAAACTTCTAATTAACCCACAAAACGTCGCACACGTTCATTTTATGCCCTTACGAGTAAAAATTTATAATTTACAAAAGTTTTCGACTAAGTCTCGTTTGGTCCAAAATAACGTCCGAAAACTAAATTATTTGGAATCTCTACACAACCTACCTTTTTATTTAACGTGTCTCTCACGTTCTCACCACAGCTCTCAAAATGATATCTAACAGTATCAAAATTACCAGAATTTACTCTACTCAGGTGAATTTACTATTCACAAAATAACAGATATCTCAAATAACATTTAATTCATGTAAATGTCATTTAACCATGCCAATGTAACATGAAATACCATGTTCCTGTGTCCTCACTGACACCTCACCGTTGACCACAGTCAACCACTTATCCTCATGTATCATATATCAATGTTAATTCATAAAATTTTATATCATTCATGACAAAACTATGGAATTCGGGAACGGGCATCCAAATAGAGAAACGATATAAGCCGATTTTCCAACTTGTAAAAACATATATAATTGACACTGAATGGTATGATATTGAGCACAATAATACACAATTTGGAGAGATAGATAACGATCTCCAGAGTTCTTTCCTAATTGTTAGAACATTTGAAATTTGCAGATTCTTGAACTTTTCCTTGTCAAATTCAATGGGTACTTTAATTTAGTATGATACAAAACATTTTCCAAAGCAAGCAATTAATAGAGCTAGCTAAATTAGCCAAAGCAAAGCCTATCTACCCAAAACTACACTGATACTATTAAGTCACCAGAAGTTAAGCCAAAGCAAAGCATTGTTTTGAAGATAATAACGTCAAATCTAGGTTAGCGGTGAATGTACTAAAGTATATACTCAGCGTGTGAAAATACAGAGAGTGCAATGTGTAATAGAAAGGAGCTACGTGGGTAAATTCAAATTATAAGGAATGAAAATAATGAAGCACAAGCTCAAAAGAATGCTGTTAAAGAGAGAAGAGGTAGAGAGAGAGAAATGGGAATTGTTACCTTAAGAGAGAAAGACCAGAGATCTAGAATGCGAGCTGAACATAAGCATCTCTTTATTTATTTTTCTACTAATAAAGGGAAAACATACAAAATTAGAGATAAACAACATAGACGAGACCATTTGCGATAGCTATTTTGGGGTCAACAATCATAAACATCGTCAAATGCATTATGCTCTTGTAGTCAATCTACCAAACAGTTGTTGTGCATGTAAATAAAAACCAAAATGCTGAGCAACACAAGCAAAAAACAAAATGCAAAACATATCCAAATAGAGAAACGATCTAAGCCAAGTTTCCAATTTGTTAAAACACATATCTACTGCAATTTTGCAATTCAGCCATCCCCAAAAAAAATCAGGAAAATTTTTGACTTGAATATCCTCAATTTCATTTCCGCAGAGTTAGTTTTAGAACAATGGAAGAATTAGAGTACCCATTTCAATATTCCTTCCTTTTTCGCAACATTTGTATTTCCATAGACTGGGTTTCTTACTTATATTAGCGTAAACCCAAAGAGCATATGTTAATTTGTGTTCAAAGCTGAAGAAAACCAAAAACCATATGTCAATTTGGGCTCAAAACTCAAGAAAACCAAAATGCATGTGCATGTGATCCTAACCTCTATCCATACCTGCTGCACTTCCAATTCCCTAGCCTATCCACACCAACAATGGAACAATTAAAGTTAAGCCCTCAAAAATTAAAATCGACAATGTATACAAACATTCTAGATGAAGAAGAAGAAGAATAAAAGATGATTCAAAACCCACCTCCATCCTCTACTTCAATTCAATCTCGAGCTAGATCTTTTCTGAGTACTGATTTGTTTGTAGAAGTCGCCAACAAGTGTAAGAATGCTTCAGCCAAAAGACCTACGTGGAAGCAGGAGAGAGATCGAAGAGGCGACGTGTGCGCCTGAACTCCTATCAAACAGTAACAAACACTTTGGACAAACAACCCAACATCAAACAACCAAATACCCATTCACAGAAGAAGCAAAACAAAAGAAACAGGGGCAAAATAGTAAATTCAACGCTTTATAAATAGTAATCAACAGTAACTCTCAAATTTTCTTTTTATATAGTTAGATATATATATTATATAATATATATTTTACACGCCGCCGCCTAACACTATGACACACACACACGTTTGTTTGCTTTTTTTTTTTTTTAAACAAGATGACGATGGGAGATGCTATGGTGCATCTCAACTCATAACAATTCGATACTATTCACACTTACAACCCCCAATATTCTTAAGACTTAATTATAAAACCCGCTACTAATTACATTAACTATCAAATATCTAAGTGGGTCTATATCTATGTCATGTATGAGCCCCAAACGTGGTCCCAAATATCATATGAAGGCACTAATTACTAATTAGCCTACCAATTATGTCATGTGTCCAATTACGCCCTCACAAGGGTACCCAAACTGGTCTCATAAATAATCATGAACAATAATAGAATATTAAAGCAATTAACATTTTATCAATAAAATAATCATATGGCATCAACTTGTATTATAATGTACACATTCACAATTGCATGTCTATCATTTAATCACATAGATGCACATTTATGCAATTTATATTATCCAGACCTCTCTTGAGTCCCACTTTCAATTCTGTCCCACCTCTAGTGGAACTTTCAACTGTGTCCTCTTCCGAACACTTATCATAACGGGGTGACTGAAACTCACCCAAATCATCACATGCAATTATTTATATTAATTAATGCATGTCAAAATAAATACTAACACCATTTTCTGGGAACAGGTATTACAGAAATTCATAAAACATTGAGGCAATCTAGTCTAATTAATGACAATTTCTCACAAATTTATTAGATTTATCATCAGCTAGTGACAATTTCTCACAGTTCTGGTTATTATAACAAATTGAACAATGATGATTCAATGTGTTTCTCACTTTAACATACTGATCATGTACAATATCTCATTTAAATTAGAAATGAAAGAAAAAAAACACAAATTTTTACACCAAACAAAAACAGAAGTGAGAAGTTCTCACTTTTTATACAAACTCAACCATTCACACAGAGAGTAGATCCAAAAAACGTGAGAATTTTTGGTGAGAAATTTCTCACCTTTTTTTTTTGCTTCATTTTTAAAAAGAATTTTCTCACCTTTTTTTTGTAAGAAGTTTTACAAATACATATTTTTGTAATATCATCAACAAAATTACAATTGATGGGAAGAAGGAAAAAGGGGGGGGGGGGGGGGGGGGGGGGGGGGGGGGGGGAATTGTGACTGAATGATGTATAACAAAGTGAGTAATTTCTTATTCTTGTTTTCACAGTCAGTTTATTCACGGGGATTTTTGTAAGAAGTTTCTCACCTTTTTTTTTTGGTTCATTTTAAAAAAAAAAATTCTAACATTTTTTTGTAAGAAGTTTTACAAAGACAAATTTTTGGAATATCAACAAAAAAAAAATTACAATTGATGGGAAGAAGGAAAAAAAAAGGGGGTGGGGGTGAAGCAAGCACTCTTTGGGAAGCATTCGCCGGAGCATGTCAAGACATCTCTGATGATTGTGTTGTGTTGTGTGACGCCCCGCAAAAATAAAGCATATTTTTATTAAAAAAATAAAATGAATTACACTTTGATTCTTTAAAATAAAAGTACAATATTTATTTAAAACTCCCCACAGGCCCATATTCTTCACAGATCTCCTATATCATCCTTAGCCTTATCTCCCTTCCAGGCTTCGGTTACCGGCACTGCCTACATCTAAAAACCACACCGGAAAGTATACAATATGACATGAATAATAAAGGCTCAAAAGGATAATGACAAACAAATAAATAGAACGACATCAAATCAATTGACCAGACTCACAACCCAACTGCTCACACTACCCAAACGCTCATACCAATAGCATCATACCAGGTTCCTCTTGGTCACACAGCAAAGGCCACCAACCTCACCTCACCCGTCTCCAGTACGTCGGTCCCTAGGGCCTGTTGGTAGGTGCCCCCCCCCTCATGACCCTTTAGTCCCATAGCACTTAGCAATAAACAAATACACTTTGATTCCAAATGAAAGCACAACATAACTTCAAAAAGAGTACAAGTAGAGATAACAAAGAAATACTCCGGAGAATTTAGAAAGCATATTGTACACAACCCGGTACCTAGAGATGATGTTGAGCAACATCCAAACACTTCTCTTCTTCTTTCTTTTCTATCTCGGCCTAACTCTCTCTTATTATTTTTCCCTTCCTTTCAACAACTAATGGGAGGGGTTTTTATAGGAAAAGGGGGAAGGCCACTAATATGTATATATATTATACATAACACCTCACAAGACACCTCATAGGACACATCACAGGACACCTCACAAAGCACTCAAGCACATGACACCTCACAGGACACCTCACAAAACACTCAAGCACATGACACCTCATAGGACACCTCACAGGACACCTCACAAAACACTCAAGCACATGACACCTCATAGGACACCTCACAGGACACCTCACAAATGCATATGGATTGGGTAGTATAGTTTAGGAAATCTAGTTAGGAAAATATTATCTTTCATTATAATTATTTTTCTTGTAATTAAATTATATAATTAAAAAGTCGTATAAATACAAAAGCGGATATTTTCTCAAAATGACTAAAATTGAGATATCTTCTAAATAGAGAATAAAAACTCTTAACCTTCAATACGAATAGCAAATCATTTAACATTACGCAACTTTTCCCAAAAATTACATTTTTAGTTCATAACTTATAAAATTGGAAAAATGACCAAAATACCCATATGACCAATTTTCGCTAAAATCGCACACGAAGTCTAAATCGTCAATTTAAACATAAAAATACGGGTTACTACATGTTGATCGATGGCTTGGTGTTCCGAGATGGATGGTTGATGATGATAAGGAAAAAGATGATGCTGACGATGATGATGAGCCTTCTTCCATGTTTAAGCGTATGGAGGTTGAAGCCTATGATGCACAGAATCATGGCCGGTCCTGAGTATTTGGTGGCCCGGGACGAACTATTAAAAGGGAGGCCCTTATATGAGGGTTCAAGGGTAGTGCCCCCGAGACGATTTTTTGGGGTCTACTTATACATAATTGGCAATTTTTTAGGGTTTACTTAGACATAATTGGTGATTTTTTAGGGGTCTATGAGTCTATTTGTAAAACTTAAACATTGTATGGTATCTTTCAAAATTCTAGAGGGGTCAATTTCTAAAACTCAATAAATTTTTACACTAAAAGTGTAATTTTCAAAATTCTAGAGCCTTCGCTTTTGAGTTTTATATACATGCATATCAATATATATGTAGTTGATGACACTAAATTGGGCCTTGGGGGATGTCTAAATGTAAAATAGTAAAAATCTCAAGGTAAAAATGTAATTATAAAAATTGCATGGAGGCCCTCAAGATATTGTGAACTTTTGTGGCCTGGGGCGGTTGCCCCTTTTGTCCCCCTGTGGGAATCTGTATTTCAACTTTTAGAGAGAGAGAGAAATTTGGAGGAGGATTTAGATGATAGTTATCACACACACACACACACACACACACACACACACACACACACACATATATTATAATATAAAGGTATTTTGGCCCTCAAAATAGGTAAGAGACTAATTATTAATTGTGTTATACTAGCGACCAATTTCTAAAAATGGTGGTTATAATAGACTATATATTAAGTATCCCATAAATCTATGCAGTTATCCTTCCAAAAAATCGTCAGAGGAAAATTTTCAATTGTAAAAGAAAAAAAGGGATAATTAGAGTTAATCCATTTTAGAATACATTTTTTTAAGCATTAGGTCCAACAATAATTTTTTGGGTAAATATCATTGACCTCCCCTGAGGTATGACTTAATATCAAAGACCTCCCTTAGGTTTTGAATAATATCATTGACCTCCCTTATTTTCAAAACCTTGTATCACTGACCTCCCCTCCGTTAACTTCCGTTAACTCTGTTGCTGAATCTGAGTCTTGTTTGGCAAACAAGCTTCTGCTTCTGCGTTTGGCATTCTATAATTATGTCACAAACAAACAGAGCCCTTACTTTTGTTTATTTAGTTTAATAAATATAATGCTTTGGTTTAAGTTGTTTTAAAAATAAATTTTGATATATATTTAATTGTTTGAAATTCTGTAAAATAGCAAAATAATATGTCAATTTTCCAGTATTAATCCTAGATTTATTTAAATGTCTTAATAAGCATTTTAATTAAATAAGTAAAACTAATTGACTAAAAATAATCACATTCAATATTGATGGGACCACTTCAACATCCTCCAATCTAAAAAATCTATTGGATCTATTGCAACATGTATTTGAGAAGTATTTGGAATTCGAAATTTGGGAAACACTTGGGAAGCATTTGGGACTTAGGCTTAGTTTGGCCCCCATTTTGGTGCTTCTCCTTTTTTAAAGTACAATTTCATATTAATTTATTTGGTAACTAGTGTATGAGCTTTGCAAAAATTGAACTTATGACTTTTTTGCGGGGAGCTTTTAAATTTTCTAGAATGGAATGGAGCTTTAAAAGCTCAAGATTGTTTTTTGGTTTCATGATGTTTTTTTGAAGAGTAATGTGTCACTTGTACAAAATTATCAAACAACTTAATAATAAATTTCATAAGCTATCTTTTCAAAGCCACGTGGGGGCTTTGTCAATGTGCGTACATTTTTAGTCAATTAGTTTTACTTATTTAATTAAAATGCTTATTATGGATTTTAAATAAATCTAGGATTAATACTGGAAAATAGACATAATATTTTACTATTTTACAGAATTTCAAACAATTAAATGTATATCAAAATTATTTTTAAAACAACTAAAACCAAAACATTACATTTATTAAACTAAATAAAACAAAAGTACGGGCTCTGTTTGGTTGTGACATAACTATAGAACGCCAAATGCACAAGCAGAAGCTTGTTTGCCAAACAAGACTAGATTCAGCAACAAAAGTTAACAGAAGTTAATGGAGGGGAGGTCAGTGATACAAGATTTTGAAAATAAGGGAGGTCAATGATATTATTCAATACCCAGGGGAGGTGTATGATATTAGGTCATACCTCAGGGGAGGTCAATGATATTTACCCTAATTTTTTTTTAGTGAAAGTCCCTCAATACCCGGGGGAAAAAAATCCCAACGAGTCTGAGAAATTTCACAAACTTTTCTTGTGAAATTTCTCAATCAAAACTTAGAAATGTTTGAGAAATTTCACTAGAAATGTTTGTGAAATTTCTAAAACTCGTTGAGATTTTTTTTGCCCAGAGTTATATTAAGGGACTTTTCACTAAAAAAAATTTGTTGTGTCCTTTAACCTATTACTTTTCCTAACGGGGGACTTAACACTAATTAAACCTAGAAAAAATTGCTTAACAGTTGGCTAAAAATATTATTGTTGCAGTTGTAAAAATAAATAATAAATAAATAAGTGGTTGTACAAGTTTCCTCTCCCCACACACAGTGTGTGGCACATAATTTAAGGGAATTCATGTCATTTTATGCATGCTTGTCAAGTTATTTTAGTTAATTAGTCAAAATTAAGGGTAACAATGTCATTTGAGTTAAAAATTTGCTGAAGTCACAACATTTCATCCATTTTGATTAACTTCCGTTAATTGAAGGGAGGTCGGTACGTGATACCAAATGTAAAAATAAGGGAGGTTTTTTGATATTTATCAAAATTCATTAGAGGTCTCTGATATTAAGTCCTACCTCAAAGGAGGTCAGTGATATTGGCCCTCTTTTTTTTTGGTCACTACGCTTTTTTTTTTTTAAAGATTATTTAACGTATACGCTAATTTCTTGATATTGTAGAGATAAAATGATTTTTTTTTTCCATTATGGTATTTAGAACATTGGTATGTCATACAACTCTCTATTTGACATTTTTATCACGAAAAACAGAAGTAGCAAGGAAAACAATGACCAAACAAGATACACTGAGAATTTATCGCGAGTCACCTAACGAGCAGGGGCGAAGCTAGAAATTTTGGTCAGGGGGGCCTAGGCTACACCGGGGTTCGAGAGCAGTGCTTCCGAGGCGATTTTTTTAGTATCTGCTTCTACATAATTGACATTTTTTTAGGGTCTACTTATACATAATTGGCCATTTTTTTGGTATCTACTTATAATATGAGTCTATTTGGTGACACGTAAATATTGTATGGTATCTTTCAAAATTCTAGGGGGCTTATTTCTAAAACTCATAAAATTCTTATACAAAAAGTGTAATTTTTAAAATTCTAGGGGCCTTTGCTTATGAGTTTTATATATAAGTATATCAATATATATGTAGTTGATGACACTAGATTGGACTTTGGGCCCATTTGAGGGCCTAAACATGAGTTGAGGGGGGGCTAAACATAAGTTGAGGGGAGCCTAATGTGGGTTACAATTTTTTTTTTTGTTGGGGGGGGGGGGGATATATATGTAGTTGATGACACTAAATTGGACTTTGGGCCCATTTGAGGGCCTAAACATGAGTTGAGGGGGGGCTAAACATAAGTTGAGGGGAGTCTAATGTGGGTTACATTTTTTTTTTGGGGAGGGAGGGGGGGCGTTGGGAGGGGACCTAATTTTAAATATATAATTTTTTATAGGGTAAAATTTTAACGAGCTACGTTCAAGTATTATTATGAACTATAGTTACAAAAGGGTCTCTCAACTCATCATCTCACTTGGTGTCTCAATGCAGTGACTAAATATATCTCTTCATATAGAGTTAAAAGACAAAGCCAAATCTCTTTATGACATTATAATTGTTTTTCTTTTTACCACATAAGATTCTCTACAATTGCTATTTTTTTTTTTTTGTTTTTTAAAAAATTTTTGCAATTGATTTTAATATTCATCAATTGAATGTGTCCCTCTCTTTTCTCAACCACCTTCTATTTCCAATGCCTCTCTCTCTCTCTCTCTCTAGATATATATATACACACATATACACTGACACACACTCATATATAAACGTACAAACATAAATATAGATATGTATATATTTCTTTTTTGGGTAATACTTGGGACACAAACAAACACACAACCTTTGGGACACAACCCAAATAATGTGTCTATCTCTCTCCTGTGATGTCACAGGAGAGAGATAGACACATTATTTGGGTTGTGTCCCAAAGGTTGTGTGTTTGTTTGTGTCCTAATCTTTACTCTTCTTTTTTAGATAACATGTATATATATATATATTTCTACAATATAAAAGTGAAAAAAAAAAAAAAGAAAAAAAAAAAAGAAGAAGAAGAAGAAGAAGATACTTCCTCATTATGGCACATGGCAATTTCTCTATCTAAAATATTTACTATATCTATTGTACATATATAAAAGCCAAAGCAATATATATTATACATATATAAAATTAAATTTATGCTTTAAAAATTATGGGGGAATTACTGTAAAGGACAAGTATGAAACACTTGTTAAGTTTAAACACAATTTAAAAGTACACTTAACAAAAATGATAAAAAGTTGACAGTTGGTGCTCGCACGGTATAAGTGCGCGCACCATAATATCTCCCATCACAATCACCTCAACCCCCACGCGCCACACACACGCGCACACGCGCTCCCACGCGCGCGGCTTCCTTTGCCAGACTGCTCGCACCATGCGAGCAGTGTACCGTATCATTTCCAATTTCGAAAAAAAAATTTAATCATTAAACATCCATAACTTTTGACCTACAACTCCATTTTTCACAAATTTTATACCGTTGGAATCGTGTCGACGAGAGCTACAAAACTAGTGTCATTGTTGATATGTTTTGAGAAAAAAAAACTTCATATTTTTACATACATGAATAATAAATGAAATTTCACTTGATATACATAAAATATTAAGTGAAATTTCACTCCATTCTAGAGCTTTTAATAGCTCTCCCCAAAAAATCCCTACGTTCAATTTTTCCAAAGCTCATAAACTAGTTACCAAATGAATTAACATGAAATTGTGATTTAAAAAAGGAGAAGCACCAAAATGGGGGGCCAAACTAAGCCTTAATGAGGTAGCAATGACTTTATTGCTATTCGTCTTTTTTTTAAAAAAAAAAAAATTTCTCAAAACATATAAATTTGGCATACATAAATATTAAGTAAAAATTCACTGAACCCGTTCATGCCTTCTTCCTGAAAAACTTGAAGTTAAACTTAATATTCGTGTACTCGTTCATCGAGATTTCGCTTAGTATATCAAGTGAAAACTCACTGACTATCCCAAAAGTCGCTAGAAGTAACTCTCTAGAGTTTAAGGTCTAATTTGATACTTGCTTTGTTAAAAAGTCCCTCTAATGTCAGTTTAAGTAAAATTTCACTTAATATTCATGTACAAGTTCAGTGAAATTTCACTTAATATTCATGTATGCCAAGTGAAATTTCACTCTTTTTTTTTTCTTTCATATCAAACAATGCATATTTCGTTTTAAAAAAAAATCAAATTTCACAAATCAATTATAAAACATAGTTTTTGTTATTCGTCTTTTTAAAAAAAAAAATTTCTTCTCAAAACATATAAATTTGACATACATAAATATTAAGTAAAAATTCATTGAACCCGTATATACCTTGTTCCTGAAAAACTTAAAGTTAAACTTAACATTCGTGTACTCATTCAGTGAGATTTCACTTAGTATGCAAGTGAAAATTCACTAACTATCCCAAAAGTTGCTAGAAGTAATTCTCTAGAATTTAAGGTCTAATTTGACACTTACTTTGTTAAAAATTCCCTCAAGTGTCAATTTAAGTAAAATTTCACTTAATATTCATGTACAAGTTCAGTGAAATTTCACTTAATATTCATGTATGCCAAGTGAAATTTCACTCTTTTTTTTTCTCTTTCATATTAAACAATGCATATTTCGTTTAAAAAAAAAAATCAAATTTCACAAATCAATTATAAAACATAGTTTTTCAACCCAAACAAATGCAAAATTCTTGTGAAATTTTACTAAAACTCTCCTTAGGAACAAAGTGAACATTCGGTTTTTTTTTTCTCACAACATATAAACTTGGCATACGTGAATATTACGTGAAAATTCAATAACCCATACACGAATATTATGTGAAAATTCTATTAGGTTCATCTGGAACATGGTATGTAAAAATAAGAGTTTTTTTTTTCTTTTGCTCAAAAGGTATCAACAGTGGTATTAGTTTTGTAGCTCTCGTCGACACGGTTCCAACGATATAAAATTTGTAAGAAACAGAGTTGTAGATCAAAAGTTATGGAGGTTTAAAGTTTAAAAAAACATTTTCGAAATGGATATCATATGGTACAGCCATTCACACGGTGTGAGTGGCTGAAGGAATCTTGCGCGCGAGGCGCTTGGGCAACGTGAAATCTTCTATTGTGCATGCACTTATACAGTGTGAGCACTGACTTAGATTCCTTTTGTCATTTTTAAAAAATGGTCAAACCAATTAGAGTTTTAAACTTTTGAGGGTTACTTGTAGGAATTTTCTAATAATTTTCTACTCCCTCCGTCCCATTTTATGTGTCCCCCTTTCTATTTTGGTATGTCCCAAAATTGTTGTCCACTTTCCTAAATTAATATATAAATTTTACTTATTTTCCCAAATTGCCCTTCCTTACAACCAATACCAAAACAAAACAAAAAAGAAAGTGCAATGATTATGGGCAATTGTGGAAAGTAGGTGTAGATTCTTTTTGTCCCCTTAAATAGTTGGATTCCCAAAAAGGGACACATAAAATGGGACGGAGGGAGTATAAAATTATTTACATTGCTCAAAATTCTTTGTGACTATAGCCCTGCTGGGGAAAGCTTCCGCAATTGTCTTATTTGTGCATAAAAAAACCCATTTCTAATTTTTCTTATGGTTATCCACAATATGTTGTTCTTATTACGACGAAGAAAAAGCGGATATTAGAGTTCTTAATTGAATCTTCTAAGTATGGTTCAGAGAGGTTGACGAAAAAAATTGCCTAAAATTTGTAGGTTCTATAATATGGTTCAATGCGTAAGTAGAAGATACTTTCAAAAATATTATTGTTGCATCTACACAGAAATTTGAAAGTTTATGTTAATATTTAATTTAGCATGTATTAGTATTTTTTTGACAAATTTCCGTACATTTGCATATGTTATCGACTAGTGCCTTTAAATGGGCAAAGAAACCCTTTCTTTAGGAAACTTTCCACTTGCATCCTCACTTGAGTGGATCGTACCAGAAGGACTCTAGATTCCAACTTCGCTCCTGCGATCCCAAATCCACTTGACGAAACATGCTTGCCCCAACGAGATTCAAGTCTCTTTATTCCTTCATTCAAGACACCCGAGACGCTCAACGTGGAATCAGTCTAACAGATTACACAAACCCAATGGTTACAAACTTATGCTACTTAATTGGGCTTAATTTGTGATTGTTATGGGCTTTCCAAGAGTCATACTCTTGAGCTTATAGATACAGCCTATACAGGCAGTAGGCACATTATACGATGACACAACCTGGGTATAAGTCCATTACATAGCATACGTGCACGTGCTAACATACTAAACTTGCTCATTTATATTCTCTTTTAAATTTGAGCATACGAAGTTATTGGGTGAAACTTCCGTCAATTCCAAATGTGTGGATCGAAGAAGACTATGATGAGAGGCTGGGATTTTTGTATTCAAGAGGTGACGCGTTATTTTTATTGCTCCGGATGACAAGTATTTAAGAATTATAAATCGTCTAAAAAAGAGCGACCTTGTACTTTTCTTAACCCAATGCTTATACTTTTCATGGTACGATATATAATCCAATTTTATCATAAATGAAGGTCAAATATTTTATTCTTGAATTACTAAGAAAAGTATTTTTCTTTGATGGCTTTATTCATAATTTTATATTTGAATTGTAGGTGGGGCTTCCAACACTAGAAGTCTATTTTTTTTTTTTTTTTTTTCTGATCAAAGTACTTTAAAAAAAAACACTAGAAGTCTATATTCTTCAACTTAACTAGGGTTACATGTCCTATGGTTTGCCACTTTTAACTTACCCCCGTATTTTAAATTTTGATACTAATAATCCCCGTGTCAGACTAACAGACTAAAGTGTAATAGTTAATTTTTTTCATTCAATTTAACGGTCTTACACTTATGAGCTCTAATTTGAAGGATGAATTATCTCTTTTGCGCCTAAAGCCACTTTAAAAAGGGTAATAAGCCATAGGCCATTTTCGATGGATCAAGCACAACCTGTATCAAGAAAACCCAATGAATCGAAGGTATATTCTTAATGCTGCTGTGAATTCTTTTGAGGTTATTTCAACTTTAATCGTTACAATTTGGTCTAAACCACATGAGTATTGGTGTAAAAATTTTAAGCATCTAGGGTAAGTCAAAATGGGCAAAACCATTGCTCTAAGAGCATCGTAGTGGTGTATGAAAAACTAAGATAAACTTAAGGTAAGCTCTTGTATAGGTTTGGTGCACATTGTAATGGTGTAAAATGGGGGACGGCACTCACACAGCCATGAGAATGGTAGACAGCACAGTGTGTGTCGTGAGGATGGTGGCCGGCACACACTAAGCTGTGAAGTTTTGTATTAAAGAGGTAGAAGGCACAGTGTGTGCCGTGAGATGGTGGCCGACATACACTGTGCCTGTCACGCCCCGGAGTAGCCAAAAATAGGAAAATTTTAAAATTTCCTTTTGGGACCCGTAGGAAATGACGAGTTACATAAAACTGACCTGTCCGTGCAACATATTAACATAATTATATATCAGAGTAAGGCATTGCAAAAGCGTCTAATGGTATTCATGGGGGAACTTAAAGTGTTTGCTACTTAGGCTATTACAGAAGTTCCAAATGAAAACCACAAAAGATTAGTTTGGGCAATCGACGCCACTTAAATTATTACATAACAAAAGATAGCTATTTAAAACATAAAGGAAGTTTTAATACGAAAGTAGGCCAGAGTCCTTCTTCTAGCTGGCAAACCCGTAACCTTCGTTATCATACTCTTCCTGATAGTCTGCCTCAGGATCACCTTCCTGATAGTTCCCATCTTGAGGATAGTGATATTCATCTTCAGGATTACCTTGATAGTCCTCTTCATTATAACCTAGATGTAAAATGTCCAGGGCAGGGAAGGAGCCGTTAGCTTTTGAAGCTAAGTGAAAATGTCTTAACCGATCACTCCTAATACATTTAAGGATATACAGGTACAACAATATCTTGAAACAACATTAATGAACATATGACATGGTAGTATGACGACACAATGCAGTATCGATATATTCGACTTTCACTTCAACCATGGACACCACAACTGACTCATGTAACTTGTTACATTACCAGTGTAACGCCGTTGGCTTAGAGTAGAATGATTACGTTGCTATCGTCGCCTAGCAGGGCCTTATAGCAAATTTTGGTTTTAAAAGAGTGTAATCATTGGACTTTTAGGTCCTCGTGACCTTGTCGGGAGAATAGAATAGTTACAGCGCTATTGTCGCCTAGCAGGGCCCTATAGCATTAGAAAGGTAACTATTGTATTCAGTTCAGATGGATACTTTGCTATCGTCGCCTAGCAGGGCCCTATTGTTGGGTTTGTGCCCTCAAACCATTACTTTATGTATGAGACATTAGCATTATAATATATGGATATCAGCTTTACATTTCATTGTGTATGTTTCTTTCATGCGATGATTGTTTATCCTTAAGTATCATAGTAAGCAATTCGTGTGTGTATGAGATACACACAAGTGAGATACGAATTACTATTCTTTGATACTTAGAATATGTCATAGTGGATGATGAGACTGGATTCCTCATCAGGTTTACACTATAGTATAATTAACTACCATTGGATGGAGTGATTAATCTCAATCACTAGAGTGTAGCTCTTAGTTGATATGCTAGTGCTTATAGTACATTGACGGACCTGAGTTTCCTATTGACGCTTAAGGCTGTCAACAGTCAATAGGAACTCATAACTTGTATAAGGTACGTGTTCTCAATCTTGAGACGATTATGAACACAGACTGTGGATATGACTGCTTTGACTTACCAATCAGTGAGGTCTATAGAAGATCAACACCTGGGTATCTTGGGTATGTCATGTTCATAGGGTTGTGAACATATATTGTCAAGATAGAATCTACCCTCTGTTTTAGAGTAAGCATTCCCTTGAGAATGTCACCAAGTTGGTTACTGAGTACTGCAGTCTTGTTGATAAGAGTTATCAACATGTTTGGTAATCATGAGAGGTGAATGGGACTCAAGGAATACAAGAAGCAATCATGATTCAGGTTGATAGTAACAGTTATCCGACTACCTGAATATGATTACGAATGCTGAAGGTAGAGGGGCATTAGTACAACATATAAGTCTAGTTATCGCTTCGGATATGTTCTTTTGCGTTGGAGTTCAGTTATCGTTTTATGGTGGAGTAAACGTTAACTGATCAGTCGATTAATTTGCTGATCAAAGAGTTTGGTCATGGGATTTAATCAACTGATCTGAGCTAACAATAAAGAGCCTAGGAGGTCCCACTCTTAGCTCCGCCAGACTGCTTGGAAAGACACTTGAGGAAGCTGTCAAGACAGGTTCGATCGATTGAAGCTAGTTCGATCGATCGAAGTCATGGCAGGTTCGATCGATCGAGAATGGTTCGATCGATTGAATGTTCGATCGATCGAAGTCCTTCGATCGACTTCGATCGATTGAAGGTTAGGTCGGTTCTGGGAATCTATAAATAGGGCAGTTGCATTTTGGAAAATAGAGTTCGTCATTTTTATTAACCAGACGCTGCAGAAACTATTTTAGAGCACCAAACCTTCTCCTTCCTCTCTATTAGAGATCCCACTATCTTTAGTCTCTCTGGGAAGCATCCGCAGGAGACATAAGGGTGAAGACAACCTAGTGGAGGCTGCCGTATCACCAAGGAAGAAGAAGAAAATCAGAATTGGGTTCAAGACACTAAGGTATAACTCTTGTCCCCTCTTGTGCGTATCTATGGAATTAACGAGTAGTAGATCCTGGGCTACCATTAAGTTTTTATAACTTGACTTTTTCCGCTGCGCGTTTAAACTTTTAATTTAAACCGGTTTTTCCATCACCTATAGCGTATCAACCAACAAACTCATCACAACTTCAATGATTTCAATGGAAACTCTGGCTATCGTCGCCTAGCAGGGCCCTATAGCAGTTGTTGGCCCAAATGTGAAAACCTTAGAGGGGGGTGAATAAGGTTTTAGCGGAAATTAACCTTTTAAAAACTTAATAGCAAATTAAAACACAATCACAAGCAATTATGTAAAGAGAGAAGGGAAGAGAAACTTGCAAACCGATTTTTCAAGTGGTTCGGCAATCGCACCCCGCGGCCTACGTCCACCCCTCAAGAACACCTCTTGAGGATTCCTTTAATCCGATCTACTTCACGGGTGTAGACCAAACCGTTACAAGAGCCTCCAATCTCTTCCAAAGAAGAAAACCTCTTCTTTGCACACAAGGGTTACTAACCCTCACTCTTTACAATTGATTTGGGTACAAATGATAACTCTCTCTCTCTCTAGAGTGGATAATACAATTTAAAGCTCACACAATAACTCCTTAGTGAGTAGATAATACAAATGAAAGCTCACTACAATTTACTCTCAAAGAAATACAAATAAAAAACTAGAGCAAATTGATAAACTCACACAACTAGGGCTCAAATATGAATGATTAGAAATCAACAAGTTGTGTGATTTAAATAGATGTTTTCCAATAGATTGATCAACATAAAATGGTGTGGGAAAACATGTATTTATAGGCCAAGAAAGATTATAGCCGTTGGTGGCAAGTTTGGTTAATAAAAACCCCTTTAAAAACTAGCCGTTATTGCCTTTCAGCGCAGTCCAGTCGACTGGATCGAGGGTTCAGTCGACTGGGAAGTTTAGAGCAATGAATAGGCAATTTCAAGGCTATCCAGTCGACTGAAAAGTTCACCCAGTCGACTGATTCACAATTCAGTCGACTGGACCCTTAAAAAATCAGTCGACTGGTTTTAAGCAGATTTTGGCAGACTGACACCTCTTTACTAAAACGGTCATAACTCCCTCTACAAAACTCGTATTTGCGATCCGTTTGAAGATTCGGAAACTAGATTCAAATACCTTTCCAACCATATAAAACTCAAGATCTAATTCCTTACCAATTGGATCAGGTTTGCATTTAAAGTTGACCTATCTGCGCAAAGGTACTTTCGATCTTTTGACTTAGCCACTTTGAAAACTTTTGTGAAATGAATTTATTGAGTGGTCTTGTCAAGACCCAAATTTTCAATATTAAAAATTCGTAAATTATCATCACATTTTTATGTTTTAGGCAATCAACCTTAGACATATGTTAAAATATTATTGGTCTTTCACCTACCTAACTAACTAACCTACATGTGACCCTAGCAAATAACCCTATCCACCTAACACAAATGTTACAAAACACATGAATACACGGAAAGAGAGAAAAGAGAGACGTGTGAAAAAGAAAAAAAAAAACAAAGAAAAAGATTCTTACAACCGTCATAGTTATTGTAGAATTAAAGAAAGAGAGATGTTATATTAATACTTCAAAACTTCCGTCATTTATTTTGTGAAATCCTCAAGTGCTTATAAAAAGCCTCCTAACCATGTTCTAAATTCACTGAGAGAGAGAGAGAGAGAGAGAGTATGTGTGTGTGTATGTGTGTGTGAGAGAGAGAGAGAGAAATAAAGAGTTAGGGAGAAATTCTTCTACGTCTCAAGTAGTGGTGATTCCATTGGTAAAGGAAGTTGAGCCAAATTACAGATTTCAAACTCTATCATAGTCATTGGGTAAAATTTCTTTTCCAAATCTTTTTATGCATTTTATCATATGTACTTTTTATTTGTATTTTTAAAATATGTAGAAGGCCTTCTCAAAGCTTAAAGCTTGAGCAAGACCAAACAGACCCCGAATCATCATTAATGATAAATTCAAGTTTCAAAGCTAACTTAACTTTTTGGATAAATAAAAAGGGTATTTTTGGTATTTCAAAAATATGTAAAATCATTATAAATTATTTCCTACCATTTTCTAAAATTTGGTGAATTTTGGACATTATCTGGTATTTATTTTAATTTTTAATTTATTAAACAATTATAGAATATGAATTTTTAACTTTATAATTACTTTTAAAATTTTGAAAAACTCCAACAAATAAATGGTCAGTACCTTTGTGACCAGAATAATATTTAGAATATTTAGACACTAACTTCGTAAGTTTTTGGAGACGGAAATTTTACTACTAATTCTGAAGCCCAAATTACTACAGTAAAACTATACAAGGACCATTTTAGTAAGGAAAAATCATGTTTCGTAAAATTATGAGAATACCCCTAAAACCTATAATTACCATTTTACCCCTACGTTTTGAATTAGACTAAATGACAGGTTTTATAAACATTTTGTGTAGGACTTGAAGGTTAATTTCAAAAGAAATTCTTTAACCACCTAAACTACCAAGGTGAGTGATCGTATTTCCTTTTTACAGATTCAACTCCTCACGGGTGAATCTTGTCCTATTACTTGAACAAGTTTTATTTTAATTATGAAATCGTTGTTCTTACATTTGTTCTGGAACACTTCGATTCGTTCCACTGAAAGTGGTTATCGTATTTGAAATTATTGTAAGTTCCATTTTTCTTTGAATCCAGTGTCAATTACCACCATTCTACATGATTATATATTGATTCTATTAAGAATCTACGAGCCCCTATGTGGGATGATCCATATTGGATCTACGAGTGGCCCAAAATTGGCCGACCCTCCTTATTGGGTCTACGAGTGCTTCTGATCAGTTAGCTATTGCAGTATATGTATATGTATATGTATGAGTACGTGAATGGGTGGTTGGTAATCTGACCTTCTAAAAATGTATTCGCTATACTTGTCCTGATGATATTCTACTCTCTTGATATATCGATTGTTATAATTATCTTATTTACCGTTGATATACAGATTTCTCTTTATGTTCATCATCCAGGATTCCGATTATTTCACTGAGTCTTTTACTCACACTCTCCAAATCTTTCTAACCCCTTTCAGGTGATGAAAAGTATAAGAAGGTAGGAGATAACCTGGTTGAGGAAGACATATAGAAGAAGAAGAACTTAAAATACTAGCTACCTAGTTAAATAATATGAGTAATTCCAATGGAATTCTCAAAGGCAATATTTAAAGGCTCAAGTTAGCCAATCATAATATTATGTAATAAATTTGGAATGACTTGTAATATTATGGTCTTCATGACCTATATTTGTAATAAAATTTAATTATGTTGCTTCCGAACAAGTTATGAGGCCTTGGTGGCCAGTCACGCACCTTAAATCCACCAATTGGGTTTTGGGGGCGTGACAAGCTTGGTATCAGAGCAATAGTTCTAGGGACGTTAGAAAACCTCAACTCTTTAGTAGGACCATACGATAAATACCTATATTTATGTATGGTAATTTCTATTTGGGTATAAATATAAGGTAAGAAAATACTACTAATTACATTATTATTATGTAGTCAAAGAAGTATTAACAAGGAGTAAGCTCAACCAACATGGATGAAGCAGCGAATGCTAGATTTGAACGTGTTGAACAAATCATCGAAGGACTGGCTTATGCTGCCCAAGATAGAGTAGCTAATTCAGAGGATAGTGGTAATGGAAGTAAAAATAATGGACAACGGGGAATGCAGATAACGGTGGAGCAATTTCAGAAACTACGACCACCAACTTTTGATGGCAGTGCAGACCCTGCTAAGGCTGAAGCATGGGTCCGTCGAATGGAAAAGATTTTCAAAGTTTTTCCCTGTCCCGAAGAAGAAAAAGTGAAGTATGCCACCTTTACCTTTATAGGGGAGGCAGATCACTGGTGGACTACAATGGAGGAAAGCGAGCCCGAGATGAGCTGGCAGCGATTCTTGGAGGTATTTTACGGCATGTACTTCCCAGAATCTATGAAGGAACAAAAGGCTAAGGATTTCATGAACCTGAAGCAAGGAAACATGACGGTGCTCCAATATGCTACAGAATTCTCTACCCTATCCCGTTTTGCCACGTATCTAATCCCTACAGAGGAGAAAAAGGCGAAGAAATTTGAAGATGTTCTGCAAATCCACATACGCAGCAAGGTAGAGATGTTCAAACTCAAGTTATACAAGGAGGTGCTGGACCGTGCTCTCGTGGCTGAAAGAACAAGTTTGGAACTTCAGAAAAATCGAGACAATTTTAAAAGACAATCAAGTAACCAGGGAAAAGGGCAAGGAAATACCAAGAGACAGTTCACGGGAACGTCTAGTACAGGTTCTAACTCTCAGAACAAGAGTAGACCACAGGGTGGAACCATATCTCCATGCAAAACATGTGGGAAGATGCATTGGGGTATCTGTCGACTGAGTACAGGAGCATGCTACAAGTGTGGGGAAATGGGTCATATGATCCGAGAATGCCCAACGTGGAAGACTGGGAAGGAAGTTGTCCCAGTTGCCACTCCAACCAACCAACGTCCGGCTCAAAATCAGGGGAACCAAGGGAAGAATCAACAACGCCAGGGACGTGTTTTTGCCTTAGTCCCAAGTGGCGAGGCTACAACTGATACTGTGGTGGCAGGTACTATTTCTATTTGTGGAATTAATGCTCGTACGCTTATGGACTCAGGATCTACTCATTCATTTGTATCACCATACTTTGCCTCAAAATTCAATGAGACACCAGAGCCTTTAGGTTATGACCTATCCGTCGTTACTCCCTCTGGAAATTCTATGATTGGTACCTTAGTGTATCGATCCTGCAACATCATAATAAGTAATGTGCCATTACTTGTAGACCTGATACCTTTAGAGATTCAAGGTTTTGATGTCATCTTAGGTATGGATTGGTTATCTTCAGTATATGCTACTATCGATTGCGTTTCAAAGAGAGTCATTTTCCAAATTCCTGATCGACCAGACTTCTCTTTTCAAGGAAAGGGTGCAATGTTACCTCCCACGTGTCTTATCTTCTCCATGAAAGCCAATGAATTACTTAGGAAAGGATGTCAAGGTTATCTCTGTGCCATTCTAAGAGATTCGCCTGTAGAAGTAACTTTGGAAGATATCCATGTAGTAAGGGAATTTCCAGAAGTCTTTCCAGATGACTTGCCCAACATTCTGATCGATAGAGAAATTGAATTCATTATTGATCTCGTTCCAAATACCCAACCAATATCGAAGACCCCTTATCGTATGGCTCCAATGGAACTGACAGAGTTAAAGACGCAATTACAAGAATTGTTGGATAAAGGTTTTATTAGACCTAGCACTTCTCCCTGGGGTGCACCTGTTCTATTTGTGAAGAAGAAAGATGGGACTATGAGATTATGTGTCGATTACCGTGAGTTGAACAAGGTAACGATAAAGAATAGATATCCTCTTCCAAGAATTGACGATCTATTCGATCAATTACAAGGAGCACAAGTGTTCTCAAAGATTGACCTGAGATCAGGTTACCATCAATTGAAAATTAAAGCAGAAGATGTAGAAAAGACGGCTTTTCGAACTCGATATGGTCATTATGAATTCCTAGTAATGCCTTTTGGTGTTACTAATGCTCCTGCTGCATTCATGGATTTGATGAATCGAGTGTTTAAACCCCATCTCGATGACTTTGTAATAGTATTCATCGATGATATCCTTATCTATTCTAAGAGTCTTGAGGAGCATGAACGTCATTTGAGGATGGTACTACAGACATTGAGAGATCGTCAACTATTTGCTAAATTCAAGAAATGTGAGTTCTGGCTTCCAAAGATTTCTTTCTTGGGGCATGTAATCTCAAAAGAAGGCGTATCAGTTGACCCACAGAAGGTGGCGGCGATCATGTCCTGGCCGAGACCAACAACTGTGACGGAAGTACGTAGTTTCCTAGGTTTGGCGGGATATTACCGGAGATTTGTCAAAGACTTCTCCAAGATAGCTGGGCCAATGACTCAACTAACGCAGAAGGGCATACCTTTTGAATGGACTGATGATCGTGAGCAATGTTTCCAAGAGTTGAAAAACAAATTGGTTTCTGCACCAATTTTAAGCATACCTACTGGACAAGGTGGGTTCGTGATCTATAGTGATGCTTCCCATCGAGGGTTGGGATGTGTTCTAATGCAACATGGTAAAGTTATTGCATATGCATCCCGACAGCTCAAAATTCATGAAAAGAACTACCCTACTCATGACTTGGAACTAGCCGCTGTGGTGTTCGCCTTAAAGATTTGGCGTCATTACCTATATGGTGAAAGATGTGAGATTTTCACCGATCACAAGAGTTTAAAGTATCTATTCTCTCAGAAGGAACTGAATATGAGGCAACGAAGATGGCTTGAGTTGATGAAAGACTACGATCTTGATATCCAATATCATCCTGGCAAGGCTAATGTTGTAGCTGATGCTTTAAGTCGAAAATCTTCAGGAAATCTGGCTTACTTGCTCACTACACAACAACAATTGATTGAAGACTTTGCAAGACTAGAAATCGAAGTTACCTCCAGTCATTGCAATGGTATATTAGCAGCTCTTGTTGCAAAACCAACAGTCATCGATGAGGTGAAAGAAGCTCAAATGCAAGACAACTACCTAAACAAGATTTCTAAGGAAATACCAGAAGGGAAGAGATCTGAATTTATATCACGAGACGGTATTCTACTATATCGAGACCGTATCTGTGTACCAAACTTTCCTGAGATTAAGAGAAGAGTAATGGAAGAAGCACATTCTTCTAGATTTGCAGTACACCCAGGTAGTACTAAAATGTACCAAGATATGAAGAAATCCTTGTGGTGGCCAAACATGAAAAGAGAGATCGCTGACTTTGTATCACGTTGTCTGCATTGTCAACGAGTTAAAGCAGAGCATCAACGACCGGGTGGAATTCTTCAACCACTTCCTATCCCAGAGTGGAAATGGGAGCATATTACTATGGACTTTGTAGTAGGATTACCTAGATCTTCAAAGCAAAACGATGCTATTTGGGTAATTGTTGATAGGTTAACAAAATCAGCTCATTTTTTACCAATCAAAGTCACTCATTCGCTAGAGAAGTTAGCAACTTTGTATATTGATGAGATTATTAGGCTTCATGGTACACCGGTTACTATAGTTTCTGATAGAGATCCAAGATTCGTATCACGATTTTGGAAGAGTTTACAAAGAGCTTTGGGAACTACTCTTAATTTCAGCACCGCTTTTCACCCTCAAACAGATGGACAATCTGAGCGAGTAATTCAAATTTTGGAGGATATGCTTCGACTTAGTGTTCTAGATTTCAGAGGTAGCTGGGAAGAACACCTATCTTTAGTAGAATTTGCATATAATAACAGTTTTCAAGCTAGCATTGGCATGGCACCATATGAAGCACTTTATGGAAGAAAGTGTCGATCTCCTATATGTTGGACCGAGGTTGGTGAAAGAAAAATTTTGGGACCAGAGATTGTTCAGCTAACGACAGAAAAGATTCAACTCATTCGTCAACGGCTTCAGACAGCACAAAGCAGGCACAAGAGTTATGCAGATACACATAGAAGAGATCTAGAGTTTGAGAAAGGTGATCATGTGTTTCTCAAAGTTTCACCTTCAAAGGGCATAGTTCGTTTTGGCAGGAAGGGTAAACTCAATCCTCGTTATATTGGACCGTTTGAAATCTTAGATCGAGTTGGAGCTGTAGCTTATCGTTTGGCGTTACCTCCGGATCTGTCTAACGTTCATAACGTATTTCATGTGTCTATGCTTCGTCGTTATATATCAGATTCCAGCCATGTATTAGCCTACGAACCTTTGGATGTGCGAGAAGATCTTACCTACGTGGAACAACCGGTTCAGATTCTGGATCGTCGTGACCAAGTTCTGAGAACTAAGGTCATTCCGTTAGTTAAGGTCCTTTGGCGAAATCACGCAGTAGAAGAAGCTACGTGGGAAAGAGAAGATGAAATGCGAACCAAATACCCACAACTTTTCAATTAATAAGGTAAGTTAAGTTTGGGGACCAAACTTTCTTAAGTAGGGGAGAATGTCAAGACCCAAATTTTCAATATTAAAAATTCGTAAATTATCATCACATTTTTATGTTTTAGGCAATCAACCTTAGACATATGTTAAAATATTATTGGTCTTTCACCTACCTAACTAACTAACCTACATGTGACCCTAGCAAATAACCCTATCCACCTAACACAAATGTTACAAAACACATGAATACACGGAAAGAGAGAAAAGAGAGACGTGTGAAAAAGAAAAAAAAAACAAAGAAAAAGATTCTTACAACCGTCATAGTTATTGTAGAATTAAAGAAAGAGAGATGTTATATTAATACTTCAAAACTTCCGTCATTTATTTTGTGAAATCCTCAAGTGCTTATAAAAAGCCTCCTAACCATGTTCTAAATTCACTGAGAGAGAGAGAGAGAGTATGTGTGTGTGTATGTGTGTGTGAGAGAGAGAGAGAGAAATAAAGAGTTAGGGAGAAATTCTTCTACGTCTCAAGTAGTGGTGATTCCATTGGTAAAGGAAGTTGAGCCAAATTACAGATTTCAAACTCTATCATAGTCATTGGGTAAATTTTCTTTTCCAAATCTTTTTATGCATTTTATCATATGTACTTTTTATTTGTATTTTTAAAATATGTAGAAGGCCTTCTCAAAGCTTAAAGCTTGAGCAAGACCAAACAGACCCCGAATCATCATTAATGATAAATTCAAGTTTCAAAGCTAACTTAACTTTTTGGATAAATAAAAAGGGTATTTTTGGTATTTCAAAAATATGTAAAATCATTATAAATTATTTCCTACCATTTTCTAAAATTTGGTGAATTTTGGACATTATCTGGTATTTATTTTAATTTTTAATTTATTAAACAATTATAGAATATGAATTTTTAACTTTATAATTACTTTTAAAATTTTGAAAAACTCCAACAAATAAATGGTCAGTACCTTTGTGACCAGAATAATATTTAGAATATTTAGACACTAACTTCGTAAGTTTTTGGAGACGGAAATTTTACTACTAATTCTGAAGCCCAAATTACTACAGTAAAACTATACAAGGACCATTTTAGTAAGGAAAAATCATGTTTCGTAAAATTATGAGAATACCCCTAAAACCTATAATTACCATTTTACCCCTACGTTTTGAATTAGACTAAATGACAGGTTTTATAAACATTTTGTGTAGGACTTGAAGGTTAATTTCAAAAGAAATTCTTTAACCACCTAAACTACCAAGGTGAGTGATCGTATTTCCTTTTTACAGATTCAACTCCTCACGGGTGAATCTTGTCCTATTACTTGAACAAGTTTTATTTTAATTATGAAATCGTTGTTCTTACATTTGTTCTGGAACACTTCGATTCGTTCCACTGAAAGTGGTTATCGTATTTGAAATTATTGTAAGTTCCATTTTTCTTTGAATCAAGTGTCAATTACCACCATTCTACATGATTATATATTGATTCTATTAAGAATCTACGAGCCCCTATGTGGGATGATCCATATTGGATCTACGAGTGGCCCAAAATTGGCCGACCCTCCTTATTGGGTCTACGAGTGCTTCTGATCAGTTAGCTATTGCAGTATATGTATATGTATATGTATGAGTACGTGAATGGGTGGTTGGTAATCTGACCTTCTAAAAATGTATTCGCTATACTTGTCCTGATGATATTCTACTCTCTTGATATATCGATTGTTATAATTATCTTATTTACCGTTGATATACAGATTTCTCTTTATGTTCATCATCCAGGATTCCGATTATTTCACTGAGTCTTTTACTCACACTCTCCAAATCTTTCTAACCCCTTTCAGGTGATGAAAAGTATAAGAAGGTAGGAGATAACCTGGTTGAGGAAGACATATAGAAGAAGAAGAACTTAAAATACTAGCTACCTAGTTAAATAATATGAGTAATTCCAATGGAATTCTCAAAGGCAATATTTAAAGGCTCAAGTTAGCCAATCATAATATTATGTAATAAATTTGGAATGACTTGTAATATTATGGTCTTCATGACCTATATTTGTAATAAAATTTAATTATGTTGCTTCCAAACAAGTTATGAGGCCTTGGTGGCCAGTCACGCACCTTAAATCCACCAATTGGGTTTTGGGGGCGTGACAGGTCTAAGTATGTTTAGGTCCCTGAACATATTTTAAAGTGTGTGAGCAAGGATCCTAAAGTCCAAATAAAGTTACTTGAGCCCCTATGAGTGATTGATCAAAATGCTTACATGTAAATCCTAATCTTCAACCAAGGATGAAAAAATCTTCAAGTCTTCAAGTCTTCAAGCTTGATCCTTGTTGAGCTCCCTCACTCTTGGACTTCACCACATGCTATCTCATGATCTCAAACAAAGTTAGAACAGTTAAGTACATGAATCAAGAGATTAACGTAACGAAAATGACATGATAATTGATTGAAATGGAACAAATGAAAGTATGCAATTATCACTAGATTTGTCATCATCAAAACAAAACAAAAATGATGCCTTAAATAAATTCAAGGCTAACAATTTCCCACTTTTTGATGATGTCAAAACATGCAATAGAGATATAGCAATTTAAAGCACAATAGGTGTCATTTTCATGTTATCATTCAAAGTAACAAGAATTCCAAAGTATGAGTCCAAGAATGATAACTTTCTAAAAACATTCTCCCTTTCAAAAGTTCTATCATTTTCATATTCTCTCTAGCATTTTCCCGCTTTTAAAGATCTTCTCTATTCATTTTCCCCCTTTTTGACAACAACAAAAAGATTGGGGATTGGAACTAAAAGTTCCCCCTCAAGATATGCAACCGTATGATACTAAGGAAAATTCAAGTAAACAAATCATGTCATGGAGGCAATAAGATACCAAAATTCCAAATACCAAATATGATACCAAATTAACTAAAGTGAGCATAATATCATGATACCAAGAAATCAAGCAAACTAAAATGAGCATACTAATATGTTCCCCCTCAACATATGCATATACGAATGAATACCAATTATAGGATCAACATTATGCATTACTCCTTAGGAGGATGGGATAGCTATGAATATCAAAAGAACATGTCATTCGAAAAGCAAGCATGATTTCAAAATCAAAGCAAGTTAATGTGATAAATCAAACATGATTAGCATGCTACCAAAAACAAGAGAAATATCAAAACAATTTAATCTATCCTACTCCTACTAGGCTTAAGGTGAGAGATTTAACCATTGTCCAAGCACCTCTTGGATGTAACATTTGCCGAGAAGTTAGGAGAGGATCCTTTCACAACCCAAATCATGTTAATTTTCTTACGAAATGAACATTTATAATTAACATGCCCCTTTTTCATGCAATAATGACAAGTTACATGGGGGAGGATATCATGTGAGCTTGAAGTTTTAATAAAGAAGCTGTTATGAGAATTGTTTGAACTTGAAGGAGTAGATTTTGCAAAGAAATTGTTATACTTCTTTTCTTTGTATGTGGGATTAAATCCCAAACCGGCTTTGTCAAAAACACATTTTTGCTTTCCCAAAAGCATATTCAAATTTTGTTCACCTTGTGTGAATTTTGCCAAAGTTTTTGTCAAATCATCCACCTCCTTTCTCAACTCAACCTTTTTTTTTTCAATAAGTTCACTTGAAGGTTGATTGGTTGAAACAAGCTTTTCTTTTCTCAAAATTTCATTTTGAGATTTTAACTCATCTAATTGCTTTTTCAACTCCAAATTTTCTTTTTCAAGCTCATTTGAAGATTGTGCTCTTAAAACATGTTTTTCATTTTCAATCTTCAAAGATTTATTTTGGGATTTCAAAATATTTAACTCATTTGATAGTTTGGAAAAATTCTTTTTAAGAGTTATATATTTAGATCCCAAATTCTCCAATTCCTCATGTAACTCCTCAAAAGCACATTGAAGCTCATTATAGTTAGCAGATTCAATAATAGAGGTAGGATTAGAGTTTACCAAATTCTCTTGTGCACCTACTTGGTCACATGAGTCATCATCGGATGAGTCGTCATCATCCCAAGTGGCATCTTTTGCCATTTTCTCATTCTTATCATCTTCTTCATTGGCAAATAGGCACACTCTTTCTTCTTCACAAATTTGGTTAGTAGTAATGTGAAAATTTTCTAAACATAACCAAATTTCATTTGCACTAGAGCATGAACGAATTCTATTATATGAGTTATCATCCAAAGAATTATATAGAATTTTCATAGCTCTAAGATTCAATAGAAAGTTATTTTGATCACTTTCATTCCATTCAATCTTTGGTTTAGAAGAAAAAACCATTTTTGACAATGTTCTAAAGATTTATGTCAAGTGATATAAAATAAATTTCTATTCTCCTCTTCCAATGATCATACTTATGATCTTTCAACGATGGAGGAGTTGTAATGCAATAACCTTCTTGAAATTTTGTTTCCATAGAACTTGACTCAACATTTTGAAAATCATTGGAGTCATTTAAAGAGCAAGAAGTAGAGGTTACCCCATTTTCGATTGCCATGAGGCAAAGATTGACGATCTCATCTTTATTTGAGTCGTCGCCCGATGATTCACTCTCGGAGCTACTTTGAGTGGCCTTCATTGCCTTCTTCTTGCGTTTTCATCTTTAGTAAGCTTCTTTCCCAATTTTTCTTTCTTTAGAAACTTTGCGAATTTTTGGGTGATCAAAGCCATTTCTTCATCCTCATCACTCTCATGATCTTTTCCGTTTTTCTTTGAACTTGAGGACTTCAAGGTCGTATCTCCTCTTTTGATCTCCTTTTTCTTGTCTTTTTCGACAAGCACGGCTAACTCCATTTCATGGGTAATGAGTGATCCCATGAGTTGTTCAATTGACAAGTTTGTCAAATCTTTTGCTTCTCGGATGGCCGTTACCTTCGGTTGCCATTGCTTTGGTAAAGCCCTAAGAATTTTCTCAACAATTTCTTCATTAGCATAAACTTTACCAAAATTTTTTAAGCTATTGATGATTGTTGTAAACCGGGTAGACATATCACCAATAGACTCAAAATGCAACATTTTAAACATTTCATAAGATTGAACAAGCAAATTAACTTTTGACTTTTTGACTTGGCTTGTTCCCTCATGAGTCACTTCAAGTTTATCCCAAATTTCTTTTGCGGATTCGCAAAATGAAATTCTATTGTATTCATTTGGGTCTAAACCGCAATATAATAAATTCATTGCCATAGCATTCAATTTTATGAGTTTCTTATCGGCATCATTATACTCATCTTCCGTTTTTGGAATAGAAATACCATTTTCAATTTTCGTTGGAAGATGAGGCCCTTTGACCACTATTTGCCATAAATCAAAATCTTGAGAAACCATATAGATTCTCATTCTATTTTTCCAATAAGCATAATTTGATCCATTAAAACACGGTGGTCTATTTGCCGATTGACCCTCACTGTATGAGATGCGAGAAGTGGTGGTTTCAATTTGGATCTTAACTCAAATTTTTCAAAAACTTTTGAAAATAGAAGAGCCGAAGCTTTGATACCAATTGTTGGCCCAAATGTGGAAACCTTAGAGGGGGGTGAATAAGGTTTTAGCGGAAATTAACCTTTTAAAAACTTAATAGCAAATTAAAACACAATCACAAGCAATTATGTAAAGAGAGAAGGGAAGAGAAACTTGCAAACCGATTTTTCAAGTGGTTCGGCAATCGCACCCCGCGGCCTACGTCCACCCCTCAAGAACACCTCTTGAGGATTCCTTTAATCCGATCTACTTCACGGGTGTAGACCAAACCGTTACAAGAGCCTCCAATCTCTTCCAAAGAAGAAAACCTCTTCTTTGCACACAAGGGTTACTAACCCTCACTCTTTACAATTGATTTGGGTACAAATGATAACTCTCTCTCTCTAGAGTGGATAATACAATTTGAAGCTCACACAATAACTCCTTAGTGAGTAGATAATACAAATGAAAGCTCACTACAATTTACTCTCAAAGAAATACAAATAAAAAACTAGAGCAAATTGATAAACTCACACAACTAGGGCTCAAATATGAATGATTAGAAATCAACAAGTTGTGTGATTTAAATAGATGTTTTCCAATAAATTGATCAACATAAAATGGTGTGGGAAAACATGTATTTATAGGCCAAGAAAGATTATAGCCGTTGGTGGCAAGTTTGGTAAATAAAAACCCCTTTAAAAACTAGCCGTTATTGCCTTTCAGCGCAGTCCAGTCGACTGGATCGAGGGTTCAGTCGACTGGAAAGTTTAGAGCAGTGAATAGGCAATTTCAAGGCTGTCTAGTCGACTGAAAAGTTCACCCAGTCGACTGATTTCACAATTCAGTCGACTGGTTTTAAGCAGATTTTGGCAAACTGACACCTCTTTACTAAAACGGCCATAACTCCCTCTACAAAACTCGTATTCGCGATCCGTTTAAAGATTCGGAAACTAGATTCAAATACCTTTCCAACCATATAAAACTCAAGATCTAATTCCTTACCAATTGGATCAGGTTTGCATTTAAAGTTGGCCTATCTGCGCAAAGGTACTTTCTTTTGACTTAGCCACTTTGAAAACTTTTGTGAAATGAATTTATTGAGTGGTCTAAGTATGTTTAGGTCCTTGAACATATTTTAAAGTGTGTGAGCAAGGATCCTAAAGTCCAAATAAAGTTACTTGAGCCCCTATGAGTGATTGATCAAAATGCTTACATGTAAATCCTAATCTTCAACCAAGGATGAAAAAATCTTCAAGTCTTCAAGCTTGATCCTTGTTGAGCTCCCTCACTCTTGGACTTCACCACATGCTATCTCATGATCTCAAACAAAGTTAGAACAGTTAAGTACATGAATCAAGAGATTAACGTAACGAAAATGACATGATAATTGATTGAAATGGAACAAATGAAAGTATGCAATTATCACTAGATTTGTCATCATCAAAACAAAACAAAAATGATGCCTTAAATAAATTCAAGGCTAACAGCAGTTTCATCGTTGTTCCCATTTACTTGACTGTACCACTCGGACCACTGCGGTCCACTCAATGTGTGTAATGATATGACTGGGTTAGTCCCCGTGACTATCCATGCAGATGTCAACATTGACATCATGACTCGACTATGATCATATGAATGTTCATGTGATTGTATAAACGTGGAAACATGATAAGCGGTTATATCAACAGATATTAACTAAGCACACGTTTATCATATAAGTAGAAATCTCAACGTTCACATAATTAATACTTATCAGCTTCGTCCACACAGGACACACTGGGTGTACATATAATTCACAAGAATAAAACTATAATATACCAAGTGAGTTAGGACGACTCACCTCGAAGCGGGTGCGTAAAAGCAAGCGTAGCGGTGGTTCCTACAAAGTATATAAATCCATAGGATGTTGATTAATAAGCGTACTAGAATCAAGGGCATAATGGTAATTGCGCCGGGTGGGTTCCTAAACCTCAATATGATAATCTAGACATCATCCTGAGTCTAACGCCATTGACTAGACTCAAATCAGAGTCCGTCGCATAAAATGCTGGGTTTTCTATACCAGTTTGGGCCCTAAAGATAAGCTGCATTTTTTACCGTGTCGAAAGGTCGACAAACTTTAAGGGGATGTTCTAGACATTATTCTAAGACTCTAGGAACTGACCGCGTATTTTTCTGAGCTACGGTTTATTTATTATGAATTTCGGAAGTTTAAATCGTTCTAATTATAATCTTAGAAACACCCCAATTATAAAATATATATTTTTTTTTTTGGTATTAGGGAAAGGAACAAAAACTAGCTTCCACGCTGGAAGCAAATGCCAGAAAGGTCAGCAAAAAGCGTCGTACAAAGCTCCCGAGGGGGAGAGTCTAACGAAACAAAAAGACTTTCTTGGCTCACCCCAAGAACAATCCTCAATAATAGTCTTAAGTGGGTGGTTGTCTTCATCCTTCCGAAGTAAATGGCAGGCGTCAAGAGAGTCGGTTTCTACCATTACGTTTCTGATTCCTTCTCTAAGGATTAGGGTGAGACCCTTTCTGATGCTTTCGATCTCCGCATGGAGGCTTGTGCAGTGCTCGATGACCCCGTAGTAGCCACCTCTCCACCTTCCTTGATCGTCTCTGATAAGACCTCCAAATCCTCCTCTCCCCGGATTACCCTTGCTACTTCCATCGGTGTTAAGCTTGTAATAACCTGCAATAGGGGGAGACCAACCTATAAGTTCTAGCTGATTACTATTGGGGTTGACATGAGCTCTTTTGAAAGCAATCTGTATTTCTGAGGCCAAATTTCTGGCCATCCTAACCAAAATGTGGTCAGGGGCAGAACTCTTGTTGAAAATGAGATTATTCCTATCCTTCCACAAATACCAAATTCCAGCAAGAAAGACATAGTCATTAAACATGCAAGATTTGTGGCTTCTGGAGTCATCTTTAATCTCGTTATGGATCCAAGTGTCCAAATTTAGACTCAAAGCACAGCTTGTGATAGCTTTAGGGAGTAAGATTTTCCAAACAGCACGGGCTTTTGGGCAGTCGCGAAGAATATGGATAGTATCTTCCTTCCAGTGCTTACACCTGCTACAAGAAGCGTCAGTAGTAATATTTCTAATAAGAAGCAAATTTCTTGACGGGAGTCTATCCTGTATACACTTCCAAACAAAAAGTTTAAGTTTGTTAGGGACTTTCCATTTCCAAAGATGTTTCCAAATAGGGAGTCTCGGGAAAGAGCTATTGCCAGTGATGTAACTGTAAGCACTTTGAGGGCTATACTTACCATTTCCGGTGAGGGTCCAAGCAGGGAAGTCCGCAATGGAATTGTGATTGGAGAGGACAGTATTGCAAATGTCAATTTTATTTCTCTCTGTGATCCAAGGTTGAATGCAATCAATATTCCAAGATCCATATATATTAGGAAGATATTTGACACTTATTAATATTTTTATTAAATACTAGACCTTAAAATAAGCTAGCAGAATTTTTCTCATAATTTTTGGAGCTCGTTTGGTATTTTAAATAATTAAAATACAACTAAATCGGGCTTTTAATAATAATTAATAATTATTAGAAATACAAAAGTTTGGGTTTTATAAATAATAATTTATAATATAGAATTACTAGGCCTTAGGAAAATTTAATAAAATTTTCCTATACTTAAAAAGTGGTCATTAGGTATTTATTACCTATTTATTTTAATTTAAAATAATTTCTCATTATTTATTTGCATCAAATAAATAATAAGAGCCATACATACTGTATACAATATGTTAATAAAATATGAAAGTACTTTCTAAAATATTATTCCAGAATATTAAAATACTATTTTTGGTATTTTAAACCATTTAAAAATAATTTAAACTATTTAAAAATCCTTTATAATCTTTATACTATTAATAAATAATACATATATATATATATATATATATATATGCTAATCCTAATTAGCAGAATAATTGAAATATTTTTAATTCTAAAACAGATTATTAAAACAACTAATCTAGATTAACAGATTATCATAATAATTAATTATTGTTAAAACAGATTATTAAAACCTTAAACAAGATTATCTAGTTAATTAATAATATAAAACAATTAATTATAATTAAAGGCAAAGACCCGTGGATCAACTTGACCCGATCCGAATCCAATGGACTACCCATTTAAAGACTCAGAAGAGTCTAAGACCAAAAACTCGCGGGTTCAACCTGCATACTCAACCCGGATCCAAATTAACTCACAACCCAACCCGACCTGTTAACCCGAACCTGATCCTAATCAAATCTGGTTGGATCCGATGCCAAACGACGTCGTTTGTTTAAATGACTTTCGGGTCATTTTAAATGACCCGACCCGTTTTATTTAAAACGATATAACCCTAAATCTAAACGGGTATGTACTCCAGTTTAAGCTTGGGGTACAAGCATATAAAGCTTTAGGGTTCCGGTTACCTTCTCCGGCGTCTAGCCCGCCGCCGGCTAGGCGCGATTTCGCCGAAAAACTTCAATTGCCAAAAATTTCTTCATTTCTCCATGTAAATGTCCCAATCTAACGCCAAAATGATCGGTTTGGTGCCCTCTAACACATACTAGGAGCTAGGACAATAGTTCATTCGTTTTGGGTTCCTATGAATCCATTATTCTTTCGGATTCTTGAGAGAATAAACCAATGCATGGCTGGCCAAACGTTGCTTTCTTCAAAAACTGTGATTAGGGGGTTTATCTGAGACCTATAGGGTCACATTGGTGTTCCCAAAAAGTTGTTTGGTTGAGTTTGAAAGTTTGGGCTCTTTAATGGCGGTTTTGGTGCAGTAAGAGCCTTAGGCTCCGTTTGGTTTGTTTGTGAGGGTCTGAGTGTGTGTGTGATACATAGATATAGTAATAAAACAGAGGGGGCTTGGGGAGTTATACCTCAGTGGCCTCGGGTCTTTCTCTCTCTCTATTCTCCGGCGAGCTTCCCTCTCTCTCCTGCTCCTTTTAATCTTCTTTCTGCTTCTACGTGTGTGTGTGTATATGTATACAGGGAGGGTAAGGCAGAGGGCAGTGAGGGGTCAGAGAAGGAGGGGGTGAGTGTATCCTCTCTCTCTCTCAACTCTCGGTGCTATCTCCCTCTCAACCCTACTATACTTTATATAAATATATACACAAGGTAGCATATACATATACATATACTAGTATATTGAGGATCTGCTGGAAATGATAGGAGTGACATTTTATTTATGTGGCATCTAGGGAGGGGAGAAAGTTGCCGGCGTTTGGGTGGGGGGTTGGTTTATCCGGCGGGTTTGGGGGGGGGGGGGGGGGTATAATTGGGTAGGTTAGATACCCAATGGGTATACACATGGTGGGTAGTACACTATGCTACTTAGGGAAGGATTCCAACTTTCTATTTTTGTATGGTTGAGCCGTCACTTAGGTTTACGTGCCACGCAGCCTAAAATAAACTCAAATTTTATGAGTTTACGTGAAACTTAGTCCGGGTTTGAAACTTACAGTCTAAGTTACTATTACGTACTATTTATATTAACACAGAGAAATACGGATTAAAATACGGTAGTTCAATTTATTAACGTAGAAATTTTACGGGTATTACAGTGCCATGAGGTTTTGTCATAAAATAGTAGACGGCACACACTGTGCAGTTTCGCTGAACTTAGTGGAACTTAAGCGTACCACAAAGTTAGGTTTCCCTAAGTTTAACTAATGTATACATTAAGTTTATCTACACCACTGTGGAATAAAATGTAGCGAAAACCTTAAGTTTAGCTAAGTTTGGCTGCCTCAACTACACCACTGTGGAAGCTCTAAGGGCCAGTTTGATAATACTAAAAATTAAGTGCTAAATTTTAAGTATTGAAAATTTCAAGCATTGAGTTTGCACTACTGAAAGTGTTTTAGGTACTGAAATAGACTGCATTTAGTAATTATCTTCAGTAGAAAATTTTCACTTAAAGTTTTTAGTGGGTTTTTGGCTGCTGTTTCAATTAAGTGGCACATTATCAAACGCAATGAAACCAATGCGTGTTGAAAACTTTCATTTCCAGCACTCAAGTAGTAGTGGATTTTTAGCCATTTGAAAAGAATTACTATTAGCACTCCCAAAATCAACGAATGCACTCCATTGTACTACTCTAACAACATGTCATACCATAGATTCAATGCAGTTTATGGAGTGTATTTAGTAATCAATGGAGTGCGAATATCATTGTCATTTTCTCAATTAAGTGGTACATTATCAAAACACTTAAACCAAATAAGTTTTCAGCATTTAATTAGGTTGTCAAACATACCCTAAGTAAATTTTACCCACTTAACTAATGAAGATTGAAGTGCTAAAGGCAAGATATTTACAGTCAAGAAATATGGCGACAACACAAGTGCTTTTTAGACTTAAATGAAAAGAAGGGGTTAAATACATTTTGTACCCTTGTAGTTTGTCACCTGTATTATTTTGGTCCCTGTAATTTGGAAAGTTTTACTTTAGTCCCTGTAGTTTAATAAGTGTGTCAAATAAGGCCAATAAGTCTTTTAGTGATGAATAATTTTGTCACTGAAAGTAAAAAATTTATCACAAATTAAAAGTGTTTGAGAGACTAAAATGACACACTTTAAAATAACACTTTTTAAACTACATAGGCAAATTGACACAAAAGACAAACTAAAAGAGTGTAAAATATAGTTAAGCCTTAAAAAAAGATTGTATTTTTTTTTTTGCTAGGGTTAAAATCGAAGAAGGAACAATCAAACAAAGTGCCTAGTTAAAAATAAACAAAGAAAAGTTGCCTTTTTCCCAAAATGACGTACTTTAGGACTATAAATATAACCATATGATTGCCACTATAATATATATATATATATAGTCCGGACTCTATATATACTAGCCTATAACCCGCTCAGCGGGTACGCTGTATATTGTAAAAACAATTCATATTTCACAAATATTCAACTACATGAAGGGGAAATCTTTTTACCCACAAGCAAATTTTTGTGCTACCTCAAAAACTGAACTACTTCACCAAACTTGGCAATATTACATGAATGTAACAAGAATAGTTTTTCCCATTGATTGGTCCAAAATTGCACTTAAGTAACCATTCCATCCGAATCCCCAAGTACGATGTTCTACGTCTGCTTATCAACGAAATGCACCTTCGTAAAAGATACTTGTATATTCTGCAAAAATAAAAAATAAAAATGAAAAAAAAATCAGGGAAAGTAAGAAACAAAAAAAAATTGTCTGGAACTCAAATTGATCAGGGTCCAACTAAAAGTGTATGGTCCAAGATTTTTCAATTGAATGCAACCAAAATACAATGGTCTATGTTACATGGACTCTTCATAATAGGTTGAAGTACCGTTGTCGGACATCTAACATTCGGACAAGGGAATGGGAGACACTTTTGGTTAACTCACCAAGAAGCATGTTGGTAATTTATTTAATAGAATATTTAAGTCTTGAATTATGCTTCTTTTGCTACAAAATTCTTACAAAAGTCCTATTGTTACATAACTATTTCTCTCTTAATTAGAAACATAAGAACAAATTTATGCCCCCACATCCTTCATGAATTTGGGAAGTCCAATGCTTAGACACATACCCGTACCCGACACTCGTATCCAAGTCCATGTAACATAGAAAATGGTAACAAACATAGGATGGTTGTATAAAAAACCATGACAGAGAGATTGTTAGTGTTAGAACCATGATAGATTATTAGTCTAGGTTCATGTAGCTTACGTACTTTTACCAAGCATGATGTCCGGATACATTGTACTACACAAGTTGTACTACTAGTGTAGTACATTCGCTTTCCTTTCTTAGCTTCTCCCTTAGCCTATATAATGGCTATCTATTGTAATGATATTCACACCATTCAATACAACACTCAATATTGTATTGTCTCATTCTCTCCCTCTCTCTTATATATTCTAATATGGTATCAAAGCTATAAGCTCCTGGATCTTGGCTACAATTCTATCATATTCCGCTGCCACCGGCGGGTGACGATTATGTCACCCGCCGGACCTCGTTCAAATAAATATCAACCAAACAACCCTCACCGATCAACCAACCAAAAAAAAGACCCTTGATCACTATCATCATCATTCTGCCACAAGCCTAGCTCACCCTTGCCACAACACCATCATTTTGCCTCATCATCATCAAAGTGCCACAAGCCCTTGATCATCCAAAGCATCAACACTTCACCCCCAATTTGCATTCACCAACCCAATCTGCCGCAAACCCCTTGATCACCAACCCATTTATTCCATCATCACCAATCATTACATCATCACCGATCATCATCAACCCATACCACATACCTCACCAATCATCTCAACCCTCACCAACCGGCCTCTTTATCGGACCTCTCGATTGGCCGGATCTCTACCTCACCAGCCGGCCTCTCTATCGGACCTCCCGATCGGCCGGATCTCAACCCTCACCAACCGGCCTCTCTATCGGACCTCCCGATCGACCGGATCTCTACCTCATCTACCCGGCCTCTCTATCGGACCTCCCGATCGGCCGGATCACAACCTCACCAACCGGCCTCTCTATCGGACCTCCCGATCGGCCGGATCTCAACTCTCACCAACCAGCCTCTTTATCAGACCTCTCGATCAGCCGGACCTTCGTATATCATCTCCTGGCCACCACGAAACCTCTAGCCACCACTCTCTCAAGCATCCTCTACAACGTGACCATCAACCGCACCATCCAGCTACCTCCAAGACGACTTCATGATTCAGTTTCCAAACTCAAGTTGTTTCCTTTTTCTACCTTGAGTTTGAGGGGGGCTGTTAGAATCATGATAGATTATTAGTCTAGGTTCATGTAGCTTATGTACTTTTACCAAGCATGATGTACTACACAAGTTGTACTACACAAGTTGTACTACTAGTGTAGTACATTCGCTTTCCTTTCTTAGCTTCTCCCTCAGCCTATATAATGGCTATCTATTGTAATGATATTCACACCATTCAATACAAGTAATGATATTCACATCATTCAATACAATACTCAATATTGTATTGTCTCATTCTCTCCCTCTCTCTTATATATTCTAATAGTTAGATTTAAAAGCATTGGCTTTTAGAAAGGCTAGGATTTTTTTTATTGGCAGCCACTGAATCCACAAATGAAACAGAGCCTTAAGTTTGCCTAAGAAGAATAGTTATGGCTAGAGCAGAGCTAAAGGTGAAAGCTCACTAATTTCTTGTTTTAAACAATGTGAATCCAGATTTTTGCCCAACTTTTCAAGCTTCAGTTTGTTACTATGAGTGCCTCTCGATTGAAAATTTTCAAATGAAAAGGAGTAATGGTCGTAAGTCGTAACAACTATAAAAGACACCTAACACAGACACCGTGATGATGTGGACAACTAAAACATCTACACACACATACAATGGTTTTAATGTGATGGTCCCAAATCACGATTTTCTATGTTATCCGAACCCTTCATAATGCATGGGGTACCCGTGCCCCGACACGACACCCGGATAAAGGGTACTTATCTATCCGACCGTTCAAAAAAGTGTTAAATCTTTGAAAATTGGACGAACCCGACACCGTACCCGAGTCTATACCTGACAACTGTACCAGAGTTTGGGTAGCATAGACGATTACAATTGTTAAGTTATGCATGTATGTAAAATACACATTGATACATTCTGTGTGTAAAAAATAAACATTTTTCTGCTACCATGACATTGTTGTATGTTTACTTCAATGAGTACAGATATTGGAACCATTAGAAATGACATGTGCACTAATAACTTTTGACAGAATCACACTATACAGTATTTGTACACATATAAATTGTACCACAAATGAATTAACATGAAAGTAACTAACTATAGAATTGCATATCATAAAACCGACAACCACTACTCACCCTAAACAATCTACTATATTTTGGATATAAGTATACTACTGATAGCTGTCAATAATGATAGTGAAGATAGTAATAAATATGAGAAGTCCTACCATTTCTTCTTTCTCTACTACTTGGTGAATGACAATCCACAGTATGTTGCCTCAAATCCAATCTAAAATTGCATAGTGAAGTCATCAAACTCACCACATTTGATGACATTCTGGATTAACCGGTTCCTTTTATCTGCAGTAGAGCTGCAAAAAGGCTGATTGTTAAAACTAAGATTGCAAGTAGAATATGTACTCAGAATCTCTTGGTAACTTTTGTTCAATATCTAAAATATGCCAAACCTCTTTGTAAAATCCTCCTGTAGTTTTTACGGAAGATGACATTACAAAAAAAGAAACCCACATCCACATGGTTTGCCAATGCAATTTTTAATTGACATTACAACTAAATAAGAATAAGCAGCACCATGTTAAAACAAAATTACCAGATTCACAATCTTTCTATTGGTTCTAGACCTGTTACTCTGAAAAAGGATCATACTCAAAAAAAAATTTCAAGCCAATCAACATAGAGTAATGCTAATGCTTCCCAAATTTTGTATCTCAAGTGGTTCTCAAACACATGTGGCATTGTGTTTAGGAACCATTTGAGATACATAATTTGGAAAACATAGCATTACTCATCAACATAATTACAACGGGGGTTTCTTTAAGAGGATTTGCAAAAGATGTAATCTTATAAGGGAACCACAATATTGTCACGCCCCGACGTAGCATAAATATGGAAAGCATTTAATTTCTTTTATGGACCCGTAGGTCGCGATAGTTTGAAGGATCGATTCTGTCCCAAACGTCGAACAATAAAAACAGAATAATCAGAGCAGAGCAATCCAGGCTTAAAATATTTTCTAACTTAATAGTTATTACAGCACGAGGTCTTTAAAGGCACAAACCGCCTTAAATCAAAACAATAACTTAACATCTATTACAGTCATCCTTATTACAGAATTTTGTTTAACTTAAAACATATAAAAGTAATTTCTCTTTCCAGCAGTTGTTTCTCAATTTGCATAGTCGTATGGTCCAGCAATGTTATAACCTGAAAAGCCTGAACACAAATGTCCAGGGCGCATCAACGCCGTCAGCTTCAAGAAGCTGGTGAGTATTAAAAACATAACTTTGAATGTAACACATACTCATTTACCATTTTCCAATTCCCATATAATTCAACAAGTTTATATTAAAGTAAGAAGTTCATTTTAGAAAACAACCACAATATCATATGAAAGATATAATTCATATATGTGACCGTGTATGAAAACAATGCACCAACTCATCTTACCGATTCTTTTCTCTCGACAAACACAACAATCCAGTATCTCACACCAGTATCCTTGTAATACTCTGATAGCCACACTTTAGCACAGGGGTGCCAGGGAATGTCCAGTTTGCCTCACACTTTGGTCCGGGGTACCAGGGAGTGTCCAATGCCTCACACTTTAGTACCTAATCCGCCTCGCAAATACCGGAGGTAACCTCACGCAGTATCCAGACTCGAGTACCAGGGAGTGTCCGTAAGCCACACTTTAGCACTACCATGGGTGCCAGGGAATGTCCAAGTTCGGCGTCACACACTTTAACGCTTCCATGGGCGTCAGGGAGTGTCCAGTTTTGCCACTGTCGCACTACAAAGATACTCTTACCGCAATCTCAACACGTCATACTTTGATACACAATTACTAGGGAGTGTCCACAACACAATCTCAACCATACACTCTTTACCACACTGACCATTACTCTTTTCCACACTGACCAACACCCACACTCATCATGTATGTACAACTCACACCATATGTATGTCATGAAACCACCTATAGAACATATGTAGTGCTAGGAATAATAACAATGTATGCTTTGAAAAGAATTAGATTCATAATTGTTCCTAAATGACCAATCATACCCAAAATATAAACTGTTTTAACATTTTTCGCAAGCAAAGCCTTAATAACCCACAAGGTAACAACCAAACAGTTCATTAACATGAAATAAGCAAAAACTAGAAACTGTCCGAAGTCGCACGCGCGGGCCCCTCGCCCGAGGGGTCAATCGCGCGGTCCGCTCGCGCGACATGCCCAATTTTTGTTTTCTTTTATAAAACTTTTCTTACTGCCAGAATACAGGAAGATTGCGCGCGCGGGTCACTTGCTCGCGCGGTCCGCTTGCTCGACCCTCGCTCGTGCGGGCTGCTCGCGCGAGTTTATGCAGAAGCTTCGTCTTCTTCGCTGGTTTTCCCCTATTTCAGTCTTAAGGGGTCTTTTTGACCCATTTTGTAATTCCGATTTAAATATGACAAGTAATATATGGATCGCTTTGGTTTCTCACAAGGATTATGAATCCATGATCAATTTAGCAAGATTTAATCCGTAGCTCTCCAATTCTATGAAAGACTAAGAGATGACAAAAACTTAATTTCTTATAAAACTATTTCATATGAACTAATTATGTTCTACCACTTTAAACATATCATCTATGATGTAACATCTTTCATAATCAACTCTAAAACAAGTTTTGATTAAGGTTTGAAGAATTATGATTTTGAAGCTCAAGCTTCCATGGACGAAATTAGTAATGGTGGTTTATTATTACAGACACACAATTAGTAACTAAGCATAAAATTACATTTAGAGTGAGTTTAAAATACTCATTGAGGTTAGAAGAGTAGAGATTGTTGAGAAAGAATAGAAATATAAGGAACCCAATTGAAGCTTCAAGCTATGGATGATCAAGCTTCTACTCTCTCTCAATTTCTGAAATTAAACTCTCAAACTCTTTCTCTTTTCTCTCTGTGTTTATAGACCCAGAATGTAAATGAAATGGAGAATGAGATGAGAGTTAAATAGACTTCAATCTCTACAACTTGAGGACCAAGTAAATTCTAATATACTCAACAAATGGATTTAAATTAGTTAAACACATATGTAAGATTATACACAGCACAAATATATAATGTGTTGGAGAATTTTTAAAATAAGGGCAAGAGGAAATGAATTTGGAAACTTGTGTTATAGAATGTTGACGTACGATCGAGATCTTTAAGGAATAAATTTTTATTGTATGCAAGATGCACCATATAATTAATTTCTCTTATGATTTAGAAACCCATTCACTGAAAGGTCACAGTCATAGTATTCATGAAGAGGTGCATGTAGGCACCGTACTCATTTGTAATTTAGTGTATATATATATTAAATGTATATATAACGGATATACAAGGCCACTTTCAAAAACTAACAGGTACTATTGATTCGGTACACTGGCAGCTTTTCATTTATATATAATATAATGGAACATCCGTGAATGGGTTTAGTAGAGAAAATTTGAATCAGTCTTTTCCTCATTCTGCAACACAAGAATTTCATACACAGTCTCTTTATCCTTTTCATTTCAGAAAGATCGTTTTCTGTTATTCAATTAACTGCAGTATTTGAATGGCAGTTTTGGGTTGAAAAATATCAGTGATAATTTTAGGGCTGTCTTCAATAGTGCATTTTGCAGACAGTGTTTGCTTCATTGTATCTTGAATACAAACTCGCGGAATACCTAGTTGCACACCAATTACAAATATCTGGTGGGGGCGAATATTGTATTTAGGAAAATGTCTCGTACACGCTTTGAAGATCTATTTGGTGACTATTTGAAGAACTACCGCCAACTGGAGGAAGCATTTCTTTTCAATATATTGTATTTAGGAAAGTGTCTCGTACACGCTTTGAAGATCTATTTGGTGACTATTTGAAGAACTACCGCCAACTGGAGGAATCATTTCTTTTCAACAATCTAAATACAATATTCTACTAATGGCGGACACTTCTTCGGCAAAGTCAATTCGTCAAATGACCGAAAGTTTCGTGAAATTAGATCATTTTGATGGTGGTAATTTTCTTCGTTGGAAAAGGAAATTACACTTCCTACTCACCACTTTGAAGATAGTACATGTGCTCAAAGATGACAAACCTGCGGAAAGAGAAAATGAGACGGTGGCACAAGCAAGGACGCGCACTAAATGGGAGACGGATGATTATCTTTGCCGTGGTCATATTCTCAATGCTATGTCCGACTCTCTTTTCGATCTCTACCAAAATGTGAGCACTGCTAAGGAACTTTGGGACAAATTGGAGGCAAAATATCTTGCGGAGGACGCGACAAGTAAAAAATTTTTAATTGGTCAATTTCTTAATTATAAAATGGTTGATAGTAAGTTGATCATTGATCAATTTCATGAGATTCAACGTATTCTTAACCATTGCAAACTTAAGAAATTAAATATGGATGAAGATGTTATAGTTTCTGCGATTATTGAAAAACTTCCTCCTTCATGGAAAGACTATAAGAAAAGTCTTAAACACAAAAAAGAAGACATATCACTTGAGGAATTGGAGACTCATCTCAAAATTGAGCAAGAGTCTCGAATTCGTGATGGTAATGAGAAGTAAGATAAAAATGCTTCTAAGGTCCATGTGGTGGAAGAAAAGAAGGAGCATAAACAGCCCCATCATAATGCTCACCAAGGGAAAAATAATAAAAGAAAAAATAATTTTAATGACTCTCAAAACAAGAAGAAAAAGGGTATTTGCTACTATTGCAACAAGCCGGGGCACTTCAAGAAGGACTGTCGTTTATTCAAAAAGAAGCAACAAGAAGCATTGGGCTCGAAAGAAAAATTCGTAGCGGTAATATCCAAGGTTAATCTCCTTGAAGAAGATGGTGCTTGGTGGATAGACTCGAGTGCCACAACGCACGTGTGCAAGGACAAAGCTATGTTTTCTGCCTATGAACCTGTCGAAGATGGAATCGTTCTCTACATGGGAAACACCTCCACTGCAGCGGTCAAAGGCAAAGGGACAGTGGATCTAGAATTCACTTCCGGAAAAGTCCTTAGCCTTACCAATGTCTATTATGTCCCTGAAGTGAGAAAGAACTTAGTTTCTGGAAGCCTGCTTAATAAGCATGGTTTCAAACTTGTATTTGAGACAGACAAATTTATTCTGTCTAAAAATGGTACCTTTGTAGGCAAAGGATATATGTATGAGGGCATGTTTAAGCTGAATATTATTAATAAAATGAGTGTTTCTTCTTACATGGTTGATTGTCTTTCTTTATGGCATAGTCGCTTAGGACATGTTAATAATAAGAAAATGGATAACATGGTTAAATTGAATTTAATTCCTAGATATGAAAATGATATGAATGAAAAATGTAAAGTATGCATGCAAACCAAAATAACTAGAATTCCATTTCCAAAAATTGAAAGATCTTCTACTTTGTTACAATTAGTACATAGTGATGTATGTGATATGCATAGCACTCCTACTAGAGGTGGTAAAAAGTATTTCGTTACATTTATTGATGACTTCTCAAAATATTGCCATATTTATCTTATGAATACTAAGGATGAAGTTCTTGATAAATTCATTATTTATAAAAATGAAGTAGAAAATCAATGTGATACTAAAATAAAATGTCTTAGATCTGATAGGGGAGGTGAATATTACTTTCCTAAATATTGTGAGGATGTTGGTATCATACATGAACTTACTGAACCTTATACACCACATCAGAATGGAGTAGCAGAAAGAAAAAATAGAACTCTGACTGAAATGGTTAATGCTATGCTTTCTTATTCCGGTTTAGGTAAAGGTTTTTTGGGGTGAAGCTATGTTAACTGCATGTTATATTTTGAATAGAATTCCTTCTAAAAATCTAAAAGAAACACCTTACGAGTTTTTGAAGAAAAGGAAACCTAATTTAAATTATTTGAAAATTTGGGGTTGTAGGGCCATTGTTAGATTGCCTGAACCTAAAAGGAAGAAATTAGGTAAAAGAGGAATTGAATGTATTTTCTTGGGATATGCACAACATAGCAAGGCATATAGATTTCTAGTTTGTGAACCAAATGAATCTATTGAAATAAATACTATTATAGAATCTAGAGATGCCATGTTTTATGAAAATAGATTTAGTACTATTCCCAAATTGCATGATACAATTGAAATAGGAGAATCTTCACATTCTAAGGAATTGAAAATAAAGAACAAGAGGAACCTAGGAGAAGTAAAAGAGCTAGAAAGGAGAAGTCCTTTGGCCCCGACTTTGTAGTATACCTTGTCAAGGGTACTAAAGATTCACATTGTGAACAAATTGCTCTTTCTTTAACTATTGAATCGGAGCCTCAAACATTTGCAGAGGCAATGAAGTCTCAGGATGCTGCCTTTTGGAAAGAGACTATTAATGATGAGATGGATTCAATAATGGGTAATAACACTTGGGTGTTGGCAGATTTACCACCAGGTTCAAAACCTATCAAGTGTAAATGGATTTTCAAAAAGAAAATGAAAATAGATGGAACTATTGATAAATTCAAAGCTAGGTTAGTAGCTAAAGGTTTTACACAAAAAGAAGGAATATATTATTTTGACACATATGCATCAGTAGCTAGAACATCTATTATTCGAGTTTTGATTGCCTTAGCTTCTATTTACAATTTTGAAATTCACCAAATGGATGTAAAAACTGCTTTTTTAAATGGTGATTTGGAAGAGGAAATTTATATGGAACAACCTGAAGGTTTTGTTGTGACTGGTCAAGAAAAAAAAGTATGTAAATTAGTTAAGTCACTTTATGGTCTTAAACAAGCACCTAAGCAATGGCATGAAAAATTCGATATGGTTGTTGTATCTAATGGTTTCAAAATTCATGAATCTGATAAATGTGTTTATAGCAAGTTTAATAATGGTCGATGTGTTATTATATGCTTATATGTGGATGACATGTTTATTCTTGGTACTGATTTAGATAGTATTAATGATACTAAATGTTTCTTGTCATCTAAATTTGAAATGAAAGATATGGGTGTGGCTGATGTTATTTTAGGCATGAGAATAATAAGGCAAGGTAGAAACATTGTTCTCACGCAATCGCATTATATTGAAAAGATCTTAAAGAAGTTTAATAAATTTGATTGTACACCTGTTAGCACATCTTTTGAATCACAAATAAGATTATTTCCTAACACTGGTAGAGCAGTTTCACAATTGGAATATGCTCGGATTATTGGCAGCTTAATGTATGCCATGACATGTACTAGGCCAGATATAGCTTATGCTGTAGGTAAACTTAGTAGATATACTAGTAATCCTAGTCAGCTACACTGGCATGCGGTGTATAGAATTTTAAAGTATTTAAAAGGAACCATGAGTTATAGAATATCTTATTGTGGTTATCCTTCGATTTTAGAAGGATATTCAGACGCCAGTTGGATTTCTGAGCGGGAAGATCATTCATCAACGAGTGGATGGATATTCACTCTTGGTGGGAGAGCTGTCTCTTGGGGATCCAAGAAACAGACTTGTATAGCTGACTCTACCATGGTAGCTGAATTTATAGCATTATCTGCAAGTGGTAAAGAGGCAGAATGGCTAAGGAATTTACTTTTAGAAATTCCAGTTTGGCCTAAACCTATGCCTCCTATATCTATCCATTGTGATAGTGAATCTACACTTTCTAGGGCCTATAGTAAAGTGTATAATGGTAAGTCCAGACACATTGAACTTAGGCACAGTTATGTGAGACAATTGCTCATGGATGGTATAATAACTGTGGATTATGTGAGATCTTGTCAAAATTTGGCAGATTCTTTCACAAAAGGACTTGCAAGGAATTTGGTGTCTAAGACATCGGTAGGGATGAGACTAAAGCCCAATGAACATTGTCACTCTTGATGGAAACTCAACCTGACACTTGATATTTCAAGTCCTCAGGTTCAACGAGTAAAGTACATCATATGTCGTGATTGCAAGCACTTTAAATAATATGTATATATTTATATAAATCATACCAAGGATAAGTACTTGGTACCTGTAATGTAATAAGGAGGAGGGTGAGCTACTAAGCTCTTAATATATTTATAACAATATTGTTAGAGTGTCGTAGTTACAGGGACACTTCTGATAAGTCTACCTATACGAGTGTGGAAGTGGTGCCGCTTCCTATGCGTCCCAGGCTTGACTCTAGAGCACTCACGAAATCAAGGTACAAACACAAGGCCTAATTCATTTGTCGGCTTATATGAATATTCACTGATATAAGATTTGTGTGTGGAGAAAAGTCCGGTTGGTCAATATGGATTGCAAGTTCAAAGACTTGTCTACTAAGCTCTCCTGATCAACTTTGATGAGTCTTCACAAGGTAAATGGTTCAAGTCGCAAGACACCTTTACTGACACTTAAATCTTACAACCGGAATTTCAAAATTTATTTTAAAAATGGTGGGGGATTGTTGGAGAATTTTTAAAATAAGGACAAGAGGAAATGAATTTGGAAACTTGTGTTATAGAATGTTGACGTACGATCGAAATCTTAAAGGAATGAATTTTTATTGTATGCGAGATGCACCATATAATTTCTCTTATGGTTTAGAAACCCATTCACTGAAAGGTCACAGTCAGGGGATTCATGAAGAGGTGCATATAGGCACCGTACCCATTTGTAATTTAGTGTATATATATTAAACGTATATATAACGGATATACAAGGCCACTTTAAAAAATTAACCGGTACTATTGATTCGGTACACTGACAGCTTTTCATTTATATATAATACAATGGAACATCCGTGAATGGGTTTAGTAGAGAAAATTTGAATCAGTCTTTTCCTCATTCTGCAACACAAGAATTTCATACACAGTCTCTTTATCCTTTTCATTTCAGAAAGATCGTTTTCTGTTATTCAATTAACTGCAGTATTTGAATGACAGTTTTGGGTTGAAAATTATCAGTGATAATTTTAGGGTTGTCTTCAATAGTGCATTTTGCAGACAGTGTTTGCTTCATTGTATCTTGAATACAAACTCGCGGAATACCCAGTTGCACACCGATTACAAATATCTGGTGGGGGCGAATATTGTATTTAGGAAAGTGTCTCGTACACGCTTTGAAGATCTATTTGGTGACTATTTGAAGAACTACCGCCAATTGGAGGAAGCATTTCTTTTCAACATAAGGCATATACATATACACACTATCAGATTTTGAAAGGGTAAGTTAGAGTAGTAGGGGTCAAAGTTAGGTTGTTTGGGAATTGAATCTTAAAGGCATGTCTTAACATACACAAGAAAGGCGTGGCCAAACAAGACCTTAACAATGATTAGTTACTATAAATGGAAAGTAAAGCAAGTGTCAAACCTTGCTTTACATCACTTCCAAAATCTGTGGAAGTTTAACATGGCACAGACAGTTTTGAACATAAAGTGGTATTTTCGCGGCGCGGTGGTCACCCCAAAAATACAGAAAATTCATTTTAAAGTAAGAATTGATTTCCCGGTCTCATAAAAATACTGCTCGAGTTAAAAGAAAATATTTTCACCGTTTTGAAATACAGATTTAAAATTCAATACAGGTACTGTTAAATTTTATAAAATTACAGTTTTGACCCCAATTAGAATTTCAATATGAATTTAGACAAAAAATAAGATTTCACATATGAGAGTTGTAATTAATAACAACAGACAATACATATTGATTTTAAATATGGCAATGCAAATACAGATTAATTATGAAAATGTCAAATTGGATTCTAATATGTCAAATGCAAATACAAATAATTAGATGGAAATACAGGTTATTACAAATATAGTCTTAAGGAATGGACTTTCAACATTGTTGCTTTGACGACTAATTCGAGTTTCAATTTTTTTAAAAAAATTGAATTTCTTTTTGAGAGACCCCAAAAATATAACTTTCAAATTTCATCAGTGTAGCGTCCAAAAAGTGAGTATAATTTCTTAGGAAAATTCTAAAACTAAAGTTAAATGTAAAGACAAAAATTGAATTGTCAAGTTCTGTATAGGACTACATGCCAAGAACATAAAAAATTGATTCTTGTAAATAATAAAATCAAAGGTCATACCTGTGACAGAGCAAGACAGACTCTGACAGTAAGGTAACTGATTGCAATAAGAAGCCAGTGAATGGAAGGTGTATTTTGCTTGTCATTGTGGTTAGTGAGGAAGTAGTAACTGTGGCAGGAATGAATGTGTTAATGACCATGACTGCTTATTTCCCAACACTAATAACAACGAACATTCAGGAATTTGGAGCAATTCTGTTACTTAGTGTACCACTTTGGAAACTCATCAGTCACAGAAGTCGACCAGAAGTCGACCAAATGTATGGTAGAGTGGAACACTAATCTTAGAACCTATGAATTTTAAGCAAAATATACAATTTTGTATTTTCCCCCAAAAAATAATAATAATAATTAAACTTGTAGCGTAAAATTTTGCAGTTAGATAATATAAAAGAATAGAATAAAATCCAAAACCATATAAACGATGTCATGTAAGCGAAATGCTCAAAATTAATTGTCATCCTTTCGAATGCATTTATCTCTTTTGTTAAAGGCTTAATTGCACTTTACCCCTTCGTACTATACACGCATTTTCAATTAGGTGCATGACTTTTTTTTTTTTTTTTTGCAATTGGGTATATGAACTTTCATCCCCTTTCCAATCAGATCCAATTGATGACGCCATTAGTTTAAAACTAACGGAATTGCCTAGAATTGTCCTTTTTTTGCAATTGGGTACATGAACTTTCATCCCCTTTTCAATCAGATCCATTCGCTAACTGCGTGAGATTTTGTTAGACAGAATTGTCCAAGTGTCCTTCCTCCAAAAATGGCTAAATCAGAACCTCTTTTTTTTTTTTTTTTTCATTTTATCTGTCAAAACAGATGATTTTATTTGTTGACAGACAGATAATATTGAGTTAAACAATCCTAATTTTCTTATCTTTTGGCCTTTTGGGATGATTTTTTTATTTCAAGTATTTGTTCGAGATCAACGCAATAGGCTTCGAAATTTCACAAATAAATATAGGTTGCAACCTTATTTTGTTTAGCTCAATATTATTTGTCTGTCAAGAGATAAAATTATCTGTTTTGACATATAAAATAAAAAATGAGGTTCCAAATTAGTCATTTTTCTATTTTAGCGAGGGAGTTTTCTCTCCTTTTGATGTCGAAAAGTAGTAAAGGGGTTTATAAAAAATAGTCAAAATATGGAGGAAGGACACTTGGACAATTCTGTCTAACAAAATCTCACGCCGGCGAATGGATCTGATTGGAAAGGGGATAAAAGTTCATGTACCCAATTGCACAAAAAAAAAAGGCAATTTTGGGCAATTCCGTTAGTTTTAAACTAACGGTGTCATCAATTGGATCTGATTGGAAAGGGGATGAAAGTTCATGTACCCAATAGCAAAAAAAAAAAATAAATTATTATGTACCCAATTGAAAACACGTGTATAGTACGAGGGGTAAAGTTCATGTACCAAATTCCTAATTGGTATACAATTTGTACTTACTTTCCAAAACGATCCTTCCTTGAAATCTACACCAAGACAAAATTTAAAAAAGTTATTGTAATGATTAGGAGCAATAGTGGAAAGTAATTGTAGATTCTTTTTGTCCCTTTAGTAAGTTGAGTTCCCAAAGTCGGATTCAAAAAAAGAGACGGAGGGAGTAAGTTTTACTAAGAAAATACAAGTAAAAGGGTACTACTAATTTGTATCAAAACAAAAATAACTAAAATTGCCAAAAACTATTTTCAAAAGGGAATTGCTATGTATACCCGTGTATTTGTTATGTACACCCAAATTTCTTTATTCTACTCATTCTTTTTCTAAAAATTTTCACTTTTATAAAATTGAGCGCTATACATAACAAAATTAGTGGTGTACATAGTAATTCCCTTTTCAAAATTGCCAAAAAAAAAAAAAAAAAAACTCTTCTCTCCGCTCACATATCGTGATTGGCCCCTACTAACATATATATATATATATATGCAATCCTTATCCTCCCTTGTCCTGTGGACAGTGGACCTATGGTTAGTTAAAAAGAGTCAGGTCGTACATTTGGTCCTTTTAGTGGACTTCTAATCACCTCGTGCCACGATGTTAATAAAAGAATTATAGCATACGACCCGCAATTTTTTTTGAGAAGATACGACCGGCAATTTTGAACCTATCATATGATCGAAATTGGGTACACTTTTCGTCCCGTATTTAGAGTGCAACAATGCTAGGGGCACCAAAAGATACAAAAAACTTCCACAAAATGAGTGGAAAGTCTATGTGGCACACTGGGACCCGCCAGTAATTAAGCATTGTTTCCATTAATTGCTGGCGGGTCCCACTGTGCCACATAGACTTTCTACTCATTTTGTGGAAGTTTTTTGTATCCTTTTGTGCCCCAATCATTATTCTTTAGAGTGAGATCAATTTATGAAGTGGAGTAATGCTACACACTCTAAAAAGTACTCTCTTTGTCCCATTTTGTGAGTTTGATATTTCATTTTGGGATGTCTCAAAATTAGAGTCCACTTTTCTAAATTGGTATACAATTTTTACTTACTTTCCAATACTATCCCTCCTTGAAATCTACACAAAAACAAAATTTAAAAAGTTATTGTAATGATTAAAGGTAATTGTGAAAAGTAGGTATAGATTCTTTTTGTTCCCTTAATAAGTTGAGTTCCCAAAGAGGGACTCATGGGACGGAGGGAGTACTTTTTTTAATACCAAATTGCCCTTAAAGATTTTTCAACTTTAAATAATGAGGGTAAAATTGAAAAAATAGTAGTATAAAATAGACATGACTTTTGAAATGACACAATTTTGAGACATCCCAAAATAAAATACACGAAACAGAGAGAATATAAAATTTTGTTACTTTGGGTACAATTTTTTGTTACCTAAATTAAACTGAATCTCGAGTACAATGTTATGTTATGTGAATATAATATTTTGTGATGATTTTAATAATGCTTTTACTTAGTTCGACCAGGCTCTAGAGTGAAACAGGGTAGAGTGAATATACCCAGTGAATATTTTTTTTGCTTGAAAAAAGTTACAGGCTGTCCCACTGACCCGCTGACCCATGCGCGCTCCACTGACCCGCGGATTTTTTCAGACAAAAAAAAAATGTTCACTGTGTATATTCATTCTAGAGCCTGACCGTTACTTAGTTAACCACAAAGAATATTTCGGATGAGAAAATATTATATCCAAGTAGCTTTATATGGGTTTTGTTAACATATGTCCTTAGGGCATATATTAAGGTTTTAAAATTAGATATTAACAAGGGAGACAAACACTGAACCTCACACTGGACACTGAAACTTACACTGTACCCCTTATTTATTTTTACTTTTAGAACCTTAACATAGGCCCTAAGGGCACATCTTAACAAAGCCCGTTTTATATTAGTTTTGCTTAGGTAACAAATTATTATATAACATAATTCGAAACATTAGGGAGATGTAGGGTTGTATACGAGTCGAGCTGCTCGACAAGTTCTCGTGAACATGTTCGATAAAGGCTGGGATCTACTTGATAGAGCTTTTTGAGCATGTTTGATTGAAGCTCGTTAGAGATAATTTTAGAGAGAGAATGAAAAATTTCATAAATAAGCTTGACAAATCTATTATTATTAAACTATATAGTTTCAAATGGTCCAATAAAAAGGAACCTTTGTACTAGTGATATAAATAATTCTTACCATTGTATGTGAAGTGGTTTGGTTATAAGTGATTGTATGGAAGCATTCGCCCGACCGACGGGTTTACACCCTTAGTGGTTTATATTTACTAAACTTTGAGAAATTATTCTATGGTTCTCGATCATATGGTAAGTAGTGATTCCGGTCAGTAGTGGATTGTCATGTGATCAAATTTAAGTTTTTTGTCTTTTAAAAGACAGATAACTTTATCACGTGATAGTATCTTATTGGTCGAAACTACTACTCCCTCGTCCCTTTTTTTGAGTCCTATATTTTATTTTGGAATGTCCCAAAATTAGTGTCCACTTTCCTAAATTGGCATACAATTTTTACTTGCTTTCCAAAACATCACTTCCTTAAAATCTACACCAAAATAAAACTAAAAAAGTTATTACAATAATTAGGTGCAGTTGTAAAAAATAAGTGTAGATTACGGAGTGAGTACGTGATAATGGTAACGGACCTTTTCTCCTAAACTTCACATCAGAATCGCAAAAAGTGGTACTTAAAATTAATGCTAACCTCTAGATCAGACGAGGTGAGCTCCAGATCGTAAAAAGCTCAAAAAGGCCGCCTGAGGTTTCTTCTTCAGTGTATGAAATATGGACGATCCCATCCATGGACGATCACCACCGATCTCCACTTTCCTTGCTTTGTGAATCTGAAACAACCTACCATACCAGGTACTTTCTCTGTTTTTTCACTCAAACACACCGGTTTGATTGTAGACCAGATTTTTTTTTTTTGGTGTTTGGGTTTGTGTTTGATTTTGATTGTGATTGTGATTGTGATTGTGATTGTGAACCTCCCCCTCCCAACATGTAAAAGCTACACGTCTCTCTTTCCTATTGGTTCACTTTGCGTTGTTTAAAGATTCATGAATTCCCGTTTTGTGGCGAAGGTTACCATTTGATTCAGTTGGCTTAAATTTGGAAGGAGACTTGTTTGGCCGATAGAGAACAACCCAAACCCATTAATTGGATAGTCTTCTATATGAGTATCCTGTTTTGGCTTGCAATGAAATTGGACAGGACACTATTTTGTATTTCACAATCCGAATGAATTGATTTGTCTTTTTTGTATGGAGAACTTTTTCTTATTGGCAAAAAAGGAAAAACTAGGGTTCCAAATTTTGGCTTGCAATTTTGGGACACTAAGATTCCTAATAAGGTTTTTTTTTTTTTTTTCCTTTCTTTCTTTATTTATTTAATTTTTTTTCTTTGTTTATTTATTTAATTTAATTTATTGATTGATTTGTTTATTTATTTGTTTTTTGGGGTGGGGGGCGCTTTTCTTCTTGATCCACTGAGATTGTCTTTATACCTTCGCTTTGTTGATGGTTCCACCTTTTTTGGGGGGGCCTTTGCTTCTTGATCTACTTAGATTGTCTTTATATGATTCTCTTGGTTTTGTCGATGGGTCATCTAAGAACTGTTGGGTTTAGGTGCGGTAAAAATGGTTTAATGTTAGTTTTTTTCGGCCTTAATGCCTCTTCTACTCATGGACCCACTTATTATCTTCTTTGTAAGGGTTGGGTGTTATATATTCTCTTTAATGATAGTTGTCATGTGATGAGAACCTTTCACCTTTGTATTATGTTTTTACCCATTGGGTTTGTTATTTCCTAGTGCATTGTTCTTTCCTCTTCTCTGTTGGCTCCAACATTTTTTTTGGTTTTTACCTTTGAACTTGTTGAAGCATTTAGTCTTGACAGAAATCAAAAGCAATCATGTATGTAGACCTCAAAAAAAAAAAAAATTAATAATAATAATAATAATTTTCCTCCCCCTAATGCGCTAAAATTTGTATCATTTGTACGTTTTTTTTTCAATTCATTTGATTGAAAGAGAGATTGAGCTAGGAGTTGACCCCTCTATTCCAATTATAAGCCAACGAGCTCTAGGTTTTTATGGTAATTGTATACTGAACATTCACAATGAAAGATATGTTGGAATTGCTTCAAGCACAAGGGCATAGCTGAAGTTTTATGGAATTCAACATCAATTTCTTTTTAAAAACCATTTAATGATCTTACTATGAGAAGATGAGGGTGTTCATGAATGACCCTAAGTCTTAAAAAGTTATGGCCTCAAGTCTTGAACGGTACAAGATTTATGAATTTGGCTTGTGCATATCCTAGAGTAATCCTCCTGGATTGTCATTTGTCATATAGTCCAATGGAATTTTGAGAAAGAGAAAGACGGGATTTGCCCTGATAATTTTGAAAGGCATAAGGATTACCCCCTCACCAGTATTCTAAATATAGCGTGTTCTTGCTCTTTTTGGTAATGTGTAGTTACAAGCATGAGTGAACTCAATTGCATTTAATTCAGCTACTAAAGTTTTCAATTTAATTTCCTGATTTTTTGTCTTACTCTTTGTTGTAGTTCATGGATTTTCTGGTTTGTTGTTTGAAAATTTCTTCTTTGGAGACTCTCTCTTCTTTCGTCCTTGTGAGTTGAAAACACTCCTGTGTGATTTCTACATTGTACCCATGCTCAATGCTTTTGTTTCGTCTCCATCTTCTTCTGCCCCAGAGAGTATCAAAACCTCCACCAAGTAATAATGTCAAACAGTTCCCTCCCACAGTTCAACATTCAGAGCTTGTAGTATGTGAACTGCTGGTCTGAGTAAGGTTTTCCCTTCTGGATTTCATTTACTTCTTATCAGCATTCTGTGTATTTTCATTTTTGATCAACCATGAATAGGTTTATTTACTCTGTCATTGTAATGCAACTGATAGGAAGGAACAAAATATGGGATAATATTATGAATTATCATGGTTACAAATTGTTATTCATTCAAAAGAGAAAAAAAAAAAAAAAAAAAAAAAAACAGCTTTCTAAAATAATCTGCAACTTTTTTGTTTGTTTCTCATTCTGTATTTAACTTTTGCAGTTCTGATTGATAATAGTTAACAATGATAAAGGGATTCTGTCTTTGTGGAAGTCGACGTGCCAAGATCCCTGAAAGGATATTGGGAGAGATTAAGCTAGAAACTAAGCATTTGTCAAACAGTATTGTTGATGTACGTAAAGAGATAAATAAAGGACTTCTCCTAGGCAACAACTACAAGCCAACAAAGAGATTGAGCGATTGGGTTGAGGAGGCAATAGCAATTGAGTTGGAAGCAAATGGGGTCGTGAAATCAGCCCAACAGAACAGCTCTTTCCTTGAAGGTGGTATGCTGAGGAATATGCTAAAAAAAATCAATGTAGTCCTGAAGAAGTGTCCCTTTGACCTTGGCCTGACACCAGTTATTGCGATTGAGACAGAGGTGGCTGAAGAGTGCGCACCAAAAACTGGAGAGAAACTCAAAATGTCACACCATAAGCAGGGTAAGGCTTTCTTTACTGGATGAAATGAGATGTAACTTAACAATTGGAGAAGTCAAGGAGATGTCTTTATTTTTACAAGGGGGAAAAAAAAGCGGAAAAAAAAAGAAGAAAAAAAACGAAAAAAAAAAAAGAAAAGAAAAAAAAAAGAGGAAAAAAAACCAAAAAAAACAAAACAAGAAAAAAAATAAAAAAGAAACGAAAAAAAAAAGGAAAAAAAAATAAAAAAAAAAAAACGGGAAAAAAAACAAAGCAAAAAAAATGAAAAAATTAAAACCAATAAAGGTGCTCAGGCCCGGAGGTTATGGCTGAAATCGCCGCAGAGTTCAGGAGCGAGCAAGACTATCTTGGTGAATGCAATAAGAACCGGCTGCTCGCCGCAGCAGAGTGCTTTGCCCGTGCTGCTATCTGCCGCCGAAGCGCTCAAGGGATTCGTGCTTGAATGTTGAAATCAGGGGACTCTATCCAATCCATGCGGCAAAATCGAATTGTGGTGAAGAACTGCTGCACCGCGGGAAATCCTTCTCTATAGAGGGGAAAAAAAAATGAGTAATGATTGGTGCACATAAAATGTGCACATAAAGATCTGGGCCATTCATTTTGGTGGATCCCATGTATGCAGGTACGGGCTCCACCGAAATGAATGACCTAGATCTTTATGTGCACAATTTATGTGCATATTTTATGTGCACATAGCATTACTCAAAAAAAAAAAAAAATAGAGGAACCAAAGACAACACCTGAGGCAAGCAATAGCATTTACTGGATCAGAATCTGCATCTATGTCAGGACTTGGAAGATTAATTTGCCATTTGACTTCAAAAATAGCATACTGCGGGGATGTCTCAGGAAACAGATGAAGCTATTCATAATCCTTTTTTTTTTTTTTTTTTTCCTCTAGGCATTAACTTTCAATTCAGTTAGTTTATCATTCACTTAAGGCTTGCATGGTAACCTTGCAGTTTTTGGGTTTCCGTTATGCTTTCATTTTTGGAGCGAACTCTTCTCACATTTCAGTCAATCGTGAGTGCAAAAAATGAAAGCAAAAAATTGCAAAGTTGCCATGCTAGCCCTAAACTTACACTTACAGCTATTGGTAATGATCTGGACACATTGTTTGGTATAATGGAATTGCTTTGTGCCTTAACTCTGTGTCTCAAATTATTTGATAGAAGGTTGTTTGCTCTGTACGTCTTTTTTTTTTTTTCTTATGTGAAATATTGTTTGGGAAAATTGAAACTGATTCCAATTAACCATAATCCATGGAAATGAAGCCATGTTACTTTACATAGGTATGTTTGATATTTTTATTTGTTTTGCCTTCCGTCTTTTCTCAGAAAATATGCATATATGCGTATTAATAGCCACACACATATACACCTGTGTGTGTGTTACTGTGTGTTCTACACCCACACACACATAGACGTGTGTGTGTGTTTTCTATTTGTTTCATAATTTTATATTACATATGGATCTTGTTTTAAAGATCTCAATTTCATGATTCCAAAAATATGCATTTTATGAAACAAAAAAAAAAAAAACAAGTTTGAAAATTGGTAGTTATAGAATTTTGAAGTTTAAAGAAAACTAATGATAACATGGCATAACTAACTCTCAATGGGTTAAACGAATGAAATAAGAAAAGAAAATATTTTTGCTCACTCAATTTTTGGTTCACCAATGCTCAATCAAGCCTCTCATAGATCAATGCAGTGGGACCCACGATTTAATTAATGGAGTTTAATCCTGAGTCCGACTGCATTGACCAATGGGAGGTTTGGGTGAACATTGGTGAACCACTTTTTGGATGAGCAAAAATGCTCTCATAAGAAAAACAAAAAAAGTGAGGAAGGATTCTTGTTGGTTTGAAAATAAAATAAAATTCCTTTTCTTAGGTAACTTTTAAGTCAAGTACGGACTCCTACGAAACCAGAAAGTAGCTACACAAACTAACTTTTAGAATTGTTTTTTTTTTTTTTTTCCTAAACCATAGTACTGATACTTGCATTATCCAAACAACCTCTTCATTATTCCTATGATTCTAAATTTACATTTTAATTGTTTTAAAATAGTAATCAACATGAATCTCCGCCAAATGAATAAATCTAGGTTTTTCAAATTTGATTCCTAAATTTGGTTCTCAGTTGCCTTAATAGTTGTATCATATGTTGTTGCAGTGATTAGTGGTATCACACCCCATTCAATGTCTACAACTCATAAAGTATTTGATAACTAAATTTGGAACCTGCTTAACAACATTCTAGAAAAAAAAAATTTGGGGGGCAACAAACAAGCAGAATTTATTTAATCACAGAAGAATTTACAGAATCTAGATGAACCAAGTTTTGAATACAAGAAGGAATGTGCAGAGGTGAGAGATACAAAGCATTAGCCGACCATTTAGCTAAATAATCAGCTGCACAATAAATGGTCATAGGATTGTAATTGAAAGACCAGTCCATATGAGACTTGTTGAACTGGAGAATATCATCACAAGCACTCATGATCTTCCAGTGTCCAAAACCAATGTTGACAGCAGAAATTACAATCTAAGAATCACTTTCAAAGATAACATTTGTCCAATGGTTATCCACAGTAGAAATAGCTGCAAGTCTAAGAGCTAAACTTTCCTCAGTTGAAGGGTCTTTATTGTTAATGATAGAACACCATGTTGGGGTTTTTCACCTCGATTGTGGAAGGGGCAGGTGGTCAGTATATAAGTGTAAGAGAAAGCCTCACCTTATGAGCTAGCCTTTAAGGTTAAGAAGGTCCAGACCACCCAAACACTGGTATCAGAGCCCAGGTTACAAACTCTCGGCCCAACATCCACAAGTAGGGGTGGCAATTCGGGTTATACGGGTCATAATCGGGTCATAAATGGGTTGCGTGGTTTTGAGTTGATTTTTAATTTTGAGTATTATACAATAAAAAATATTAACCTTTTTTATTTAATCGTGTCGTGTCGTGTCATAATCGGGTTGTCTTAGTAAAACGGATTGTCGTGTCAAAAATTGCCACCCCTATCCACAAGAAAGAGATTGGTCGAAGGTTTGCCAATCAAAGGCCCGATGTGTGGGGAGGAGATTGTTGGGGTTTCACACATCGATTGTGGAAAGGGCAGGTGGTCAGTGTACAAGTGTGAGGGAAGCCTCACCTCATGACCTAGCTTTTGGTGTTGAGAAGACCTAAAATCACTCAACACGCCAAGCACCCAAAACAGTGGAATTGTGATCTCTGACAATACAGCAAGCAGAAGAACCAAGACAGAGGATAGCAGCATCACAGTTAATTTTCACCGGGGCAGACCATTTAAGAGCTCTGGAAAGAGCAAGTCTGGGAGGCTTAATAATGGAATAATGTAAACCAAACTGCAATAACCACCTCACTTGAACACAACATTTTAGAACCTGACTGCAATAATATAGGACTAGTATATGATATATCCCATGCGGCACGGACAGAGCCAGGATTTAATCTCAGGGGCACCCTTACCAGGGGCGGACCCAAAGAGGTCTGAGCCCCCCTCAAAATTTGAAATTTGTTGTTAGATATCCTAAAAAAGTAAAAATACACCCCCCCCCCCCCCCCCCCCCCCCACACACACACACACACACACACAAAAATTTCAATAAAGCCCCCTATTTTATGAATATTTGAATTTTTATATTAATTTTTCTAGAGTTTGTAATTCCAAACCCACCCTACTCCAAAAAATGTATATGAGAATAGATTACGATATACAGATTGTAGCACTAATTGCAATCTAACCCATCCTAAAGAGCAACTGAGCTAATTGACGCAATTATAATGCAATTCATCCTATATATTTTGTCAAAGTCAAACACATTTTCTTCTTACTTTTTAACTTAACCTAACTCAAATAGATTGACTATCATTTCATCTTTACAGAAATTACTGCAAGAAAAATGAATATACATAGGGGAAAAAAATTCACCTTGGGGGTGCTGCCCCCAAACCCCGTAAACTTAGCACCTGCCAAGCCCTTCACTGTCAAATTTCTGCATCCGCCCTGAACCTTACATGGGGGTTCGGGGTAGTGCTCGCGAGCAAAAAAATTAGTTTGGTTGAAACACTGTAACTTTTTATTTTTAGAAAGTTTTAAAATTTGTGTGGTTATTCCATGAATTTGACAAATAGTAATTAAGTTGAGTGTTAAAGCGTGAATTTAAAGACAAAATTATCTCTCCGCAACTTTTTAAAAAAATTGTATTCATATGCTTAATTTCTTTTTTATTTTTTTTTCCCTCTAAATTTACTAATAAAATAAATAGAAACCTACAATTTAGTCCTTAAGATTTCGGTCAACATAGATTTGGTACTTTGACTTTTTATAACACTGAAATTGATCCTTTATTTATATTGATACTTAGAAATTAGTCATTTCCCCAATTTGGAGATTATTTGTTGGACGAGTATACCCTTTGTGCAATTTTAGATTTATGCATATTAAATGATGAAAATTCTCAATAAGTGGAGTTCGGAATTTTAGGAGTGTGAGAGATAATGGTTCCTAAATATATGGAGATGCCTAAAATCGTGGTTTCATCAAATTTTAAAGATTTTCTTTTGCTGAAATTTGGATTTGCGAATCAGTTAATTGTGAGAATTTCTCACTCTAATGAAGAAGGTGAAAATTTTCTCTCTAGTGATAATAGTGTGATTTTTTTGTGAGAAATTTCTCACTTTATTTATTTTAAATATTAAGAAGCTGAGGAGATATTTGTGACATTAACGTACAAGATTGGAAAATGTTTATGTTGGTAAAGTGAGATATTCTCTTACATTGCACTATAAATAGAACAATATTATAAAAAGTGAGAAGTGTGTATTTTTACGTTAATAGTGAGAAATTCCTCTCCGGTGATAATAGTGAGAAATTTCTCACTTTATTGATTTCAAAATTTAAAAAGCTAATGAGATATTTGTGACATTAACATACAAGATTGGAAAATATTTTATGATGGAAAAGTGAGATATTCTCATACATTGCACTATAGATGGGACAACATGTTAAAAAGTGAGAAGTCTGTATTTTTATGTCAATAGTGAGAATTTCTCACTCTAGTGAAGAAAGTGGGAATTTCTCACTGTGGTGAAAATAGTGAGAATTTCTGTGAGAAATTTCTCACTTTAGTAGATTCACTAGCCGGAGAATCTCTAGGAGGTGTATGTTTGCATCTTTGTAATTTCTGTGCCAGTTTTGGTATTGCAGAAGCAAAATAACATGAAACCAAGCTTTGTAAGCGTTAAATATATGGAATCAATTCTGAGATCTCAAAGATGCAGATGAAAAGAACAACTAAACCAGAGGGGAAAAAAGAAAAAAGAAAGAGAGAGAGAGAGAGAGAGAGAGAGAGAGAGAGAGAGAGAGGGGGAGGGAGAAAAAAGAAAGAATAAAGAAAACAAACTTCAATAACTTCATTTGCTCAACAAGGATCAAGCTTGAAGACTTAAAGATTTTTTATCCATGGTTGAAGACTAGGATTTACTTGTAAGCATTTTGATCAATCACTCATAGGGGCTCAAGTAACTTTAGTTGGACTTTAGGATCCTTTCTCTCATACTTTAAAATACTTTCAAGGATCTAAACATACTTAGACCACTCACTTAATTCATTTCACAAAAGTTTTCAAGTGGCTAAGTCAAAATCTAGTACCCTTTGTAGATGGGCCATCTTTAAAGACAAACCTGATCTAATTGGTAAGGAACTAGATGTTGAGTTTTATATGGTTAAAAAGGTATTTGAATGTAGTTTCTGAATCTTCAAATGGATCGCAAATACGAGTTCTGTAGAGGGAGTTATGGCCATTTTAGTAAAAAAGGAGTCAGTCTGTTAAAAACAGGAAATCTAGTCGATCGGAAAATTGCATTTGCAGTCGACCGGAGGTACTATTCAGTCGACCAAAGATATTGTTCAGTCGACTTGATTTCACACAGAATGTCTCTTCTCTGGTATAAACTTTCCAGTCGACCGAACCTTCGATCCAATCGACTGGATTTCGCAGAACAGCACTAGCGGTTAGTTTATGCAGCATTTTAATTAGCTTTAAATGTACCCCATCACCACCAACGTCTATAATCTTTCAAAAGCTATATATAGGGGTTATTTTAAGGGTTATAAATAACAACATTAACAAAATCATTCAAACAACTTGGTTAATCATCATTTCTATTTGAGCCCAAGTTTGAGTGAAAAATCAATTTGCTCTAGATTTCAATTGTAATTCTTGAGAAAGCAAATTGTAGTGAGCTTTCATTTGTATTACCACTCACTAAGGAGTTGTTGTGAAAGCTACAATTGTATCCATCCACTCTAGAGAGAGAGAGAGAGAGAGAGAGAGATAGATCAATTTGTAATTCAAATTATTTGTAAAGAGTGAGGGTCAGTAACCCTTGTGTGCAAAGAAGATGTGTTCTTCTTTGGAAGAGATTGAAGGCTCTTGTAACGGTTTGGTCTACACCCGTGAAGTAGATCGATTAAAGAATCCTCAAGAGGTGTTCTTGAGGGGTGGACGTAGGCTGCGATATGCGGATTGCCGAACCACTTGAAAACTCGGTTTGCAAGTGTCTCTTCCCATCTCTCTTTACTTTATTGTTTGTGATTGTGTTTAATTTTGTTTAAGTTTCAAAAAGGTTAATTTTCTGCTACCCCTCTAAGGTTTCCATTTCGGGCCACCAGTAACGACTAGCTATCTGGTGAATATGGCTATGATATATTTCCGGAATAGCTTGCTCGATTGTGTCCCCGTGGATCACATGTCCTCCAAATGAGTCATCCACAAACATTTGGAAATCCGGATCCATGCTAACGTGCAAGAAAACTATCTAACGTCAGAAGGACGAACTTATCTTAAACTCATATCTCAGGGATCTAAAATGCTAAGACTAGATGGTGTGGGAGAATTAGTGAACGAAAGTATCAGACCCAGGCTCTGATACCAAAATCCTGTCACGCCCCGGTACGGCAAAAATAGAGAAAAATAAATTTCCTTTTTGGGTCCTTGGGCAATGACTGGTGAATGTCTCTTAATGTCCACACCATACAGTTCTAGGTAGCAAACAGGAGATAATTAACTGCAACTTATATAAATAGTACTACGATTATTACATCAGTAATAACACATAAGATACTAAAGTCTGAGGCAACATATGCTCAGTTACAAAACATAATAGTAAAGTCTAACAGGAATGTAAAACTATTATCTATATTCATCTTCAGCTGGCGTAGGGGTAACCGTCAGCGTAAAAGCCTTCCTCAACATATCCGTCATAAGTGGGCCACCCTCAACATAACCACCCTCCTGGTAGTAGCCATCATCGTAGGATTCATTACCTACAGTATAAGGAACATGGTAGTCTGGACGGGGAATGTTTAGGAAATAACAGTCGTCAACTGAGAGCTGAATGAATAGAAACTAACTAGGTACTGGTTATACGAAGTAAAACAAGTTATGAAAGGATTAAGATATAGTTATACTAAATAGTATCTTTCCTTTTATTCCAACGTCGTTAACCATTATCGTCTTGTTATTCTAAGACCGATAACCAACACACTCTGACTGAAAGAATAGACTCAATTGTTCCACTATAGAGATATACCATTATTCTGTTCATCGTTCGTTAAGGATATAAACCATCCATCGCATGTCATGGACATCTCGTTAGTCCATCCCCTGCTCGTTAAGTATATAAACCTGTGACACCCGCTCCCGCGGTTTATATTTAATACTGTTTTAGCATGCATAATCATGAGTTAATGTTAATTAATGTGCTATGTGACGCTTAATGGAGTGGGATTGACCCACTAAGTTGATTATGGGTGTCCAGTTGGGAACCCAGTTTTGGCCAGTATGGCAATCCCAAGTTGGGATGTGCATTGATGGGTCCCAGTTAAGATGAGACATTATATGTGGAATACCCTATGTGCCTAAATGTTTATTAAGGCTTAAATGATTTATTGTTTTATTGTTAATAATATCATGTTATTAGGTAGTGACCACTTTATGGTCAATTAGGGGTACCTTTGTGAGCACGAATTGAACACGTTTCATAATTAGTAGGCTAATTAGCAACTTTATATAATTATATGGGACCACTTATAGGACCCATGCGAGACATAGACAAATACCCATTTAGGTTTGGGATAGTTTTAATACAGTTTCATAATTAATAGGGGCGTAATTGCAAAACTAGCAAACTAGTAGGGGTATCATAATAAAAATGGGAAAGTTTTAAAACTAAGCCACCTAATTGAGGTGACTCATCATCCTTAGTATATCTATATTAGGCTTATTAGTTAGGAGGTAATAATATAAGCAGAAGGGTTAGATACCGAGAATTACAACGTTGACGGTAAAGTCTTCGACGCCCATTGACGAGCCGAACGACGTTGGTTTTTAATTCTGATCACATATTCGGACTCCTAGGGGTGAGTCTAATCTATTGGTACTAATTTTATTGAGTTCTGTGACAGTTTTTCCGCCACCCACTTTAGGGTTTTAGCTCATAACTTGTAATTTATTTATAGGGTTTGTACCTGGTTTTTAATAGGGCTTTAATCTCACAATTAGGAGCGAAACCCAAGAGGTGAGTGATGTTAATTTTGATATTTGGATGATTTTCATGTTGGATTCAATTGTAATGCCAAAGCATGCCTAATTAGCGTAATTTAATTTATTTAGCTTAGTATTCGGCAAAATTCATGTGGTTAAATTAGGCCCAATTTGATTGTGATTGCACGGTATAATGATTAAATGAGCATGTTGAGTTGCCTATTTGGGTCAATGGAAATTGCCAGTTCTATACCACTATGAGGTAATCTTTGTGGTGACGACCACGGCCGCCAGAGGCCTATGGGACCGTACATGTGAGGGCGTGGGTCATGACTAGTCACGTGGGCTTGGGGAGTGGAGTCGCGGGCTAGCCGGTAGTGGTGGGAGTGAGCTAGTAATTGCCGGAGACTATAGTTATTTGTAGTGTGTTGAATTGAGCATGTTAATTATCCATAATCATGATTAACATTACTCACTAAGCATATAGCTTATATATTGTAATGGTTATTGAATAACCATCGTAGGTGATCGTGGCGAGGAATCGGGGAAGTGAGCTAGGAAGTGGCTTGGCTGGCTTATGGGTTTTGGGAGTTGTTGTAACCTTGTTAATAGTTACCTACTTTTTAGTTTAAAGCTTGCAATATAGTTGTAATTAATCGGTTTTAATATGGATTGTAGTACGAGTCATATTTTGGTTGGTTTAAGACTTATGTAATATTTCTAGTTAAACTTTATACTTTAGTTGGATTCTAACTTAACTCCTGTAATATAAGGTTGGACTGTGTTAGTTGGGATTATTTGATCATAGTGTTACTATGACTAATGTTATTAAATTGGGACGTTTGAACTTGGAGATTTATTTATTGGGTTGGTTGTAAATTGTTATATTTAGTATTTCTCTTAAAGTATTTAAAAACTCTTGCTTGGACTTTGGGACATGACTATGATTTGGTAGTGTTATTTGAGAAGTTACTATTTGTTAAAACAAGGTTATTTTGGCTGATTGCAAAGACAGGATTTTGTTTTTGTTTTTTTTTTTTTTTTTATTATTGTTGAGCTTCTTTGGTTTAAGTTTATTTTAAATTTATTTTTGGAACTTTAATCACTTGTGTAAGGCCTTAGTGGCGTGCCACGTGTCCTAGGATCATCTGGGTGGTTCTGGGGCGTGACATTTAGTGGTATCAGAGCGAGGTTTAGGCTAAGAACACTGGGTACGAGAGACGACGATTGAGAGTACGTGTAGATAATGAGCATGTAGATGCATTTCATGAATGCATATGAGCAATTACTGCTATGTTGTTATATGATATGCTGGCATGGCATGCAATATATTTATGTAAAATGACTGACAGGTGAAGAATGGATCATAATCGAGAGCGTTCACCTCATTCAAGGATGGACCACCTAGAAGATGTGGTAAGCAATTTTGTAAGGGCAGTAAGTGATCAGATGGGACATGATAGACCTGCAAACCCACAACCACGGGTCGAACGGGGAGTCATTGAACAATTTTATAAAAGAAAACCAAGTCAGTTTGATGGAGGCCCAGATCCATCACAAGCCGACCATTGAGTGATGGATATGAACCGTATCTTTCGGGCAATGGAGTGTACAGATGAGGAAAAGATAATGTGTGCTACCGACACTTTGAAGGGTGAAGCTCAAAACTGGTGGACAAATGTGATTGAACAAGGGGCACCAGAGACGTGGGACAGATTTGTAAAGGTTTTCTACAAGCGATACTTTCCAGCATCCGTAAAGACACAACTGGGTCGTGAGTTTGCAAATTTGCAACAGGGGGATATGACAGTAAATGAGTATGTAGCAAAATATAATAGTTTGCTTCGATTTGCACATCGAACGGTACCAAGGGAAGTGGATAGGGCACGAAAATTTGAAGAGGGACTACGGGATAATATTAGAAGCCGAGTGGATACACATCAACTTCAAAAAGTTGCCGATGTACAAGATGTTGCCTTGATAGCAGAAAGGGATATTGAGAAGTACAAACAGAGCCAACAGAATAAGCGACCAGCTGAAGGAAAAGGTAAAGGACAAGCTTTCTTTAAGAAGCCGTTCTTACGAGGTTCTGGTTCTAGCTCAGGAGTTCAAAGGGGAAACATTTTTTCTGGGAAAAGTCGCCCATTATGTCCAACCTGTAATCGTCAACATGGGGGAATATGCCATTTTGACACTAGTGTGCAATATCTGCAAGCAGAAGGGCCATATAGCAAGGAATTGCCCACAAGCTCGAACCCAGAGTACAAGGAGTATAAATCCAGACATGAGGGGAAAATGCTTTGAATGTGGCCAGCCAGGACATCAAGCCAAAGAATGCCCAATAAGACAACAGCGATGGACAGGTTCTGTGGCATCAGCTGGGGCAAAACCAAGGATAAGTGTGGGTAAGGGAAAAGGGCCAGAGCAGAGACAAGGAAGGTATTATTGACTAACGCCGGGGGATGCTGCAGCAGCCGATTCTGTCGTGTCAGGTACATTACTCAATTGTTCACACCCGGTGCATGTTTTAATAGATTCAGGGTCAACACATTCTTTTGTTGCACATGAATTTGTTAGACATTTAGACAGCATGTCAGAACCTTTGGGGTATGATTTGTCGATATCTTTACCCTTAAACAAATCTATGGTGACCTCATCAATATTTAAAGCATGTGACATCAGGATAAATGATAGGGTTTTGACAGTGGATTTAATTCCGTTGGCCGTTAATTATTTTGACGTAATATTGGGTATGGATTGGTTATCCGTAAATCAAGCAACTATCGATTGTGAGCAGAAAAGAGTTACTTTTCGACCAACGGGACAAGGGGAGTTTAGTTTTCAGGGAGCTGGTGTTATAGCACCACCATATTTGGTTTCAGCAATACGGGCAGACAAGTTGTTGAAACAAGGTTGTCGGGGGTTCTTATGTTCAATAATTGACACACGGGTCACAGGGACTAGAGTAGAAGATATTTCAATTGTACAAGAGTTAACAGATGTCTTCCCTGAAGATCTACCTGATGTATTAGTTGAGCGGGAAATTGAATTTACCATTGAAGTAGCCTCGGGGTCTCAGCCAGTATCGAAAACACCATACAGAATGGCACCGGTGGAGTTGAAAGAGTTGAAGATTCAGCTGCAAGATCTTCTAGATAAGGGATTCATTCGACCTAGTGTATCACCATGGGGTGCACCATTTTTGTTTGTCAAGAAGAAAGACGGGACTATGAGGATGTGTATCGATTATCGAGAACTCAACAAGTTAACTATCAAGAACAAGTATTCGTTGCCAAAATTGATGACTTGTTTGATCAACTTCAAGGAGCCCAGGTCTTTTCTAAGATTGATTTGCGATCGGGTTATCACCAGTTAAAGGTCAAAGAAGAAGACGTGGAGAAGACAGCATTCAGGACCCGTTATGGTCATTATGAATTTCTTGTTATGCCTTTTGGAGTTACGAACGCACCGGCAACATTTATGGATTTGATGAATCGAGTGTTTAAAGACTATCTGGATGAGTTTGTAATTGTATTCATAGATGACATCTTAATATACTCCAAGAGCGTAGAAGATCATGAGAGGCATGTACGGTTAGTCCTACAACGACTCCGTGAAAAGAGGTTGTTTGGAAAGTTAAAGAAATGTTAATTTTGGTTAACTGAAATTGCATTTTTGGGACACGTAATATCAAAAGAGGGGGTATCAGTGGATCCGTAAAAGATTGAAGCCGTGGCCAATTGGAAGTCGCCAACAAGTGTGCTAGAGGTACGAAGCTTCTTAGGACTAGCTGGATATTACCGAAGGTTCGTGGAAAATTTTTACAGAATTGCGATGCCTATGACACAACTTATGCGAAAAGATGTTCCTTTCATTTGGAGTTCGACATGTGAAGAAAGTTTTGTTGAATTGAAGACTCATTTGATGACAGCACCAATATTGACAATTCCTCAGGTACTACAGGGTTTGTGATATACAGTGATGCTTCTTATCGAGGTTTAGGCTGTGTTTTGATGCAAAACAACAAGGTGATTGCATATGCCTCGCGAGAGTTAAGGCCACATGAGGTGAACTACCCAACACATGATCTTGAGTTAGCGCCAGTGATCTTTGCTTTGAAGATTTGGAGGCATTATCTCTATGGGGAAAAGTTTGAAATTTATACTAATCATAAGAGTCTAAAATATCTGTTTACACAATGGGATTTGAATATGAGACAAAGGAGATGGTTGGAGCTAATGAAGGATTATGATTTAACAATCCAATATCTTCCAGGGAAAGCTAATGTGGTGGTCGATGCGCTGAGTCGAAAGTCTATAACTAATTTGGCCTATGCTTTGACTTCACAAGAAAAGTTAATTCGGGAAATGGAACAACTAAAGTTGGAGGTGATTCCAAAAACTACAGGTGGTCTAATGTCAGCCATTATTGCACATCCGTCCCTTATTGATGAAATTCGAGCCAAACAGCTTCAAGATCCAATATTGAAGAAGATTCATGATGAGATACCTGAAGGTAAGCAACCAGAATTTATTTTTGAGAATAGTATATTGAAATTCAAGAATCGGGTTTGTATACCCAACATAGATGATATCAAGGAAGTAATTTTGGAAGAGGCGCATAATACGAGGTACTCAATCCATCCGGGTAGTACTAAGATGTATCGTGATTTGTGAAAGATCTACTGGTGGTCAGGGATGAAACGTGAAGTGGCAGAACATGTGGCAAAGTGTGTGGCTTGTCAGAGGGTGAAGGTAGAACATCAAAAACTAGCGGGAAAATTGGAACCACTACCTATACCATAGTGGAAATGGGAAAATATCACAATGGACTTCGTGGGAGGTTTACCAAGATCTAGAAAGTCAAATGACAGTGTATGGGTAATCGTTGATCGATTGACTAAGTCTGCACATTTTCTACCTATTAAGACCAATGATCCAAAGAAGTTAGCCGAATTGTATGTCCAAGAAATTGTGAGACTTCATGGAGTTCCAGTATCTATAGTTTCAGATCGAGATAGTGCATTTACATCAAGATTTTGGCAAGGAATGTAGAGAGCGATGGGTACAAGATTGAGTTTCAGTACGACTTTTCATCCTCAAACCGATGGCCAATCAGAACGTGTAATTCAGATATTAGAAGTTATGCTTCGACTTTGTGTTTTGGAATTTAAAGGTGACTGGGAAGAGCACTTGCCATTGGCTGAATTTGCCTATTATAATAGTTATCAATCCAGTATTAGGATGGCACCTTTTGAGGCCTTATATGGGCGTATGTGTCGTTCTCCACTTTGTTGGACCGAGGTTGGTGAGAGAAGATTGATAGGGCCTGAAATTGTTCAGTAGACCACAGAGAAGATAAAGGCAATACAACAACGGCTTCAAACAGCCCAAAGTAGGTATAAAAGCTATACGGACTTGAAAAGAAGATCGATGGAGTTTGAAGTTGGGGATTTTGTATTCTTGAAAGTATCACCTTCAAAGGGTATTACAAGGTTTGGGAAACGTGGGAAGTTGAATCAAAGGTATGTTGGGCCATTTGAGATCATTGGTAGAGTTGGACCAGTAGCCTATCGCTTGGAGTTGCCACCGGAGTTAGCTAATGTACATGATGTATTTCATATATCAATGTTAAGAAGTGTGTATCAGATCCGAAGAAAGTAATTATTCCAGAGCCGTTGGAAGTCAGGGAAGACTTGACTTATATCGAGCAGCCAGTCAAGATTCTTGACAGAAAAGAGCAAGTTTTGCGGACAAAGACTATTTCTTTAGTTATGGTGTTGTGGCGAAATCATTCTGTTGAGGAAGCCACGTGGGAAAGAGAAGATGAAATGAAAGAGAAGTATCCGTTCTTATTCGAAACTTGAGGTACTACGAGTTTGGGGACAAACTCCTTTTTAAGGATGGGAGAGATGTGACACCCGCTCCCGCGATTTATATTTAATACTGTTTTAGCATGCATAATCATGAGTTAATGTTAATTAATGTGTTATGTGACGCTTGTTGGAGTGGGATTGACCCACTAAGTTGATTATGGGTGTCCAGTTGGGAACCCAGTTTTGGCCAGTATGGCAATCCCAAGTTGGGATGTGCGTTGATGGGTCCCAGTTAAGATGGGACATTATATGTGGAATATCCTATGTGCCTAAATGTTTATTAAGGCTTAAATGATTTATTGTTTTATTGTTAATAATATCATGTTATTAGGTAGTGACCACTTTTGGGACAATTAGGGGTACCTTTGTGAGCACGAATTGAACACGTTTCATAATTAGTAGGCTAATTAGCAACTTCATATAATTATATGGGACCACTTATGGAACCCATGCGAGACATAGACAAATACCCATTTAGGTTTGGGATAGTTTTAATACAGTTTCATAACTAATAGGGGCGTAATTGCAAAACTAGCAAACTAGTGGGGGTTTCATAATAAAAATGGAAAAGTTTTAAAACTAAGCCACCTAATTGAGGTGACTCATCATCCTTAGTATATCTATATTAAGCTTATTAATTAGGAGGTAATAATATACGCAGAAGGGATAGATACCGAGAATTACAACGTTGACGGTAAAGTCTTCGACGTCGGTTGACTAGCCGAACGACTCTGGTTTTTAATTCTGATCACATATTCGGACTCCTGGGGGTGAGTCTAATCTATTGGTACTAATTTTATTGAGTTCTGTGACAGTTTTTCCGCCACCCACTTTAGGATTTTAGCTCATAACTTGTAATTTATTATAGGGTTTGTACCTGGTTCTTAATCGGACTTTAATCTCACAATTAGGAGCGAAACCCAAGAGGTGAGTGATGTTAATTTTGATATTTGGATGATTTTCATGTTGGATTCAATTGTAATGTCAAAGCATGCCTAATTAGCGTAATTTAATTTATTTAGCTTAGTATTCGGCAAAATTCATGTGGTTAAATTAGGCCCAATTTGATTGTGATTGCACGGTGTAATGATTAAATGAGCATGTTGAGTTGCCTATTTGGGTCAATGAAAATTGCTACTTCTATACCACTATGAGGTAATCTTTTTGGTGACGATCACGGCCGCCAGAGGCCTATGGGACCGCACATGTGAGGGCGTGGGTCATGACTAGTCACGTGGGCTTGGGGAGTGGAGCCGCGGGCTAGCCGGTAGTGGTGAGAGTGAGCTAGTAATTGCCGGAGACTATAGTTATTTGTAGTGTGTTGAATTGAGCATGTTAATTATCCATAATCATGATTAACATTACTCACTAAGCATATAGCTTATATATTGTAATGGTTATTGAATAACCATCGTAGGTGATCGTGGCGAGGAATCGGGGAAGTGAGCTGGGAAGTGGCTTGGCTGGCTTATAGGTTTTGGGAGTTGTTGTAACCTTGTTAATAGTTACCTACTTTTTAGTTTAAAGCTTGCAATATAGTTGTAATTAATCGGTTTTAATATGGATTGTAGTACGAGTCATATTTTGGTTGGTTTAAGACTTATGTAATATTTCTAGTTAAACTTTATACTTTAGTTGGATTCTAACTTAACTCCTGTAATATAAGGTTGGACTGTGTTGGTTGGGATTATTTGATCATAGTGTTACTATGACTAATATTATTAAATTGGGACGTTTGAACTTGGAGATTTATTTATTGGGTTGGCTGTAAATTGTTATATTAGTATTTCTCTTAAAGTATTTAAAAACTCTTGCTTGGACTTTGGGAGCTCATGACTATGATTTGGTAGTGTTATTTGAGAAGTTACTATTTGTTAAAACATGGTTATTTTAGCTGATTGCAAAGACAGGATTTTGTTTTTTTTGTTTTTTTTGTTTTTATATATATTATTGTTGAGCTTCTTTGGTTTAGGTTTATTTTGAATTTATTTTTGGAACTTTAATCACTTGTGTAAGGCCTTGGTGGCGTGCCACGTGTCCTAGGATCATCTGGGTGGTTCCGAGGCGTGACAAAACCATCCACTGCATGTTAGGGATACTGAAGGAAAAACATGTTTAAAATTATTTTTAAACGCGCAGCGGAAAGAACAAGTTACAAAACTTACTGGTAGCCCAGGATATACTACTCGTTAATTCCATAGATGCGTACCAGAGGGGACAAGAGTTATACCTTTGTGTCTTGAACCCAATTCTGAAATCTTCAACCTTCTTGATAGTACAGCAGCTTCCACCAGGTTGTCTTCACCCTTATGTCTCCTATGGATGCTACCAGATAGGCTAAAGTTGGTGGGAACTCAAACTGGGAGGATAAGAAGGCTAAGGAAAACCCTAAACAGTTTCTGCAGCTTTCGTATAGGAAAAACGACGATTATTAAACCCTGTACGCAGCTGCCCTATTTATAGATTTCCAAAACTGACTTTAACCTTCGACTGATCGCAGTGACTTCGATCGATTGAACCTTCGATCGATCAAACCACTTTAGATCGATCGAACATGTCTAGACTTCAATCGATCGAAAATAGTTCGATCGATCGAACCTGTCTTGACATGATCCTCATGTGCCTTTCCAAGCATCTTAGCGGAGCTAAGAGTGGTACCTCCTTGGCTATTTATTGTTGGCTCAGACCAGTATGTTAATTCCCATGATCAAACTCTTTGATCAGCAAACTAACCGACTGATCAGTTAACGTTTACTCCACTATAAAACGATAACTGAACTCCAACGCAAAACAACATATCCAAAGCGATAACTAGACTTGTATGGTGTACTAATGTTCCTCTACCATCAACATTCGTAATCATATTCAGGTAGTCGAATAACTGTTACTGTCAACCAGAATCATGATTACTTCTTATATTCCTTGAGTCTCATTCACCTCTCATGATTACCAAACATGTTGATAACTACTTATTAACAAGACTGTGGTTCTCAGTAATCAACTTGGTGACATTCTCAAGGGAATGCTTACTCTGAATCAGAGGGTAGATTTTATCTTGACAATATATGTTCACAACCCTGTGAAGATGACATACCCAAGATACTCAGGTGTTGATCTTTTATAGACCTCACTGATTGGTAAGTCAAAGTAGCCATGTCCACAGTTTGTGTTCATGATCGTCTCAAGATTGAGAACATATACCTTATACAAGTTATGAGTTCCTATCGACTAACAGTCTTGAGTATCAATAGGAATGCTCAGGTCCGTCAATGCACTATAAGCACTAGCATGTTAACTAAGAGTTACACTCTAGTGATTGAAATTAATCACTCCATCCAATGGTAGTTAATCATGCTACAGTGTAGACCTGATGAGGTATCCAGTTTCATCATCCACTGTGACAAGTTCTAAGTATCAAATGATTGTAATTCGTATCTCACTTGTATGTATCTCATACACACACGAATTACCTACTATGATACTTAAGGATTGACAATCATCTCATAAAAGAAACATACATAATGAAATGTAAAACTGATATCCATATATTAAAATGTCAATGTCTCACACATAAAGTAATGGTTTGAGGGCACAAACCTAACAGTACAACGTTTCAAACAACAACACATCAATCTATTGCCACAACTTAATGCCACTTACCAAATGACCCCCATCCACCGCTCGTTATGGACATCACTGTCCACCGCTCGTTAAGGATATATTATAGACCACTTGGCTATCTTAGGACTGCTGGTCCCGTCCACCGCTCGTTAAGGATATAATATGACCAAGTGTCCACCCACGCAAAAAATTCCCATAACCTATCGAACCTATCTACATTCTGTACTAATACAGGTACATGACTTTCTATTGTGGCTTGACTACTCTGATTGACTTGAAACGGATATCAAATAGACTCATGAATCAAAATCACCTCTATCGTCGTAATATTATTCCGTTTATTCATAATCATAATATCCTTTGGTATCACATTATCCCTGGCTAACCCATAAACGCATATCGAAAGTACGAAACGATATCTGAACAATCGAACCCTTTATATAATAAACAAGAGAAACTATCCATGATTTGCAACTGCCAATCGATTAGGACAAGGGTCTAACCGATTGGGTATAAACCAATAACAATTGATTGGAAAAAATAGCAATCGATTGGATCTCAACCAATTCCAATCGATTGACAACTTTGGCAATCGATTGTGATAAATATAATAGCAATCGATTGGGATTGGGAAAAGACCCAATTGATTAGGACTTCATCTTCTCCAGCAGAATTGTAAAAGTAGCAATATAAACGTTGGGGGACGTATTTAATACATCTAGCTTTCATTAAAACTTGTAAAGCACATACATAAAGGGACCAAGTGAGTTAGAACTCACATAAGGGTATGTTTGGATGGGTGTTGGCTATGGCCTCCAAGCTCTCTCTCTCTCTCTCTCTCTCTCTCTCTCTCTCTCTCTCTCCTCCTCCTCCTCCTCCTCTTTTCTTGCTCTCTGTTTCTCTGTCTTTCCTTTGTCTTCTCTTTTCCTTTCTTCTGTCTTCTTCTTCTTCTTTTCTCTTCTCTTCTCTTCTCTTCCTCTTAGTAGTGTGTGTGTGTTGTTTGGGTGTATATATATGTAGACACCCCATTTTGACCTGCCAAAAAAAAAAGAAATAACTGTCACAGGGGGGCCCACCAGGCACTCTAATCGAGGAAAGAGCTCTAGAATCCAAACAGGGACCCCAGAGGTCAAATCAAAGTCAAATACAGAGATGGCAGCTCATCCACCGGAGTTCCAGAATTCGGGATCGTCTGATTACGATGATCGACGACATTTTCAACCGGAATCGAAGTTCAGCACAAAATTCAAGACTAGAATCAAGTCCGGGACAACCGAAGGTTGAATTTGATTACATTAGGGCAAAGCAGGAATCAATTCCAACCCACAGGACATCAAATCATCAAATTCTGATAAACGACGGGGAATCGGGCTCCGATCGAAGTTTCGACGCCCCAAACTCAAGGAAAAGGGAAACGATCGTCAATTTGAAAACATCAAAAGTCCGACTAGGCATATTTAGATAGAAATATGGAGAAAAACAGGAATCCTGCAAGTCAAATCAGTCCAATCAATCAGAGAAGAAATGGCGTTCAATCGAAAATGGTCATTTCTAAAATCAGAGAATCTCAATCGAACCGTATCGATTCAAAGAGAACATCAATACGATTTCGAATCATCTTGAATCGGGAAGATCGAACGGTTGGATCAAAAGATATCGACAATCGAAGTTTAGACGACCCAGATCAGACATCGATAGTCTGAAGAAAACGGAGGCATTTCTGGGTTTCAAATGAATTCCGATCCAACCATACGGATTTAAAGAGAACGTTAAACCGAGTCCGGATCTTTTCGAATCATCCAAATCGGACGTCCGGATTGAAAAATATCAAAGATCGAAGTCCGGAACGATCGACGGCCCTGATCGAAGGTTGTACCCACGGTCTCGTGTTCCGCCTACATGGGAATAAAACCCATGTAGGGTTTTGGGAAAACTTTCTATAAATAGAAAGCTTCCCCCACGCACAAAAGAAAAAGGGAGGCAGCCTCCCATTAAGGCCCTGTTTGGTTGGAGGAGAAACCTTCCAAACCCTTAGGCTTTGTTTGCTTATCTACCAAACACCACCATATCACCACCACTACACCACCATGACCTCCACCATTTCAAACCCATAAACTTCAATCCATTACCCAACCCCCTGTCCAAACACAGCCTCTAAAAACACCCAGAAAGCCCAGAAATCAAGTCTAAACCAAACAGAACCTTGAACCTCCACAGATTCTGAAAACTCATCCAAACGGGCCATTACTGAGATCTCTGAGCCTCACCGCCCAGTCCAGTGGGTCTCCCTGGCGAAAACGGAGCCAACGCCGCCGGTCACGCCACCAAACCACCTCCGCAGAGGCCCCACGCGCAGCTCAAACACACCACGCGCCGCCGCTGCACAGAAGCTGCTCCGGCAGACTTTCCGGCAACCCCCGCCGGAAACCACCACCACCAGCCTGATCGTCTGGACCAGACGATCCAGATCCCGGTAGCCGGATCTCCAACAGCCAACGCAAAGGTCCCCACGCGCCACCAACGCTCCGTTTTGCCTCCACACGCGCAGCCAACAGTCAGCGCTGAGTCAGCGCTGACTCACCGGTTGACCATCCAATCAAAGGCTGCCACGTGGCAACGACTGCTGAGTCAGCAGTCCAGTCATCTGCCACGTGTTCAGCCACGTCATTTGTTACGCCAGGTCGACCAACCAATCAGGAAGTGACACGTGTAAATAACTGCCACATCACCACGCTGACCTGCCATGTGTCTGTGCCACGTTAGCGCCACGACAGCGCTGGTTGACCAATCACGGACTGCCATGTGTCACTGCCACATCATTGCCATGTCACTGCCACGTCAGTACCCACCAACCAATCGGAGTTTGACACGTGGCATAGACTGCCATGTCATCACATTGACCAGCCATTCAGAGGCTGCCACGTATCTGCTGACTGCCCAATCAGCACGCCTAATCAATGCCTTGTCAGCTTTGACCAGCCAACCAGAAGGCGCCACGTGTCATTGAATGACACGTGGCCTGCTGACGTGGCACTTGGGACCACTTTTGGTTTTTCCCAATTTTCTCTACTTCGGGTCCAGATTTCAACGAACGGATACTTGTTCCTAGCTAATTTGGTCGTTCCGGACACACTGGTGACCTGAGAATTGGTCGAATCCAACTCTTAAGGACTGTTTGGCATTTTATATGTCTATTTTAGGCTATACCGGCCAGTTCTAACCCCCGCGGGTCCCGCTCAACTCAGCCTGGACCCATTCTGGTCCTCCTTATGGCTATTTTGATTATTCCGGCCCTTTCGGACCCAACTATGACGTCCGTTCAAGTCGATTGAGTGTCGAAATATGATTTCGGTCCTTCTCGGTTTATTTCTACGACGTTTCTCGGTGACGATCCTTTCAAATCTCCGAATTCTTTCATTCTTTCTCAACAACACACCGACTCGGCTTCAATAGCCCCTTCTGCACAGGTAATTCCCTCAAACTCTTACACTTAGTGGTCTGGGGCTCCCTATAAATCCACTGGTCGGATATTCTGCCTTTTTCTTTTCTTCTATTTACTTATATACTTTAGTGGTCTGGGGCTCCCTATAAATCCACTGGTCGGATATTCTGCCTTTTTCTTTTCTTTTATTTTATATGCTTTAGTGGTGTGGACTCCCTATAAATCCACTGGTCGGATATTCCGCCTTCTCTTGCCAGTCGGAAGGAGGCCTTGAACTCCACCCGATATGGACTTTATATCCTGCGTCAGCCGGAAGGAGATCTAATGACCCACCCGGCTGAACTTTATCAAACTGTTATATCTTGCACCAGTCGGAAGGAGGCCTCGAACTCCACCCGATTTGGACTTTATATCCTGCGTCAGCCGGAAGGAGATCTTATGACCCACCCGGCTGAACTTTATCAAACTGCTATATCCTGCGCCAGTCGAAAGGAGACCTTCGAGCTCCACCCGATTGGACTTTATATCCTGCGCCAGCCGGAAGGAGATCTAATGACCCATCCGGCTGCACTTTATCTCTTGTTATAGATTTTCGTTGATAAAATCAGGAAACACAAAAAATTGATACTTCTCTCCAACTTCATGGGCACCGACCCATACTTCCGGTAAAACTTTCACATCACCTTTTTTACACTACTGGGCACCGACCCATACTTCCGGCAAAACCTTTTTTCAAAACTACTGGGCACTGACCCGTACTTCCGGTAAAACCTCTTTCAAAACTACTGGGCACCGACCCATACTTCCGGTTCACATTTCCCAAACTTCATGGGCACCGACCCGTACTTCCAGTACTTTGCTTGGAATCTGCAAACAGCACAGGTAAGACAGGTATGTCTTCATACTCTTAATGGGCACCGACCCTTACTTCCGGAACATAAAACAAAAAGACAAAAAAGAATCATAAAAACAAAAAATACAAAAAAACTCGTCGCACGGTCGATCTATCCCGACTTTTTACTCAAAAACACTTTCTCATAACTCACTACTTTCTCAAAGGTTAAAGTCTAAGACTACACCGCACAGGTTAAAGTTCCTAGCTACACCGACTGTACTCAAAAATACTATTTTACACACTCACGGTCTAGATCGACCAAAACACTCACGCACATACAAAGCACAGAACTACGTACGGCCTGATTCTCGTGTCGAGATACGTATGCAACCCATACTTGGGTGCGGCCATAACTATACTTTCAAACTATCTCATGTCGAGATACGTACGGATGCACTTTCAAACTATCTCGACTGAGTCGAGATACGTATACATACTTTCAAACTAATACGTACTTACAAAACCATCTCGTGTCGAGATACGTAAATCGGCAACCGCGCGTCACGGATGCTCGCATTTTAATTTCTTATATATATTCTACTCCCCCTTACTTACGCCCCGTTACTATGAAAATCACTAAAATTGGCAACCGTGTGTCACGGATGCTCGAGGGTGCCTAACACCTTCCCTCGGCATAATCGAGTCCCCGAACCCACTTCAAGAACTCTGGTTTCGCATGACTATTCGAGTCACACTTTTTAAAAGGGCCCCACTCTTCTCAAATTGTTTTCTCAAAAGTCAAAGATGATTACTCTAATCTTCTTTGTAGGGATCCTAACTCCCGATAATTGTTAGGTAGCGACTCTGAAAAAACTTTTACTGGCCCTACTCCCACTTGTACATACTTTCACACATTTCCTTTTCTGCCTTGGTTCGCTGCTTTGAGCCTTTTACCCTATTTTATTTCATTTCCTTTTAAAACGGTCGCGATCCTCGAGGGGACCGCACCCCATTCTTCGGGACGGGCGCGACAGTTGGCGACTCTGCTGGGGACTCAGCTTAAGAGGACTCAGGCCATCACTTTGGTGGTTTTTCATACTAATGGGGCATTTCTTTCACTAACTACTCTATACTTCTATAATTCTTTTTTTAGGTTATAAACTTGTTTGCACAGGTACCTGCGACTCAAAAGACACTGCAAGGCCAATGCCATACTAAAACTACATGGCCAATATCGTACTTTACCGCTATACACACTACATACTTGCATCAAGCATGACATAACCCATTTCTGAAACTGAAACCTTTTAAGATTAGATAGGAGGATCAGTAAGTGGCATGGCCGTTGCGGTAGTACCGTCGGTACCAGCACCGAAAGTTCCTCCGCTCGAAACCACCAACCTGAGAAGGTGCTACGGCACCGGAGGTTTGAAGGTTCGGGAACCGGACCTAAATAAGTCTACATTAGATGTCAACCTCTCCACATAGTCACATTATGCACGTGTGCATTCAAAACTTTTCAAAATACAAAACGGCGCCGTTATGCTGCCCAATTCTTTTCCATCCTCCCCTTATATAAACTGGGAATGGAAAACTTTTCAAAAACAATAAACGGAGCCGACGAGCTACCGGATCCTTCTCTGTCTTTCCCCTGCACTTTTTGTACAAACCAGGGGCCGGAAAAATTTTCAAACTCAAAACGGCGCCGAAAGGCTACCCGATTCTTCTTTATCTTCCCCTTGCACCTGTATATAGACCAGGGTTGGATAAACTTAAAAAAAAAAAAAAAAAAACTCATAAACGGCGCCGGAAGGCTGCCAGACTTTTTTCAAAGCTCATTCTCACCTTTCAAAAACAAAAATAAAACTCCCCAAGGACAAATCCACTTTTCAAATACATTTAGTGACGCCAAAAGACTATCCAGATGCATCTCATACCTTGGGAACACACATCACACTGGGGCAGTACTCTCCCACCTCTAACGAGTCACTGGGAGAAGAATCCCCGTTTCTTTTCTTTGAAGCGACTCACTAACTTTACGTCTACCTCTACTTCTTCTGACCTCCGCTACAGGTACATTTTTGATAGAGGTCAACATGGGAAGCTTCTACACGCTCAGCATACTCCCGGCATCACCGACTTCTGATTGAGAAAGTCTGAATGGATAACCAGTCCAAACAGCTCTGATTTTCAAATCCAACTTCCAAATCCAAACATTTAGCCTGAGCAGGGCAGATGATAACATCCGCGGAGGTCAAATCCGAGCAGTACCAACGCATTCGTGATTGTTCGAACCTTCAAGCCGCTAAACCAATAGGCCTACTTCTACCCATATACATCCACAAGCTTTGTCCATGCCCGAGGCGACTCTCGTAAGAGACCCAATACTCAACCCGCTGTCTTGAAACATTTTTCCTCATCATCTGCCATACAGGGGCAGTTTCTCCATACTATTGAATTTATGCTTTGTCTGCTTTGTATAAGCCCATACTTTTAAACAAAAAAACAAAAACAAAACTCATTCTTTGCATCATTCAATAATTGTCATCTGCTTTCATTCCTTAAATCTCATGAGTATGTTGGATATGACTGTCTTACTACTTATTGAATACGAATTAGACATTGTACTAGACTTTCGGACGTAACAAAGCTATGTTCGATTCTACCTGAAAGTACGATCAACACAAGGTCATGCCGAGAAACAACTCAAGTTCACAAATCGGCCATTTCATCCTCTGACGATGCTCACATCTTAACAAGAATCAGGTGACAAAAGCATACTTCTCTATGACAGCTTGATGTCATCTGAGGACACAAGAACGGAGCAGACAGTCGACGGGCATTCAAGAACAGTCCTTGGTCCATTCTCAGGATCATGACATACATAGACTAGGGCAATCTTCGCCCCCCCCACATCTCAGCAAAAGAGGTCAGCACGATCACTGTTGGCCCACATGGGGCCCCTCAATCTTGGTCAGGAAAGTAAATACTCATTCTCAGGATCTCTAACTTCAATGTTGCATATATGTGATCTCTGAACCCGACTTGACTTGTGTTAAAATGATTAGAGGCAATCATTTCAGCTATCTATACACTACTTTCCCTCTTAGCCCACTTGAGCCATACGATGATTTCTTTTCAAACTTAAACCCCTGAGGATCACCCCCTATACTGGGGCAATGCCAAAAGGAAAAACAAAGAGAAAATAAACAAAAATAGAACTCAATGCAAAGCTAGAGCAAATCCACAAAAGATACGATCTGACTCGGATACATACTTCAAAATGGGGCAATTCTCCCCAGTACATACTTTACTCGGCAATAACGTACCCCACACTAGATTGGGACGAATACAAAAACAAAAAGAAAAGAGAAAAATCAAAAGAAGGAAAGACGCGGGGCATAAAGTGATCTCAGGAATCTTAACCGACTTTTCAAAATAAACTTTGAGCCTTCATGCGATCCTTTCATTTCTCAACCCATAACCCTGGCATGCGTTACAACCCAGTAAAGTCCACTTTGATTGACACAGGCCTTGATGGGTTCACTAAGTCACATACTTGCATCATTCAAAATGACGGGGGTGCCACATACTTTCAAAACACAAGATACTTTGAAGCGCAACGATCACATAACCGGATTCGGTGAAAACCCGTGAGGGCGTCGAAGGTAAAAATGGTTTCAAAGAGAATGAGAGCTCGAGAGAAATCAAATACTGAAAAAAAAAACTGGGTCCTTCTGAAGGATGATCACTGGGGCATTGAGCCCACACAGTCAAATACTTTGTCTTCTAGTACTCAACAGGCGACAAGACGGTCAATATCCACTAACTCATGAGCTTTCTTTCACAGATGACAGATTCATGCATCATACTCTTGCAAATACGTATACTTAGCACGACATAACTTTCAAAATGCATTCATATCTTTCAGCATAGCAGACAATGCATACTTTTATAGCAGGGGCAACTGGTTCTGACAATCCTCTAAAATAGCCCAAAAGCTCACCACTAACTGAGCCACGATATCAACCCTTGTTCAGACTCACCAATTTCACATTGATCCATCTGCTCGGATCCACATATCAAACCGGTCTTCCCCTCTGTAGATTGTCAAAAAAATCTATCCCTCGCTCAGGTCTAACCGTTCACGCTCAAATCAGGAATCAAGTATGAGACCCTCAAGCGGTATCCTGTTCACTCATCATCAGAATCCATAATCAAAATCAGCATCAAGTATAAGACCCCCCAGCGGCGTCCTGTCCACTATTCACTTCCGGCATCAGGTATAAGACCCTCCAGCGGCATCCTATTCACTACTTGGCATCAGAATACATCATCGGAACTGGGAATGAATCTGTCAAGAGGCATCCCGTTCACAATCTCACTACCGGGAATGAGTCCTTCAAGAGGCTTCCCAATCACATCTTCAAGCTTAGGAGTAAGTCCATCAAGTGGTATCCTATTCACACTACCTATGTCCAGAATCAGGAGTGAGTCCATCAAGTGGCATCCTATTCACACTATCAACCACTGGAATCGGGAGTAAGCCCGTCAAGAGGCGTCCTATTCATATTATCTGTCACCGAAATCAGGAATACGCCCATCAAGCGGCATCCTATTCACATCATCTATTACTAGAATCAGGAGTAAGTCTGTCAAGCGGCATCCTATTCACAACCACACTACCAAGAAGCGAGTCCGTCAGAGACAGCCGTTCACATATCTCGATCACCAGGAAGTGAATCCGTCAGAGACATCTTGCTATTCGCGATCGTCGGGTATAAGCCCGTCAAGGGGCATCCCGTTCATAACTTCAATAAACAAGCAAGGCCGTCAAGTGGCATCCTAATCAATCATCAGAATCAAAAGTGAGTCCGTCAAGGGGCATCCTATTCACATCATCGTCCATCATTCAATATTAGGAGTGAGTCCGTCAAGTGGCATCCTGTTCATATCACCTACCATCAGGTATAAGTCCCTCAAACGGTATCCAACTTACATCGGCATCAAGCATCAGGTATTTCTCTTACCCTCCCGCACTCTATAGCAATCACGCGCATCGCATTTTGCTATCCCCACCTTTTCACGGCGATGGCGCATACTGTATTTCGCTAATGTCATCACTCTTCACAGCAATCACGCCCCACGTGGCATTTTGCTCTCGAATCTTCATAGCAATCACGCCCCATGTGGCATTTTACTTCTCTTATCTCAAACTCTTTACATCAATCACGCCTCACATGGCATTTTGCTCTCTCATACTCCCAACAGTCACACACATCGCATTTTGTTTGACCTTATCTCTACAGCAATTACCCGTATCGGACTTTGCTATTCTCGTCTCTTATATTCAAGGCAATCACGCGAATCGCATTTTGCCACTCTATAACTTCACAGCAATCACGCCTTACTCGGCATTTTGCTCTCTCATATCTTCAACAGTCACACACATCGCATTCTGTTTGACCTTATCTCTACGGCAATTACCCGTATCGGACTTTGCTATTCTCGTCTCTTATATTCAAGGCAATCACGCGAATCGCATTTTGCCACTCTATAACTTCACAGTAATCACGCCCCGACGCGGCATTTTGGCTCTCTTATTTCACAGCGATCACGCCCCATGTGGCATTTTGCTATCTCACATACAGCAATCACGCCACGACGTAGCATTTTGCTCTCTCGTCTCACACTTTTCATCACTCTTATTCTATCGTAGTATGAACTACGCTCGGTCTGATTCTCCCGACGGGAGATACGTAGGCAGCTTTAAGAGCTCGACCATACCCTCACTTTATTACATTCTTGGTTAAACTTTGAGATTACGCGATTACGCACTTCTTGACTACACCATCCCTCTTCTACTCAATTCTCACATGAATGCTCAACAGAGTCGTTCACCAATTCTAGCAATCCCCAGCAGAGCTATCTGTCTACTCTGGTAATACTCCCAATCCCCAGCTGCCTACTTTGGCACTCTAATCACTTGCCTACGATGGCATTTCAATTTCACTCGCCTACATTGGCACCTCATACTCACTAGCCTACAACTCGCCTACATTGGCACCTCATACTCACTTGCCTACGATGGCATTTCACATTCACTTGCCTACATTGGCACCTCATACTCACTTGCCTACGATGGCATTTCACATTTACTCGCCTACGATGGCATCTCATACTCACTTGCCTACGATGGCATCTCACGCCCAATTGCTTACGATGGCATCTCATACTCACTTGCCTACTTTTTCACGTCATTTACTTATTCTCGTCACTTAAAAGAAAAGGGTCAAAATGGGTTATCTTTTTCTTTGTCACGATTTTCTTTGCAAAACATGATAAAGAGGGGCAGCTGTAGACACCCCATTTTGACCTGCTAAAAAAAAAAAGAAATAACTGTCACAAGGGGGCCCACCAGGCACTCTAATCGAGGAAAGAGCTCTAGAATCCAAACAGGGACCCCAGAGGTCAAATCAAAGTCAAATACAGAGACGGTAGCTCATCCACCGGAGTTCCAGAATTCGGAATCGTCTGATTACGATGATCGACGACATTTTCAACCGGAATCGAAGTTCAGCACAAAATTCAAGACTAGAATCAAGTCCGGGACAACCGAAGGTTGAATTTGATTACATCAGGGCAAAGCAGGAATCAACTCCAACCCACAAGACATCAAATCATCAAATTCTGATAAACGACGGGGAATCAGGCTCCGATCGAAGTTTCGACGCCCCAAACTCAAGGAAAAGGGAAACGATCGTCAATCTAAAAACATCAAAAGTCCGACTAGGCATATTTGGATAGAAATATGGAGAAAAACAGGAATCCTGCAAGTCAAATCAGTCCAATCAATCAGAGAAGAAATGGCGTTCAATCGAAGTTTTGAAGCTCAATCGGAAAAGACAAAGGGCAAAATGGTCATTTCTAAAATCAGAGAATCTCAATCGAATCGTATCAATTCAAAGAGAACAGCAATACGATTTCGAATCATCTTGAATCAGGAAGATCGAACGGTTGGATCAAAAGATATCGACAATCGAAGTTTAGACGACCCAGATCAGACATCGATAGTCTGAAGAAAACGGAGGCATTTTCGGGTTTCAAACGAATTCCGATCCAACCATACAGATTTAAAGAGAGCGTTAAACCGAGTCCGGATCTTTTCGAATCATCCAAATCGGACGTCCGGATTGAAAAATATCAAAGATCGAAGACCGGAACGATCGACGACCCCGATCGAAGGTTGTACCCACGGTCTCGTGTTCCGCCTACATGGGAATAAAACCCATGTAGGGTTTTGGGAAAACTTTCTATAAATAGAAATCTTCCCCCACGCACAAAAGAAAAAGGGAGGCAACCTCCCATTAAGGCCCTGTTTGGTTGGAGGAGAAACCTTCCAAACCCTTAGGCTTTGTTTGCTTATCTACCAAACACCACCATATCACCACCACTACACCACCATGACCTCCACCATTTCAAACCCATAAACTTCAATCCATTACCCAACCCCCTGTCCAAACACAGCCTCTAAAAACACCCAGAAAGCCCAAAAATCAAGTCTGAACCAAACAGAGCCTTGAACCTCCACAGATTCTGAAAACTCATCCAAACGGGCCATTACTGAGATCTCTGAGCCTCACCGCCCAGTCCAGTGTGTCCCCCTGGCGAAAACGGAGCCAACGCCGCCGGTCACTCCACCAAACCACCTCCGCAGAGGCCCCACGCACCGCTCAAACACACCACGCGCCGCCACTGCACAGAAGCTGCTCCGGCAGACTTTCCGGCAACCCCCGCCGGAAACCACCACCACCAGCCTGATCGTCTGGACCAAACGATCCAGATCCCGGTAGCCAGATCTCCAACAGCCAACACAAAGGTCCCCACGCGCCACAAACGCTCTGTTTCGCCTCCACACACGCAGCCAACAGTCAGCGCTGAGTTAGCGCTGACTCACCGGTTGACCATCCAATCAAAGGCTGCCACGTGGCAACGACTGCTGAGTCAGCAGTCCAGTCATCTACCACGTGTTCAGCCACGTCATTTTTTAAGCCAGATCGACCAACCAATCAGGAAGTGACACGTGTAAATAACTGCCACGTCACCACGCTGACCTGCCACGTGTCTGTGCCACGTCAGCGCCACGACAGTGCTGGTTGACCAATCACGGACTGCCACGTGGCCATCTGCCACGTGTCACTGCCACGTCATTGCCATGTCACTGCTATGTCAGTACCCACCAACCAATCAGAGTTTGACACGTGGCATAGACTGCCATGTCATCACATTGACCAGCCATTCAGAGGCTGCCACATGTCTGCTGACTGCCCAGTCAGCATGCCCAATCAATGCCTTGTCAGCTTTGACCAGCCAACCAGAAGGCGCCATGTGTCGTTGACTGACATGTGGCCTGCTGACGTGGCACTTGGGCCCACTTTTGGTTTTTCCCAATTTTCTCTACTTCGGGTCTAGATTTCAACGAACGGACACTTGTTCCTAGCTAATTTGGCCGTTCCGGACACACCGGTGACCTCAGAATTGGTCAAATCCAACTCTTAAGGACTGTTTGGCATTTTATATGTCTATTTCAGGCTATACCGGCCAGTTCTAACCCCCGCGGGTCCCGCTCAACTCAGCCTGGACCCATTCTGGTCCTCCTTATGGCTATTCTGACTATTCCGGCCCTTTCGGACCCAACTATGACGTCCGTTCAAGTCGATTGAGTGTCGAAATATGATTTCGGTCCTTCTCGGCTTATTTTGGCGACGTTTCTCGGTGACGATCCTTTCAAATCTCTGAATTCTTTCATTCTTTCTCAACAACACACCGACTCGGCTTCAATAGCCCCTTCTGCACAGGTAATTCCCTCAAACTCTTACACTTAGTGGTCTGGGGCTCCCTATAAATCCACTGGTCGGATATTCCGCCTTTTTCTTTTCTTTTATTTTATATGCTTTAGTGGTGTGGACTCCCTATAAATCCACTGGTCGGATATTCCGCCTTCTCTTGCCAGTCGGAAGGAGGCCTCGAACTCCACCAGATTTGGAGTTTATATCCTGCGTCAGCCGGAAGGAGATCTAATGACCCACCCGGCTGAACTTTATCAAACTGTTATATCTTGCGCCAGTCGGAAGGAGGCCTCGAACTCCACCCGATTTGGACTTTATATCCTGCGTCAGCCGGAAGGAGATCTTATGACCCACTCGGCTGAACTTTATCAAACTGCTATATCCTGCGCCAGTCGGACGAAGACCTTCGAGCTCCACCCGATTGGACTTTATATCCTGCGCCAGCCAGAAGGAGATCTAATGACCCATCCGGCTGCACTTTATCTCTTGTTATAGATTTTCGTTGATAAAATCAGGAAACACAAAAAAATTGATACTTCTCTCCAACTTCATGGGCACCGACCCGTACTTCCGGTAAAACTTTCACATCACCTTTTTTACACTACTGGGCACCGACCCATACTTCCGGTAAAACCTTTTTTCAAAACTACTGGGCACCGACCCGTACTTTCGGTAAAACCTCTTTCAAAACTACTGGGCACCGACCCATACTTCCAGTTCACATTTCCCAAACTTCATGGGCAACGACCCGTACTTCCAGTACTTTGCTTGGAATTTGCAAACAGCACAGGTAAGACAGGTATGTCTTCACACTCTTAATGGGCACCGACCCTTACTTCCGGCACATAAAACAAAAAGACAAAAAAGAATCATAAAAACAAAAAATACAAAAAAACTCGTCGCATTGTCGATCTATCCTGACTTTTTACTCAAAAACACTTTCTCACAACTCACTACTTTCTCAAAGGTTAAAGTCTAAGACTACACCGCACAGGTTAAAGTTCCTAGCTACACCGACTGTACTCAAAAATACTATTTTACACACTCACGGTCTAGATCGACCAAAACACTCACGCACATACACAGCACAGAACTACGTACGACCTGATTCTCGTGTCGAGATTCGTATGCAACCCATACTTGGGTGCGGCCATAACTATATTTTCAAACTATCTCATGTCGAGATACGTACGTACGCACTTTCAAACTATCTCGACTGAGTCGAGATACGTATACATACTTTCAAACTAATACGTACTTACAAAACCATCTCGTGTCGAGAGACGTAAATCGGCAACCGCGCGTCACGGATGCTCACATTTTAATTTCTTATATATATTCTATTCCCCCTTACTTACTCCCCGTTACTATGAAAACCACTAAAATTGGCAACCGTGTGTCACGGATGCTCGAGGGTGCCTAACACCTTCCCTCGGCATAATCGAGTCCCCGAACCCACTTCAAGAACTCTGGTTTCGCATGACTATTCGAGTCACACTTTTTAAAAGGGCCCCACTCTTCTCAAACTGTTTTCTCAAAAGTCAAAGATGATTACTCTAATCTTCTTTGTAGGGATCCTAACTCCCGATAATTGTTAGGTAGCGACTCTGAAAAAATTTTTACTGGCCCTACTCCCACTTGTACATACTTTCACACATTTCTTTTTCTGCCTTGGTTCGCTGCTTTGAGCCTTTTACCCTATTTTATTTCATTTCCTTTTAAAACGGTCGCGATCCTCGAAGGGACCGCCCCCCATTCTTCGGGGCGGGCGCGACAATATATATGTATATATATATATATATGGGTGTTTGAGTGTGTATATAGGTATATATATCAACTTTCTCAACCAAGGTTGTCAAACAAGCCCAAGGCATGAAAATGAACTCATATATATATAGAGGTTGAGAGTGCCGTACGTCAAAAGCTCATGCAAATTAAAAACCAAGTTACTGCAGATGGCAATCGATTGGGACCAGAAGGCAATCGATTGGTATTAGATTTTTCAAGGCAATCGATTAGAAATAAGGGCAATCGATTGGGATAGGGACATGCCATAAATTCATGTTGGCAGAATGGCAATCGATTGGTATCCAAAAAGAGGCCATCGATTGGGACACAATGGCAATCGATTGGGATACAAAATTGTCCAACAGAAGGGTAAGGGTCATACAAGTATACAAGAACAATACCAAGTCTTGTTTATTAATATACGCTCCAAAATACAGGGTATTATAGCTACTCTCTTCAATCATGGTGGATATATTTTTGCCCATGGAAGTCTAACGAGATAACAATATAAGGCTGTCAAAAACACATTTAGTGAGAGATTGAATGTTGTTCATGGCCATGATTCAATGAGAGACGTTGAGGACATGAAGAGGAGATTGATTGTTGACGTTGCGGAGCTGAAGAGAGGCAAAGGAAAATAATGAGGCGTAGAGAAGATGAAGAGGTAGAGGAAAGAGGGTTTTGGCATTTGGCCTCTGGAAGAAAAAGAAGGCTATTGAGAGAAGTTAGAGAAAGGGAAGAAACTTGCCACGTTGGTTTTTTGGTTGAAGTATAGATTGTTGATGTGTGGGAATGTGGAAGCAGCTTTTGCTTCATCATTTATATATATATATACATATATATATATATATATAATAGATTGTAATTGTGTTAAACCAACTATAACTTTATAGTAATAGTAGGAGACCAAATCAAATTGTGTTTTGTAAAAATGAACAAAAAATGGATTTTTAACTCAGAATAGATGCAACAGCTCTCATTCATACCTTCGATTCAAAGGTCACAAAGCACCGAATTGAGAGAGACACAGAGAGAGAAACAGAGCCTCGCCGGAGTCGAGAGAGTTGTGTGTGAGAGGCAGAGCCTCGCCGGAGGCTTGGAATCGCCTGACTCCATGAGAGGCAAAGCCTCGTGTAATACACGTACCCAGAAAATGGAAGTAATATTTATTTTTCATGCATTAATTAGTATAATTAATTGCATGTGATATTTGGGTAAGTTCTAGTTACCCCGATGTGATAAGTGCTTTGATAAAGGGCACAGTTTGATAGATGTGACATGGGACCCACGGGAGGTCCAGATTTGATAAATTGCATTTAGTTGCATTTATGTGATTAAATGAATAATTGTGTAATTGTTTTGAATATTTTATTGTTAGTTATGACCTTTTAGGGTACCAGTTTGGGTACCTTAGTGAGAGTGAATAGGATTATGGTCCATAATTAGTAGGGTAATTAGCAACTTCATAAGATAATTGAGACCACTTTTGGGACTTATATGTGACCTAAACAGGCTAAACACATACCCACTTAGACATTTGTTAGTTAATATAAAGTTTATGGGGTTTTATAATAGACTTTAGAAACTTATGGGGGTGTAAATGGAAATATGATAAAATTGTAACATATCCTATATGTTAAGTCGGCTAGTTAGTATAATAATACTAAAAAAAAAAAAAGAGAGAATCAAAGAGTTGCAGAGAGCTCTTCAACGAAGAAAAAAAGAAAAAGAAACGTGTTCTGTTGGCCGCTCCGTCACCGTAACTTCACCGTTCGACCTCTATTTCGCGAACCGAAGCTATATTCGGACTCGTGGAGGTAAGAGGATTATTTCTATGTCTTTCTTTTTCAGTTTTGGTAACGTTTTTCTGCGGTCCATTTTAAGGGGTGATACATATATGTGATCTGTATATGTAGGAATATTATTGGGAATACCTAGAGCTAGTCTCGCGAAGAATTTGGGATTCTAGGCTTATTTGGACCTATTTGTGAGGTGAGTATCCTAATCCCAAAATTGGATATTTAATGTTATTTATTTGTTATTAAAATGTTTTTAAATGCTTAATTATTGGTTAAGTAGAAAAGCATGTGATTAGTTTGTATTTGACATGTCTAAAATGTTGAAATTGCCATGTTGACTTGTTGAGCTGCTTATGCGCTTATTTGGGTTAAATGGTCTCAAGTGATAATCACCATTAGTTAGCCCATATATAAGGGACAAAGAGATGTTGAAATCCTAAGAGAAAAGGGGATAGTGGAGACGACCACATGAACGAATTGACTACGGTCACAAATGAATGAGTGGGATTTCGCTATATGCGACAGAAAAAGTGAGAATGGCCCAGAATCAAGGGTCTAGAACGATGGTGGTTGATTACTTGACACGCCTGCGACCATTTATTATTGTGATTGCATAATTGGTGGTATGATTCATTAAATACTCTAATTGCATGATTAGTACCACGTACTCACTAAGCGAAAGCTTATTCAATTTTTGTGGCTAATGACCACGCAGGTACGGACGAGCATCACAGTGAGAAGCGTTGAGTTGTAGGAATTTTAGGATAGCTCGAGAGCAATGATTAATGTTTAATATGTTCATATGTAAATGAGTTTAGACGAGTAATTATATTCTTAGTGTTTGGTTTTTAGAGATAAGTTTATGTTTATATTAAATCTTTGTAATATAAATTGTGGATTGAAGTTTTGAAAGTATTTTCAAGTGTTTTGGTGATGTTTGGTATTTTAAATTCTTGTTTAACAGGGGGAATGGTGCTGTAATAGGGGGAACTCTGTCCAAGTACCATTCGATGGTTTTAAAACTTTATTTTATTTCTTTTATTATTTCGTTTGATAAAAACTATTTTACCCCTGATATTTTAGTTCTAAAATATTATTTTGGAACGTTATAAATAATTGTCTGGTTTGTTGGCTTTGTTACACGTATCCTAGCCTGTGGGGGCGGGTTGGGGTGTGACACCTCGTCAGCTCGCCGTGTGACTGAGTGAGAGAGAAGGAAACAACGTGTGTGTGTATGTGTGTGTGTGTGTGTGTGTGTGTGTGTGTGAGAGAGAGAGAGAGAGAGAGAGAGAGAGAGAGAGAGAGAGAGATGATCTGTTGAGTGTTGCCCAGTAACCCAGTTGCCCTAATTCCCAAATCCCAATACCTGACTTTATATATTCCCATGAACTTTGGATGTTCGGGTTGAGAAGTCCTTTCTGACAATAATGTATAAAGCCTAAATTTCATAAACAAAAGTTGCCAAAATGTAAATATTAAAGACCAATACGTAATTAGCAATTATTGTCGACTTTTTTTTAAGCGAATGATAAATATGCAAAAACTTGTTGATCTAAATGTAATTAGACATAATATTGTTGATTGAATGATCATTATTATATTAAATAAAATTTCAAAAGGTGACCTAAACCTAATTATCTTAGTGAACTTACAAAATACCTTTGCTCAAATCCAGAAAAGACCCAAACAAAAGTGTATAGATATCTGGAATTGTAAGAGTTGAGAAGGGCAAAATGGTATTTCAACTGAAAAAGTATGAACAATATTCCAAAACCAACAAGGCTCTTATATATAGGTTTTGGTATAGAGTAATGACACACACACATACACAATTTCATACACTTTTTCACACCCAACAATCCTGACCCTTGATTCTAGTAGATCTCATTTATGTTCCACATGAGTCCCATGCGGGAGCACATGGGGTCTACTAGAATCAAGGGTCAGGATTGTTAGTGTGGAATAATGTGTGTATCATTATTGTTTGAGATATATATATATATATATATCTTGAGTAATGATGCGTACACAATTCTACACTTTTTCACACCACACAATCCTAGCCATTGATTCTAGTAGACTTTATGTAGATCCCACATGAGTCCCACACGGGTCCCACACAGGAATACATGGGGTCTACTAGAATCAATGGTCAGGATTATGTGATGTGGAAAAGAGTGTGTGTGTGTGTGTGTGTGTGTGTGTGTGTGTGTGTGTGTGTTATTATGGATATATCTTAGAGAGCGCAGTTTTGTTCACCCAAAATTGTTCAGTCTCTTTTTCTATTGGCTAGTGCAGTGAAGCTGAATACTAAACACTATTAATTAATTCTTATTTAATTCTCAATCCCACTACGTTAACTAATAAGAGTTTTTTTTTTTTTTTTTGGACGAGTGTCTAAGAAACAAACCACCTCTGTGACATGAGTGGGGTTAGTAGTTAGTGTAGTAACACACGCACACCCAAGAGGAGGTCATACCCCACTTTAAAGTAATTGACTCCCTTAATTATCTCTTAGAAGTATCTAAAGAGACTCAAACCCACAACCTCTCCATTGTGGGGTGAACTCTGGCCAGCTCGGCTAGCGAGCTGGTTAACTAATAAGAGTTGAGGTTGAGCAATTTATGGTGGAAAAATGCATTCTATCTCAGAATGAAAGAGCAACGAGGAAGGAGAGTTAGAGAGAGACGTGTCTTTTCATCCTATCAGACTATCAGTCAGTGTTGATAGGGTAGGTCCATATACGTCAGGGAGGGGGAGGTGAAAGCCCTCTTATTGGTTTTTTTTTTTTTTTTTTTTTTGAGAGTATTTATCTCACCCAAAAAGATTCATTAATGCACATTTAAGTATTTTATTAATTAATATAAGGGGTATTTACCAAAAAGGATTTTAGTACACAATTTATTAAGATAAAGTACAAATTAGATAGTGACTTAACAAAAAGGACAAAAAGTTGACAGTTGGTGTTCGTACGGTATAAGTGAGCGCACCATAGAATCTTCCATGCATAAATCTCTCAGCGACTTCACTTCCACGCTCTTGACCACGCGCGCCATGCGCGCGGCTTCTTTGCAAGCTGCTCGCACCGTGCGAGTATTGTATCGTATAATTTTTAATTTCGAAAAATGTTTTTAAACTTCAAACATCCATAACTTTTGACCTACAACTTCATTTTTCGCAAATTTTATACCGTTGGAATCGTGTCGACGAGAGCTACAAAACTAGTACCATTGTTGATATGTTTTGAGAAATTTTTTTTTCATATTTTTCCATACATGAATAATAAGTGAAATTTCACTTGATATACATAAGATATTAAGTGAAATTTCACTCAATTCTAGAGCTTTTAAAAGCTCTCTAAAAAAAGCCTTAAGTTCAATTTTTGCAAAGCTCATAAACAATTATCAAATGAATTAACATGAAATTGTGCTTTTAAAAAGGAGAAGCACCAAAATAGGAGCCAAACTCTGCATTAATGTTCGTGTACCAGTTAAGTGAAATTTTACTAAATATTCATGTAGGCATGGTGATTTGTTTTTTTTTTTTTTTATTTTAAACAATGCATATTTTGTTAAAATAAGCATATTTCATAATCAATTATAAAACACAATTTTTCAACCAAAACAAATGCGGGAATTCTTGTTAAAATCCGTCTTTTTAAATTTTTTTTTTCTCAAAACATATAAATTTGGCATACATAAATATTAAGTGAAAATTCACTAAACCCGTACATGCCTTCTTCATGAAAAACTTGAAATTAAACTTAATATTCGTGTACTCATTCAGTGAGATTTCACTCAGTATGTTAAGTGAAATTTCACTAACTATCCCGAAAGTCGCTAGAAGTAACTCTCTAGAGTTGAAGGTCTACTTTGATACTTACTTTGTTAAAAAGTTCCTCAAATGTCAATTTAAGTAAAATTTCACTTATTAATATTCATGTACAAATTCAGTAAAATTTCACTTAATATTCATATATGCCAAGTGAAATTTTACTCTTTTTTTTTTCTTTTCTCTTTCATAGTAAACAATGCATATTTCGTTTAAATAAAAAATAAAAAAATAAAAACAAATTTAACAATAGAAACATATTAAACAATCCCTCATTATGTAATGATTATTTTTTGAGTACCCCTTTATTACGTACATATGAAATCAATACCTTGATTTGTGTTGTAATCAGGAATTAGTCCTTTTGCCTAAATTTTATTTTTTTTAATTACAAATATAACCTTTACCTGGTATATTTAGCAAGTATTGAATTTGTATTATTTTTGGATTTTAATTAGCCTTTAATGCGGAAGTGTAGGAGTCATGCAGTAATGGGTGCCTAAAATATTGCTTGTTGACTGAGGCACATTAAAACTGTAAACAAACGGATTCATATGTAGATATACAATATCTTTTTTTAAATCTTCTGATCTGTAAGTTCATATTTGGCCTTATCGGATCTACAGTTATCGGTGTTGCTGAATCTGATTGGCTGGAGTTTGACTTGAGGTTTGTGTTAACCTTTCAGTGTTTGTGAGAAATTTGTCACATACAAAATATTTTTGTGTTTGTTAGAAAACTGTAAACAAACGGATTCATATGTAGATATACAATATCTTTTTTAAATCTTCTGATCTGTAAGCTCATATTTGGTTTTATCGGATCTACAGTTATGGGTGTTGCTGAATCTGATTGGTTGGAGTTTACTTGAAATTTTGTATTAACCTTTTCGTGTTTGTGAGAAATTTGTCACATATTTGAATAGTGAATGGTTGGCAATTGTTAAATGTTTGTAGTTTGAAAACGTGATTATTAGCAACACTCAATAGCGATTATTAACAGCTGTTTTTTATTTTTAAATGCAGATTGTTGGTTATCGTGGTGTGGCATGGAGAGTCAGATTCATTTGATTTGTTCCTTTGGTGGTGAAATTTTTGTAGTTAGTGTTGATGATGGATCTAGATTCTGCGACATAATTACGTCCGTAATTGGAAGATGGCCTGGACTGAATGAAGATGAGCTGACATTGACATACCGAGTTAGTGGATATAGTAAGTGTATGGTAGTTGGTGATCGTGATTTGGAGAATATGATTATGTTATGCAAACAAATGAAATTAAACCGTGTGGAAGTTCAAGTTACAATTATGGAGACTGACAATGATTTGTCCGATGATGATGAGGTACTAAATCTGTATGGTACAGATGGTGTGACTGTATTTGATGATGCTAATAATGAGCCTAATTTTTTTTCACATCGGAAACGGCTACTTATGGGGTCTGAGTGGAGTGTTGGCATTCAAGATGTGGGTCAGAAGTTTGAAGGTGGTCCTGCGGAATTTCGACAAGTTCTTTGTAAGTATTCTATTGAGATTGGTTTTCAATTTAAGTACGTGAAGAATGATAAGTTACGGGTCACTGCTGTTTGTAAATATAGGGAGGAAAAGGGCTGTAAATGGCGCATTCATGCTTCGAAGGAGTCGGTTAATGGTTTCTTCTATATTAGGAAATTTGAGAAGTTGCATACATGTGGGTCAGTTGTTCAGAAATCCAAACACCCTCGAGTTACTTCCAAGTTGGTAGGTGACTTGATTGAAGAGACAATTCGACGTGAACCCTTGTTCCCACCTTTTAAAGTCATAGGCGAAATCAAAGATATGTATGGCTTTGATATAAAGTATCATCATGCTTGGTTTGGTGTCGAAAATGCAAGGAAAAGTATATATGGTGATCATTCAATGTCGTTTGACAAACTTAGGTGGTATTTTAAAGAGACAGAAAGAGTAAATCCTGGAAGCCATCTTGTATTGGATGTGGATGTGTCAACAAGAAGATTTAGGAGGTGTTTTGTGTCGTTTGCTGCATGTATAAAGGGTTTTAAGTATATGAGGCCTTTGATTTTTCTTGATGGGACATTTTTGAAGGGTTGACACAGGGGGGTAGTGCTTGGAGCTACGTGCAAAACAGCGAATCAAGGTTGGTTAGTTTTACATTATGCTCTGTATATGAAACCTTTATTGTTTTTAGTAGAAACCTTTATAATCTATCGTTGTTTTAAAGTTGTCACTGTTTCCATAATCCTTGACAAATATTTCACTTTACAAATTATGCTATGTATATGTAACCTGTCTTGTTATAAGTAGAACCATTTATCAACTAACTTTGTGATAAATTTGTCACTGTTTCCATCATCGTTGACAAATTTTTCACTTTACCCAGTCATAAATTTGTCACTGTTTTCATTTATTTCGATGTCAATTTAAGTTTGAAGTGAATTCCAATCAGTAACCTGCTGAATATCTGATTTGTTCAAAAAAAAATTATTCATCTATCTTAATGAAAAAGTTGTATAAGCAACTTAATTGATTTGTACTTTTTTGTTAGTAATCTAGCCAATATTTGATTTGTACTTTTTTGTTTTCCTGCAGAGATTTACAATCTTGCATTTGCTATTGTGGGATCGGAGGATAAGGAAAACTGGAGTTGGTTCTTAAAGGAATTGCGGACGATAGTGGATGGTTCTCGAAGGGTTACTTTCATATCTGACAGGCATGTTGGTATTATCGAAGGTATTAAAGAGGTTTTTCCAAATGATTACCATAGGTTTTGTTTATTCCACATTAAGTACAATTTGATGGACAAACTTAGAGGTATTAATGCTAAGTTGCGTAGTCGACTTGTTTTCAAGATGACAGAGTGTGCATATGCTCCAGATGTTGAGTCTTACACTAAGAACATGGTAGAACTTGTTAGGGAAGGTGGGCAAAGAGTTAGTGAGTTCTTAAGTGAAATCCCTGTTCAAAATTGGTGCAATGCTTTTTTCCGGGGGCAAAGGTATGGTGAGATGTCGTCTAGTCTAGCTGAGTCGTGGAATAAAATGATAGATGAGGCACGACATATGCCTATAACTAGCATGATTGATAGTATACGAATTAAAACAATGAAGGATAGAGCAAAAATGAGGTTTCAGACTAAAAGTTGGGATGGTATTTTATGCCCGGAGATGCACGATCGTTTGCAAAAGGCATTAGATGAAAGCAGAACATGGAGGATTAGTGCTGCATGTGAATATTTGTATGAAGTGCATTGTGATCCTTCCATGTTAGTGAATGTTGGGCAAAGGATTTGTTCGTGTGGTAAGTGGCAACAACATGGATTCCCTTGCTCGCATGCGGCTGTTGTTTTGAATAGCAGTAGTGAGATTACTGGTTATGATATTATTGACTACATTGAGCCATACTTTATGACTAGATATTATGAACTAGCAGTTGCTGATGTAATTCATCCAGTTGTGACATTTGGTTTGCCGATCTTTGATCCAAGTAGTATTGAAATTCTTCCTCCGGTAACCAAGAAGCAGCCAGGTAGGCCTAAGAAGAAGAGGATTCCATCAAGGGGCGAGTTTTTAGCTGTAATTAGGTGCAGCAGGTGTGGGAAAAAGGCTCGACATAATAGGAAGTCCTGCAGAGAAGTTATATGTAATTGAAATATAATGATAATTGATTTATCAGATTGAACATTGAAATTTTTTTTTTTTTTTTTTTTTAAATGTTAGTTGTTATTTTACATCATGTTGCAGTTAATGAATTAGTTAATGTTTTGATTGAATTTGTTATTTTTTCTGCCTCCTATAGCAATGTAAAGGGAATGTTGTGATAAATTTGTCACTGATTTTGCAGTGTTGGGAAGTGTGACCAATATCATATTGATTTTGTGTTTTGTTAATATGCTGATGTAATTGTACAGGAAACAATTGAACAATTTTTTGCTGTTAGTTGTTATTTTACATCATGTTGCAGTTAATGAATTATTTAATGTTTTGCTTGAATTTGTTATTTTTTCTGCTTTCTATGAATGTAAAGGGAATGTTGTGATAAATTTGTCATTGATTTTCATTGTTAGGAAGTGTGACCAATATCATATTGATTTTGTGTTTTGTTAATATGCTGATGTAATTGTACAGGAAAAGATTGAACAATTTTTTGCTGTTAGTTGTTATTTTACATCATGTTGCAGTTAATGAATTATTTAATGTTTTGATTGACCAGATATTGCTGCAGTCAGTGCTGCCTTGACCTTGGCCACTGTTAATTCCTTTTCATCAGGGAATCTTCTTGTTACAAAGTCTGAGTAGACTCTACGGGAGTATGTGAGATCCATTTTTTTTTCTCCGTTGATTATTCCAAATATCAGCGATGCATCACTTGTGGTGATCTTCAACTCATTATCACCTATCATGAATGATTGGTTCATTGAATTGTAATCATCCGCAAGTAGCATTGTGGCATAGTTGTACTTTCTCCGATACTGCACCCTTCTAGTTATGAAAGCTTCAAATAGGTGCCAAAATGGAGTCTCCTGCAGAACTCTAATGTGCTCAGGCCGTAGTCTCAATTCTTCAAATGTTTCTCCAAACTCTTTCAGACTGCATCGAAACTTTTTGCCCTTTGGAAGCCTTTTTGGCTGGTGATGTTGGCTTCCTTTCCTCTTGATTGAACGAGCTGCAGTTAAGTAAATGTGTTATGTAAATCAAAACCAATGAATGATGTAATATATTTTTCAGAAGGGAACAATTCTTTACATGAATGACATCTTTCACTATTATTAATGGTATGATAATAGCAAATAAATACAAATCTGGTCGTATGCTTTATCGAAATAATTCGATTATAGTATTTTGTTGTCATATTCTACACAATGCATTATATATGAGAAATAATGATGTTTACATGTAGTGAGAAATTTTTAAAAACTAATTTTTGATCGTTGTTAAGATTTTTATGTTTCAAGGAAGCACGGTTAGTAGTATGCATTCATGTTGAATTTAACACTCAAAAAATTATTGATTTAAGTTGTGACAATTTGTTGGCACTTCCGGGAATTAGAATTTATGTATGTTTATAAATGATGCTTTACGATTGAGGGGTGGTAAATTTCTCACTAATTTGGTTGTAAAATTCCCAGTGGTTTAATATTGGTGGTAAATTTATCACAAATTTATTAATTTCTTAAAGAAGGGATTTAAGCCTTGGTCATTTTGAAGAATATCATCGTTTTTCAGAATATTATTGTGTTTTCGAGGAACATCATCGTTGAATCCAAAAGAAATGTCATTGATTGGGAAAATATGGTCTGAATCAATAAAAGTTGATCATTTGAAAACTTTGAACAATCGCAAATCGTTACAAAAATATTTAGGGTTTTGAAGAACATAATGATTTAGTTACAAAAATTGTGATAGAATGCTGAGGAAAACTGTCATGTTTGAAGAACATGAACATCGTTACTGAAGATCTTCATCATCGTTTTTGAACAACATCATCGTTTACACAAAAAAAAAAAAAAATTAAAAATCGATGTTTTCAAAATTTGTACCTTTTTTCCCCATTGATGCTTTGATCTGGAAGCAGTATAACCTTCAATCTGCTTCAAACTCTGCAAGAAATATCTTAGTTCTCTAGATTTTTTGCTGTACATAGAATGCGTGATAGTGCGATGTGAGAAAGTTTGAGCGTATAGTCTTCAAACGCGAAGATTATGCTCCGGTTAAACCGTCTACACGAATATCTCGGTGATAAATTTGGTTGCGTTTGAATTCCTTGAATGTCGTGCTGATTTGACGCTGCTCAAATACAGTTATGATTAGTTTTGAAATTTTGTTAGGATAGGGGAGTAGCACTGTAAACGCGCGAATTTATAATATAGGGGTAGTTTTGTCTAATCAACATAACAGGGACCAATTTTTAAGTGGGTATATAATTGGGACCAATTTCTAATATGAGGGGTTATATTGGTCTATGTATTAAGTTACCCATTTAACAAATCAATTATAAAACATAGTTTTTCAACCCAAACAAATGCAAAATTCTTGTGAAATTTCACTAAAACTCTCATTAAGAACAAATTGAACATTCGGTTTTTTTTTCTCACAACTTATCAACTTGGCATACGTGAATATCACGTGAAAATTCAATAGCCCATACACGAATATTATGTGAAAATTTTATTAGGTTCGTTTGGAACATAGCATGTAAAAGTAAGAGTTTTTTTTTCTTTTGCTCAAAAGGTATCAACAATGGTACTAGTTTTGTAGCTCTCGTCGACACGGTTCCCACAGTAAACAGACTTGTAGATAAAAAATTATGGAGGTTTAAAGTTTAAAAATGCATTTTCAAAATAGATATTATATGGTACAGTCACTCACACGGTGTGAGTGGCTGAAATCAAAAAACACGCGCGTGAGGGATGGGGAATATGTGGGATCTCCTATGATGCGTGCACTTATACCGTGTGAGTACTGACTTAGATTCCTTTTGTCCTTTTTAGAAAATTGTCAAAACAATCGGAGTTTAAAACTTATGCGGGTTACTTGTAGGGATTTTTGAATAATTTTCTATTAATGTAACGGGATTCATAATTAAACAAATTAAATAAATGATGTTTAATACGGAGTATTAAAATTCATTGTATTGACCAAAAAAATACTTAAATAAACATTAATGAACCATTCAAAATATGAGCAAAAATATTTTCTTTGTTTTTTCCCGATCGCTAAAATGGACTTTCTCGATCTTTGCTTAAATTCAAAACAAAAAGTAGTAATTGACTGACGGAATACACAAGGAACCAAAGAAAATTACGAGAAAAGGAAGGGGTGGCCAATGGCCATTAAGAGCTGGGCCCCACACAGTTCGGCCTTTGCAGGCAAAGAGATAGAAAACGTGTGGACTCCAACGTCTGCACCCCAAGTTTTGTTGATTCTCATCTGCCAACAAAAAGAAAGAGTGTAATATGGATCTATGCTATGTTGCATCCCCAATCCTGGAGGCTGTGATCGGCAAACTGAATTCGCTTTCCGATGAAGACCACCGTCGTCTCGGGACGAAGATTTCAACCCTGCGGACTATTATTCAGCAAGCTTTGAATTTTGCTCGGGTTGCTGAAGATCTTGTTAACAAGGGTGGTTCTTCTTCTTCTTCTGCTACCACTTCTATTTGTGAGTGGTTAGACGAAGCAAAATCAGCGGCTTACGATGCTGATGATCTGTTGGATCAGGTTTCCTTGCAGAATAATACCGTTTTCTACATATTTTTTGTTAGAATTCGTATGATGTCATTAAGATTTAATGGTCTTTTGATTAAAGGGAGACAAATTATTGGGGAGACAGAGGATCGAGAGATTATTGTGTCGATGTCCCGTTCCTCTCGTCTCCAAGTGGTTGATGAACTCATGTCTATCTCTAGATCTAAGAATAAGTTTGTTTTCGGACTAAATTGTCAGAAGGAGGCTGTGGTGGACCGGTTGATGAGCTCATGTCTCTCTCTTTCTGTTATAGCCATCACTGGTATGGCTGGGATCGGAAAGACAACTCTGGCTCGTTTGGTCTACCAAGATGAAAAAGTATGTGATCATTTCGATTTGAGAGCTTGGGTGTCCGTTTCTGCCAATTTTGCAAGCGACGAAGACGATGATACAGCTTTGTTGAAGATCGCGAAAGGGATTATAGAATCGGTGTCCGGATTTTCTTGCCAGCTGTCGGAGAGTGACGATGAGGACTATTATGATCTGGTCAGAGATCATTTGGAGTCGAAACGAGCCTTAATTGTATTAGATGACATTGAATTCTCATTTTGCAGGTTCGAGATCTTGAAAGAAGCGCTGAATTCATTTTTCTCTACTGCTGCTTTCGGATCCAAAGTCATAGTAACAACTTGCAGTGAGGAATTTGAAAAAACGGATAATCAGCACAATATGTGTCCGTTGTCGGACGAGGACAGTTGGTCTCTGTTCGGCAGTCTGGCTTTTGATTCGTCGAAGAAGAAATTCATTGGAAAGGAAAATTCACAACTGTACGCCTGTGCCAGAGAGATCGTTGCCGGCTGCCGAGGTAACCCTCTTGCCCTCAATCTTGTAGGAAGTTTGATGAGATTCAAGAAGAAGGAAAGCGATTGGCTATCCTTTCAAGCTTACCATAATAATCAGGTTTCTTGGGATTCAGAATCTCCTCCTCTTTGGGGCTATAATTTGCATCCTCGATCAGAGGTTTCTTGGGATTCAGAAAATCCTCTTTGGGGTGATCATTTGCCTCGACCAGAAGTTTCTCACATCAGCAGATATGTTTTGCTGAGCTATTATGATCTACCCTCACACTTGAAGCTGTGCTTTGCATATTGCTCAATTTTTAAGGAGGACTGTGTATTAGAGAAAGAGAAGATGATCCGAATGTGGATTGCTGAAGGACTCGTCCAGCCAACACAAGAGGAAGAAGAAGACAAGAAGACGTTAGAGGAAATTGCTAACGACTATTTTCAGGAACTAATGTCCAGGTCATTTTTCAAAGACTTGAAGTACGATGATTTCGGAGATATAATAGAGTGCCGCATGCATATTCTAATCCACTATGTTGCGGAAGTTTTTGCGGGAATACAACACAAAAAGATGGGTGGAGTTATAATCAGACAATTCAAATATGTGCCTCAGGTGTCTCTTGCTTGTGAAACTCAATCATCAAATCTTCCAAAATCACTACACTTTCCCCAGTCCCCGAGAACATTGCTTTTGTTGTCAGCTAAGTTCGTTAGGACCCTAGATAATTTATTCTTGAAATTTAAGCTTCTAAGGGTTCTGGATTTAAGTTGCAGTGGTATTCAGAGGTTGTCTAGTGAAATTCGTGATTTACAACATCTAAGATACCTTGACCTATCCCACACGCACATTGAAAAACTTCCCAGTCCCATAACCAAAATCAAATACTTGGAAACTTTGAAGTTGTTAGGCTGTTATCTTCTCCGAAGGTTACCTGAAAGAATGCATAATATGACTAAACTTAGACATCTGGATCTTCGGTTGTGTCACTCATTATCTCAAATGCCGCCTGGACTTTCGATGCTAAGTTCTCTTCAATCGATGCCGTTGTTTGTTTTGGGCAAAACTCGTGAATGCGCGCGCCTGGGAGACCTGGGAAGGCTAAACCTTAGAGGGACATTAGAGATTAAGAATCTTGAAAATGTGAGAAGTGTCGCAGAAGCAAGTGAATCGAAGTTGTATGAGAAAGAAAATCTTAACCATTTGGGATTATCATGGGGCAACAACGTGGATGGATGTTCTGAAATGCCGAGTGAATTGGTATTGGAAAGCCTACGGCCACACCCAAATCTCAAAGTTCTAGAAGTATCAGGTTTTGAATATTTCAAATTTACATCTTGGATGAGTAATTCATCCATCTACAATCTGGTTAAAGTTTCCATAAGCAATTGCGGCTGTGAGAAACTTCCACCACTGGGACAGCTACCGTACCTTAAGGATCTCTGTGTAAAAGGAATGATAAATTTGAAGTCCATAGCTGGTGAGTTCTATGGCGGTGATTATTCTGCTGGGAAATTCCCGTCTCTTGAACAATTTGAGCTTTACGATATACCCAATTTGGAAGAGTGGCGGACTGTGACTCCTTTCAAGGAATCAACTAGTTCAATCTTAAAAGAAGTATTCCCTTGTCTCAACACACTGACCGTGGAAGGTTGCCCTCTACTCAAAGGTTTACCATTTCTTCCTGCTCTTAAGAACTTGGTTCTCTGGAAGAGCAACGAGATGCTACTTAACTCTCTGACACACTTACCATCAATTTCCTCCCTTGTTATAAATGAATTCGAATTCGGATATTTTCCTCATCAGGAATTGGGAAAATTCGTCCCTGTCAAGAAACTGATGTTATACCATTGTGGTAATTTGGTTTCTTTGTTTGAGAAACGTATGGAGGGATTTGCTTCCGTCGAACATTTGGGCATCTTATGTAGTAATGATCTGACCTCTTTGGGCACAGGTTTAAGCTCTTTCATTTCCCTTCGGAAGTTAGATATCATAGACTGTCGTGATTTGGCACGTATTCCAGAGGTTATGGAACACCTTACTTTGCTTCGAGAGTTGAATATTGATGGTTGTCACGCCCTGACCTTGTTTCCAGAAGGGATGAGTTTCCTTACCAGCCTACAGAAGTTGATAATTAAAAGATGCCCTGAACTGTCAAGTTTGCCTGTAGGATTGAAACGCGCGTCTACACTGCAATATTTGTTGATCCAGGAATGTCCACAATTGGAAAAAAGGGTGGAAAAGGATATAGGTGAGGACTGGATCAAGATATCTCATGTCCCATGTATCATAATTAACCACACAACTATAGTCCAGACCCAATCACAGTGGAGATACTGAAAATCTTTGGAAGCAGGTCTCTCAATTATCAAGCTCTTTTCACTTCAATACTTGTGTGACATTATATTCCGTAGTTAGACTAAGCTTTTCAGTTTTGTTCATTTATGCGTCTGTTGTTGATTCATTGGCCTCTTTTTTTTTTTTTCTTTTTTTCTTTTTTTCCTTTTTTTTTTTTCCTCTTTCTTTAAACTTATTTTTCATCATGGAAGAATCACTGGCATACTTGTGTGTGTGTGTGTGTATACGTGGATATACATGTTCCCCCAAGTAAAGCTTTATTCAAACTCTCTTTATTTGGATTGTAGTAATATTTAATTAATTGTTAGAATTGTCCCTCCACTCCAGTTTCGAGGTATTGTCCGTTTTCTGGTATACCAGCCCACTGGCAAGCCAACACGGATTTGTCCTCTTGGGCGTTAAAGTTGGCTAGCAGCGTGGGACAAAACTGCATTATACGCAACACCTACATTAATTTTCCATGTTTGCATGGGGTCATCTTGAATTCCAGAGGAATTTCAAGAGAGAACACATTTTGATCGAGTACCTAAATCGTATTGGTTGAAGCATGGGGACGAACAAGATCACGAAAGCAAGTTTGATATGCAAGTTTAGCCTCTTGATCAAGCTAACTCAATTTCGATCGATCTGCAGATTTTCTTAGCTCCATATATATATATATATATATATTTTTTTTTTCTTCCCAAGATATTTAGATTGCTGTTCAGCATTCCAAGTCAAAGGCATATGCTGATGAAATGGGGAGAAAAGGGGCAATTTTCATATGGAAGAAAAGGTCAAAAAGTGAAGTTGGTAGATGCCCCTCCTCTCTTTTCCCCTTCAAGAAGAAGCAATAAAGACTTGAAGTTTCATCTATGGGATCTTGTAAATATTGGGTGGTGATGAAACTCTAATCTAGTAAATATTTGGTGGTGATGAAACTTTAATCATGTAAATATACGCGGTGGTTGTATTAATTTCAAGAGCTTTTGTCCTTGTAATTTGATGACTGTGTAAGCCTGATTGACTTCTTTATGTAACCGTGGTGGTAAACTATTAACACTCATCTATGCATGCAGATGCAGTTACTTTCTTGCCTTGCAAATTCACATATGTATGCTTGCACTCATTTCCATACTTTGATTTCTGAGGTTTCAAATATGTGGATTACACAATGAAGCTTATTAGGTGTGATTGAAGTATGAATTATGATATACTATACTTTATACTTAGAGAAGGCAAAATGTACCAAATAGAGCATCTAACTTCTATGGCTCAATATTACTTTTATCTATCGTTTCTTGAAAACTAATACACAATAATCCTAAGGGTAAATTACATTTTGTACCCTTATAGTTTGGGTGTGATTTCACTTTGGTCCCTACAGTTTCAATTTTGTCACTTTGATCTTTACAGTTTCAGTTTCAATTACGGCCGATAAACCTGCTACAGCCCCTGTGGCCAAGAAGAAAGAGCAACCCTCTAAACGGCCGGCCACTCAGAAGCCGCAGCAAAAGGTCCTTCAGCCAAGAAAAAGAAGACTGCTCCAACAAGCCAGGTAAACTTTTTGGGTTTTAAATAACTTTATACTTTGAACATCTCCCAGTTTTTAATCTAACACTTTTATTTCCTTCCAGCTGGTGGATGAAGACTCTGAGGCGGAGCTCCACCTACCTTGCCCGTTCAACAGCCTCTAGCTACCAAGGCCTGGGTCGTGCTACCTTCCCTCCAGATTCCTACAGTGCCTGAACGGGCTGCTGCGTTTCTTGAAGCAGTGGCCAAAACTGGTCCATCCGTCCTCCTGCTTCTGGTCCGAACCGGAGCAAGTAGTCATCTCTTCTAGCAGCGAGGATGAAGAGGAGGAAGTCGATGATGCTGCCAGCCTTCAAAGGACAGTAACTTTGGCCTTGGGATGGTCTGAGGGTGATAACTCTACGGGCACCTCTGATATGGGTGTTCTGGAAGAAACTGCCCCCATGAATGAAGAGGAGGGTCCGCTGGCCGAACCTTCCACTACTGAAGCAAACATCCAGCCCGCTGCGGCTGGGACCTCTGAGGTCAACCCAGGGACATCTGTCAATCCTCATTCAGGTCAAGAGGACAAGGTCTCAGCCCCTGCCGAACAGACTTCTGCAGAGATTAATGATCCTTTGGCCGATCCTCCTACTCTTGAAGAAACACCGGCCCAAGCTCTTCCCATCCCTGCCCAGGTAATTATTTTCCTCACTCGGGTTCAAGGTTGCTTCCTTTACTATTGTATTAATTACAAAATCCTGGGCTTCTTGTTTTTGCAGGTTGCACACCCCCCACTGCATGGTCCAGAACCATCATTACCCTTTTAACAACTTCTTCAATCATCAGGACTTGGGTGCTTTCGACCTTGGCTCTTTTGAGCCTGAAGCAGCCACGCCTTCCAATCTTCAATGGGCAAGGGATCTTGTCATCGGGCTGGCTTCTAAAGACCTAAACGCCCTCCCCTCTGTTGCTGATGTGGATGCAGCCTTGGGCGCTTTTCTCACCGATCCGTCCCTCTCGTCGGGCCAAATCCGTTGCTAAAAGAACTGCAAGAGAGGCTACCAGGATGCAGAACACTTGTCCAAATGGCCTCTCTTTCTCTAAGAGAGGCCGCATCTCATTTAGCTGGCAGAAAGAAAGCAGTAGACTTCCCCGAGTCCGCCAAGACCAGATACGAGGTCGGCAAAGAGACCCGGGTCACAAGTAGTTTCCGAAGGCACCTGGCTTCAGACCTCCATTGCCAAACTCAAATCGCAACTTCAAAAGCTCGAAGCCGAGGTGGTCACCAATGATGAAGCTCTGGCTCAAGTTGACACGGCCTTGGCCAAACTCGGTCCATGATGTATTGGTGCACTTGTTCCTTCTTTTAGGCATTTTTCAGAGCATAATATTTCCTGAAAATACTACAGGAGCAAACAAATTGGTTAGTCAGCACATTCTGATATGCCCAAATGACTACCTTCCATTACTTCGTTGTACTTATGTCAAATTTTAGTGTTACCACTCACTAGTTTAGAATTTCAAATATTTAGAGTCTTCAATGTGTTATTTTTTAACATAAAGAAAGCTACAACCCATTGTCAAATACAATCTGCTGATACATGTAATGATTAGACCATCTCCAATCCACACATCAAACACTATTTTAAGGCAAACTTTGCTGCAAGTCCAAAAAATTTTGCTTCAATGGACGCATCAACAGGTGCAACAAAATTTGCTGCAATCCAAAATTGCAGCAACATTGCTGCGAAGGCAAAGTTGAGGCAAATAATTTCCCAGCTTATTTTATTCAAAGAGAGAGAGAGAGAGAGAGAGAGAGAGAGAGAAGAATCCTGAAGATGAGAAGAGAGAGGGAAGTATTGGGCTTAGCAGTTTATGTAAAATGGTATAAAAATTATAGGGTGTTTTTATATTCCGTTGACAATAAAAGTGGACCAATCAAACCCATTAAGTTTTCAATTTAATTGGAAAAACAAAATATACAATAAAAAAAATTATTTTATTTTTATTTATTAAAAAAGTCATATATTTGCAATAAAAACGCTATTAAACCACAAAAGTACATTAACATGAGCATAATGTAAATAATAGATAAAAGAATAAAATTTATTAAAATATACAATCTTTGATGTATGGGTTGGAGTGACTCACTTTGTAACATAAAAAACAACACATCAACTTTGCCTCAGACCATCAAAATCACTCATTTGCTACATCATTTGATGTCTTGCCTTTGGAGATGGTCTTAGGAATTTACATGATGTTTTGTGAGAGCATTTTTGCTCATCTATTTTTGGTCCATTATTGTTCATTCAAATCTTCACTAGGAGACACGTGTTCTATTTCAGTAATTATGTTGATAGTACAGGGGCGAAATGAGAATGAAATAAAACACGTGTCACTCAGTAAATCCTGGGAGAGCAATAGTGGACAAAAAATAGGTGAACAAAAATGCTCTCATGTTTTATTGACTTTTTAATAATTTGCAGCAAAAATTATGATAACAGTTACAGGTCATGTTTAATAAATACACGTCGTCTGTTATTTTTAAACACTTTTTTAACATTTGGAACATCACTCAATTTTAGTTCTATCTTAATGATAAAAAAATCTCTTCGTACATTGCATGGGTTCAAAAGCTAATATAAGAAAATATTGAATGTAACGGTGACACCACGACACCAAACGTATACTGTGTTACCAACCAATTAGCATCTCTTAATTTGCTAACTAGCTTCGCATCAAGAGATTATTCAGCGTAACCCTCACACCTCGCTAGTATGCAGATGTGATGACCTTTTAATTCTTACCATAAATGTGTCCCTATTTTCAGGGGGATCTTGACAATTTGTCAACTCACAACTACTTGTCATAATCTTCCTTTAAGTAGGGGGTAGATGGATGGTGTAGATAAAAGTATCACACCACATGAGCATATTGATGTGTTATGATTGTCACACTGAATAATTTTTCTCATGAAACTAATTGGTAGGCTCACACATATAAAAATTAGACTTGGATGAACTAGGTACTGTTTTAGACTTTCCTAAACTGGCCCAAAGAATTTCTTTTACGGACAATTACACAAATCTTCCCAGGTATAACCTTATTACACTGACCTCTCTCATATTTTGAAATATTATGCAAACATCATTTGAGGCTTATGGTTACGTAACATTAGAAAAATCAACAAGATGAGAAAAAAACTTTATGTCTCCAAATCAGTCCACTTTTGAACGAATTGAAATATATGAGTCCCCGGGTAAAAGAAATTTCCTTCCTTTAATCCTTTTGCCTTTGTATCTTCTTTTCTTTCCTTCCATTGTCCACGAGAGAGAGAGAGCCTCTTTACGGTCGTGTCGCTATCCGGACTTCACCAAAGCCCAATTCCTCGGCGTTTTCTTATCAATTCCGCGTCCCCGTTCTCCACATCCCGTGTTACAATTTAGCATTATTCTTTTAAGTAGGGTGATGCGTTGAAGTGGTTACGGACCTTACGGTTACATCAACCACTCAAAGGTCCCCACATTTTTCGGTCAAAAAGGTATCCACATGAAGTGAACAGTTCAAGTTTGGGAGAATTTTTCCATACGACCAACTCAGGTGGTTTATTTCTTCAAAAGAAATTTTTATACTCTCATAAGAAACATCTTTTTGTATATAGTAAGGCACATTTGTTCCAGGTTAAGAAATATTCGTATCCTTCTAAAAAATACTTGTATTTGTGTATATTTATTTTTATTATTATCTCTTTCTTTTTTTTAACTTGTAAGTGTATGTATGTAATGTAACACTCTTCAAAACTTGTTTGGTATATTCATTTCTTGATAAGAAATGTTTGTATCTTATCTTTCTAATAAATGTTTGTATTTAATAAAGGATAAAATTAATAAAATAATAATAAAAATAATATAATAAGCAGCTTATCGTATGAAAAAAATAATTTTTAACCGTTAGAATAAGATTTGGTCTCAAAATAGTAACTAAAAATATTATTAAATAAGAGTAATGCTAGGAAGAATAACAAATCTCACAAATTAAATCTACAAATATCAAAATGTGTATCTATCTTTTGGTGGGGCCCATTGACACTTAGGGTGTACACGAGTTGAGTCGCTCAACCAGAGCTCGCGGCTCGGCTCAGCTCGGCTCGTTTAATAAACGAGCCAAGCTCAAGCTCGAGCTCGAATACCAAGCTCAATAAATAAACAAGCCAAGCTTGAACACACATAGGCTCGACTCGAGCTCAGCTCGTTAGTAGGCTCGTGAAAAAGCTCGTAAAAAGGCTTGATAAAAGCTTGTTTAGTTATATACATATATATATATGTATGTGTGTGTGTGTGTGTGTGTAATGCCCGTAAATTTTTATTATTAATAAAATAAGCCCGTACTGTTTGTTCGTTATTTCTGATGTCTACACGTGTAATACGTAATTTATTTATCACTAACTTAGACTGTAAATTACGACCCGGACTGACATATCACGCGGACCCGTAAAATCTGCATTTACTTGGGCTGTCTAGCACCTTAGTGTACTTACCCAACCCATTTAAACCCATTACCCAAACACCCCCCCCCCCCCAAGAACCCATGAAATACATCTAGCCACAGATTGTACAAGCAACAACTGTACCTGCGTGGAGATGTGTGTATGCACATGCTTAGGCATGTATGTATGGAAAGTTTGGTGTCCATAATTGGACCATTGAGAGAAGAAGGAGTTACGTGCAAACTTAGCCAAACGCCCACGCCTTCTCCTCTTCTCCAGGCACGGTCATTTCAGTCTTGGAAAAGAAGATTACATGTGTGTGTATGTATAGGTTTGTAAATGGATGGATTAGTGTATATATATATATCACCGAGAGTTTGAGAGAGGGCCAACCAAATTTGCATACACACACTTACTGCCTCACCATCCTCTCTGTTCTTCACCAGCACACACACACCCCCACCGGAGAAACAACAAAAGAAGAAGAAGAGGAAGGGAAGAGAGAGGGAGACTCGCCGGAGATAGAAGAGTAGGATGAGAGAGTCCCGAGACTTGGTATGACCCTTACACCCCCATGTTTGTCTCCATGTCATTTTACACATCACACAACACACCCTGACTCCCCCAGGCACGCCCAAACAGAGCCTTAAGCTCTGGTCAAGCATTGACTGCCATTAAAGCTCACTAGAGAAGCTTGAAAATTCAAACTCAACCTTGGCCTCTAAAAATTATACCAATCAGACCCTTAGGTTCCCAATGGACCCCCCTTAGTTCAGTTTTAATTTTGGCACGCTCTAGCTAGGCCATGAAAACCATTATCCTCTCAAAACCCGAAAAGAATAATCCACTAGTAGGCCCTTAAAACGAATGAACCAAGGTATAAGCTTATACTATGTTGTAGAGGGAGGAAAACCGGTCATTTTGGAGTTGAAAGCACGAATTTTCATGGAGAAACGAGAGAGAATCGAAAGAGAACCCGGACCCAAACGGGTCTTTTCTTCTCCGGCGCGACCAGGCTGTTGGTCGCGACGCCCCGTTTCGGGGCGTCGCGACCAACAGCCTGGTCGCGCCGGAGAAGAAAAGACCCGTTTGGGTCCGGGTTATATCATTTACCCGCTGGGTCGGGTCGGGTTCACATACGGGTGGGTTAGCTTGTTAGTTTAAATGGTGACGGATTCGGGTTATATTAAATGAGGATGGATCAGGTCGGATCTTTTAAGTTGGATCTCTGTGTGTGTATATACGGATGATCCGTGGTTCAAAGCGGGCTGACCCGCGAATACTTGTTAACCCTTTATTAGTTGTTTTATATTCTTAATTAATCTGTTAATCTCAATTAAGGTTTTAATAATCTGTTTTAATAACTAATTAGTTGTTTTCTATTCTTAATTAGTCTGTTAATCCTGATTTAGGAATTATAATTCGTTTTTAAGTTTAATTAATGTTTTATTTATTCTGTTAATTCAGATTTATGATTATATGAAGGGAGATTTACTCGAAAATCCCTCACACTATACTTTTTCACTCTTTAGTTCAGTCAACAAAACATTTTATAGTCAACTCGATTATCTTTTAATTGGACAAATTTAACCCTCGCACTTCGTTGAATATCTGACAAGCCCTTGCACGATATTAGACTGTAAACGTTCATGTAGAGAGAGAGAAGCATGGAGGAGTCCACTGACCACCATCGCTCCACCACTGATCATTGCCTTCTCAACACGGACGAGCACCAACCACCATCGTCTCCACTGACCGCCACCATCCATTTTCTATCTGGATTGGTTCATGAGTCTTGCATCGGAACTCGCCGGAATCACCAATATGTGATGATAAGATCTTTGAAGTCTCTAAATTTTGCTGTCAAACTCGCCGGAATCACACTATCTCTGGTGTGTTTTTTGTGTTTTCAAGTTTTTTGAATTTTATTTAGTTTCAAAAGTAGCTAGGAAGAGAATCTAAAGAGAGAACACGAAGCTTGAAATTGTTTTGATGTGCCTCTATTGATTGAGCTTGAATGCTTGGTTTTGAAGGCTTCATTATTTTTGTTTGGATATTATGTTTATGTTTTGTAGGCTTGTGGGTGATGTTCTGTATTTTGGGGCTGACTTGTATTGCAACAGGATTATCCCCTGTCATATGGCTGAATGCCCATAACGTGTTTACTTTTATTTCTCAATGACATGGGTTGGTTGATGGTTTTAAAATTGTCATATAAATTGGTTGCTGGGGCTATTTTTTAATTTTTGATTATGAGTTAATGGAAGTTTTTTTCAATTTTTTTGACATTATGAAGAGGTCGTTAATTGTCAACTCTACTTGTAATATGACCATGAGGCCCCATTATTGCTTTAAATAAAGATTGAAGATACACAAAGATATGTGTATATATTTATATATAAAAAGTGACAGTTTGTAGTTTCCATGTGATTCATATTCCTTCATTATTAAAGCCAAAAACAAACTACTATTTATGTTGTATTTTAAGTTATAGTTCTCAGCTTAGAGATAGAACAGTGTCAGGTATGTAACTGTTGGTTTAATTTCTCACAGGTTTATTTATGTGTGCTAATTTTAATTTAAGTGCTATCTCATTCTTCAATGTGAATATGTACCTGTGGACTTCTATGATTAGTATCACTATGGTTTTAAGTTCTATTATGAAATTTTATTGTTTGAGACCGAGAAATGGCTCATTGGTAAGGGCTTTCATCCCACCATTAGGTGGTGTTCGAGTCTCATGGGGTGGGGAGTTTATGGGTTGGAAGCACACTATATACCTCCCCCTTTTGTAGTGCATAACAAAATTTCACATAACTTTTTTCAGTGTGAAGTTTCATTCCAAAAAGAAAGACTGTAAGAGAGATAGAGAGTGGTAATCTCAATATTTCTCCAAGACTAATTAGGTGAAAATTTCACACAACTTTTTTTCAGTGTGAAATTGAATTCCTAGAGAGAGAGAGAGAGTGGTAATCTCACTGTATCTTCAGAATTAATTAGGTGAAAATTTCACACAACTTTTTGTTTCATACACAACTTTTTTTAATGTGAAATTTCACACAACTAGTTATTTTAATTTTGTGAAAAGAAACAGTCATGTGAAATTTACTCAAGCATATGAAATTTCACGTTAAAAAAGTGATGTGAAGTTTCACACAACTAGTTATGTAAAATTTGTGAAAAGAAAAAGTCACGTGAATTTCACTCAAGCACATGAAATTTCACGTTAAAAAAGTGATGTAAAATTTTCACATTGAAAAGGTATGTGAAATTTCACATAATAATTTCCGGAGAAGAAAAAGTCATGTGAAATTCACTCCAACGTGTGAAATTTCACGCAACTAGTTATGTGAAATTTGTTAAAGGAAAAAGTTATGTCAAATTGAATATGTGAAATTCACATTAAAAAAGTTATGTGAAATTAGGAAACAGCATAGTCTTTTATGAATGAAGCCTACCACAATTTTGTGTTTTTTTTTCCTGGAAAAAGGGACCACAATTCTGTGTTGATACATACATAAGAAAAACAAAAAACGTTATGTGAAATTTCACAAAACTTTTTTTCAATGTGAAATTTCACACTGATTTCACACAACTTTTTCAGTGTGAAATTTCACACAATGAGCAAAGCTCAAAAATTCCTCTCAAACAAAGCACGACCCACTTTTGTTTGCCATAATGGTTATGTGAAATTTTACACAACTTTTTTCAGTGTGAAATAGCTTAAATATTCACAAAACCTTTTTAACATAACTAGTTAGATAAAATTTTAAATTTCGCATAACTATTATGTGAAATTTCACGTAACTATAAAGTTCTCAAAACTCGTTATGTGAAATTTCACATAACCAGACTGTGAGATGGAATTTTTCAAAATTAGTTGTGTGAAATTTCACATAATCATACTGTCAAATAGAATTTCTCAAAACTAGTTATATAAAAATTTCACTTAACTTTACTAACAAACATTGCAATATATTTCACATAAACACAAGTTACACAATGATTTTTATTTGTTTTTAGTCAAAACATAACCACAATGATAAAGAGGCATCAAAATGCCCAATGATAGTGAGTGGAAGATTCATACCTGAAATAGAAAGGGAAAAAAAAAACATGGAACCATTCATCATGGCCTTCACGCATGATCACATCCCATTTGATTCAATGTAAATCATGTGTACATCTAAACATAAATACAATCATGTGTACAACTAAATTTGATTCAACAAATTTCTTGAATGTTAAGCTAAACATACAAAGTGAAGCCCATTGTCCATCACAAAGGACAGAAACACCCACCCTGAACAGCCACTACCTAAAGATGGGCAAAATAGCAACTCCACCTCATTTAGGCATTTATTCAAACACTTAGCCTACCCAAGATCCTGACACCAATTCACATTAGATGTTGCATGTGAGATGAGGAAGAAGACTAACACATACCATTTCTACTTCAATCTTCTCTCTCTAAACTTTAGTCTCTTTTTGCTCTTCACTTCTGCTTCTGGTACTCATGACCACACTCATGCATTTAGCAATGGAGGGCTCACAGATGTTGTAGCGGTCTTCATCAAGCAACGGCGGCTTTTGTATTACAGAAATGATTCTCTCTGATCCGCTCAATCTCACCGCGAATTAGGCGATGATGCTTGTCGATATCGTCGATGGAGATGATGGTGGTCGGTGGGTCGTCGATGGTAGTTGGTTGTGGACGTCGGTGGAGGCGACGGTGGTCGTCGGTGGTAGCGATGGTGGTGATCACTGATCTCCTCTCTCTCTCTCTCTCTCTCTCTCTCTCTCTCTCTCTCTATGAACGTATCACAATACTGACTATGTGATGGGTAATTTGGTCAAAAATATTTCCTAGTTGTTTAGTTAAAGGATTAGAAGTGAATGTGCTTCATTAATGAGGAGTTTTAGCCAAAATTAATGTCGGGGTGAGCTTAAAACTCAAAAGATCCCAAACTAGGTAGTTTAGACTAATATGCTATTATATGAATTATTTATAATGTAATAAATAATTATAAATAAGTTATAAATGGTTTTAAAAATTGTTTTAAATAGTTTTAAATACTCAAAAATTATATTTTAAATAATCTAAAATATTATTTTTTTTTTATAATAATCTTATATTATGGAAAGTAATGTAATTTTAATATAATATACTTATTGTTTATTTAGTTGTAATAAATAATAAGTATTCTTTTTAAAGGAAAATAATTAGGTAATAAATACCTAATGACCATTTTAAAATATGGGAAAATTATATTAAATTTTCCTAAGACCTAATGTCTCTAACTTATAAATTATTATTTATAAGGCCCGTGCTTTAGTATTTCAAATAACTATTTATTAATTATAAAAGGACCCGTTTGGATGAAATTAATTATTTAAAATACCCAATGGACTCCGAAAATTATGAGAAAAATACTACTAGCTTATTTTAAGGCTTAGTATTTAATAAAAATATCTATAAGGGCCCAATGTCTTCCTAAAATATATTTTATAATTAGGGTGTTCCTATGTCTATTATTAGACGATTAGAACTTCAATAATTCATAGAAAATAAACAGTAGCTCAGAAAAATACGCGGTCAGTTCCCAGAGTCTTAGAATAACGTCTAGAATATTCCTTTAAAGTTTGGTGACCTTTCGACACGGTAAAAAAATACAGCTTATCTTTAGGGCCCAAACTGGTATAGAAAATCCAGCCTTTTATGCGACGAACTCTGATTTGAGTCTAGTCAATGGCGTTAGACTCAGAATGATGTCTAGATCATCATGTAGAGGTTTAGGAACCCATCTGGCACAATTACCATTATGCCCTTAATATTAGTACACCTATTGATCAACGTTCTATGGATTTATATACTTTGTAGGAACCACCGCTACGCTCGTTTCTACGCACCCGCTTCGAGGTGAGTCATCCTAACTCACTTGGTATATTATAGATTTATTCTTGTGTATTATATGTATACCCAGTGTGTCTTGTGTGGACGAAGCTGATAAGTATTAATTATGTGAACGTTGAGATTCCTACTTATATGATGAACGCATGTTTAGTTAACTACACTCCATGTTTAGTTAATATCTGTTGATATAACCGCTTATCATGTTTCCACGTTTATGCAATCACATGAACATTCATATGATCATAGTCGAGTCATGATGTCAATGTTGACATCTGCATGTATAGTCACGGGGACTAACCCAGTCGTATCATTACACACATTGAGGGGACCGTAGTGGTCCGAGTGGTACAGTCAAGTAAATGGGAACAACGATGAAACTGCTATAGGGCCCTGCTAGGCGACGATAGCCAGAGTTTCCATTGAAATCATTGAAGTTGTGTATGAGTTGTTGGTTGATACGCTATAGGGCCCTACTAGGCGACGATAGCAAAGTATCCATCTGAACTTGAATACAATAGTTACCTTTCTAATGCTATAGGGCCCTGCTAGGCGACGATAGAGCTGTAACTATTCTATTCTCTCGGCAAGGTCACGAGGACCTAAGAGTCCAATGATTACACTCTTTTTTTTCAAAAAAAAAACTAAAATTTGCTATAGGGCCCTGCTAGGCGACGATAGCAACGTAATCATTCTACTCTGAGCTAACGGCGTTAACGTTACACTGGTAATGTAACAAGTAACATGAGTCAGTTGTGGTGTCCATGGTTGAGTAAAAGTCGAATATATCGATACTGCATTGTGTCGTCATACCCCCATGTCATATGCTCATTAATGTTGATTCAAGATATTGTTGTACCTGTATATCCTTAAATGTATTAGGAGTGATCGGTTAAGACGATTTCACTTAGCTTCAAAAGCTAACGGCTCCTTCCCTGCCTTGAACATTTTACGTCTAGGTTATTATGAGGAGGACTATCAAGGTAACTCTGAAGGTGAAAATCAGTATCATCAAGATGGAAACTATCAGGAAGGTGATCCTGAGGCAGACTATCAGGAAGAGTTTGATAATGAAGGTTACGGGTTTGCCAGTTAGAAGGAGGACTCTGGCCTATTTTCGTATCAAGACTTCTTTTATGTTTTAAACTATCTTTTGGTTGATGTAATAATTTAAGTGGCGTCGACCGCCCAAACTTATCTTTTGTGGTTTTCATTTGGAACTTCTGTAATAGCTTATGTAGCAAAACACTTTGAGTTCCCCCATGAATACCATTAGACGCTTTTGCAATTCCCTACTCTGATATATATTATGTTAGTATGCTGCACGGACATGTCAGTTTTATGTAACTCGTCATTCCCTACGGGTCTAGAAAGGAAAATTTAAATTTTCCCTATTTTTGGCCACTCCGGGGCGTGACTTGGATTTTTGGTATCAGAGCACTAGGTATAGTTGTGCTCGCTGACTGTCCAACACCATTAAGTTAAGAACCTTAAGATATTTTAGAAACGACAACCGATACTAAAATAGTCTTTCTTACAAACAGGTGGTATGGAGAGCCACAAGGAAGCCTTTTCCCAAAGTCTAGTTTGCATTGGTGCTGCTTTCAGACACAAGACTTGTAAAAAGATAGGAAAGTTGATGAGGTGCCTCTTCTTTATGAAAAAGGTCCCCGAGATCATGCGTCATATAGTCATAGCACTCCGCCTAGTACCAATAGAGGTGGATAAAATCCCTGACGTTCTTAATAACCCTGCGGTGATCGACTTGGAAGAAGCACAGACTGAGATAACACCTCTAGAGATTTCTGTCAACCCACCTGATAGTTCAGATGATGAGGAAGTGGAGATTTACCTGGCTGATGAAGATCTCATCGAAAAAGGGACGCTATACACATACGACCCTGACTGGCCAATAGGGTGGGACAACGAGAGATGGATGTTATTTACCCCGCCTGAAGAGATAGATATTTCAGAAGAATTTCCCCAACTAGAGGATTAAGACGCCCTAGTTAGCTTATGTCGTATTAATGTTGTATTGGGATTATAATTCCACATTTTGGCGGATATATGTGTAAAAGTTGTTTTTCAGAATTTCTTTTATGCAAATATTCTTTATTTTTTAATGAAAAACCTACCTATTAGTTTTCTGATTCCCGTGTTTGTATAATTTTCTTTACGATTTTAAGTGATAAACCTTAAGACAATTCGAACCAGTACCTTAATTAGATAGTTCTTCTGATGAAATAGGTAATATGGAACCCCACTATGTTCCGGATCCTTTTGGAGGACGTCTGATTTTCCTCAACCGCATAGTGCCAGCAAACCCTCTATATACCATTGCCAAATCCAGGAACTAGCTAGAGACGGAGGGAAGAGAAACTTATGGGTCGAAATAAATAAGAATAACGTTTATAACTATGATACCCTACGCTCAGAGGCAATCTATGAAGTTGAAATCGTCAAGAAAGTCCAGGACGAAATAGTAGTGCTGCTTAAGAACCCTAAAGGCTTTGAAAAGATGCACGATAGTGCCTACCAAATGGCCCCACCGCCTCCTGTGCCCCTTCAACAACCCCCGCCATTCCAAGGAGTGCCTATGCACAAAACACAGTCTCGAGAACCAGGCCGCTATGTCAGTGATGACTTTGGAGGTCACATGATTTACCCAGATGGCATCGAACCAGCTGACCCGGAAGGATTCATTGAGAATGTGCAACTGAAAGCCCGCCAACGCCTTCGGGGAGGACTGAGAGTCCAGCGGCATGTATACAATATCTCCGACCCTCACCGACTTCAAGCTGAAGCCATCCACACTGCAAACACCCAATAGTTAATGCATGAAGAGATAAGGAGACTAGCAATGAATGATTCAGTCTTCCAACCATTAGTGAATCAGATACTACAAGAACCTTCCATTCACCCAGAAGATCACTTGGTTTGGCCACCTAATGGGAATGCCCCTGCAGAGGTGGCACCCCTAGTGGAAGAACCTGCTGCCAATCCTGATAATGCAGGGATGTCTGATGATGAACCAGGTGCATATCTAGAAGAAGAGGAAGACGAGGAAGACGAAGAAGAGGATCCCGAGGAAGAAGAAGAACAGGAAGTACCCCATCAACCTATGGAGGTCCACCCTATAATAGAAGAGCCTATGGACAATGATGATAACGAAGAGGGGGAAGGCAATGTTGAAATTAAAGATTGGGACTTGGGTGAACCCATTGTGGACGCAGATGGGCCTAACGACTTTGATATGGGAGAAATCACATCTGAGTTAGATATGGATGATTACCCTAGGACGACCTGTTATGATGTATTAGTTATTCTAAGTTTATGTATGTACTAGATTAACTTTGGGCTTATGACCCTTTATGATGTATGAATACGTGTAATAGGATATTATCCCCTTTTTGTAATCACGTATTCTCGGCTAGTTCAATTCTGTAATCATCATTTCTAATATTAAATGAAAAAGGATGTTTTAGTACTATACTTGTCTCTATGATTGCCTTGTTTGTTCAATCAACTTGTAAACATGTTACCAAATATCTAGATGAATCCTACATATACGTTCTTAGTAGAATACTTCTGTAGGTAAACCAGATACGTAATGGCAGACCGACCAAGGAGAAATCGACGCTTAGGATTCCCAAACCCAGCTGAAGGAACACCGGAGCCCATTCCTGCTGGAATGGATCCCACTGGAGTCTTTGGAGCATTCTTACAATGCCTGGAGCACATCGGAAATAATCACGGCCCAAACAACAATGCTAACGTCAATCCCATAGTTCCACCCAGACCACAAGAGGATTGTACGGTGGAACGATTCTGCGCAATGCGGCCAGACAAGTTTAATGGAATGACTGAGCCATGGGAAGCAGAACAGTGGCTTCGTGGACTGGACATCATCTTTGATACGCTGGGATGTTCTGAAATTGAGAAACGTCGACTGGCTATGTATCAATTGATGTATGCTGTAGCAGACTGGTGGGAATTCGAGAAAGCAACACTGGGAGGAGCCGCACAAAGAATGTCATGGACAGCATTCAAGGAACTATTCCTAGAGAATTATTTCCCCCAGACAGAGAGGAACAAAAAAGAAAAGGAATTTATTGACTTGGTGCAAGGTAACCGAACTGTACGGGAGTACACAGTACAATTCGAGCGTCTTTCTTGATTTGCGCACCACATGATCGACACCCCGAAGAAGACGAACCGAAAGTACCACAAGGGACTTTCCCTACCTCTACAGAAGCTGACCTATGGCCACCTGAATCAAACTTTCAAAGCTTTAGTAGGAATGGCTCATGGCTTTGAGGAAATCACCGGTTGAGAACAGAAGCATTTTGTAAACCGACCACCCCCTCCGAGATTTAATCAGGGACCTAGGCAAGCCCCGGCTTGTAATCAAGGATTCAAGAGAAGCTGAAATGGTGAGAAGAAGCCGCAGACAGCTCCGTTCTGCAACAAACCGGCTGTGCCATTTAAGCCAACTCCACCCCAAGGACAATCAGGATCCACGAGTAATAACCCTGGAGTCTGCTTCAACTGTGGATTTCCCAGACATATGTCTAAAGATTGTCGTGCCCCGAGGAGGAACAGTCGCTCAGATGTGGTCTGTTTCAACTGCAACAAGAAGGGACATCTGTCCAAGGATTGTAAAGCACCTCGAGGTGGTTACTATGGAGCATCGACTCAAGGACAGGCTCGACTCAATGCTATTATTCTAGAGGAAGCAGGATTTGATGAGGAAGAGCAGAAGAATTTGGAAGGTACTCTGACTCTCTTTAATAGTCAAGTGAAAGCTTTGTTCGATACTGGCGCATCAAATTCTTTTATTGCAATCAGAATCGTGCAACGCTTAGGCTTAGTGCCCCAAATGATGGATGTAGCTTTAAACGCTACGTCACCTCTAGGAAAGAGCGTTAAGTTGGAAAAAGTATGCAAGGACTGCCCTCTAAACTTGAAAGATCAGAATCTCCCCGCTGATTTGATAGTTTTGTCGATGAAGAAATTCGACGTGATCCTGGTAATCGATTGTCTTGCGAAATACCACGCCAAGTTAGATTGTGCTAGCAAGTCCATATCCTTTTCAACACCTGATGGTGAACCATAAGTGCAATCCCTCGTATGATGTTTTCCTCAACAACTGCCTAGCTACCCTTGGAACCACGAGTGATGAGATTCCTATTAACCAAATTCCCGTAGTTTGAGATTTTGAAGATGTTTTCCAAGAAGTTAAAGGATTACCACCCAAAAGAGACATCGACTTCTGCATCGAACTGATGCCTGGAACCTCACCGATATCGAAGATACCTTACCGAATGGCCCTAATGGAGATACAAGAACTAAAGACGCAAGTGCAAGAACTCCAGGACCTCGGATTTGTTCGTCCAAGCACTTCACCATGGGAGCACCAATATTATTCGTCAAGAAGAAGGATGGAACACTTCGACTCTTTATCGACTACAGAGAATTGAATAGGGTCACAATCAAGAATCGGTACCCACTACCGAGGATCGATGACTTGTTTGATCAACTACAAGGAGCTGCGATGTTTTCGAAGATAGATTTGCGATCTGGATACCATCAATTGCTTGTACAACCTGAGGACGTGCCTAAGACAGCTTTCAGAACCAGATATGGACATTATGAATTCCTAGTGATGCCATTCGGATTGACTAATTGCCCCAGCAGTATTCATGGACTTAATGAATCGAGTCTTCAGACCTTACCTGGATTAGTTCATCATTGTGTTCATAGATGATATCCTCATCTACTCTAAGACAGAGGCAGAACACGAAGGACATGTGAACATAGCACTTCAGACTCTCCGAGACAATCACTTGTATGCGAAGTACAGCAAGTGCAAGTTCTGGCTAAAGGAAGTCAAATTTGTAGGACATGTTGTCTCACAAGAAGGAATAGCAGTGGATTCATCAAAGATCAACGTTGTCTTGGATTGGAATCAACCGACCACAACAACGGAAGTTTGAAGTTTTCTTGGTCTAGCTGGATACTACCGGAGATTCGTGGAAGGATTCTCCAAGATCGCAGCCCCTCTTACTGGACTGACCAAAAAAGACTTAAAATACAAATGGCATGACAAGCATGAACGTACATTTCAAGAATTAAAGGAGAGGTTAACCACGGCGCCAGTGCTTGCAATACCGAAGAGCGGTGAACAATTCACCATTTACAGCGATGCATCATATCAAGGACTTGGATGTGTACTTATGCAGGATAAAAGAGTGATCGCGTATGGATCACGATAGTTGAAACCTCATGAGCTTAACTATCCTACGCATGATCTGGAACTAGCTGCAATCGTCTTTGCACTCAAAATTTGGAGACACTACCTCTACGGAGAGAAGTTTGATCTATTCTCAGATCACAAGAGCTTGAGGTACTTGTTCTCTCAGAAGGAATTGAACATGAGACAGCGACGATGGATGGAATTGTTAAAGGACTACGATTTCACGTTACAGTACCACCCTGGCAAAGCAAATGTTGTTGCCGACGCACTAAGTCGGAAACCCCGCATGCTCATCGTATCCTCTCTCATGGTCAGAGAGTGGAAAGCATTGAAGATATTAACGGAGTTTGATTTTCAGATTTTCGAGTCAAGTGAAGAACGACTCTTTAGATGTCTTGTAATACAACCAACGCTCATAAGTTGTATTCTCGAAGCTCAAGGAAAGGACGAAGGACTTCGTCAATGGTTTGAAAAAGTATCGGCAAAGGATCCCGCCGAGTGGAATATAGGAGCAGATGGAGGATTTAGATGTCGCAACCGACTCTGTGTACCCGATGAGGATAACTTGAGGAAAGATATATTGGACGAGGCACACAAGTCAAGGATGACTGTTCACTCCGGAGGAACAAAAATGTACAAGGATTTAAAGAGAAACTTCTGGTGGGACGGAATGAAGAGAGAAGTAGCAGATTATGTATCCAATTGTATGACCTGCAAGCAGGTTAAGGCCGAACACCAGAAACCCAGAGGACTGTTACAACCACTATCGGTTCCCGGATGGAAGTGGGAGCACATTACGATGGATTTCGTCGTAGGAATGCCAAGGTCACGGCAGGATCATGACGCCATTTGGGTGATTGTGGATCGACTCACCAAATCGGCTAACTTTATCGCTTATAGTATGACCTACCCGGTTGAGAAATTGAGCAAAATGTATATACAATAAGTTGTTTGACTACATGGGGTACCCGTGTAAATCGTGTCAGATCGTGATTCACGTTTCATGTCAAGATTTTGGGAAAGCTTGCAGACAGCACTTGAAACTTCGTTAAAGTTAAGTTCAGCATTTCACCCCCAAATTGACGGACAGACCGAGAGAGTCAATCAGGTCATGGAAGACATGCTTCGAGCCTGTGCGATAGATTTTGAAAGTTCATGGGAAGAGAACCTACTGTTGATAGAGTTCGCAGATAACAACAACTATCATACGAGTATAGGGATGGCACTGTTTGAAGCTCTATATGGAAGACCGTGCCGATCATCCTTGTGTTGGGCAGAAGTCGGAGATGACAATCTTCTAGGACCTGAGATGGTTCGGGAGACGAATGAAAAGATCAATATAGTCAGAGAAAAGATGAAAGCAGCTCAGAGCAGACAGAAAAGCTACGCTGACAAGCACCGGAAGGACTTAGAATTCAAAATTGGAGATCACGTGTTTCTAAAGGTATCACCCGTACGTGGAGTTGTCAGATTTGGACAAAAAAGAGGAAAACTTTCGCCACGTTACATTGGACCGTTTGAAATTCTCAAACGCGTGGGAAATTTACTTACAGACTTGCACTGCCACCCAAGATGTCAGGAGTTCATAACGTCTTTCATATTAGCATGCTGAGGAAAGTCGTGCACGATCCGTCTCATGAGATCAACTTCACGGATATCGAAGTGAATGATAATGTGACATATAATGAAGGACCGGTGAAGATTTTGGAACGAGGAACTAAGAAGCTGAGGACTAAGGAGATCCCTCTAGTGAAAATCCAGTGGAAACATCATGACGAGCGTGAAGCTTCTTGGGAGTTAGAAACGGAGATGCGTGAGAAGTTTTCTTACCTTTTTAATGTATAGCTAGCTCCGATTCCGGGGACGGAATCTTTAATAGGTGGTGGATGATGTAATGCTCGTAAATTTTTATTATTAATAAAATGAGCCCGTACTGTAAGTTCGTTATTTCTGATGTCTATACGTGTAATACGTAATTTATTTATCACTAACTTAGACTGTAAATTACGACCCGGACTGACATATCACGCGGACCCGTAAAATCTGCATTTACTTGGGCTGTCTAGCACCTTAGTGTACTTAACCAACCCATTTAAACCCATTACCCAAACACCCCTCCCTCCCCCAAGAACCCACGAAATACATCTAGCCACAGATTGCACAAGCAATAACTGTACCTGCGTGGAGATGTGTGTATGCACATGCTTAGGCATGTATGTATGGAAAGTTTGGTGTCCATAATTGGACCATTGAGAGAAGAAGGAGTTACGTGCAGACTTAGCCAAACGCCCACGCCGGCTCCTCTTCTCCAGGCACGGTCATTTCAGTCTTGGAAAAGAAGATTACATGTGTGTGCATGTATAGGTTGTAAATGGATGGGTTAGTGTATATATATCACCGAGAGTTTGAGAGAGGACCAACCAAATTTGCATACACACACTGTAATACCCTGTATTTTGGTATATTAATAAGACCCGGTATTTCATTTCTATACTCGTATAAACTTTCTCTTCCTTCTGGTGATTTTTGATACCAATCGATTGACATATTCCCAATCGATTGACACTTTTCTGATACCAATCGATTGATAAGTTATCCCAATCGATTTACATTCAACCGACTAAAAGTGATTACGTGTCAACATTTCCAATCGATTGACATGATCCCAATCGATTGACATTGTTTCCAATCGATTGACTACAAATATCTGTTACCAATCGATTGACTGGTGTCTCAATCGATTGACATAAGCTGAGAAATGTTTTCTTCTTTCCTTCAGCTTTAAACGCGTGGCACTCCCTTACCACTATATATATGTTTCATTTCATGGCCTTGGGGCTGTTTTTCAGACCTTGAGAGAGAGAGAGAGACATACTCTTGTGAGATATATACATATATCTATCTATATCTCTATATCTATATACACACACACACTACCTTGGCAACTGAAAGAAAGAAGAAGAAAGAAGAAAGAAGGAGACAGAGAGGGAAGACAGAGAGAAAGAAGGCCAGAGAAGAAGAGAAAGAGAGAGAGAGTTTGAAGGTTTCAAAAGTTGGAACACACCCAAACGCACCCTAGGTGAGTTTCTAACTCACTTGGTCTCTTTATATGAAGTTTATATAAGCTATTATGATGTTTAGATGGGTTACATGCATGTTGTGTACGTTTATATATGCTGTTTTTACAATCTGCTGGAGAAGACGTAGTACCAATCGATTGACATGATCTCAATCGATTGACATCAGTTGTATCCCAATCGATTGAATAGAACTTCAATCGATTGACACTTTTTAGATACCAATCGATTGACTTGATCCCAATCGATTGACATGATTTTTATACCAATCGATTGAACTTAGTTCCAATCGATTGACATGATCAGAACATGGATTCTTTTGCCTATTTATTATATAAGAGGTTTAGTTGTTCGATTCCTGAATTGGAATTTCATTATGCGACTATGGGGTAGATAGGAGTAATGTGACACCAAAGATTATTGGATAATGAATAAAAAGAATATGAAGACGTGGGTTGACGTGTTGATTCTGATATGAGTTTGATATCCGATTTCTTTTAATCCGAGTAGTCAGGCCACATTGGGAGTTTGTCATGTGTCGATATAGAATGGGACGTAAGTAGGTTTGGTAAGTTCTGGGAATGGTACGTGGATGGACGTTCGGTCATGATATGCTCTTAAAAGCGGTGAGCTGTGCATATGCTCTTAAAAGCGGTGAGCTGGACCAAATAGTCCTAAGATAGACTGGATGATCTATGATATGCTCTTAAAAGCGGTGAACCGGACCATGGTTCTTAAAAGCGGTGAGCTGGGATCACTAGTAGATGACGTTGAGTCGTGGCAATAAGATTGATATGCCTTGTTCGAAACGTTATATCCCTGAAATGCGGTGAACAGGACCATTGTTCTTAAAAGCTGGGGACAGACTGACGTGGAGTCCATGACATGCGGTGAGCTGTTCATATGCTCTTAAAAGCGATGGACAGAATAAGGGTGTATCCCTAGAGTTAAACGATTGAGTCTGTTCAGGAAAGATCAGAATATGTTGAGTTCAGTATTCGAGTAACAAGACGTTAAGGGTCGGTTTACAAGAATGAATAGAGAAACAAGATATGGTTATAATAGAATGTTAACTCGTGTTTTCATAAGCTTGTGTTTACTTCAGATAACTGGTACCTCGTTAGTTTGTGCTCACTCAGCTCTCAGTAAGCTGACGGCCTTTTATTGCCTGGACATTCCCCGTCCAGAATATCATGCCCCTTGTTTTACAGGTGATGACCAGTACACTGATGAGTGTTATCCAGAGGAAGGCCCCACCGATGACGATTACACCAGGAAGGATTATCCTTATGCCAGTTGAAGACTGAAGATGTTATAATTAGATTTAATTTCAGTTGTTCAGTTTAATCTTTTGTTAACGGGTACTTGGGCATTTGTTGTCTTCAGACCTGTTGTGATCCTGTGGACCATACTCTGATATTTTGTAATAGTTAGCACTGTGTGCTATTTTCAGTTGATTACTGTTGCTTTTCTTTTGGACTAGTACTGCGTGGTGTGGATTATCAGTGACTTTCACCTGTCATTCCTTATGGACCCATAAAGGAAATTTATTTTTCTCTATTTATGCCGTTCCGGGGCGTGACAGGGTTTTTGGTATCAGAGCTTGAGTTTGGTACTCTAAGAGGGGGATACTGTCGTTCACCGATCATTCCACACCATCTGGTCCTAGTATGTTAAGATTCTTTGAGATGAGATATGAGTATAAGATAAGTCCGTCTTCCTGACGATAGATAGTTTCCTTTGCAGGATAGCATGGATCCGGAGTTTCACCAGTTTGTGACTGATGCTTATGGAGGACATATTATCCATGGAGATACCGTGGAGCCAGCTGACCCAGAGTTTTATCGTGAGCGTGTGTGCCAGATAGCTAGTCGACATTTAGAGGAGGACATGTGGAGAGCACTTTATGTGACCAGGAGTACTCACCCGACCCAGATGCGCATGGATGCTTACCACTTAGCGAGAGTTGGCAGAGACATTTGCCAGGAGATGTTACGACTAGTTTTGAGTAAGCCAGAGATGGATGAGATTGAGTTGAGAGCTATTGTAGCCGGTCCACCAGAGCCCGTAGTTGCACCAGCAGCAGCTCCAGCAGCCCCACCATCACCAGTACCCGTCCCAGAGCTAGAGCCTGAGGATGAGCATTCCGATGAGGACATGGACGGAGATGGAGAGGAGAAGCCGATAGATGACGAGGACCCAGTAGAGGATGAGCATGCAGACGATGCAGATGATGATGAACCTGAGGATGACCCCGAGGAACCAGAGTTTGAGCCAGAGGATCCAGTGCCAGACCCAGAGGCTATTGAGGCAGACGTAGTAGTAGATGAGGAGGATGACCCCGAGGAGATAGTTGTGCCAGAGGTACCAGTGGTGCTTCAGATACCAGCCGGACCGATTATGCATATGGCAGCCATGGCCGATATGGCAGTAGGATGGATAGCTCAGATGATAGCACAGCCAGCAGATTTTGTTATGGGAGAGGTGGCTATAGCAGGAGCTCTTGACATAGCTGATGGTTTTGCTGCAGTAGCTGTTGATGTCGCTAACCAGGCGATAGCAGACGTGATGGAGGACGATGATGCAAAGATGATAGAGGATTGGGATATAGGGGTAGTAGTTGGAGATCTTGTCGCACCAGTTGAGGATGATCCACTCGAGGAGATGGATATGGACCCAGAGGACGAGGCACCACCAGCAGGATCAGATGCTGACGACTTTTGAGTCAGGACCTGCAGGGCTTAGTTTTGTTAGTTTTACCAGGACATGTTGTCCACTAGATTTTTGGGAGCTTGAGAGATAGCTATTGACCATAGCTTTGTATAGTATTAGCTGACTTTAGTTGTTGTAACTCTTGTCCCATATGGTACACAGTTTGACTAGTGTGTACTATACGGTACATCTTTTGATATATATACGAGCAGTACTTTTGGTTATTGCGTTGTGCTGTGTTGTTTAGTAGAATTGTTAGTCTAGCTGTTTCTTATTCTATCTTGAGTTCGTTTCTACGTGAAGACTTTCAGCTGATCAATATGTCGTTTGTAGGCGATACTCGTTATCATCATGGTAGGACCCTTGAGAAATCACCAAGCACGTAATGGAGCACCTATACCGGAAGGGATGGATCCAACGGGAATTTTTGAAGCATTTATGCAGAGGATGGAGCATGTGGGGGATACTTATAATCACTCCACCCACCAGAGACCTTTTGTACCCCCGCCACCAAGACAGACTGGAGATAAGTTGTTAGCAAATTTTCGTGGGTTACGTCCAGAGAAGTTCGATGGACTAACAGAACCATGGAAAGCGGAACAATGGATAAGAGAAATGGAGTTAATATTTGGAGCATTGGAATGCAGCGAACAAGAGAAGCGTCGCCTTGCTACATTTCAGCTTACCTATGCCGCCGCAGATTGGTGGGAAGCTGAGCAAGCCACTGTTGGGATCGATGCCGCTAGAGCTATGTCGTGGGAGACATTCAAAGGCAGATTTTTGGAGAAGTATTTTCCAGAAGATGAGAGAGATCAACAGGAAAGGAACTTTCTCAATTTGATCCAAGGAGGATGGAATGTACGGGAATACACAACACAGTTCGAGCGTCTATCCAGATTTGCTCAGCATATGATAGACACGCCACAGAAGAAGGTGAAGAGATTTCACCAAGGACTGAACCCCCACCTCAGACATATGATGGTTGGTCATTTGAACCAGTCGTATGAGGAAATTGTTAGATTTGCTACAGGATTAGAAAAGGATGCTAATTCAGTACAGCAATCACAGACAAATCGACCTCAGTCATCACGAGGGTTTCAACAGAGGAATTTCCATAATCGACCACCGAGAAATACCCAAGGATGGAGACCTCAGGAAAATTTTCAAGGAAACAAGAGAACCTGGGAAGGAACCAGGAAACCGCAGCAGAGTTATAATCGACCTCAACAATATCGCCAGCAGGGGTCACAGCCACAGGCATTACTAACAGCCCCACTCAGCAATAGTGGAGGATGTTTTAACTGTGGAAAGCCAGGACATATTGCAAGGAATTGCACTACCCATAGATCTAATCGCAGGCCGAATATTGTCTGCCGCAACTGCAACAAACCAGGACACTTGAGTAAGGATTGTCGTGCGCCACAAGGAGGATACTACGGAGCACCAGTGCAAGGAATTCAAGGACCTCCTGATCAGACGAGAATGAATGCTATTATTCCAGAAGGAGCAGGCTTTAATGCTGATGAGCAGCAACATTTGGAAGGTACACTTGTACTTTTTCATAGTCCAGTTAAAGCTTTATTTGATACTGGAGCCGCACGTTCTTTTATTGCTGTTAAGATTGTGCGTCAGTTGGGTTTAGAACCCCAGACACTTGAGTCAACACTGAATGCTGTGTCACCATTAGGAGTGACAGTTAAGTTGAGTAAAGTGTGTAAAGATTGCCCTTTGACTTTGGGAGATAGGAATCTGCCAGCAGACTTAGTCGTTCTGTCGATGTCAGAATTCGATGTTATCCTAGGGATGGATTGGTTAACTAAGTACAATGCCAATCTGGATTGCCCTACTAGAACGATTGTATTTTCAATACGAGGAAAGCCGACGATCAGATTTCATTGTCAACCGACAAGCGACCTGTTTCTTACGAGTAGTTTGGCTACGATCATTAGTACGAGTACGGAGCTTACAATGGATCAAATTCCTATTGTACGAGACTTTCAGGATGTATTTCAGGATATTAAAGGACTTCCACCGAAAAGAGAAATAGACTTCTGTATGGAATTAGTACCTGGTACATTGCCTATTTCTAAGACTCCATATAGGATGGCACCAACTGAGATGCTAGAACTGAAGAAGCAAGTTCAAGAGCTTGAAGACCTAGGATTTGTTCGTCCAAGTACGTCACCTTGGGGAGCACCAGTTCTGTTTGTGAAGAAGAAGGACGGAACACTTCGACTCTGTATAGACTACAGGAAGTTGAACAAGGTTACGATTAAGAATAGATATCCGTTACCTCGGATAGATGATCTATTCGACCAGTTACAAGGATCAAGGATCTTTTCTAAAATCGATCTGCGTTCTGGATATCACCAGCTGTTAGTTCGATCAGAAGATGTATCGAAGACTGCATTCAGGACAAGATACGGGCATTACGAGTTTTTAGTTATGCCTTTTGGATTGACGAATGCGCCAGCAGTATTTATGGACTTGATGAATAGAGTATTCAGACTATATCTGGATAAATTCATTATAGTGTTCATTGATGATATACTGATCTACTCAAAGACAGAAGAGGATCACAAGGAGCATTTACAGGTTGCCTTGCAGACACTTCGAGATAGCAAGTTGTATGCAAAGTTCAGCAAGTGTGAGTTTTGGCTACAGGAAGTCAAATTCTTGGGACACGTTATATCTCAGGACGGTATTTCGGTAGACTCATCTAAGATTGATGCAGTCTTAAGCTGGAACAGACCGACGAATGCGACCGAAGTCAGAAGTTTTCTGGGTTTAGCAGGATATTACAGAAGATTCGTAGAAGGATTTTCCAAGATAACAGGACCCTTGACGAATTTAACAAGGAAGGAGACGAAGTATGAATGGACAGACAAGCATGAGGGTGCATTTCAGGAGTTAAAAGAAAGATTGACTTCTGCACCAGTACTTGCATTACCTAAGAGTGGAGAAAAGTATGTGATCTACAGTGACGCATCGTACCAAGGACTTGGATGTGTGCTTATGCAAGATGGGAATGTTATCGCATATGGATCAAGACAATTGAAGGTACACGAGAAGAATTATCCGACGCATGATCTGGAATTAGCAGCAATAGTGTTTGCATTGAAAATTTGGAGACACTATCTCTATGGAGAAAAGTTTGACTTATTTTCCGATCATAAGAGTCTGAAGTTTTTGTTCTCTCAAAAGGAGTTGAATATGCGACAGCGGAGATGGATGGAGTTACTCAAAGACTATGATTTTTCTTTGCAATACCATCCCGGCAAAGCAAACGTAGTAGCAGATGCTTTGAGCCGTAAACCTCGGTTAGTGATCGCTGCATTACTAATTAGAGAATGGAGAGCATTGGAAGAAATTGCTGAATTTGATCTTCAGCCAGTGGAACCAATGAAAGGACAACATTTTGGATGTCTTATGGTACAACCGACTTTAATCAGTCGTATCATAGAGGCTCAACAGACAACAGAAGATTTGAAGTTATGGTTTGCCCAGATGTCGGCCAAGGAACCAGAAGTCTGGAGTATAAGTACAGACGGAGCTTTACGATGTAAAGGTAGACTCTGTGTACCTAACGAAGGAAATCTCCGAAAAGACATATTGGATGAAGCACATAAGTCACGAATGACTATTCATCCCGGAAGTACGAAGATGTACAAGGATCTGAAGAGAAATTTTTGGTGGGAAGGAATGAAGAGAGACGTGGCAGAGTATGTTTCTCAGTGTCTTACTTGTAAACAAGTAAAGGCAGAACATCAGAAACCACCTGGATTGCTACAGCCGTTACCTATTCCTCAATGGAAATGGGAACACATAACCATGGATTTTGTGGTAGGATTGCCGAAGTCACAGCAGAATCACGATGCTATATGGGTAATCGTGGATCGACTTACTAAGACGGCACATTTTATTGCCTATAGCATGACATACTCAGTAGAACGTTTGAGCCGAATGTATCTACAACACGTTGTACGATTACATGGAGTGCCTGTATCTATTGTGTCAGACCGAGATTCGCGCTTTACTGCAGAATTCTGGAAGAGTCTCCAGACAGCAATGGGAACGACATTGAACTTGAGTTCAGCTTTTCATCCGCAGACAGATGGACAGACGGAACGAGTTAATCAAGTGATGGAAGATATGTTACGAGCTTGTGTCATTGATTTTGAAAGTACTTGGGAGATACACTTACCTTTGATTGAGTTCGCCTATAATAATAGTTATCATTCGAGTATAGATATGGCGCCATTTGAAGCTTTGTACGGGAGACCTTGCCGATCGCCGCTATGTTGGACCGAAGTCGGAGATAGTCAACTTCTTGGGCCAGAGATGGTACGGGAAACCAGTGAAAAGATTCAAGTCGTACGTGAGAAGATGAAGACAGCCCAGACCAGATACAAGAGTTATGCTGACAAGCGACGCAAAGACTTGGAGTTTGCCATTGGAGATCACGTATTACTCAAGGTTTCACCTGTTCGAGGAATCGTCAGATTTGGTCAGAAGAGGGGCAAGTTATCGCCACGTTTCATCGGACCATTCGAGATTCTGGAGCGTGTTGGAAAAGTTGCTTATCGCCTTGCGTTGCCACCAAAGATGTCAGGAGTGCACAACGTTTTTCACATCAGTATGCTGAGGAAGTGTGTTCACAACCCAGCGCACGAGATCAACTTTGAGGATATCGAAGTCAACAGCGACGTTACGTTCAATGAAGGACCTGTTCGCATTCTAGATCGAGGAATCAAGAAACTCAGGAACAAGGAGATTCCGTTAGTCAAAATTCAGTGGAAGCATCACGATGAAGGAGAAGCTTCGTGGGAGCTAGAGTCGGAGATGCGCGAGAAGTTTTCGTTTTTGTTTTAGACCTTGTTGCTTTTGATTTCGAGGACGAAATCTTTTGTTGAGTGGTGGATGATGTAATACCCTGTATTTTGGTATATTAATAAGACCCGGTATTTCATTTCTATACTCGTATAAACTTTCTCTTCCTTCTGGTGATTTTTGATACCAATCGATTGACATATTCCCAATTGATTGACACTTTTCTGATACCAATCGATTGATAAGTTATCCCAATCGATTTACATTCAACCGACTAAAAGTGATTACGTGTCAACATTTCCAATCGATTGACATGATCCCAATCGATTGACATTGTTTCCAATCGATTGACTACAAATATCTGTTACCAATCGATTGACTGGTGTCTCAATCGATTGACATAAGCTGAGAAATGTTTTCTTCTTTCCTTCAGCTTTAAACGCGTGGCACTCCCTTACCACTATATATATGTTTCATTTCATGGCCTTGGGGCTGTTTTTCAGACCTTGAGAGAGAGAGAGACATACTCTTGTGAGATATATACATATATCTATCTATATCTCTATATCTATATACACACACACACTACCTTGGCAACTGAAAAAAAGAAGAAGAAAGAAGAAAGAAGGAGACAGAGAGGGAAGACAGAGAGAAAGAAGGCCAGAGAAGAAGAGAAAGAGAGAGAGAGTTTGAAGGTTTCAAAAGTTGGAACACACCCAAACGCACCCTAGGTGAGTTTCTAACTCACTTGGTCTCTTTATATGAAGTTTATATAAGCTATTATGATGTTTAGATGGGTTACATGCATGTTGTGTACGTTTATATATGCTGTTTTTACAATCTGTTGGAGAAGACGTAGTACCAATCGATTGACATGATCTCAATCGATTGACATCAGTTGTATCCCAATCGATTGAATAGAACTTCAATCGATTGACACTTTTTAGATACCAATCGATTGACTTGATCCCAATCGATTGACATAATTTTTATACCAATCGATTGAACTTAGTTCCAATCGATTGACATGATCAGAACATGGATTCTTTTGCCTATTTATTATATAAGAGGTTTAGTTGTTCGATTCCTGAATTGGAATTTCATTATGCGACTATGGGGTAGATAGGAGTAATGTGACACCAAAGATTATTGGATAATGAATAAAAAGAATATGAAGACGTGGGTTGACGTGTTGATTCTGATATGAGTTTGATATCTGATTTCTTTTAATCCGAGTAGTCAGGCCACATTGGGAGTTTGTCATGTGTCGATATAGAATGGGACGTAAGTAGGTTTGGTAAGTTCTGGGAATGGTACGTGGATGGACGTTCGGTCATGATATGCTCTTAAAAGCGGTGAGCTGTGCATATGCTCTTAAAAGCGGTGAGCTGGACCAAATAGTCCTAAGATAGACTGGATGATCTATGATATGCTCTTAAAAGCGGTGAACCGGACCATGGTTCTTAAAAGCGGTGAGCTGGGATCACTAGTAGATGACGTTGAGTCGTGGCAATAAGATTGATATGCCTTGTTCGAAACGTTATATCCCTGAAATGCGGTGAACAGGACCATTGTTCTTAAAAGCTGGGGACAGACTGACGTGGAGTCCATGACATGCGGTGAGCTGTTCATATGCTCTTAAAAGCGATGGACAGAATAAGGGTGTATCCCTAGAGTTAAACGATTGAGTCTGTTCAGGAAAGATCAGAATATGTTGAGTTCAGTATTCGAGTAACAAGACGTTAAGGGTCGGTTTACAAGAATGAATAGAGAAACAAGATATGGTTATAATAGAATATTAACTCGTGTTTTCATAAGCTTGTGTTTACTTCAGATAACTGGTACCTCGTTAGTTTGTGCTCACTCAGCTCTCAGTAAGCTGACGGCCTTTTATTGCCTGGACATTCCCCGTCCAGAATATCATGCCCCTTGTTTTACAGGTGATGACCAGTACACTGATGAGTGTTATCCAGAGGAAGGCCCCACCGATGACGATTACACCAGGAAGGATTATCCTTATGCCAGTTGAAGACTGAAGATGTTATAATTAGATTTAATTTCAGTTGTTCAGTTTAATCTTTTGTTAACGGGTACTTGGGCATTTGTTGTCTTCAGACCTGTTGTGATCCTGTGGACCATACTCTGATATTTTGTAATAGTTAGCACTGTGTGCTATTTTCAGTTGATTACTGTTGCTTTTCTTTTGGACTAGTACTGCGTGGTGTGGATTATCAGTGACTTTCACCTGTCATTCCTTATGGACCCATAAAGGAAATTTATTTTTCTCTATTTATGCCGTTCCGGGGCGTGACACACACTCACTGCCTCACCATCCTCTCTGTTCCTCACCAGCACACACACACCCCCACCGGAGAAACAATAAAAGAAGAAGAAGAGGAAGGGAAGAGAGAGGGAGACTCGCCGGAGATAGAAGAGTAGGAGGAGAGAGTCCCGAGACTTGGTATGACCCTTACACCCCCATGTTTGTCTCCATGTCATTTTACACATCACACAACACACCCTGACTCCCCCAAACAGAGCCTTAAGCTCTGGTCAAGCATTGACTGCCATTAAAGCTCACCAGAGAAGTTTGAAAATTCAAACTCAACCTTGGCCTCTAAAAATTATACCAATCAGACCCTTAGGTTCCCAATGGACCCCCCTTAGTTTAGTTTTAATTTTGGCACGCTCTAGCTAGGCCATGCAAACCATTATCCTCTCAAAACCCGAAAAGAATAATCCACTAGTAGGCCCTTAAAACGAATAAACCAAGGTATGAGCTTATACTATGTTGTAGAGGGAGGAAAATCGGTCATTTTGGAGTTGGAAGCACGAATTTTCATGGAGAAACGAGAGAGAAACGAAGAGAGAGAGTTCTCCGGCCAAAACGGGCGTCGCGGCCGGCAGCCTGGTCGCGCCGGAGAAGAAAAGACCCGTTTGGGTCCGGGTTATATCATTTACCCGCTGGGTCGGGTCGGGTTCACATACGGGTGGGTTAGCTTGTTAGTTTAAATGGTGACGGGTTCGGGTTATATTAAATAAGGATGAATCGGGTTGGATATTTTAAGTTGGATCTCTGTGTGTATATACGGATGATCCGTGGGTACGGGTTCGAATCGGGCTGACCCGCGAATACTTGTTAACCCTTTATTAGTTTTTTTATATTCTTAATTAATCTGTTAATCTCAATTAAGGTTTTAATAATCTGTTTTAATAGCTAATTAGTTGTTTTATATTCTTAATTAGTCTGTTAATCCTGATTTAGGAATTATAATTCGTTTTTAAGTTTAATTAATATTTTATTTATTCTGTTAATTCAGATTTATGATTATATGAATTATTTATAATGTAATAAATAATTATAAATAAGTTATAAATGGTTTTAAAAATTGTTTTAAATAGTTTTAAATACTCAAAAATTATATTTTAAATAATCTAAAATTTTATTTTTTTTTATAATAATCTTATATTATGGAAAGTAATTTAATTTTAATATAATATACTTATTGTTTATTTAGTTGTAATAAATAATAAGTATTCTTTTTAAAGGAAAATAATTAGGTAATAAATACCTAATGACCATTTAAAATATGGGAAAATTATATTAAATTTTCCTAAGACCTAATGTCTCTAACTTATAAATTATTATTTATAAGGCCCGTGCTTTAGTATTTCAAATAACTATTTATTAATTATAAAAGGACCCGTTTGGATGAAATTAATTATTTAAAATACCCAATGGACTCCGAAAATTATGAGAAAAATACTACTAGCTTATTTTAAGGCTTAGTATTTAATAAAAATATCTATAAGGGCCCAATGTCTTCCTAAAATATATTTTATAATTAGGGTGTTCCTATGTCTATTATTAGACGATTAGAACTTCAATAATTCATAGAAAATAAACAGTAGCTCAGAAAAATACGCGGTCAGTTCCCAGAGTCTTAGAATAACGTCTAGAATATTCCTTTAAAGTTTGGTGACCTTTCGACACGGTAAAAAAATACAGCTTATCTTTAGGGCCCAAACTGGTATAGAAAACCCAGCCTTTTATGCGACGAACTCTGATTTGAGTCTAGTCAATGGCGTTAGACTCAGAATGATGTCTAGATCATCATGTAGAGGTTTAGGAACCCATCTGGCACAATTACCATTATGCCCTTAATATTAGTACACCTATTGATCAACGTTCTATGGATTTATATACTTTGTAGGAACCACCGCTACGCTCGTTTCTACGCACCCGCTTCGAGGTGAGTCATCCTAACTCACTTGGTATATTATAGATTTATTCTTGTGTATTATATGTATACCCAGTGTGTCTTGTGTGGACGAAGCTGATAAGTATTAATTATGTGAACGTTGAGATTCCTACTTATATGATGAACGCATGTTTAGTTAACTACACTCCATGTTTAGTTAATATCTGTTGATATAACCGCTTATCATGTTTCCACGTTTATGCAATCACATGAACATTCATATGATCATAGTCGAGTCATGATGTCAATGTTGACATCTGCATGTATAGTCACGGGGACTAACCCAGTCGTATCATTACACACATTGAGGGGACCGCAGTGGTCCGAGTGGTACAGTCAAGTAAATGGGAACAACGATGAAACTGCTATAGGGCCCTGCTAGGCGACGATAGCCAGAGTTTCCATTGAAATCATTGAAGTTGTGTATGAGTTGTTGGTTGATACGCTATAGGGCCCTACTAGGCGACGATAGCAAAGTATCCATCTGAACTTGAATACAATAGTTACCTTTCTAATGCTATAGGGCCCTGCTAGGCGACGATAGAGCTGTAACTATTCTATTCTCTCGGCAAGGTCACGAGGACCTAAGAGTCCAATGATTACACTCTTTTTTTCAAAAAAAAAAAACTAAAATTTGCTATAGGGCCCTGCTAGGCGACGATAGCAACGTAATCATTCTACTCTGAGCTAACGGCGTTAACGTTACACTGGTAATGTAACAAGTAACATGAGTCAGTTGTGGTGTCCATGGTTGAGTAAAAGTCGAATATATCGATACGAATAATGATTGGGGCACCAAAGGATACAAAAAACTTTCACAAAATGAGTGGAAAGTCTATGTGGCACAGTGGGACCTGCCAGTAATTAATGGAAATAATGCTTAATTGCTGGCGGGTCCCAGTGTGCCACATAGACTTTCCACTCATTTTGTGGAAGTTCTTTGTATCTTTTGGTGCCCCTAGCATTGTTGTATCGATACTGCATTGTGTCGTCATACCCCCATGTCATATGCTCATTAATGTTGATTCAAGATATTGTTGTACCTGTATATCCTTAAATGTATTAGGAGTGATCGGTTAAGACGATTTCACTTAGCTTTAAAAGCTAACGGCTCATTCCCTGCCTTGAACATTTTACGTCTAGGTTATTATGAGGAGGACTATCAAGGTAACTCTGAAGGTGAAAATCAGTATCATCAATATGGAAACTATCAGGAAGGTGATCCTGAGGCAAACTATCAAGAAGAGTTTTATAATGAAGGTTACAGGTTTGCCAGTTAGAAGGAGGACTCTGGCCTATTTTCGTATCAAGACTTCTTTTATGTTTTAAACTATCTTTTGGTTGATGTAATAATTTAAGTGGCGTCGATCGCCCAAACTTATCTTTTGTGGTTTTCATTTGGAACTTCTATAATAGCTTATGTAGCAAAACACTTTGAGTTCCCCCATGAATACCATTAGACGCTTTTGCAATTCCCTACTCTGATATATATTATGTTAGTATGCTGCACGGACATGTCAGTTTTATGTAACTCGTCATTCCCTACGGGTCTAGAAAGAAAATTTTAAATTTTTCCTATTTTTGGCCACTCCGGGGCGTGACAGTGTGTGTGTGTGTGTGTGTATTTATATATCTATACTTTCCAAATATCGAATCTTAAATACTTCCCAAATGCATATATTAGTAATATCATTTTTCAATAATGATGAAATCAATTTAACATTTAGAAGTCGATATTCAAATTTTGAAAACACATCATATAATACAAGATATGTGTATTAATTGCATATACAAAAATATTAAAATTAAAGGATGTTCAGGTGGTCACTAAATTTTATCAGGAGCTGGGGAAATAAGAAGTTCGTTCAGCTTTATTTTTATGTTGTTATTACCTCTTTTGCTTGTATTGGTCTCCCTTTGAATATGCTTTTATTAACGAGATTTATAATTTCTTTTTAAAAGGATAGTCACCAAATTTTGAATAAAAAACACAAAGTGGTCAAACAAAAGAAAAACAACACGTCCACTAACCAATTAACCATACATGTCTTTGCTATAAAAAAAAACAAAAAAAACACACATGGTTTCACTTTCACTTGTCCCACATGGCCAGCTTTGAAAAAGAGTAGGTGGGAGGTGAGTGTATAAGTAGAGAGAGTGAAAGAAAAGGAAAATATTTTTGCTCATCTAAAATATGGTTTATCGATGCTCATTTAAGTATTTTATTAGCCAAGGCAGTGGAACTCAGGATTAAATATTATTTGTTTAATCTTAGGTTCCACTGCATTGATCATTAAAATATTTGGGTGAGTATTGGTGAACCATTTTTTAAGTGAGCAAAAATGCTCTCGAAGAAAAATGGTTGCCCAGTGCATGCGTTTGAGCTGCCCAGCTCTTTTCGAGCCTAATCTTAATGCTTTAGCAAGCTGAGCTCTTTTGGAGCTCCAGATCTTTTTAATGTGCCGAGCTTTTTAGCGAGCTCGAGACGAACTTGATTATAATGGTTTTTAATTGAGCCGAGTTCGAGTTAGCTCGTATAAGATTTTCATAAGCTTGAGCCGAGCTTGAGCAGGTTTCTCACCCTTCAAGCCAAGCCTAAGAAGCTCGGCTCGTATAGATCCCTAACTGACACTGTAAAGCCCATAGAAGAAAAGAGATAGATACATTTTAGTGTTTGTGAATTTTATTTGTGAGATTTGTTATGCTCCCTAACATTATTCATTAAATAATCATCTACTCTTTATCCAATAGTGATAGTGTACTTGTGCATACGAGAAGCAGCTTATAATATATATATATCATTTGGCCTATTTGGCTGGTGATAAAGGCATCTTCATTTTTTAATTAAGTGAGGTGCCCTTACTAATTAAAATAAAAGGTAAAAAACTGATTTTTTAACTTAAATTTAGGTGCCCTAATTAAAAAAAGGAAGGTGACTTTATTCGCTAGTCTTTAATAAAACATCTTTGTCCCATAATACGAAATGTTTGTTCTATTTTTTCATAAGAAATGTTTGTATCCTTATCAGAAATAAATATTTGCTCCTCGATTTAGTGCTTTTGTTTTTTTTTGGTTAAATAAACGGTTAGATTATCTGTGGATTTCATCTAAGGGTTCTGGCAGTTTGGTTGTACCATACAAGAAACTCCTCGGTTGTATGGAAGAGTGAATTCTCCATTACTCCGTATTATAATGGAGTGGGATGGAGTGTTTGTAATAACAGTCGGGGGGAGCAAAGCAATGCGTGTGTGTCATATCAGAATCGTAGTATCCCAAATCCTCTTCAACTTTCCGGCAGATCGACCATCGCCACCGATCTCCACTTTCCTACCATACCAGGTGGTACTTTCTCACTTACCCTGTTACATACATACATCCATCTGATTTTAGATCAGATTTTTATTTTTATTTTTGTGTGTGTGTGTGTATTGTGTGTGTGTGTGTGTGTTTTTTTTATTTTTATTTTATTATTGTGATCCCCCGGCCCCCACAATTGAAAAGCTAGACCTCTGTCTTTCTTATTATTTCACTTTTGAATTTGTTCAATGATTCATGAATTCACTTATGTCGCGAAGGGCACCCTTGAATCATTTGGCTTTGTTGATCCAACGATTTGGAAGCAGAGTTGTTTGGTTGATGGAGAAAGAAAATCGATTAATCAGATAGTCTTTTATATGATTATTATCTGGCTTAATGCTTTGGGAAGGAGAGGGGAAAGGAAAACCGGAATGAATACATCTTGTTTTGCTTTCCCCTCTTCTTTCCCTCGCAGAACCAAACGGAGCTTACCGTGTATTGGACACTATTTTTATAACAAGGTTTTTTCTGCTGTTAGTTTGCAATTATTAGCAAATTTTGGCGTGGCATTTCGGGAAACTAGATTCCTAAACAGGTTTCCTCTTTTTTTTTTTTTTTTTTGGGTGGTTTGCTTCTTGATTTACTTAGATTGTCTTTATATGACTACCTTGGCTTTGTTGATGGGTCCACTTTTTCGTATGCCTTCTATAATGGGGGTCATCTAAGAACTGTTGGGTAAAAATGGTTTAATGTTAGTTTTGTTCGGTCTTAATGCGTTTTCTACTCATGGACCCACTTATTATCTTGTTTGTAGGGGTTTGGTGTTATATATTCTCCTTAATGATAGTTGTTATGTCATGAGAACCTTTGTATTATGGTTGTCTCCATGGGATTTGTTGTTTCCTAGTCATTGTTGTTCTTTCCTCTTCTCTGTTGGCTCCAACATATATTTTTTTTTGTTTTTCCTTTGAAAATGTTTAGGCATATAGTCTTGACAAAAGTCAAAAGCAGTCATAGATCGCCCAAAAAAAAAATAATAAAAAAATAAATAAAAGAAATTTCTCCTACAAATGCACTCAAATTTGTATCCTTCTTAACATCTTTTCGCTACTCATTTGTAGTGTTGTTACTCTCTTTGAGTCTTACTATTTTAATGGGAGGACTTAAACTCTCACTAAATTGACGTTTGAAAGAGAGATTGAGCTAGGAGTTGAGTCAGTTGACCCCTCTATTTGAATCATAAGCCAATGACCTCTAGGAATGACTTCTATACTGAACATTCACAATGAAAGATATATTGGAATTGCTTGCAAGGGCATGGCTGGCTTATTTTTAATGAATTTAATATCAAATGCTTTTAAAAACCATTTAATGATCTTACTATAAGAAGAGGAGGGTATCCATGAATGCCCCCTAAGGTTGTGATCTTGAAAAGTTAGGACCTCAAATCTTGTAAGGTACAAGATTTACGAATTTGGCTTGTGCATATCCTAAAGGAATCCTCCTGGATTGTCACATAGTCCAATGGAATTTTAAGAAAGAGCGAGAAAAGAGGGGATTTACCCTGATAATTTTGAAAGGCATAAGGATTACCCCCTCACCTGTAGTCTAAATATTATGTGTTCTTGCTCTTTTTGGTAATGTGTAGCTACAAGCATGAGTGAACTCTATTACATTTAATTCAGCTAATAAAGTTTTCAATTTTCCTATTTTTGTCTTACTCTTTGTGGTAGTTCATGGATTTTCTGGTTTCTTATTTGAAATTTTCTGCTTTGGAGACTCTCTTCTTTCGTCCTTTTGAGTTGAGAACTCTCCTGTGCGATTTCTACATTGTACCCATGCTCAATGCTTCTGTTTTGTCTCCATCTTCTGCTGCCCCAGTGAGTATCAAAACCTCAACCAAGTAATAAAGTCAAACAGTTCCCTCCCACAGTTCAACATTCAGAAGTTGCAGTGTGTGAACTGCTGGACTGAGTAAGGTTTTCCCTCTGGTTTCATTTACTTCTTAGCAGCATTCTATGTATTTTCATTTTTGATCAACCATGAATAGGTTTATTTACTCGGTCATTGTAATGCAACTGATAGGAAGGTACAAAATATGAGATAATATTATGAATTATCATGGTTACAAATCTTTATTCATTCAAAAGAAAAAAAAAAACACAGCTTTCTAAGATAATCTGCAACTTTTTTGTTGTTTCTCATTGTGTATTTAACTTTCACAATTCTGATCATCAAATAGTTAACAATGGTAAAGGGATTCTGTCTTTGTGGAAGTCGACATGCCAAGATCTCTGAAAGGATATTGGGAGATATACAGCTAGAAAGTGAGCATTTGTCAATCAGTATTGATGATGGACGTAAAGAGATAAATAAAGGACTTGTCCGTGGCAAAATGCCAACAAAGAGATTGCGCGATTGGGTTGAGGAGGCAATAGCAATTGAGTCTGAAGCAAACGAGGTTGTGAAATCAGCCCAAGAGAACAGCTCTTTCCTTGAAGTTGGTCAGCTGATGAATACGCTAAAAAAAATTGATGATGTCTTAAAGAGATGTCCTTTTGACCATGGGCTGAGACCAGTTAATGCGCCTGTGATAACGCATGGTTCTCGTATTGTCTCCCCGGAAGAGATTAGAAGAAAAGAACCTCAGAGAAAAGCTGCTCCTTGTGCGAAAGTTGGCATATCAACTGCACAAGAAATGGTAGCTGAAGACAGCATGAAAGTGGAGAGAATCTCAAAATGCCACACCATAAACAAGGTAAGCTTTGCAACTTGTTTTGTCCCATGAATATGTTTTATACTTATATGAGTATATATTGATGAAACGATATCCAATATAACATATGGAGAAAGTCGAGCAGATGTCTTTTCTTTCTTTTCTTTTGAGAACATTTTTTCTTTTGAAAAAAAAAAAACACAAATTGAGGAACCAAAGACAGCTCATCAGGCAAGCAGTAGCATTTACTGGATCAGAATCTGCATCTATGTCAGAAACTGGAAGATGAATTTTCCGTTTGACATCAAAAATTGCAGACTGCAGGGATATCTCTGGGAAGAAATGAAGCAATTGATTTTCAAGCTATCTATTACTATAACTAATTTTGGAAGCTCAAACCTGTAATGAATTTCACGCTGACACGTGTATCCAATCTTTCCTCCAATTGTCTATTCTTGTTACAGTGCTACCACATACACACTGACACGTGTATCCAATCTTTCCTCCAATTGTCTGTTCTTGTACTGTGCTACCACATAATCTGCCTATGCCGCTTCCTCTCTCTCTCTCTCTCTCTCTCTCTCTCTCTCTCTCTCTCTCTCTCTCTCTCTCTCTCTCTCTCTCTTTCTCTCTCTCTCTCTCTCCCCTCTTCGGCTCGCTTGGAATCGGTGAAACTTGTAAGCCTCCAATTTAATTTTGGTTGCACTCAGCGAAATCATCAGCAACTCATTCGATGTAAATCTATTTTTTCATCTTTGACGTATATCCTTATATATATATATATATATATATGTCTGTCAACAATGCTAGGGGCACAACCCAATCTCACAACCACTTTCAGAACTATCTCTATCTCTCTCCTGGGTGGCATTGTGGGGCCAGGTTAATATCAGTGGAGCCCACGTGTCCCCCAGGAGAGAGATAGAGGTAGTTGTGAGATGGTTGTGAGATTGGGTTGTGCCCCAAACATTAGTCATATGTATGTGTATATATATATTTATAAATTCTGGACTGAATTTGGAGATTAAAACTCTCATTGGATTCTCTATGATATGTGCATGTATAGAATCTATATGACTCTATGTTTTTTATTTGTATGTGATATATATATGATATAGATTGGGGCGATTATGTTGGGATTTTGGTTTTGGTTTGTGGCTTGGTGTTCTTGTCTTTATGTTTATTTTCGGGTCCTCGAGTCTTACTTGAGGGATTTTTTTAACTCGTTTGTGTTGATTGTTCACTGCAACTGTTTGTTTAAATGCCCGTGTGTGGGGTGGCAAGTGGCATCTATTGTGCGATATATTGAAAGCAATCATATTACATTTTTTGTTGAACATGAATAAGATTTGTCCACAGATCTCGCCTTATGCTACGGATAACTGGTCCCTTACTATTTTTGTATGTACGAAATATATTAGTGTTTTTTGATTAAACACATTTGCAATGGCTGACAAAACATATGGTTACATTTTGCAATCATTAGAAGATGTGTTTGAAGAGCCAAACTAATGCAATTAAGATTATTGTCATTTACTACATGTAAAATATTCAAAATTCTGTAGAGAGATGTGGGCTTCTATTTGTTACTCTCTGTGCTGCAAAACACACACACCAACACAAACAGATCTACACAAGTTTGCAAACAACAATGTATCTTCAATGAAGCTTATAATGACCAATGTGACAGTGATTGAAGAGATTAAAAAGAAAGAGTAATGCTATGCTTCTCAAATTTTGTATCCCAAATGCGGTTCCGAGCTGTGGGACCACCTTCAACAATGGAGTGACCACTTCAACATCCTCCAATGAAAATCAGGTGGTCCATTGCCACATGTGTTGGGAACAATATTTGGGATACGAATTTGGGACGTTTATCATTGCTCTGAAATAATAAATAAGTTCTCACATATTACTTCATCAAATCAAAGTAAGAAAAGAAAGAAAAGCAAACTATCTGATATAGGACTGTGTATAATAAAAAGTGTGAACTTATGTCCATTAATTTGTGTGCTGCAAAAACACACTTTTGTGTGGCTACATGTTATTTTAGGCTTTTCGGCTACTTAAAAAATTATGTCCAGATGAAGTGCACGCTTCATTAATTCAAATTGGATCCTTTTAAATGCGGCTAATAAATTTGGAACCATCCCTTCCCTTTTTTTGGTCTTGTCCTGATTGGGAATATTTTTTTTTATTTTGTATTTTTAGTATTTTTTTGCAGCTAATATTTATAAATAATGAGGATACATATTTGTACATATTATATACACACGTTAGCATATGGTGCATAGAGAGATGTTGTACTTTCCCTAATGCTAATTTTAGACCTCAATCTGCTCGATGCTTAGGATTAGTTGTTCCAGTTTTTTCTTTAACTGAAGAGTTAATTGTAACTTGGGGTTCAATTGTGGTTATTATAGATGCGAAGACCAATGATAAAGCCAACGCGATGAGATCAAAGCATTTGGTGACAGGGCAGCGGCAAAGGAGCAAGATCAATGAGAGGTATTCTCCAATCATAGTCATCATTTCTGTTGTAATTGAACACACATATTGGTAATCCAGTAAATAAACACTCTAATTGTTGCTAATATTGCAAATATAAACTAAATCACTATGCTCTTTTATTGCGAAGAGGAACAATATACTTAATTTTCACAATAGAGAATGCTTTTTTGTTTCTGTATGTGGAGAGAGATGGAGAGTCCTCTCTTTTGGCAGCCAATTTAATTTGTATGGAATTAATCCTTAAGCAATAATAGGATTATAGACTAAGTTATTGTCTGACACAAATTTTTTTGTACGTTTCAGGGATCAAAATCATTTTCCTCAAATACAAAGATTTTTTTTGTTATATTCTTCGTTATTGTGGAAAATGCAATATGATCACATTTCTTTAGCTTAGGAAGAATCTTAGAGTGACGCTTGTTATTTTAACTTTGGTAGATGTCACCTAACTCTCATGAGGTTTGGCCTCGGCACATCTGCTGACCGTCAAATTTCAGATATCACAGAAGCCTCTCCTGTTAGAGATTTCAAGCTAATGGTGTTAATAGCAGTACTATTATTTTTCTGGGTAAAACTTAAAACATAAGAAAATTAATCAATACAAAGATGTAGATTGCGCAATACACGTTATGTTTATGTTTAAATAGAGTAAAATATTCATTAATATACCATAAAAAAAATTTAAATAAGTTTAAATTTATGTTTGTTTATTTATTTCATTTTTAACTAAGGGAGCATATTGTGTGGACATTTGACAGTGTTTTTCACCTTCTCTCAATCACCTATGCGTAATTTACTTAATTCTTAACACAACCTGACCCAAAAAAGGCACACGAAGGGGTGTTACCGAGTCTGTGTCTCTCTCTCTTTCACTACCAAATGGTCAAGTCCGAGATTACTGACATGGAAAAAAAAATAGGCCCAATGCATTATTAAAATTTCCTTTTTCTTTTTATATTTATTACATACTCCAAAAAGAGTGAGCCTCAATGGCAAACTAGATACTATTGATTGCTTACTGGTAGGGGTGTAAACGAGTCGAGCCAAGCTTGGTCAAGTTCGAGCTTGGCTCAAATTGTTGGACGTTGGAACGTTGCTCTCGCTCGGCTTGAGCTCGAAAAGATCTTACACGAGCAAGCCCAATTAAACTTAAAAATCAAACTCGAGCTTGAGCTTGGCTCATATATTAGACCTCACTTGACCTCAACAAAGGAGAAAGTACTAATGTTTTTATAGCTAGCTTCTCACTCTCCCTTCTCTCCCAACTGATATGGGATAAGTCGGCTTCTTGCTTTCCAGATTGAGACTAATTTAATTTGAGAGTTTGTTTGATGTGTGGTCCCTTATTTTCTTTTTCTTTTTTAGTGTTTTGTTTTGATCCAGGGGTGTTTCTTTTGTCTCCAAGTCCTGTGTGTGTTAGGGAAATGCTTAGGTGGATTCCAAAGGGTGTTATCTTGTAGAATTTTTGGGGCCTGTTTGTTTGGGGAGTTTCATTGTATCTCATCTTTGCTTTCGATAAAATATTGCGTGTTAAAAAAAAGAAAAAAAGAAAACAAAACGTTATTCACTTTTTGAAACAAAGCACTGATCAAGTGCTTTTTAACTTTGACACAAATAAATACTTTAAACATTTCTTTTAACTATTTGAAATGATTCTACAACTATCTATAAGGAGAAGAATTAGAGCTCTCTTGTATATTTATACAGAAAAACCTTTATCTTGCCTTTTTCACAAGCATACTAAGAGCCTTAATCAAGCGTGCTCACGAGCCTTATCGAGTCGAGCCCATGTGTGCTCAAGCTTGGCTCATTTATTAAACGAGCCTGACATTTAGGATTGAGCTTGCCTCGTTTATTAAACGAGTCGAGCTGAGCCCTTACTGAACAGCTGAACCGAGCCCTTACCGAACAGCTGAGCGAAGCCCTTATCGAACATGTTCACGAGCCCTTGCTCGAGTACACCCCTACTCACTGGTAATGAATGAAAATGCCAAGTAGGGTCCAAAACTTTAAACAAAATGTATGTGGAGCATTCAGATACTTTTTTGGAGTATGCATTTATTCTTATTTCCTTGTTTAAAAGAAAAGTTGAATAACTTCAAAAACTTGCAAGTTGAATAAAAGACTTTCATTGTAGTATTTTAATTGGAACTTGTGTTTGTTTTGAACACTCTCTTTTAACACTGTCATGCACAAATGGTGTGCATGTATTAACAGTTTTGGGAGTCCTTTGCACAACCTCGATCTTACTTGACTTGTCCGCTGCAGATGATCTCGATGGCTTCCAATTTTTTTTTTGGCACATATGGGGTTTGATACTGAGGAACCAAGCTATTGGTATAGAAGAATTGATTCGAATAAAGAATACCTGATGTAGCCTAGGGCTTCTACGGGCTTGTTTGGGGGCAGCTTTTGTATTGCGATTGCGATAGCTTTTGTCAGAATAGATTATGGTCAGAATTGATTTTGATAGTTGTAGTGTTTGGGCTATGTTTTCTAAAAGTGGTTGCGGTGGGAGAATTGAATAGGTAAGTGTTTGGTTGCATAAATGCGAAAGTGACTTTGAATGCCGAAAAGACAATTGTGCCCTTATTGTATTATTGAGATACATAATTAGTTTTTTAGGAAAGTTCATTATGTTAATGTATTAAATTTTAACAAAAATTAATTAGCTATTTAACTAGTTAATTAAATATTTTTCTTAGTTTATATAGGGATAATTAGATTTCAGTCAACTTTTTGTACGAATTTTAAAGTCAGCCTACTACTTTTTGAAAATTAAAAAAATAACAATAATTAAAAAGTCATCAAAAAATTTTAAAAAAAAAACATAAACCTGTTTAATAGTTATTTTGTATTTTAGGCGACTTTTTGTTTTCAACTTTTTGAACTTGCAACAAAACGTTGGAAGACTTGCTCCTAACGTTATGAAGAGTTGAACCCGAGTTTCAGTGGCAGAGCCAGGAATAATGGCCAGGGGGGCCATGCAGACTATTCGTGAATCTGCCATTGCATTTAGATTATCATTATTTTTTAATATTAATTGTTGATTTGTAAAATTTGCAATGATGGTAAAACAGTTTGGGTTGAGTTTAAAGGGTACGTGAGAAGAAAGAGAACAGTGATGGTAAAATACTTTGGGCTATGTTCAAATAGTAAGTGGGAAAATTGAAATATTTAGGATGTGTTAGATTATAATTTGGCAAATATAAAATATAATATATTTTATTACAAATTTTGAATAGTTCGATTACAATTAGGCCAATATAGTAAATATAAATTCTTATTTTGAAGCTAGCCAATATTTTTGGGGGTTATATAATAATCAAACTATTTTTGGGGATGCCAATCTAATTAAAATTTGAAAATTATCAAAATTATACATATTGTACTAAAAATAGAATTTTGAAAAATCTTGGGGGGGGGGACCATGTCCCCCGCCTGTCCCCCCTCCCTCCGCCCCTGCTGACTTTTAAACGGGTTGCTCTCTGCGTTTGGAAGAGTAACTCCCAACATTTCGAAGAATTGCTCCAAAACATTATGTAAAATTTGATGACTTTTTATTTTATAACAAAAGTTGATATTTTTTCAATTTTAAAAAATTAATAGACCGACTTTTAATTTTGACACATAAAAAATGACTGAAATGTAATTATCCCTTTTAATAAAGACAGAGAAAAAGAGCAACCGGTTTCCGTTTCTCAAGAATGAATTGTCAAGTTTGCCTTTTTGGATTCTGCCATTAGTGGAGGAGTAATTATAGAGCTACAACTTTTTTCTCACAATTTTTTTATATGTTTATCTCTCTTCTGATGTGTCCCACTAGCACTGTGGTGTTCACTGACACTATGGAATCCATATGGAGCAAGATAGACATATGCAAAAGTTGTGAGCAAAAAGTTGTAGCCAAAGTATTACCCTTAATGAAGGTGAGAGTCTGAGAGAGGAAGATGAAGGTAAAGAGACAAAGTATTACACTATGTTTGGGAGTTTAGGAGAGAAAAGAAAAGAAGAGAAAGTCATAAGTGAGGAGAGAAAAGAAAAGAAGAGAAATGATGATGGTTTCTTTTATGTTGTTTGGGAGTTTAGGAGAGAAGAGAAAGTTACTTTCTTTCCTCTTGTTTGAGAGTTGCAAATAAAAGAAAAGAAAAGAATAAAAAATTATCATTCTATCCGTCAATTGTACCTTTTTGTTTTTGCAAAGAAAGGATGAGAGATACCAATGAAAAAGAGTCGGAGAGTATCCATAAGCTTGTGGGAGATTAGCTTGTGACTAACGTGAGGTTTTTTTTTTTTTTTTTTTGCAGCAGTTGTGACTGACGTATATAACAGTGTATTATATTAGCCCTAGGACTTGGATGTAATTTAAATTTGTTTAGAATTAAATAAAGGGTGTTATGGGTATTAATAAAAAATCATTAATCCTCACTTTCTTTTCTCTCCATTTCTTCCCAATTTGGAGAGAAAGAAATAGAAAGAAAGTGAGAGTTATTTTTCTCTTCTTTTCTCTCCCTTTCTCTTCTCACTAATCCCAAACGAAAGAAAGTGAGATACTTTCTCTTCTTTTCTCTTCTTTTCTCCCCATTTTAAAACTCCCAAACATAATGTTAATGTAATAAAAAGGCTTAATATAAAACATACCCTTCAAGTTTGGTTCATGTCTCATTTTAGTCTCTATTGTTTCAATTGAATCAATTTGGTCTCTAAAATTTTTAAATAGAAGCAGTGTGATCCAAAAGTCCCATTCAATCAAATTTTTTTTACCGAATTCACTTACAGTTATGCAGAATTGCATTGATAAGTGGTTGGGGACTGGGAAGATTGATAGTGTTCCATTTTTGCCTCAACGTATAGTATGTGAGTAAATTTCATCAATTTTTTCTCACACAGAGTGTGGTATTTGGACCACATTGCCCCTCTCTCTCTCTCTCCTCTTCGGCTCACTTGGAATCGGTTCCTCTTCGGCTCGCTTGGAATCGGTGAACTTGTAAGCCTCCAATTTGCTTTTGGTTGCATTCAGTGAAATCATCAGTAACTCATCGATGTAAATCTATTTTTTATCCTTATAAATATGTATGTTAACGATGCTAGGGGCACAACCCAATCTCACAACCACTTACACATCTATCTGATCTATCTCTCTCCTAGGTAGCATTTGTTGAAAAAGTGTATATTTAAAATTGGAGAGAAAGGTTGAGGGAAAACTTTGAAATTTGGTTTTGAGTTTTGTCTTATTCACAAACTAACCCAAATGATATTTTGCTTGTCCCACATAGGAAAATTAGAGGAAGTGGGAAGGACATATATAAGTGGAGGTTGGAGTAAGGGTTGGGCCCCTTGGGGGTACCAAGTTTTGTGAAGGGGGAGGACCTAGGCCCAATTGGGTTTACCACAAAACACACACACGCGCGCCGCCCCGCTCCGTTCCGTTCCGGGTTTGGGTGTGGTCCTACTCCTATATATCTTTTTATACAAAATTTATTTGGAAAATGATTTTTTTTAATTATAAAGAGTTTATTTTCAGTTGGATACCAAGTCTCCCAAACAACTGCTCCACGTTTTTTTCTCCAGATATTTTCTCCAACGTTCCCAGAGTTCTCTCCACGTTCTGCAACGTTAACTTTCCCAACGTTCAGAATATATTCTATATATATACACAAACTGCTCTCGTAAAAAAGACAGACACTTTTACAGAGAGAAAAAGAGTTACAGAAATAATTTCATACACAGTTTCTGAGCAACAATTTCTGAAAGGGTGTGGGTTTTCCGATCTTCCTCCGTGCAAGGATTTTCGAGACAGAGGCGATTTCTGGGCTGCTTTATCCTGGGGACGTCGTGGCCTTCATCCGAACTGCTTGCACAACTAGGGCAGAGCCGCGAAGCGTCTTAAAGAGAGCGACTAAGTCCGCGACTCATCCCAAGAAAAACGTCTAAGGCTACTGATATTGGTAAAATTGTTCCTTTTAGTTTCTGCAGCAACAATTTTAAGACGTTTTTACATCTGCCATGGAATCTTCAATGCTCTCTGTTACCCATGACCTCAACAAACCTTTCAAATTTGAGGGCCTTCACTTTAAATGGTGGAGGATGAAAATGATGTTTTTCTTAACTACGAAAAAATTGCAATCTGTTTGTCTTTCTGAAAAACCCACTGTTTCTGAAAATCCCACTGTTGCTCAAATAAGAGAGTCTGACATATGGAATGAAAATGATTTTCTTTGCAAAAACTATATTTTGAATGGACTCTCTGACAGTCTTTATGACTATTATGCAAACTGTGATTCTGCAAAAAAGGTTTGGGATGCCCTTCAGAAAAAATATGACACTGAAGAAGCTGGAGCAAAGAAATTTGCAGTCAGCCGTTATTTGAAATACCAAATGACGGATGATAAATCTGTTGAAGCTCAATCCCATGAGCTGCAACAAATTGCTCATGAGATAATTTCTGAGGGTATGGATTTAAATGATCAGTTTCAAGTTGCTGTCATTATTGACAAGCTTCCCCCAAGTTGGAAAGATTTCAAAGATATTTTGAGACACAAAACCAAAGAATTTTCATTGGAAAGTTTGATTACTCGCCTTCGTATTGAGGAGAAGGCAAGAAAACAAGATTTAAAAGAACAGGTTCTTGTTGTTTCCAACAACAAGAAACCTCAAAATTTTGCTAAAAACAAAACCTCAGTTGTTCTGAAACCACCTGCAAAAACCATGAAGTTTCAAAATCGAAATCAGAACAAGAACCGCAACAACAACAAGAATCAGAATCCGAAGCCAAATCAGAATAGGAACATACCCCCCTCAGGAATAAATGAAGCTGGACTGTTTGTTTGCTACAATTGTGGTAAACCAGGTCATATGGCTCGAAACTGTAGGAATCAACGACGAGTTGCTCCCCAAGCAAATCTTGCCGAAGAGCAGCTTGTTGCTATGATTTTCGAGGTCAATATTGTTGGTGGATCCGAGGGGTGGTGGGTAGACACTGGCGCCTCTCGCCATGTTTGCTATGACCGTGACATGTTGAAATCTTATTCTGAAGCTAAGGACAAGAAAGTGCTGTTGGGTGATTCCCACACCACTACTGTTGCTGGTATTGGAGAGGTTGAATTGAAGTTTACTTCTGGAAAGACTGTCATCTTAAAGGATGTCTTGCACACTCCAGAAATGAGGAAAAATCTTGTTTCAGGCTATCTTCTCAACAAGGCTGGATTTACTCAAACTATTGGGGCTGATCTTTTTACTTTGACTAAGAGTGGAGTGTTTGTTGGAAAGGGTTATGCAACTGAGGGCATGTTTAAATTAAATGTTGATTTTAATAAAGTTTCTTCTTCTGCTTACATGTTGTGTTCTTTTAATATTTGGCATGCTAGATTATGTCATGTGAATAAAAGGCTTGTGAAAAATATGAGTAGTCTAGGATATACTCCACAATTGTCTTTAAATGAATTTGAAAAATGTGAATTTTGTAGCCAAGCAAAAATCACTAAAACACCACATAAATCTGTCACTAGGGAATCTGAACCTCTTGAATTATTTCATTAAGATATTTGTGAATATGAAGGAATTTTAACTAGAAATGGAAAAATATATTTTATTACTTTTATTGATGATAGCTCAAATTATTCATTTGTTTATCTTATGAAAAATAAAAGTGAAGCCATTGACATGTTCAAAATTTTCCTAAATGAGATTGAAAATCAATTTAATAGAAAAATTAAAAGATTTCGTAGTGACAGGACATGAATATGATTCTGATGAATTTATTGCTTTATATAAAATTAATGGAATTATTTATGAAAAAACTGCCCCTTACTCCCCTGAAATGAATGGAAAAGCTGAAAGAAAAAATAGAACTTTTACTGAATTAGTAGTTGCTATTTTATTAAATTCAGGGCCAGCTTCGCATTAGTGGGGGGAAATATTATTAACTGTTTGTCATGTATTAAATAGAGTTCCTAACTCTAAAACTAATATTTTCCCTTATGAATTTTGGAAAAGAAGAAAACCAAATGTGGATTATTTTAGAACATGGGGTTGTTTGGCATATGTTAGAATTCCAGACCCTAAAAGGTCCAAATTAGCTAGTAGAGCTTATGAATGTGTTTTTATTGGTTATGCTATTAATAGTAAAGCTTACAGATTCTATGACTTACAGAATCATGTTATAATTGAATCAAGTGATGTTGATTTTTTTCGAAAATAAATTTCCTTTTAAATTTAAAAATAGTGGGGGTTCAACATCATATGATATGCCTAGATAAGTAGAACCAAATGAATATGAACTAGAACCTAGAAAAAGTAAAAGAGCCCGAATCGCGAAAGATTTTGGGACCGACTTTTATACCTACAACTTAGAGGAGGATCCTAACACCCTCCAAGAAGTCTTGACTTCTATAGATGCTGATTTATGGCAAGAAGCTATAAATGATGAAATGGAATCATTGGAATCAAATAAGACTTGGCACTTAGTAGATCTTCCACCTGGTTATAAGACAATAGGTTGCAAATGGATTCTTAAAAAGAAATTGAAACCCGATGGCACGATAGATAAATATAAGGCACGTCTTGTAGCTAAAGGTTATAGACAAAGAGAAAATATTGATTTCTTTGATACTTATTCACCTGTCACAAGAATTACTTCTATTCGTGTACTATTTGCTTTAGCTGCTATTCATGATTTAGTAGTACACCAAATGGATGTTAAAACAGCTTTTTTAAATGGTGAATTAGAAGAAGAAATTTATATGGACCAACCTGAAGGTTTTATTAATTTTGGTCAAGAAAATAAAGTTTGCAAATTGGATAAATCTCTTTATGGTTTGAAACAAACTCCTAAACAATGGCATGATAAATTTGATAGTTTAGTCATCTCAAATGGTTTTAAAATAAATGAAAGTGACAAGTGTATTTATTACAAATTTGAAAACAATACTTGCACTATTATTTGCTTATATATGGATGACTTACTTATTTTTGGATCAAATATTCATGTCATTAATGAAATTAAATCTTTCTTATGTGCCAACTTTAATATGAAAGATTTAGGAGAAGCTAGTGTAATTCTTGGAATTAATATTACTAGGTCAGAAAAGGGACTTTCTTTAGATCAATCTCATTACATTGAGAAGATTCTAAAGAAATACAATTACTTTAACTGTAAACCAGCATGTACTCCATATGACCCTAGTGTAAAATTGTTCAAGAACACTGGTGACAGTGTTAAACAAACTGAGTATGCGAGCATTATTGGTAGCCTCCGTTATGCTACTGATTGCACTAGGCCAGATATAGCTTATGCTGTTGGAGTACTATGTAGGTTTACTAGTATACCTAGTATGGAGCATTGGCATGCTATTGAAAGGGTCATGCGTTGCCTAAAAAGGACGATGAACCTAAAATTACACTATCAGAAATTTCCCGCTGTCCTTGAAGGATATAGCGATGCTGATTGGAATACCCTATCAGATGACTCCAAGGCCACTAGTGGATACATTTTTTGTATTGCTGGAGGCGCAGTTTCATGGAAGTCTAAGAAACAGACTGTAGACACCCCATTTTGTCGGCTATCAGATTTAGGAGACCCATAGCTTGGTGGTTCACAATGATCGTAAAAGACTCAAAAGGACTCCTGGAAGTCAGCTCTATCTCTCAGAATGCTCAGAATGACCAAAATGCCCCTGAAAGCCCGAAAACTCCCAGATTTGGTCTCAAAGTTCTGGAAACATGCTATGTCGTAAGAAAAATGATAAAATGAGTTTTTAAGCAAAATCGGATAAAATCGTCAGTTCCCAGAGACCCCCGGAAGTCCCGGAAGTTCCCAGAAAGTCCCCGTTGACTGGTTTGACCAAGGTTTGACCAGGTTTGACCAAGTTTGACCGAAATCGTCCGAATTCACCGGAATCATTTTAAATCATGAGAAAAGTGTTAAAACAAGTTCCAAAAGAAAATCGAGCAAGAACGTCAGCTCCCGGGAACTCCCGGAGGTTTCCAGAACTTCTCGGGAATCCCAAGTTTGACCAGTTTAACCGAGATTTGACTTTGGAACCGAGGCACCGAAACAATTTTCAAATATTTTTCACGGATACTAGAGGTCGATAGCTTTCCAACGGTATATCGCACACAATTTTCGGATTTAAAACGAGTTTATTATCAATTTCCGAAGACGAAAAAGGCGATCAAATCGGCTTTTATCGCAAATACCGCAAAACTTTTCAAAGTGACCCATCCCCGAACTATTTTTTATGTAAAGTAGACTCCATTACCTTTCCAACGGTATATCACAATCTCAGTTTGGAGTTCATACGCATTTTCTGTGAATTTCGGACAAAATAGGGCCTTTTCGCGAATACCGGAACCTCTGGGGGGCCTAAACGTAAATTTCTGGGCGTCTGAGGAGCAGTGCCGCCGCGGCACTCAACCCTCGCAGAGTCCATTTTTGTAATTTTTTTGGGGGTCCAATTTGATTAATTGAAAGTCAAAACGACATAGTTTTATGTTCACAGTTGTTTGGGACCAATGAGAGTACTTCTAAAACCCCAAAACCACCCCAAATTGGCCTATTTAAACCCTCCATTACTCTTCATTTTGGGGGGGCCAAGTGCAAAGCTTGAAAAGTTGTAGAGAAGAAGAGAGATAGAGATAGGTTTAGAAGAGAGAAAGGGAGCTTCTCCCATTGATTTTCCATAAGAAAGTGAGTTTTATTCTTGTTTTCTTCCATCATCCTTCTATATACTTCACATTCAAAGTCTACTCCAACCCTCATTCTTGAGCATTCATGAGATAGGAAGCTACTTCCATGTCCAAATGTCAAAATCTATGAGTGAAACACCAAGCTACAAGTCCAAAATCACATTGATTATCATCTATTGATTGATATTTACTTGCTTGTTTATATATATGTTCATCCCTTCTTACCTCATTTCTTTTTATTGTTCTTTATTTACTTACTAGTTCATCATCATCTAAGTGATGACATGAAGTTTGGGGTGAGTGAATCCTTATGGATAGTAGCTCTTGACCTCAAAAACATGTTTGATAGATGATGATCATAATCTCAATACTTCCAAGGTATTCTTGGAATGTATTGAAGTTATGTTCAAAATAAAAATGAATCTCTCCAATAATATTGGGAGTTCTTTGATGATTCAAGGTTGGATGAGGTTCTAAGTGGTCACATGGTCATCTCAAGAGTTTAAGTTCATGCTTTGAACATCTATTTCAAAACCCCCAATCAAGAACTCAAACTCTATTTCAAACCCAAATCCATTTTTCTTCAAGAATGATCCAAAACAGTGAGCTGTTCAGATTCAAAGATTTGTTTTGAATTAAATACTCGAGTTATGATGATGAAACCACTTGGAAAATCTTCCTAATACATCATAGTTTGTCCCCAATTTTTTCCATCAATTATAGAGATGTGAAAATATTTGTTTTGGATGTGAGAAGTTCATATTCATAATCTGCCTCTGTTCTCACAGAATGTTCACCCAACTTCTTGCACTTTTTTTGGATATTTTCATCACTGTACATATATCTTTTCTATTTTTTTTATAAAACTTGGGTGTCTTAGGAAACGTTTGGTATATAATGGGTTATCATAAACCTTTTCTTTGATTTATGAAAAATCATACAAAATCAGTCAACAGTGCAGCTTTTGTTTCTGAGTCATGTGTACATTCTGATTTATTTCTTTTAATCTGTGATAGCTATTGATGTTTGGCTTTTTGGGTTATTTTCTAGACACAATAAAGATGATCTCTGATTTTTCTCACATTTTTCTAGGCACGTTTGACCTCCCATTATAATGTTACAAAGTCATACATACAGTCTGTCCACTATTCACAGCAAGCACATTTCAACTTTCATTCTTTGATTTGATGCTCATATGCATTCCAAATTAGTTCATATCTTAGGAAGTAGTTCATACTACATTTGTACATATCCCATGTTAATTTCATTCATTCATTCATACACATTATAGACTTCTAAGTCATTCTAGAAATTCATGTACACAAAACACACTACAACCTTTGCACATTTTTAGATACATACAATACATTCATGCAAGATTTGGGGTTTTTGTAACTCTTAATCTAAGAAGATTACAAGGAATGAACTTGATCACACGTTCATGCTTCCCCTCGATCTAATCATCCTTTCTCATCCGTCCCGGGGATTGAGAGATCTTCTTTTCTCAAAGATTAACATGCATCATACTAGCTTGCTAAGCATATTTTGATTTCTTTGTTTATTTGTTTCAAGAACAATTCATATCCCCTTTAGATTAAGGAAACCTAATTACTTGATACATGATTAGACGATTTTTCCTAGGTTTATTTGTGTGATCTTTCACTTTACATTGCGTGATATTTGATTTAGATCTTATGAATGATATTTTATTTTTAGATCTTCCATTTTCAAGTTTCTTATGCGATGTAATATACTATCATAGTATTATTTGCCGAACCATACATAGTATAAGATGATTATTTGGATGCTAATTGAGGCCCGTTGAAAGACGGGGCGAGTTGAGGGTGTTTTAGTCGCGACAAAGGCTCCTTCCTCTCTCGTACCAAAACCCCGAACCAAGTTCTTTGGTTATGAAGGGCCGCTGCCCTTATCCGTTTGGGTGAGTCAAATTAGGTTTCTTGGTTCCTTAAAGACCAAGTGGCGACTCTGTATCTGTTTTCAACAGACCTTTCCTTTTCTTTGATTCAAATCAATTTCAAAGCAATCTCAAACAAGAGAAGTGGTCCGATTCCGCGTGTCCACAATCTGGCGACTCTGCTGGGGATATTTATTTTCAAAACAAAATAATACAGAGGTTTGACTCATAAGAAGCATCCTTAAAATCATCTTTTTACTGTGTTTGGTTCACCGCATTGCACTCTTGCATTTCCCCCTCCGACTGTGTCCGAAACGCGGCGCTGACATTGTTCAGGTCTTGCTGTGCCAGGGCACAAGTCACCGTTGATACTGTACCTTCCAAGGTATATCAAAAAGAGTAAAAACCTCCGTACTGTCTCTCTGACGGTATATTGGAACTCTCGTCAACGGACCCTCTTTGACTAAACCCAGCCTTTGCATATAGATTCCTGTAGAACCTTTCATAGGACTGTTCATTTATCTTTTCAGATAGGACAATGTGATATAACTGCTGTATGCCCTGGTGGGATTACCTGCGCGGTGTAGATGCTTATGTGGCATGAGGCAGAACCTCTTTCTTATGATCCCCAAGGCAATCACTCACATGTGATCACATTGAGTTGACCTGCCTAGGCACCATGGCAAAGATGTCTGCTCCATGCTCACAAAGATATACACCGCAAACCTTGTTTGTCGGTCCTGAGACATAGGAGTATGAAAACCTGCTAGAACGTACGATCACTACAATCGTATTAACCAGTTTCTCCCTGAAACTCTGCCCAGATATCCCAGCTACAATCGTATTAACCAGTTTCTCCCAGAAACTCTGCCCAGATACCCCAGATATAACCATATTAACCAGTTTCTCCCAGAAACTCTGCCCAGATACCCCAGATATAACCATATTAACCAGTTTCTCCCAGAAACTCTGCCCAGATATCCCAGATATAACCGCATTAACCAGTTTCTCCCAGAAACTCTGCCCAGATACCCCAGATATAACCGCATTAACCAGTTTCTCCCAGAAACTCTGCCCAGATACCCCAGATATAACCGCATTAACCAGTTTCTCCCAGAAACTCTGCCTAGATATCCTAGATATAACCGCGCTAACCCGTTTCTCCCAAAAACTCTGCTCAAATTTCCCAGAAATACCAAAAATTCTGTCCAGATACCCCAGATATAACCATACTAACCTGTTTCTTCCAGAAACTCTGTCCAAATTCCCCAAAAATGCCCAGTCCCTCCTAGAAGCTTTCATAAAAACCTGGAAACCCCTGTTATCCCTCGGTGATCGTACTGGAAAGTAGGGTTAGCACACTCTATATGGTTAGGACCTTATTTGTTTAGCTGCTACCTGTTAGAAATAGGGGCATCATATAGATTAGGGCGTACATCCGCATGCTTGTCTCATATGCATGCACTATTCCCATCAATCTGCACGCACGGTCTCGAGTCAGTCCACATCACTGTCTTTGTCTGTCTAAAGTTGTCACTATCAGGATCTGATACATCCCTTTCCCCCGAAATCTGTCAGGTTAGTATAGATTCCCAAGGTCAACAACCAGGATCCTCGGCGTGGGTCAGGAGTTCAGATAACCGTTTGGTCAGAATCAGTCCGACAACCTACTTCAGCATGAATAGAGAAGAGTTGGAAAACAAGGTTACTGAGTTGGGAGCAACCATAAGCCAGCAGTCCGACAGCCTAGCCCAAGTTCTGAAGTTCATGGAAGAACTGAAGCAGCAGCAGCCGCAACCTCCGCCCGGGTTTCCACCACCAGGGTTTGAACCTCCTCCACATGGGAATAACGGGGAGGAAGACTGGTTTCAAGGGGTCCCACCGTTTACGCATAAGAAGAAGCTCCAAGAGAAAATGGATAAGGTTGATAAGCTGGAAAGTGTACTGAGGAAAAGCAAGGGGGTCGATGATTACATGCTAGACCTGGAAGGCCTCTTTGAGCCTGTTAAGCTGAAACTGCCGGAGAACTTCAAGATGCCTGAAATTGATCGTTTTGATGGAACTGGGAATCCAAAGAGCCACATAAAGTTCTGCATGAGTGTTTTCCAATCAATGGGCTGCACCCATGAGCACATTGCAATGTTGTTCCCTCAAACCCTCGCCAAGGCCGCTCTATCCTGGTTTCTGACCTTGGAGGTTTCTAAGACTCGGACTTGGGAAGATATAGTCCAGGTCTTCATTGATCATTACTCCTACAACCAAGAGCTCGATGTCACCATCCGGGATCTGGAGACTACCCGGCAGAACTTCAATGAGTCCTTCGCTGCGTTCTTGAGCAGATGGAGGAACAAAGTGGCCCAAATGACCCACCGACCAGTCGAAAAGGAACAAGTCCGGATGTTGATCAAGAATCTACTGCCGCTGTACCATGAGAAACTCTTTTACCAATCCATCTCAACATTTGAAGAACTGTTTGAGATTGGGACTAGAATTGAGGATGCAATCAGGGAAGGGAAAATCAAGAATGAAGAACCACAAAGCCAGCCCAAGAGGCCCGACTACTCCCGAAACCCTTCGAATGTCAATGCCCTTAGTAACCAACCCATAGCCTGTTCTCCCCAATCATACCAGTTCACAAACCAAACCAGCTCGCCTAGCCGCCCTTACCAAAATAGGGTACCCCGTGAATTTTCCAAGCTGGATATCTCTCCCTCCGTAGTCTTAGGCCGCCTGCTAAAAATGGACACCTCCAACTCCTTCAGCCTTGTGCCGATACCCCACCACCTAACTGTGACCAATCCAAACGATGTGCCTACCACCAAGGCCCAGGCCATGACACCGATCGGTGCATACGTCTCCGCCATGATATCCAAGACCTCATTGATCGAGGAATCATCGAGCCACCACCCATTCAACCCCATGTCACCTAAGCCCATTGCCTATCCTCTCAAATGATCCCTTTTACTGACACCTATGAATGTTGAATCCGTGTAGTGGAGCGATAGTGTTTGGGACTTCTGCTAAAAAAAAAAAAAAACAATAATGATAAATGGGTCACAAAGACACTCCATTTGAGACCAAGTCGAGTCTGTTCTATATTTTGTGTCTATTTCAAGTTTGATCTTGTGGTCAAGTCTGTCTGTCATCGAGTTGTTGTGAGTCTGTATCTTTCTCTTCTGATGGAATGAAGTCTCATTTTGCCTAATCTGATGTGTATATTCATAAGTGCATGAATCGCTGAACTGAAAATGTCACTTTTCAAATTACCATGGACATTACTCTGCTAATAAATTTTTGCATCAAACAAAAAAAGAGAATCCCAAACAGGTCAGAGTTGATTTCGCACTGACCCCAAAGAAGAGCTGAGAATTGAATTGTCTTACTTTAAGAATTTAAAGATGCTTTTGCTCAAATCTCGAAAAGACATACTTAAGACTGATTTGGGGCTTGCCCAACACCCTTTCCACCATTTCCACCATTTCAAAGCCTCGGACCCAATCCAATTGATAGCATGCGAACCTGTGCGAACTTGGTCCTTGTTGGTAGCCAAACATTTCGATGAGTTTCTTCCCCTTAAAAAAAAAAAAAAAAGCTCGCTAGGTTGAAAACCCGAAAAGGGTCCCTAGGCAAAAATGAGAGCTAAAAAGGTGTTGATTTCCAAAATCTGACCCTAGCCAGTCAAAAGGTTGAAGAAAATTTTGATGAAACAAATGAGAAAATTGTATGCTTCAAGGTACATCATAAGAACATGCCTGGATCACATTTCCAAAGGCACGGAACAACCACAAAATTTCGAGAGCTGACATGCACGTTTCAGAATTCTTAGATTGCGATTGAAAGATCTTGCAAGAATCAATTACATGAAAAGCAAAATTGACTGGCTAGGCGAAAGTGAAAAGGATCAATCCTCAAAATAAAAAAGAACAAGAAAGAAAAAAAAGGGGGGGATTGAAACTGAATCCTTTTATTCAAAGCTACCACAAGTGGCTCAAGTTTGAACTTATTTGATGATTGGTTTGAAAAACCCTCATACCCAATTTTTTTTCAAGCCTTGCCTTGATCTACGCTTGACCTGATTCCCGCTCGGGGATACGTAGGCAACCGCATCGGTTCGGTCGACACCATCATAATCAAACCAATTTTCTTCAAGCCTTGCCTTGAACTACGTTGGACCTGATCCCCACTTGAGGGTACGTAGGCAGACTTTCAAAAAGAAAAAGGATGGCTCGCTAGGTCGAAAATCCGAAAGGACGCTTAGGCAAAAATTAGAGCTGATTCCAAAGTAAGCAATAACAAAAGAGATAAAAGAGCTCGTTAGGTCACCTCACTGGTGCCTAGGCAAAAGTTATGAGCATTTGAGAGATTAAAGTCACGGTCCTTGCCTTAAGCCAGAAATCACCTTCCACACTAGGGGCAAACTTTGGCTACTCGCCTCGTTTGCCTGAACTCCATTATCTACCCTTCATACAAGGGGCAAACTTCGGTCACCTACCTCGTTTGCCCAAAACCTCCAATAAACCATTGTCCAAACTAGGGGCAAACTTCGGTCACCCACCTCGTTTGCCTATGAATTCTACTTCGTACACCTCAAACTAGGGGCAAACGAACACGATCCCTTCACACCAAGGGCAAGTTTTCAAGTCACCAAGTTGTTTTGAATTTTTTTTTGAAATAGAGCATCTTTTATTCTAAAAGCTAAGGCACTAATTCAAAGTACTTTCGGGGAGAAGTAGAGAATTGATTAGATCAATAGGGAGGAATTTTCAAAAACCAGATTTATCAGCAAAGTGCTGCCATATTAAGATGAGGAGTGGACATAAAAGATGAGCGGTACATCATTCATGATGAAGGCACATTGGATCGTGGCGATTTGAGAATTCCATGTCCAAGTCAATCCTTCTTTGTTTGAGTCAGTAGTAATCTAATCACAAGTGTGTCAGAGATCGAGGTTTCATACAAACTAACTCAACTTTCCTTGTCGTTCCTGTTAAGTCCATTTGTCCTGATGGTCTCAAATGTGTGGGTTAAAGGTGATTCTCAATTATTAAAAAAAAAAAAAAAACTTTGGATATAAGCAGAAGTACCAAACATTATTACAACACCAATCAAGGTACAACATGAGAAGTGTCCCAGGTACAAGTGGCATAAACTTGTAAGTGGTTGCAAACTACAAACCGATAGTTGTTCCTCAGGGTGACTGATCGGAGGAAATATCGCCAACACCAAGAAACTATTGCTGACGTGTTGATGAGGTGTGTCGATGAGACGCGTTGTCGAGGTATTTTAGGGCCCAAAGTCCAGATGTGTTGATAAGATGTGTTTTAGGGCTCAGAGTCCGGATATTTTGATAAGATGGTTATCAAGACGTTTAAGGTTCAAAGTCCAAGTGTGTTGCTGAGGAGGAGCATCAGATGTGTCGAGGAACATCAGAAGAGTTGAGAAGCATTGTTGGAGCGTCGAGGAACATCAGGAGAGTTGATAAACATTATTGGAGCATCGAGGAACATCAGAAGAGAGTATTGTTGAAGAGTAGCATCGGGTGTGTTAAGGAGCATCGTTGAAGAACATCGGATGTTGAAGAGTTAAGGAACATCGGATGTGTTGAGGAGCATCAGATTTGTTGAGAAGCATCGTTGAAGAGTTGGGGAACATCGGAGGTGTTGAGAAGCATCAGATTTGTCGAGGAGCGTCAGCAGAGTTGAAAAGCATCATTTAAAAGTCGAGGAGCGTCATTAAGATTTGAAGAACACCATTGAGAATCAAGAAGCATTGAGAAGCACCGTCAAAGATTTGAGTAGCAACATAAGTCCATGAGTGGTTGTTGATCTCTCATCTTTCTTCATGCAACATAAGTCCATGAATGGCTGTTGATGATCTTCCTTTCTTCTAGCAACATAAGTCCATGAGTGGCTGTTGATCTCTCAACTTTCTTCATGCAACATAAGTCCATGAGTGGCTGTTGATGATCTTCCTTTCTCCTAGCAACATAAGTCCATGAGTGGCTGTTGATCTCTCATCCTTCTTCATTGCAACATAAGTCCATGAATGGCTGTTGATGATCTTTTTTTCTCCCAGCAACATAAGTCCATGAGTGGCTGTTGATCTTTCATCTTCGTTCATGCAACATAAGTCCATGAGTGGCTGTTGATGATCTTCCTCTCTCCCAGCAACATAAGTCCATGAGTGGCTGTTGATCTCTCATCTTTCTTCATGCAACATAAGTCCATGAGTGGCTGTTGATGATCTTCCTTTCTCCTAGCAACATAAGTCCATCACTCTTCTCTTTCAATATCAAAACCTTAACTGCCGCAGGCCATCTCTGTATCCCTCATCACAAATAGAATGATACATTTACTCCCATTTAATGGACGTATTTCCTTCTTCCTAGCAGAGTACATCATCCTCCGAGGACAGAAATAGACAGATACTAGCTCCCGGAGGCCCCAACCGGCCCTCTTGGATTGAGCGCCGAAAGATTTGATCAGCCGTGAGAGATTCAGAGATGAGTCCTGGTTCCCCGATCAAGAAAAGAGAGATTCTCCGAGAACCCCGCGTCACCCCCCGAGGACAGATACGGAAAGATACTAGCTCCCACTACCCTCAGCAGAAAGTAACAAAAGAGGAACCGACTCCCGAAAATCGGCCGTCAGGAACAATCAGAACATCGCCCGCATCCAGATCTCCTGATTATCAAGGGTTTTCTCATCTGTCCATTTTCATAGCTTTATCACAAGATCCCCCGGTCACCTTTGGTTGTCGTCTTCTAAAGAAAGCACATCTGATCTATCTCACTCGTTTGCAAAGCACACTTCCCAAGTTCCAGAAGTCGCCCCTAAACCCAGAGTCTTCTAAACCTTGATGTCCTTATCCGAGTCATCCACCACATCACAGTCGCAAACACTAGCACAACACCAGCCCACTCGGAGTGGCACACCCCACAGCACCTGCTCATACTAGGATCATAACACTAGACATGATAGGACTCATGACACAATTCATATCACATCCATGCATTGCATATCATCCTCATAGCATAGCATCCGCATGTCTTGTTGTGCATGTGTGAATTATTCCTTTGTGCCCTGAACTACGTCCTGGTCTGATTCCCCTTGGGATACGTAGGCAGCTCACGCAGAGCACGACCAGCACTAACCTCATCATCCTTTCATCTTTTGCAATGCTGTTTATCCTAAATCTATAGCCTCCAAAAAGTTCTGTCTCTTCAAAGCTTTGGCACTCGCTTGCGACATGCGTTGCCTCGCCAGTTCATGCCAAAGAGGGGCAAACTGTAGACACCCCATTTTGTCGGCTATCAGATTTAGGAGACCCATAGCTTGGTGGTTCACAATGATCGTAAAAGACTCAAAAGGACTCCTGGAAGTCAGCTCTATCTCTCAGAATGCTCAGAATGACCAAAATGCCCCTGAAAGCCCGAAAACTCCCAGATTTGGTCTCAAAGTTCTGGAAACATGCTATGTCGTAAGAAAAATGATAAAATGAGTTTTTAAACAAAATCGGATAAAATCATCAGTTCCCAGAGACCCCCGGAAGTCCCGGAAGTTCCCAGAAAGTCCCCGTTGACTGGTTTGACCAAGGTTTGACCAAGTTTGACCGAAATCGTCCGAATTCACCGGAATCATTTTAAATCATGAGAAAAGTGTTAAAACAAGTTCCAAAAGAAAATCGAGCAAGAACGTCAGCTCCCGGGAACTCCCGGAGGTTTCCAGAACTTCCCGGGAATCCCAAGTTTGACCAGTTTGACCGAGATTTGACTTTGGAACCGAGGCACCGAAACAATTTTCAAATATTTTTCACGGATACTAGAGGTCGATAGCTTTCCAACGGTATATCGCACACAATTTTCGGATTTAAAACGAGTTTATTATCAATTTCCGAAGACGAAAAAGGCGATCAAATCGGCTTTTATCGCAAATACCGCAAAACTTTTCAAAGTGACCCATCCCCGAACTATTTTTTATGTAAAGTAGACTCCATTACCTTTCCAACGGTATATCACAATCTCAGTTTGGAGTTCATACGCATTTTCTGTGAATTTCGGACAAAATAGGGCCTTTTCGCGAATACCGGAACCTCTGGGGGGCCTAAACGTAAATTTCTGGGCGTCTGAGGAGCAGTGCCGCCGCGGCACTCAACCCTCGCAGAGTCCATTTTTGTAATTTTTTTGGGGGTCCAATTTGATTAATTGAAAGTCAAAACGACATAGTTTTATGTTCACAGTTGTTTGGGACCAATGGGAGTACTTCTAAAACCCCAAAACCACCCCAAATTGGCCTATTTAAACCCTCCATTACTCTTCATTTTGGGGGGGCCAAGTGCAAAGCTTGAAAAGTTGTAGAGAAGAAGAGAGATAGAGATAGGTTTAGAAGAGAGAAAGGGAGCTTCTCCCATTGATTTTCCATAAGAAAGTGAGTTTTATTCTTGTTTTCTTCCATCATCCTTCTATATACTTCACATTCAAAGTCTACTCCAACCCTCATTCTTGAGCATTCATGAGATAGGAAGCTACTTCCATGTCTAAATGTCAAAATCTATGAGTGAAACACCAAGCTACAAGTCCAAAATCACATTGATTATCATCTATTGATTGATATTTACTTGCTTGTTTATATATATGTTCATCCCTTCTTACCTCATTTCTTTTTATTGTTCTTTATTTACTTACTAGTTCATCATCATCTAAGTGATGACATGAAGTTTGGGGTGAGTGAATCCTTATGGATAGTAGCTCTTGACCTCAAAAACATGTTTGATAGATGATGATCATAACCTCAATACTTCCAAGGTATTCTTGGAATGTATTGAAGTTATGTTCAAAATAAAAATGAATCTCTCCAATAATATTGGGAGTTCTTTGATGATTCAAGGTTGGATGAGGTTCTAAGTGGTCACATGGTCATCTCAAGAGTTTAAGTTCATGCTTTGAACATCTATTTCAAAACCCCCAATCAAGAACTCAAACTCTATTTCAAACCCAAATCCATTTTTCTTCAAGAATGATCCAAAACAGTGAGCTGTTCAGATTCAAAGATTTGTTTTGAATTAAATACTCGAGTTATGATGATGAAACCACTTGGAAAATCTTCCTAATACATCATAGTTTGTCCCCAATTTTTTCCATCAATTATAGAGATGTGAAAATATTTGTTTTGGATGTGAGAAGTTCATATTCATAATCTGCCTCTGTTCTCACAGAATGTTCACCCAACTTCTTGCACTTATTCTGGATATTTTCATCACTGTACATATATCTTTTCTATTTTTTTTATAAAACTTGGGTGTCTTAGGAAACGTTTGGTATATAATGGGTCATCATAAACCTTTTCTTTGATTTATGAAAAATCATACAAAATCAGTCAACAGTGCAGCTTTTGTTTCTGAGTCATGTGTACATTCTGATTTATTTCTTTTAATCTGTGATAGCTATTGATGTTTGGCTTTTTGGGTTATTTTCTAGACACAATAAAGATGATCTCTGATTTTTCTCACATTTTTCTAGGCACGTTTGACCTCCCATTATAATGTTACAAAGTCATACATACAGTCTGTCCACTATTCACAGCAAGCACATTTCAACTTTCATTCTTTGATTTGATGCTCATATGCATTCCAAATTAGTTCATATCTTAGGAAGTAGTTCATACTACATTTGTACATATCCCATGTTAATTTCATTCATTCATTCATACACATTATAGACTTCTAAGTCATTCTAGAAATTCATGTACACAAAACACACTACAACCTTTGCACATTTTTAGATACATACAATACATTCATGCAAGATTTGGGGTTTTTGTAACTCTTAATCTAAGAAAATTACAAGGAATGAACTTGATCACACGTTCATGCTTCCCCTCGATCTAATCATCCTTTCTCATCCGTCCCGGGGATTGAGAGATCTTCTTTTCTCAAAGATTAACATGCATCATACTAGCTTGCTAAGCATATTTTGATTTCTTTGTTTATTTGTTTCAAGAACAATTCATATCCCCTTTAGATTAAGGAAACCTAATTACTTGATACATGATTAGACGATTTTTCCTAGGTTTATTTGTGTGATCTTTCACTTTACATTGCGTGATATTTGATTTAGATCTTATGAATGATATTTTATTTTTAGATCTTCCATTTTCAAGTTTCTTATGCGATGTAATATACTATCATAGTATTATTTGCCGAACCATACATAGTATAAGATGATTATTTGGATGCTAATTGAGGCCCGTTGAAAGACGGGGCGAGTTGAGGGTGTTTTAGTCGCGACAAAGGCTCCTTCCTCTCTCGTACCAAAACCCCGAACCAAGTTCTTTGGTTATGAAGGGCCGCTGCCCTTATCCGTTTGGGTGAGTCAAATTAGGTTTCTTGGTTCCTTAAAGACCAAGTGGCGACTCTGTATCTGTTTTCAACAGACCTTTCCTTTTCTTTGATTCAAATCAATTTCAAAGCAATCTCAAACAAGAGAAGTGGTCTGATTCCGCGTGTCCACACAGACTATATTGGCTCAGTCCACTATGGAGTCAGAGATGATAGCACTAGCTACAGCTAGTGAGGAGGCAGGTTGGCTGAGAAATTTGCTATCAGATACCCCTTTATGGGAGAGACCGATACCAGCTGTCCTAATCCACTGTGATAGTACCGCGGCTATTGCAAAAGTTGAGAACCGTTACTATAACGGCAAGAAGCGACAAATACGTCGCAAGCATAGCACTATTAGAGAGTTTCTCTCTTTTGGAGCTGTAAGAGTGGATTATGTACGGTCTGAGGAGAACTTGGCTGATCCTTTGACGAAAGGACTAGCACGAGAGAAGGTTTGTAAAACCTCAAAAGGGATGGGACTAAAGCCCTTAGATAGTTAAGTCACTTGTGAGAGTAACCCAACCTGTAGACTGGAGATCCCAAGAAATAGGTTCAAAGGGTAATAACAAGTCATGAAGTGATATGAGTGGAATCATGTTAATATCTATATATGGGGGTAATACTCCAAGTCCATCCCTACGAAGCATGACATCCTGAAGGACAGAAGGTTGAGTTATTTATAACTCTTAATGAGATCTAAACTCCATTTGGAGTGGGATACCTGGCTACAGGAGTATCCTTGTTGGACTCACCTAGGCGAATGTGGAAGTGAGGCCGCTTCCTATGAAATTTTGGGCAAATTCTCTAGATCATTCGCTATACTGGGATATAAGCACACGGCCGTAAAGTGCTGGTTTTTGAACTTCACCCTAGTAGGACTGTGTGTGTGGTGTTGTCTGAGATAGAGTTCAAAACTACGGTTACTCTAGTATAATCGGAAGCACTATCAGTACGTAAAGGTTCAAGTTGAAAAACACCTTTACTTATGCACAGTCTTATGATACATTGCTCAATGATCTTAAATCAATTTTTAAAATACAAGTGGGGGATTGTTGAAAAAGTGTATATTTAAAATTGGAGGGAAAGGTTGAGGGAAAACTTTGAAATTTGGTTTTGAGTTTTGTCTTATTCACAAACTAACCCAAATGATATTTTGCTTGTCCCACATAGGAAAATTAGAGGAAGTGGGAAGGACATATATAAGTGGAGGTTGGAGTAAGGGTTGGGCCCCTTGCGGGTACCAAGTTTTGTAAAGGGGGAGGACCTAGGCCCAATTGGGTTTACCACAAAACACACAAGCGCGCGCGCGCGCGCCGCCGCCGCCCCGCCCCGCCCCGCTCCGTTCCGTTCCGGGCCGGGCTTTGGCTTGGGTTTGGGTGTGGTCCTACTCCTATATATCTTTTTATACAAAATTTATTTGGAAAATGATTTTTTTTAATTATAAAGAGTTTATTTTCAGTTGGAGACCAAGTCTCCCAAACAACTGCTCCACGTTTTTTTCTCCAGATATTTTCTCCAACGTTCCCAGAGTTCTCTCCACGTTCTGCAACGTTAACTTTCCCAACGTTCAGAATATATTCTATATATATACACAAACTGCTCTCATAAAAAAGACAGACAGTTTTACAGAGAGAAAAAGAGTTACAGAAATAATTTCATACATAGTTTCTATATGCAGTTTCTGAGCAACAATTTCTGAAAGGGTGTGGGTTTTTCGATCTTCCTCCGTGCAAGGATTTTCGAGACAGAGGCGATTTCTGGGCTGCTTTATCCTGGGGACGTCATGGCCTTCATCCGAACTACTTGCACAACTTGGGCAGAGCCGCGAAGCGTCTTAAAGAGAGCGACTAAGTCCGCGACTCATCCCAAGAAAAAACGTCAAAGGCTACTGATATTGGTAAAATTGTTCCTTTTAGTTTCTGCAGCAAAACATTGTGGGGTCAGGTTAATTTCAGTAGAGCCCATATGTCTCCAGGAGAGAGATAGAGATAGTTGTTAGATTGGATAGTGCCCCAAACATTACTCATATGTATGTATATATACATATTTATAAAATTCTAGACTGAATTTGGAGATTAAAACTCTCATCGGATTCTCTATGATATGTCCATGTATAGAACCTATATGACTATAACCTGTATGTGTTTTAATTATATGTATGTCATATATGATATAGATTGGGGCGATTATGTTGGGATTTTGGTTTTAGTTTGTGGCTGGGTGTTCTTGTCTTTATGTTTATTTCTGGGTCCTCGAGTCTAACTTGAGGGATTTTACAACTATTTTGTGTTGATTGTTCACTGCAACTGTTCGTTTTAAATGCCCGTGTGTGGGGTGGCAAGTGGCATCTATGGTGCGATATATTGATAGCAATCACATTACATGTTTTTGTTAAACATGAATAAGATTTGTCCACAGATCTGGCCTTATGCTACGACGGATAACTGGTCCCTTACTGTTTTTGTATGTACGAAATATATTAGTGTTTTTTTTTTTGTAACACATTAGCAATGGCTGACAAAACATACGGTTAAATTTTGATATTTTGCACTGCAATCATAGGAAGAAGTGTTTGAAGAGCCAAACTAATGCAATTAAGATTATTGTCATTTACCGAGATATAAAATAGTCAAAATTCTGTAGAAAAATGTGGGCTTCTATTCGTTACTCTCTGTGCTGCAAAACACACACACCAACACAAACAGATCTACACAAGTTTGCAAACAACAATGTATCTTCAATGAAGCTTAAAATGACCAATGTGACAGTGATTGAAGAGATAAAAAAGAAAGAGTAATGCTATGCTTTTCAAATTTTGTATTCCAAATGCGGTTCCGTGCAGTGGGACCACCTTCAATAATGGAGTGACCATTTCAACATCCTCCAAAGATCTCTTTATTAGGTGTAAGGTACACACCTAATAAAGAGCGAGGCGAAAACCTCATGTCGTCATTAAGGAACCTGGGATCCTTGAAGCTTGACTAGGGTTTCCAGCAACAGAGCTATTCTCTTTTTTGGCTTCAGCCAAACACTTTTTCTCGATGGCCGTATGTGTTGGGAACAATATTTGTGACACGAATTTGGGAAGTATATCATTGTTCTGAAATAAATAAATAATTTCTCACATATTACTTCATCAAATCAAAGTAAGAAAAAGAAAGAAAAGCAAACTATCTGATATAGGACGTGTATAATAAAATGTGTGAACTTATGTCCATTAATTTGTGTGCTGCAAAAACACACTTTTGTGTGGCTACATGTTATTTTAGGCTTTTCAGCTACTTAAAAAATTATGTCCAGATGAAGTGCACGCTTTGTTAATTCAAATTGGATTCTTTTAAACGCGGCTAATAAATTTGGAACCATCCCTTCCCTTTTTTTGGTCTTATCGTGATTGGGAATTTTTTTTATTTTTCATTTTTAGTATTTTTTTTTTCAGCTAAAATTTATTTTTAGTATTTTTCTGCAGCTAATCTTAGACCTCAATCTGCTCGATGCTTATGATTTGTTGTTCCATTTTTTCTTTAACTGAAGAGTTAATTGTAACTTTGGGGTTCAATTGCATGTGGTTATAGATGCGAAGACCAATGATAAAGCCAACGCGATGAGATCAAAGCATTTGGTGACAAAGCAGCGGCAAAGGAGCAAGATCAATGAGAGGTATTCTCCAATCATAGTCATCATTTCTGTTGGAATTGAACACACATATTTGTTCAGTTTTCAATTGAATATTTGAATGTTATGGGTGGTAATTCAGTACATTAAACACTCTAATTGTTGTTAATATTGCAAATCTAATCTTAATCACTATGCTCTTTTATTGCAAAGAGGAACAATGTGCTTAATTTTCATAGTAGAGTGCTTTTTTACTTCTTTATGTGGAGAGAGATGGAGAGTCCTCTCTTTTGGCAGCCAATTTAATTTGTATGGAATTTATTCCATAAGCAATTATATAACATCCCGTATTTTTCTGATATAAATATTCATTAAAAATAATGTTAATGAGACAACCTAAATTTTTATGTGTTATTAACTAGCGATGTGCATTTATATTTTTATGGTCATTTATTTATCTATGTGTATTTATTTCAATTATTATTAATTACTGTGAAATTTTGTAGAGCTAAGTGGAGAAGTTGAGTTGTAAAAATTTAAGTTGAACAAATTATTGAAGAGTTGGTGTGTTTATTTTTGAGTAGTGCTTAGAGGCCCGTCAATATGTTAAATTATGTTTTTAACATTTAAATTAACTAACCGGGTCATGTACATCCATTGGACTACTTAATTTTGTGCATTGGAATGCATTTTCAGGCCCATATGAAGCATTTTTGTGAGCCCGTAAAACAAAAAAACGGGATTTACATATTTGTGTGTGTTTTATTGACATGTGTTGTGTGTGTAATATATATATATATATACATATAGCCCTCATATTAACCAAAAAAAAAAGGGAAGAGAAGAGAAGAAAATAGAGAGTAGACGTAGAGAGAGAGAGAGAGAGAGAGAGAGAGATAGAGAGAAGAAGAAGAAGAAGAAGAAGAAGAAGAAGAAGAAGAAGAAGGGATCACGGGCTTGCGTAGGGTTCGTTCGTCGTGATCTAGTCAGTCACCAAATCTTTGTGGGATTTAGTGCGAAAACTCGGTGAGAATATATGTGTATCCGGATGTATAAATATATACGCGTGTGTATATATATATATCCGAATATATATCCGAATAAATCGAATCTTTGCACGATGTTGTTTGGTGTTTAATTATTTGAGTTATATGTTATGATAAGTCGAATATATATCTTGTTTCTCGTGTGACTTCGTGATAACAATCTTGGTGCATTAATAATTGTAACGTTTATACTTTGATAAATTCGTATGTGAATTCGTTGAAATAGTTTAGGGATTGAAAAGAAAATTAATTCGGAGTTTATGCGAAATTCGTTTTTTTTTTTTATATTATAACAGTCGCTGAAACTTCAGAAAAATATTATAAAATCATGGTTTAGAATTTTAACGTATGTTTGCCTGACCTATGTAAAACGTGATTCTGTACATTTTTCATGTTTTATGTTTTTTATTTTATGATTCCGCACAGTTTGGGCTGTAAATTTAATTTACAATAACAGTTTTATAAGATTAAAACATGCTGATCGTCTTAAGTCGGTTTATGCGTCAGTATGAACTCGTATTCGTTATTATGATAAAACGTGAAATTACGTTGAGATATAAGTATTCTCGTCTAATGTTTTGTTTCATGAATTTGTGAATGTGAGACCATCTGTGTGAAGATTTTTCTAATAGAAATTAATATTAGGAAATCCTTTAGTGTTCACCACAGCTTCTTATGAGTTTAGGCGGTGACTTTGTGGATAACCTGTCTTTGTGTGATTAGACGGCGACTACGTGGATGACTCGTCTATTCATTATTTTAAGCCTTATGCACGGCTTGTTGGTCTATTTCATGTGTATTTAGACACTGTTTATTGACATCAAAAGCGTAAGGACTAGCCTTTCGGTGTATACTCAAATCCCAGTTCTACCCTATGGGAGTTAGGACTGGAGTGGGAGTTAGTATTACGTTAGGAGGCACATGGGATATATGTGTAGGCTGAACCATGGATGGGTGGTTAAGGTGGTGCACAAAAGGTGTAATTAAATAAAATATTTGTGGTGTTTAAATTTGCGGCTATACGTTATATAATAATTCATTATATCTTATTGTAGTCGAATCCTAGAAATTAATAGATACTTAGTAATCGTGATATCAAACAACTTTTGTATGTATCCGTTAGCTTAAAACGTAATCTTTTATGTATAACGTATCGTTTTTTTAGGAACGTAGTAATTTGATAATAAACTGGACCAGATTAGTAAATTAAATATTTCGAATACTTAGATTCATAGTTTATGGTCGTTTCGCATAAACTGAAGTAAAGCGACGATCCGAACAACTTTCGTGTTTTACACTTTTCCTAAAAACGTCATCTTGACACTGTTTTCATCGATTTTCAGAATCTGCTGAACATCGTTTATCTAAGAGCTGAAGTTTAATAATTATTTCTGAATTATCTATTTAGAATTAATGAACAGGGACGCGAGTCTTTCCTTGGAAATTTTATTCTAGACGTTTTTTTGTGTTTTAAGTTTTATCTAATTCTAGCTCTTTGTTGGAGATAAATTCATTTTAATTAATAGCACATTGTTGTTGATCTTCTATTATTGTGTTAATTTCTATTTGTACAGGATGGTAGACCCACTAATGGTTTGCAGGTATCGGTCTACCATAGTTAAGAAATGTACGTATTTAGTTGTTTTAATTCGGGCAAGAAACTACTTGTCACCACATAAATGAAAACTATTCTATTGTCCAGATATGTGTAGAACTACCTGTTTTGGCCCAAGGATGTTGCAGTATGGTTTGTAATCTTCGGGTTCAAGTTAGATCCCTAAGACTTATGTTTTGTTTAACTCAAACCAGTCATGTGACTGACCCGAGTGTGTTATGTATCCGGTGGCATTTCTATATGAAACGTAGTCGAATGTATTTGTGCAGATTTAGTATTTAGGAATTTCTGTGGAGCTGTTGATGTCTTGGAGTTGCAGTTATGTAATATTGTACTTTGCATTAGTTGTATCATATTTAATTTTATTTCTGACATTATGGATCATATTTGTAATATTGTAATAAGAATTATATATTGGGTGTTGGGAACGTTGTAGTTTCTCTGACCAATGGATGTATATATTTTATTCTTATTTATTTTCTTTCTGCTTAACTCTGTGAAGAGAGTTTTATTTAATGAAAATAATATTTCTTTTGTAAATCGCAATGATATAATATGTGTAATGGAACTTTATTTCTTTTTTAATGAAATGAATGTTTTGGAAATGAAACAGTTGAGTAATATTATGAAACAGAGATGCCATGAGTTCAATTTAAAATTAAAATCCAATTCCATTTTTAATAATTTTCTTGGAGCATATGTAAGAGTTTGTCAGCTTGGTTTTTGGGTGGTGAATATCAGTTCGGATACAAGTTCTTAACTGAATTTAGTTGTCCAAAATTCAAGGTATGACAAATTATAGAGTTATAGACTACGTTATTGTCTGACACAATTTTTTTGTACGTTTCAGGGATCAAAATCATTTTCCTCAAATACAAAGATTTTTGTGTTATATTCTTCGTTATTGTGGAAAATGCAATATGATCACAAACTTTGGTATATGTCACCAAACTGCCATGAGGTTTGGCCTTAGCACATCTGCTAACCGTCAAATTTCAGATATTACAGAAGCCTCTCCTGTTAGAGATTTCAAGCTAACGGTGTTAATAGCAGTACTATTATTTTTCTGCGTAAAATTTAAAAATAAGAAATTTAATCAATACACAGATGTAGATTGCACAATACACGTTATGTTTATGTTTAAATAGAATAAAATATTCATTAGTACACCATAAAAAATTAAAATAAGTTCAAATTTATGCTTTTGTTTTTCATTTTCAATAAAGCACTAAAGGAGCATATTATGTGAACATTTGACAGTGTTTTTCACCTTTCTCTCAATCACCTATGTGTAACCTACTTAATTCTTAACACAACCTGACCCAAAAAGAGACACGAAGGTGTTTCTCTCTCCCTCTCTCTCTCTCTCACACACACACACACACAACTAAATGGTCAAGTGTGGGGAGATTACTGACATTGAAAAAAAAAATCGGCCCAATGCATTATTAAAATTTCCTTTTTCATTTTATATATCCATTACATACTCCAAAAAGAATGAGCCTCAATGACAAACTAGATACTATTGATTGTTCACTGGTAGGGGTGTAGCCGAGCCGAGCTGAGTTTTATCAAAATCGAGCTCGGCTTGAATTATTGGAAGTTGGAAGGTTGCTCTAGCTTGGCTTGAGCTAGAAAAGACGTTACACGAGCAAGCTTGATTAAACTTAAAAATTAAACTTCGAGCTCAAGCTAGGCTCGAAGCTCGAGCTCGGCTCATGTATTAGACCTCACTTGACCTCAACAAAGGAGAAAGTACTAATGTTTTTATAGCTAGCTTCTCACTCTCTCCCTTCTCTCCCAACTGATATGGCATAAGTCGGCTTCTTGCTTTCCAGATTGAGACTAATTTAATTTGAGAGTTTGATTGATGTGTGGTCCCTTATTTTCTTTTTCTGTTTTTTTTTTTTTGGTGTTTTGTTTGGATCTGGCGGTGTTTCTCTTGTCTCCAAGTCCTGTGTGTGTTAGGGAAATGCTTAGGTGGATTCCAAAGGGTGTTATCTTATAGAATTTTTGGGGCCTGTTTGTTTGGGGAGTTTTATTGTATCTAATCTTTGCTTTCAATTAAATATTGCGTTGTTAAAAAAAAGAAATATCATTATTTTATGGCTTTTAAAGTTCTAACATCTAACATATGTGGACTTCTACATATACACACTCGGTTTTGGAAAAAATGAATCTATCATTTTTTACAATATTTTTTCAGCCTCTACACTATTGTTAGAAAATAATTTGTTTTTGTCTTATCAAGTATATTGGGTAAAAGAAGGCACTAGTGGGACAAGTTTCTTGCCATATCAAGTTGTGCAGATTTGATAGACTTACGGCAAGGGTGGCTGGGCTGTTGTACCCCGGAGACGGCGTGCTACTATCTACTGCACCGGATATTACTCGTAGATATATGGCGCATACCGTCTCAAGAGAGCGTTTAGCCCTCATCCCAGTCATCTTCTCATTGGTTCTATATTTAATAGAGGGATTGATGGAAATTCTATTACCGGTGGATTCTTGTGAAGGTATTATTTTATTTATTATCTAACAATTTGAGACGATACACGAGGCGAATAATGTGGGTTGAGGAAATATGCAACTATGTACGTTAAGAGTTTCATATTTCAATTTTTACGTGACTATGTTATAAAATTTTGTTTATTTTGAGATATAGTAGTAAATATGTGATGGAATTAGTGGGGGTGAGATACATATGATTTTATGTGATTTATTATTTCTCTTGTGAAAAGAAAATTGGATTCTATGTTGGTAACACAAAATTATGAATTGGAGACTAAATGTATTTTCTCGAGGGAGAGATTTAGTTTTTCGCGCGCAGATTGCAACTTTACATTCTTTTGGAAAATTATGCTATTTAAAAAGTATGTTAAAAAATATTGTTTATAAGATTCAAGATGTGATTAATCATGGATTTTGGAAACTAAATGTGTTTGAGGGTTTTGTCATTTATCATGGTCTCTGGTCTACAAAAACCGAGTTTTTTCAATTTACGTAAATTGGAAAATTGTTGTGTCAACCTAGTGAAGAGTCTGTCAAGTTTGTTTGCAAAAGTTAGTCATTATAGTTCAATATTACAAAGAGGTGTTCCAACAGTACACTGTTGGCCTGTTGGGTCTTTTGGGAAGTAATTCGTTTACAAGTCAATAATTGTTATATATTCTTGAAATGATGCAATTCTTTTGAATATCTTTGCAAAATACAGTGCCTGTTTTAAAACCCAATTACAAAACAATGTCACGTTTGCTAATAATTTATGAAGAGGTTTATGTTTACTTTGTTATTGCCATTCAATGTATTTTGGCTTACACCCTCTATTTGGTATGAATACAACTATTATGTAAGTACTAGCTTATAACTCGCGCAATGCGCGGGTACATTTTTCTCATGATAGTTGTTAAATATTGGTGTTGAAATTGAGAAGAAAGCTACTAACTTAGCCCATTTAAAAGTTTCCTTCCACCTGCAAGTAAAATGTTTACATACATGGATGCCATAGAAACCCAACAACCACATTGTAAAAACCTTTGCTCAAAGTAAAACAACAATCTTGATTGTGCCAACTGTCAAAACAATGATTCTCCTCCACCTTGATTTTCCATTATATTTGCTAATTTTCAATGAATTTTGTGCACAACTCCCGACTTCAAAGAAAATCTATCCGTATATCTTTGCTCCAAACAACAGAAAATCTTTTATAAAACAATATTAGACACTAAAAAGTTTTTATAAAAAACTGTTAAATCTCAAAATAATATTAAGAATAATAAGTAAATAAAATCTCCTAATCTCTTACTCCACGGGCTTTAAGAAGAGGGGAAAATTTCCTTGTATTTTCTATCTATCTTGAACATAAGAATACCCATTGTTTCCTCTTCACAAACAAACATGAATCAGATTGAATCAGATAGTATCAGGATCTTTGGATAGGTAGGGCACTATGAAACATAACAATTATCATAGAATCAATGTCTACAAAATTAAAGTATACAGTACCAAAACTGCTATCCAACAAATAAATTGAATTAACCATGATTAATTTGTGTGTTTAAGCCTACACAGCAAGCTCTCATTTTTCTCAATTCCTCTCAACACTGAAGCTTGAAAGATTTTTAGCCTGACCAACACTATCATATTCAGCCTCAATGACAATATAGTATCTTTACAACAATAGACCATTGAGTGTGCCTTCCCAACCTTTGCAAACTTGTAATTTGCATTCTCCAACGAGTTAGAAAGAAAAAGATATGTAAGCATTAGAACAAAAAATATATGCAAGTGCAGGGGAAAAAAAAAACTTCATGCATTTTTGTAGTTGTATTGCTTAATAGCTAAAGACAATAATCCATTGAGGGACTCAAGAGTCGTTTGTTTGAGGTCACCAAGTGGTAAAATGAAACCAAATGGAAAATACTTTGGATATATTTCGACCTCAAAACCCTAGAAGGTGCACGCAATGGATTAGCCAATACGTATAGATTAGTACATGAATAAAATCATGATATTAAGGATATGATAAAAATGTATATTATATGCGCGCGCGCGCGCGCGCACACACACACACACACACACACAGAGAACACGTACATTGCTAGCCTGGAGGCCCTGGTCCTTACTCGTTGGCAAATCGTAATCATTATTGTCCATAGCTTGAGGTTCTAACTCCGAGGGTTGAGGTGATGTGGGTGGCACATGTCTTGCTATTTTTTGGCAACTACTCATTGTCGTTCCGTCGCAAGAATTCAAGGTCTTTGATTCATAAGATCGGGATACCCGAGAGGAATGAACCTAGGAGGCGGCTAATAACAACTATGCTTGGAGGAGGCCACCAACTGCAAGTCAAATAATACATGGTGTATTTGAGCAATTGAAGTAAGATAGGTGTATTACTTAAGTCCCTATAGCTCCGTTCATCTACATGCCACTGGGGGAAACAAAGTAAGAGTATGAAAGGTATGAATAATTGCTATTTAATCATGTTAGTCATTTTCATCCAGATGGCATTATAGCTTAGAAAACAAATTGCGAAGCCTAAGACATTCATCATGAGTTTTTCCGGAAAAAAAAAAAAAAAAAATTCATCATGGCCTCAAATCTGCAACACCAAATTGTGAATATGGCCAAAACTCGAAAACCTTTTGACACAAACACCACCATTATCGCCAAATTTCGATTTGGTTGTTAAAAATTGAGAAAGGATGTGTGTCACTATGTTAGTTATATGTATTCATGGCATGATCACATGAACTTTCCCAAATGAATTTCTCTAACGCTCCGTTTGTTTTGATGTAAAATATTTTTCGAAAAATGCTTTCATGTACTAATTATAAGGTGAAAGCATTTTTCAGAAAACATTTTACATCAAAACAAACGGAGCTTTAAGTATAAAATGTTCAAATAAAAACAAATAAAGTTAATAAACTAATAAAGGCTATACACAACACACACACACACACACACACACACACACACACACACACACACACACATATCTATAGAGCTGGAATAGATTGGCTAGTATAACCTGTTTGCAATATAGAACCCTATCACTTAAAATCTGAATTCACCAAATCAATTATTTTCTTATGTAGGCCCAAATCTGAAGGGGACATTTCCTCAATTTAACGGACCCTCACCCAGTGCACTGCTTGCTTAAACAAATGTTACTATGAATTCACCCAATGTTCATCTGAATTCACCATACCTAATAAAAATGTTATTCTAGTTGGTAATTCTCCATTATGCAGACTGTTAAACTCACTCATAGATCTAGAGAGAGACATAAGATCGAAAGATACCAGAGGCTATGGTGATGCAACCACTTTGATTGTATCGAGCGGTGTGATGTTCATAGTACTGATGAATTAGAGAATGAGAGGTTGAGAGAGAGAGAGAGAGAGAGAGAGAGAGAGAGACAGACAGACAGAGAGACAGACAGACGATTTGGATTTGGTGCAGATGATTGTGATTATACAGAGAGTCAGAGAGGAAGAGACATTAACACTGAATGTTAGTGAGAGATACAGAGGGTCGAGGTTACATACGTTTGTCGTTTGTATCAAAATCTCAAGAGTCAAGAGAGATAAAGGCTTAGTTAACATCCAAAACTTATGCCACGTGTATTCACCATAGAAGCCTCTGCTAAAATCCTCCGCTTTTAGTTATAGAATATAGATATAGATAGATGGGGCCGCTGTGCTGGTGGTGTTTGAAGATATATAGTGGGTATAAGAAATTATTTGGGTGGCATATTCCCTTTAAATTTATACGCCCTTTGATACCCAATAACTTTGGCTCACGATATCTTGTTCATGTAAGACTTGTTTGAGATGATTCAAATATGTAGGAAAATGCTTTACTCAAATGCATATTTTGTTTTTAATAGAGTACTCCACTTTAAAACAAAATTACTCTTTTGAGTATTTTTATAATAAAATAAATAAATTTTTTTTTTTATTTTTTAATATTGGATTTTTTGGCTTTGGAAAATTACTTGGATTTAGATATCTAGTGCAAGAAATTGGTAATTCCAAATAGTGGGGGCTTTTTTCAAGATATTGAATTGTTTGATATATATATAAATATATATGTATGTATGTATATATATACACACACACACACATTATGGAGCTATTTGTTTCCAGCTCCTACGTCAAGAGTTCAAGCATTAGTAGAGGCATGAAATGAACAACATGGAAAACTCCGTTTAAAAATTAATAAAGTGCTTACCTTGGATTTAATCTAAGATGATGGCATGTGATACTTGAGATATAAATCCAAGATGATTATTTGTGACAGCCTTGGACATTCTCCAAGATGAATACGTTGGTTAGCCTTGGTTTTAATACAAGAAGAATAAATTTGATAGCTTTGGATATTTTCTAAAATAACATAATGCCTTGAATTTGATTCAAGATGATATTAGAAGTGCATATTTAGAGTTAACCAAGATGAAGTTTGTAATACCTTGGGATTTCCAAGATGATTATTGATCATTTTGAATACCATTACTTGTGCAATGTGATACTTAAAGAAATTATTGGTTATGATACTAAATGTTTTTCACTGTGCTGGAAAACTATAGTGATGAGTTTTGGAACACCCTATGAGCTGATTGGTTGTATACCATTGGCTATGTGATTAATTTGGGAGGCGGAGCAATTGTTAAAAGCCAATGAAGAAGTGGGTTGGTTTGTGATTTTCTACATGAAACTTCAATGAGGGAGAAAATCAATACTACTTGTCTTGGTCCATTGTGGTAGTACTTCAATGATCAGAATAGTGTAAAAAGTACCGTAATGGAAAATCAAAGTCCATAAGGAGAAAACATAATATTGTGAAATAAGTAACAATTTGTGGAGAAATTCATCTATAAAGCTTTAGCTAAAGTAAGAATTTGGATTGCATCGAGGGGGATAGGCCTAAAGCCCAAAGAAAGAAAAATCGCCTATGAGGGATACCCTACCTAGGGACCAGAGATCCTGAGACCTAGGTTCAAAGGGAAGAACGAATCGTAGAGTGGTTTGATAGACATGCACACTAAATCGAGCACTAGCTCATTGTCGACTATCCCCTATGGTGTAAGTGCATGAATCTCATGACAGATATGAGGTTAAGTTGTTTACAACTCTTAATGGCCATTATTGGTGGGATGTCAGAGTTATGAGAGCATCCTTGATAGACTCGCCTATTTGAGTGTGGAAGTGGGGCTGCTTCCTACGAGAATGAGGCTAATTATCTAGAACGCTCAAGAAGCCGGGATTTAGCACATGGTCGTTAATGTGCTAGCTTGGAAATTTGTAATAGAGTGCTGAAAAATTATATGTGTGACGCAACGTTTTGCTTCCCCAAAGCAGTCATAGTTCAAGACATTGTCACTACTGACTCTGGAACAAGATTTGATGAACACTAAATGGGGGTTTGAGCCATTGGCACCCTTATTATGCAAAATTTTTCATTTTTACCCAATATATAATTATTTTATTTTTATTAAAATGAGTGGAGAAATGTTAGATTATTTTAATAAAAGCATATATATATATATATATATATAAAGTTCAAATGGTTAGAACTACCTTCTAGTTTAACCAACGGCTAAAAAGGCAAATTAAAGGTTTTGAAGTCCAAGCATAAAAGCCAATTAGTGCTTATGTTAATTACAAGTTACAACGGATGCACTTGTTGATGACGGATGGTATCATCATGCAAATGGTCACCAACGGTAATTTGTTTTATGGAGTCTTTTATGGCTTTTAAAGTTCTAACATCTAGCATTTGTGGGCTTCTACATATACACACACTCGGTTTTGGAAAAAATGAATGTATCATTTTTTACAATATTTTTTCAGCCTCTACACTATTATTAGAAAATAATTTGTTTTTGTCTTATCAAGTGTATTGGGTAAAAGAAGGCACTTGAGGGGCAAGTTTTTTGCCATTTTAAGTTGTGCCGATTTGATAGGTTTACGGCAAGGGTGACCGGACTGTTGTATCCCAGAGACATCGTGCTATTTCCTATTGCACCGGGTATTATCCGTAGAGGGCGCATATTATCTGAAGAGAGCGTTCTGCGCCTCATCCCAGTCACCTTCTGTTTGCTGTAATTATTTATTTGGGTGTGCCAGAGCCTTGTTTGGTAGACCCAAATTAATAAAACAAAATTTCCTAAATCACTTGTGTGAGTAATACACAAGGTTTTGAAAATCTGACTTCTAACAGGTGATTGTGATGGTCAAGTAAGAAAGTACCCTTGGCCTGTAGTCCCTAGACAGTATTGAAGCATACAAGTCTAGCAAGTGATGAAAAGCCATAAAGAAATTAAATAAAAGATAGATTTTATTTAATTGTAGAAAAGAAAATTACAAGAAGTAATTGAAAGCTAAGAAAATAAAAACTAATCATAAGAATTCTAAAGGATGCTTTAGAATGCTTTTTTGGATGCGGTTTGTCGAAGTGACGCGAAATCCTTTGACTGCTTGGCCTGCCTGCTGTATTTATAGCGGCCATGAAGGTCTTCTAGATAAGGTAGAAAATCTGATGAGAATCATTATCTGGTAAAAAATACCAGTTTATTTCCACAAACTGATCTTGACTCCCATAATTATCTGATATAATATATATACGCATATATACATATATATATATATATATATATTAAATCTTGAATCTGGTCCCCATGTTGACTTGGTTCGGCTGACTTCCCCTCCAAGTAAAAGATATACCTTCCTAATCAAATAATATTACCTTCCCATAAGTGATAATATTATCTTCCTAAAATCTGATTGATAATGTTTCCACAATATGACTATAATCTTCCTTTATCAAATTGTTCACATATTTAAACATAGAGAGATTATAAGGATGATATCATATCAGTCACAAATTCTCATTTGTGGACCCCATCGTAACAACTTTCCAATAAGTAGCCGTATCCAATAGAGTGCTGATTTACCACATAAGCCCGATTGCAATTTGTAGAGAAGCCATGGCTTTGGACTTGGACAGTGTATTGACAATGAGGGTAACAATCATTTGTTTTTCATGTTGAATTTGTCAACCCATGAGTCCCATCATCATGATAACACAGACCCCACGTGATTGGGGGTGGCCCACCGTAATACTCCCACAGTAGATGACTTCAATGCTGATGGTCAAAATAATAGACAGTCCGAACATATATCTTGCACGGCCAAACAGGCTGACCAAATTCCATGTGGCAATTGAAGTACTAGAAAAGCTATGCTCATATGAATTGCACGAAACAATGGAAATGCTCAAAGATATTAACAATCCCCAAGTGTTGGTCATTTGAATTGCATGCAGTCCGATAGAAGGACTTAAAATAAAGCCAAGCCCGATGCCTTTGCTGAATATTAATTATAATCACATCCAAGTGTGGCCCACCACCTGATTTATTGCACAGCAAGAGATGCCATTTTTTCAACAGTGATGATGACCTGGCTCACCCTTGTTGACTTACTGAATGCTTTTATTGGCCTGGGTGCATTAAACCATAAGATCGGTTTTGCCGGTTAGTCCGATTGCCAACTCATTTGACCCTACCAACTTTGAACCAGTCAATTGACCATACCAATTTTTTCCATCGGGCTCATGAGTCCGATTAAAAAATCTCAATCGGCCTTACCAATTTTGACTTAAAAAATGTATTTTTTAGGTGCAAACACCTTCCCATTGGTTCTATATTTAATAGAGGGATTGACGGAAATTCATTACCAGTGGATTCTTTTGAAGGTATTATTTTATTTATTCTCCAACAATTTATACAGATAAACCTTTATCAAGCCTTTTTACAAGCTTACTAAAGAGCCTTAATCAAGCGTGCTCACGAGCCTTATTGAGCCGAGCCCATGTGTGCTCAAACTTGGCTCATTTATTAAACAAATTTGACATTTAGGCTTGAGCGTGCCTCGTTTATTAAACGAGTCGAGCCAAGCCCTTACCAAACTGCTGAGTCGAGTCCTTATCGAACATGTTCACGGGCCCTTAAGGAGCATTCAGATACTTTTTTTTTGGAGTATGCATACGTATTCTTATTTCCTTTGTTTAAAAGAAAAGTTGAATAACTTCAAAAACTTACAATGTAATAGTATTTTAATTGGAAGTTGTGTTTGTTTTGAGCACACCCTTTCAACACTGTCATGCACATATGGTGTGCATGTATTAACAGTTTTGGGAGTCCTTTGCACAACCTTGATTTTACTTGAATTGTCCGCTCACCGCTGCAGATGATCTTGTTGGCTTCCAAATTTTTTTTTGGCACATGTGGGCTTTGATACTAAGGAACCAAGCTATTGGTATAGAAGAATAATTGATTCGAAGAAAGAATACCTGATGTAGCCTAGGGCTTCTACGGGTCTGTTTGGGGCAGCTTTTGTATTGTGATTGGGATAGCTTTGGTCAGAATAAATTATGGTCATAGTTGATTTTGATAGTTATAGTGTTTGAGTAATGTATTATAAAAATGATTACGGTGGGAGAATTGATTGGGTAAGTGTTTAGTTGCATAAATGCGAAAGTGATTTTGAATGCCGAAATGACAATTGTGCCCTGATTGTATTACTATTAAAATACATACTTAGTTTATGATGTTAATGTATTAAACTTTAACAAAAATTAATTAGCTACTCCCTCCGTCCCAAGTGTCCACATTTCCTTTTTTGAATGTCCCACAATAAGTGTCTATTTTTCTAAATTGGTATAACTTTTACTTATTTTTCAAAACTACCCTTATAATAAAGACAAAGTAGCATTTATTTGTGGTCCCAAAACAAGCAAAAGTTAAACACCCATCACATCTAAGGATAAAATTGGAAAGTGACTCTTTAAGAAACCAAAAAAATTAAAATAATACAACTTTTTTAAACATTGTGCAAAATAGAACTAAACACTAATTATGGGACGGATGGAGTATTTAACTAGTTAATTAAATATATATATTTTTAATTTATATAGGGGTAATTAGATTTCAGACAACTTTTTGTATGAAATTTAAAAGTCAGTCTACTATTTTTTGAAAATTACAAAAATATAACAATAATTAAAAAAATTAAAAAGATATCAAAAAATTTAAAAAAACATAAACTATTTAATCGTTATTTTGTATTTTAGTTGACTTTTTATTTTCAACTTTCTGAACTTGCACCAAAATGTTTGAAGACTTACTCATAACATTGTGAATAGTTGCACTCGACTTTTAAACGGGTTACTCTCTGCATTTGGAAGAGTAGCTCCCAACGTTTCGAAGAGTTGCTCTCACCCGCATAAAGAGTTGCTCCAAAATTTTATGTAAAATTTGATGACTTTTTTATTTTATAAAAAAGTTGATATTTTTTCAATTTTTAAAAACTAATAGATTGACTTTTCATTTTGACACATAAAAAATAACTGAAATGTAATTATCCCTTTTAATAAAGAGAGAAAAAGAACAACCAGTTCCTTTTCTCAAGAATCGATCGTCAGGTTTGCCTTTTTGGATTCTGCCATTAGTGGAGGTACGAGAGAGGAAGATGAAGGTAAAGAGGCAAGTACTAATGTAATAAAAGGCTTAAATATAAAACATACTTTGAGACTTAAATATAAAATATACTCTTGAAGTTTGGTTTATATCCCATTTTAGTCTTTATAGTATCAATTGAATAAATTTGGTCTCCGAAATTTTTAAATAGAAGTAATGTGGTCCAAAAGTCTCATTCAATTAGAAAATTTACAGAATTCACTTTCTGTCATGCATAATTGCGTTGATACGTGGGTGGGGAGATTGATAGTGTTCCATTTTCGCCCCTAAAAAGCGTGCCAACGTATAGTATGTGAGTAGATTTCATCAAATTTTTCTCACAAAATGGGGTATTTGGACCACATTGTTTCAATTTAAAAATTATAGGAACCAAATCAATACAATTGAAACTACAATAACTAAAATGAGATAGGGACAAACTTAGGGGTATGTTTTGCATTTTCGTCTATAGTAAAACACATTTATTGATTATCAGTAAACGGAGAGACAATTTACTACCGATTTATTTTCTCAAGGGACATCACTTCAGTGCAGTTGCTTCAGGGCAATTGGCCTCTCACAAAAGTAGATCCCAGTGTTTTTTTTTTTTGTAAAAACTATTTTTTATTTTCAAGTCCCACTTTTGTGAAAGGAACAACACCAACTGTACACCATTGTTTCAGGTACAAATGTTCCTATAAAAATGAAGATAGCATTTTTGTTAATCCAAAATTTGTTAACTCATTACTCTCACCCAAACACTCTATTAGGTGAGGATAGGGGTGTCCACGGGTCGGGTGAGTCGGGTTTAGCCCTCACCCGATCATCCACCCGAATAGCAGTCGGGTTAGACCTTCTCCACCCGTGATCCACTCATCATCCATCGGGTTCGGGTGAGTTCGGGTTCGGGTGGTTTCGGGTTGGGTTGGGTGAAACCCGACTAAAAACAACAAAGTGAAGAAAAATTGTACAATGTAAAGAACAACTAAAATTCTGAGTAATAACAATTATAGATCTGTAAAATAAAAACAATTATACATTCAGTTAAGTAAAAACAACAATGTGTAGATGATCGATCTGTAAACCAAAAAAAAAACACACACACACACACAAATTGTAGATATGAAGAAAAACTTAAGAACAATCGCTATAGAGCTGTAAAACACACACAAATTATATACATACATATATATATACATGCACATTCAAAGTTTTATTGCATAGTCTGTAATTAAAAAATATTTTTTTTTAATCATGTTGTGTACAGTCGGGTCGGGTCGGGTGTAGTCGGGTGTTTGAAGGGAGAAACCGACATCCATCCGAAACATGTTCGGGTTTGACTTGTAAAACCCGTGACTCAACCAAACAGTCACGGGTGGGGTCGGGTGGGGTCGGGTTCGGTCGGGTGGGGTCGGGTTTGGTCGGGTTCGGTTTTTGTTAGACAGCCCTAGGTGAGGATGTGGGATCCATCACTTTTCATCTTTTTGTTAATTCTCATGAAAAGTGGTGAGTCCCACATACACACCGAATGAGGTGCTTGGGTGAGCAATAAGTGAAAAAATTGAGAGTGAGCAAAAATTTTATTATCTATTCTTATTATATAATATGGAAGACATATGCCACGCGGCACAATGATATGCGAGCTTCAAAATTTTATCTCATAATAAACCAAGGAAATTTAGAATACAAAAAACAGGTACAAGGTTGTCACACCCCAACCCGCCTCGTGCGGATTAGAACACGTGTAACAATGCTACAAGCTCCCAATTACATTAATTTGTAAAGAAACATACGAATTACTAGAAACGCATATATTTAACCACATTAAACAACTCTATTGTTACAAAATAGGTCCCAAGGGTAAAATGGTAATTAATAAGATATAGCAAATTTTATACCAAAAGATAGGTCTTTGAGTCCCGGTTCCAACGCAAAAAAACGGCGCGCGAATCCGAGTTTTCTAGAGTGAGTTATGCCCGTTTCCGTAAAAGGCGACAGTGCTGAACCTGGACCTGCGGATCGATCCGCCCAAAACCGGATCGATCCGGATCTGGCAGAATGTCATCTCTGGCTCCTCCAGAAGCTCCGGATCGATCCGCTCAAGGCCCGGATCGATCCGGTTCCTGCAGAACTTAAATTTTAGCAGATTTCCCCTGTTTTATCAGTTCTAAACCTCACCAACACCACATTAAACCTTATGATCACCTCCAAAAACATATTGAAAGCACTCCCAAGTATTCAACCTTTTATGAACAAGCCAACCAACATATTTAAGCATTCCCAAACATTTGTTACCCATGAATTCTATTTCATTTGCATCAAAACAAGCCTTGAAGCTCAACTTTTAGTAAAAACTAATACTTCATGAAACTTTGTTAGAAATGAAACCAAGTTATAACCCACTCATAGAACATTAAGGAACCATAGCAAAACTATTTCCAAACATTCTTAAATATCACCAAGCATCTAAATCATGAACTCTAACTTTCTTGAATCAAGTTAAACATTTACATAAAGCCTTCCCACAAGAGGGTCAAACTTTACAAAACACTTGGATACCAAAAAGGAACTTGACTAAAGTCTATAACCCATGTATCCAAACTTGCCGGAATTATCCAAACATACGACTAACACATAAACCAACCGATTACATAGAAACTTACATAGGTTCTTTCAGAATTACATTAAACATATGAGTCAAAGCCTCAATTCACGAGGCAAGGAGACTAACCCACAAGTTAAACTATATTACACATTTTAAACATATTTACAAGACCCAAATCACTCCCCCCACTCCCGAGCACGCTATTTCCTCTCCGGATATTGCTCCGTACCTGCGGTGGTTGTTATTTACCACAACAGAAACAGAAAACAGTTTTCTTAAGCATTTCGCTTAGTGAGTAATCTAAACATGGCTGAATGTTTAACATGTGCAATGCAACAATAACCACATAAATCATATCTTTGTAATCGCCGAGTCACCGGTTCAATGATTCATTCAGACCCGGGACCTCCCTTGGTCCCGTGGCCACTTCTATCCCTTGGACTTCCGTATTTCTCGGATTCTTCCTCTTCACCACCCTTATTACTCCCAACTAATGAATCATTGTCCCGGGCTCATTGAATACCACATAAGCACATAAGCACATACACATGTAGGCACATATAACTTTCATAAAATTAGCATGAAATTCACAATGTAGTAACTACATGATTTCTAAACATGAGTAATCAACACAATAAGATCATTCTCTTGGTTCCTAAGCATCAATTATCATCTCTACACCATTGATGTATTGAACATAGTCAAACACAACCATTCTTTAGTGTAGAAAACTCACCTTAGCAAGATCTACCCAAATTCAAGCTAGAAATGAAGAATTCCTTCACAAATCTTGCTCAATTCTTACCCAAAGTAAATCCTACATAATTTTGGTACAACAAACATCGTCTATCAAGAACGACTACCGGAAAAATGTTGTCGAAAATGAAAATAAATTACGTGCATGTGATCCTCTTACCTCCACGAGTCCAAAAGTGGTCTCGGATCGTAAATCCGGCAAACGGCGGCGACGGTACGGCGAAAAACGTCGTCGGTGACGGTTCCGTCTCTCTCTCGGTGCTCTCTTCTTCTTTTCTTCTTTTAATTCAGCAATTTGAGACTCTTCCTATGTCATGACACACACATGCAAGATGTGTTGATGTGTCCAAGCCTAAATTTAGCCATTCTTTCAATTACACCCCCGAAACTTATTAAGTTCTTATTATGAAATCCCCCAAACATTCCATTAACTACCCAATTATCTAATGAGTGTTTGTCTAAGTTTCGTATGGGTCCCAACGTGGGTCCCATATATTTTATGAAGTTGCTATCGCACCTACTAATTATCAATTTTTTTCAATTATACCCTTATTTGGGTGTCCAAACTAATACCAAATGCTAAACATATATCCTCATATAATATGAAAGCATTTAAACAAATAATGATGTAATCATATAAATGCATTTAATCACATAAAATGCACATATTTTTATTCAGGCCCTTCACTGGGTCCCACTCCCAAACCTGTCCCTCCTCACTGGGGACTTTTCCAATAAGTGTCCCTCTTCTGAACACTTTTTCTGGGCGAGTCCAAAGCCTCCCCTTAATCCATTTTACACACTAATTATACCTGAGACTACCGTCATTGGATTGTTTAGGCTTCGACCCACTGGAAGCCATAGAACTAGCTCCTTGTTGAGAGTACTTCCTCGGGCAATCCTTGGCTTGATGTCCAAACACTCCACAATCATAACACTTGCCTCTCATGTCGGGTGTCGAATTAGTACTACCCCCGCCTTGGTTCCTGTTCTGGGGTTTGGTCATGAAACATGGGCCTGAGTGTGGTCTGTTGCAAAGCGAACACAATGGTATGTTACTTGGCGTTCTCTTGAAATCACTGAAACTAGAACCAGTGCCTCTTTGAAATGGCCTCTTGAAAAATCCGCCTTGGTTCCTATCCCCACTCTCATTGCTTCGTTTACTGTGCTGATTCTGCCTCGACCTTTCCATCCCACTCTCGGCCACTAGCGCTGTTTGTTGTACTGCTGCCACAGTCGAATGTTCATAGGTTTCCACCCTTAGACGGATATTTTCCCTTAAACCCTCTTCAAATTTTCTTGCCCTATCTTCCTCCTGTGGTACGGAACCCTTTCCAAATCTCAACAAAGCATTGTACTTGGAAGTATATTCGGTCACAGTCATATCTCCCTGTTTCAAGTTATCAAATTCTCGCTTCTTCGCATTATAGGCAGCTCGCGGAAAGAATCGAAGATTGAATTCTGCCTTAAACCCTTCCCAAGTAATCGGTGCTCCTTGATCTAGGACATTTACCCACCAGTTCTGGGCTTCACCCCTCAGTACGTCACTTGCATTCTCAGTCTTTTCCCTATCCGACATCGGAATAGATATAAAAATTCGTTCCATGTCCATGACCCAATGTTCTGCCAATGTTGTATCAGGTGTCCCATGAAATTCCATCAGTTTCTTTCGAGCGAATTGTTCGGATATTGATCTCATACTTCTAGTTTCGGGTGCATGTACTACCGTTATTGGTTCCACTTCGATATGGGGTGTGTGAGGCAATCGCTCCGCTATATTCCGTATCATTTTCCCCATTTTCCCCATCATTTCTGCCATTTCATTCATACGTCGGGTGTGCGGCGATAGTTCTCGCTCTTCGTCACTCATGATCACAATCCTGTAGTTCTCAATGCATAAACACTATGCATGTACAACAATAACAATATCATGTATGTATAACTACATACCATATGCATCAAACATCTCTAAGATGTATGAATGTAATTTAAAACATGTGACAATTCCCTCAACACTCCTCTCGTCGTCGAACGTTCCCAAAGTTTTGTTACCTATAGCTCTGATACCAATAAATGTCACGACCCATCCCACTACGCGTGGAAATAGGACACGTGGCACGCCACCAAGGCTCATCCAATTATCATATAAATCTACGCAGCGGATAAGTAATTCTTTAAAACAACCCTGGTAGTTTAAAACTTAGGAAACATTCCCCTCTGAGTTGTAAAATCCATTGAAATCAGAGCTAGAAAGAATTTTGTTCAATTGAAAGTGTTCACAAGAATCCATTTCAAAATACAGAGGTTCAGTCGACTGCCCATTCGGCTGTCCAGTCGACTGTGCCTGACAGAAACCAAAATCCTAAATCCTCAACAGAGGTCCAGTCGACTGCTCAGTCGACTGTGTCAAGCAGAATAAAAAATACAACATATTGCAAAGGGGTCCAGTCGACTGATCTGGGGACCCAGTCGACTGCTTTTCAATTAATAGAAGCAGTAGCCAAAACCAACAGTGGTTCAGTCGACTGATCAAGGGGTCAGTCGACTACTTCTCTCACTATTCACTTTCAGTGTCTCAATTACACGAGGTCCAGTCGATTGACCCTGGGTCCAGTCGACTGCTCCCCTGCTGGCAGCCCTGTGTTGAAAATTAACGACTCTTGCTTCTCAATACCAACAACAACCACAACCATAACGGATTCTCAATATATTAAAACATAATTACAGACGTTCAATTACAGAATTACCATATTACAGAACTACTCCGTGATTCTATTACAACATATTACAAATCCCAATCATTACACAAGTTTTAGGATTAAAACAAAAACATATACAAGTGTAATTCCCCCGGCGTTCATCGGCCTCACTCATCGCGCTTCTTCTTGTCTTTCTTCTTACCTGCAATGGAGTACATCTCCACTGCTCAGCTATATGCTGAGCGTACAATTCTAAATGTATGCTTATATGACAGTTCATGGTTTAAGCATCTAAAACACATAAAAATAGTCTCTAGGGTGAGTGGTACGCATTCATCCGGTAGCGGCAAGTCCAAGCCTTAAACCGCGATGTCAATGGCAAGTCCAAGCCTACAACCATTACATCCCCACAAGTGCCATGGCAAGTCCAAGCCTACAACCATGCACAGTAGCCGTCGCTACTAAAATTCTCAACCAACGAGAAGCTTACTCCGGCATGAATTTGCACCAAACTCCCCTTTGACCCAAGTAGACACATAACATGCTCACATAAACAGTTATACGTGCTTTTATCATAATTTCACGTGCATAATTAACGGGCCTAACTAATACATGAATTTTGCCCGGATCCAAAGATATCAAAAATGATGTTCAAAACATGAAAATCCATATATTTCATAGATCTAGAATTCATACCTCGTGCGAATCTCTTCAAACTTTGAAGGATCGTCTAGGGGGCTAAATAATCGTCGGATTTCAATTTATACGCGATTCCTACGAGTTTTACCTGATTTTTCCCAAAAGTCTAGAATTAATATTTTTACAAAAATTAGCCAAACATGGCCTAAGTGGTATCAAGACGTAGATCTTACCTCCACGAGTTCAAATCTGAAATCTGGAGAAAATCTGACAGACGAACGGTCGCCGTTTGTCGTCGCAAAGCCCAAAGAAACAAATCTCCTTTCTCTCTCCTCTATCTCTAGATATTTTGAGTTTGGATGAGATTTCAATCTCATCCTCATCTATATATAGAACAACTCTTTGGAATTTACGCTTACCTCCCCGCAAGTTTCTCAAAACTTCTAATTAATCCTTGAAACTTCGCACACGTCCATTTTATGACTTTACGAGTGAAAACTAAAATTTCCAAAAGTTTTCGACTAAGTCTCGTTTGGGTCCAAAATGACGTCCGAAAGCTATATTCTGTGGAATCTCTACACAACCTACCTTTTCAATTAACGTATTACTCACGTTCTCACCACAGTTCTCAAAATGATAAAATTAATATCAAAGATTACCAGAATTATACTACACATGTATAATTACTATTCACAGAAATACCAGATAAAGTCAAATAACATTTAAATCATATAAATGCCATTTACTCATGTTCATGCCATATGAACTTCCATGTTCCCGTGTCCTCACTGACACCTTACCATTGACCACAGTCAACCACTTATCCTCAATTATCATATATCAATGATAATTCATAAAATTTCATATCATGCATGATTAAACTATGAAATTCTGGAACGGGCATGACAGTTACCTTGTTGATCTCCCGGTAGTCAATGCACATTCGCATTGTACCGTCCTTCTTTTTCACAAATAATACCGGTGCACCCCACGGGGATACACTAGGTCGGATAAAACCCTTGTCTAGCAACTCTTGCAACTGAATCTTTAACTCTTTCAACTCAACCGGTGCCATTCGATATGGTGCTCGCGAAATTGGTTGAGTTCCCGGCATAACATCGATACCAAACTCAATTTCTCGATCAATTAACACACTGGGTAATTCTTCTGGAAACACATCCGGAAATTCTCTAACTATCGGAATATCTTCAAGTTTCAAATCATTACCCCTAGTATCCAGAATACTACACAAGAATCCTCGACAACCTTTCTTCAACAAACGACATGCTTCAATAGCCGACACTATATACGGCGGTGACACAACACCCTTGCCTTGGAAATAGAACGTATCTTGATTCGGAATACGAAATATGACCCGTTTGTTATTACAATCGATATTTGCATAGTTTGCCGCTAACCAATCCATACCCAATATAACATCAAAGTGCTGAACGATTAACGGTACTAAATCGACTGTTAAACTTTTACCACCTATATTTATCTCACAGTTTCTAAACACCCCTGAACTAATCAACGGAACCCCTAATGGTATTGCAACAGATAAATCATAATCCAGAAACTCTAATGGTTTATCTAGATACTTAGCAAAGTGATGTGATACGAACGAGTGTGTGGATCGCGAATCTATGAGTACATTTGCTAGGTGTGAGCAAATGGGAACCATACCTGAAACAACGGTATCGGCAGAAGCGGTCTCTCCCGGCCTGAGCTGATATGATCTTGCCTCCCGCTGCTCTCTCCTCGGAGGTTGTTGAGTAGGTCTTGGTGTAATAGCACTAGCCGCGTATGAACCGGAACCGGAAGTTCCCTGTCGCTTGGTTGGACAATCCTTAGCTTGATGTCCCAATTCCTTACAAGTAAAGCATCGACCCCTCATATCTAAATTCTGATTCGGACAGTTCCTGGCGATGTGCCCCGGTTGTCGGCAAACATTGCAAATGATTGGATTTGGAAGTTGATTGCATCGGCCCCAATGAAATTTCTGACATGTCTGACATCTCGGCTTATTTCCACTAGAACCACTGCCGATACTAACTGATGATCCTTCTGAACTCTGCTTTTTTGCACTCCCCTGACCACTGAACTGACTTGATCCCAACCGTTTACCTTTTTGATTTGGTGGTGGTGGCATATTTGAGGTATACCCAAGGTCTCTCTCAGCAATAGAAGCAATATCCAATGCCTTAGCATAGGTCTCTGGACGGAATACGGTCACTTGCCCTCGAATATCACCTCGGAGTCCTGCTACAAACTTTCTTGCCTTCACTTTCTTGGTTGTTACGATATCCCCGGCGAACCTTGCCAAACTTGTAAATTGTGTTGAATATTCACGCACTGACTTTCCCCCTTGTACTAACTCCATGAATTCTTGAGCCTTCTGATCCCCAAACGATTCCGGAAAGTATTGCTCATTAAAAATTTCAAGGAATTGGTCCCACGTAGTCGGTTGGCCCGGACCCAGCTTAGTACGCCACCAATATTGCGCTTCATCCTTCAATGTATCGGCTGTAAACAACACCTTTTGTTCCTCTGTACATGGTAGCACCCTGAAGATTTTCTCCATATCTGAGATCCAAAAATTCGCCTTCATCAGATCGGCTTCCCCGCAGAATATGGTCGACTTTTGTTTGTGGAATTTTGAAATAGTAACAATGTCTTCCCTCGGATTCGGATTCAGTTGTACCGGTCTCTCTTCGATCACATGAGTTTCCGCTACTCGTACCAACCCTTCGATTGCTCTTTTAACCCGTTCCATTCGGTTTGAGGTGTCACCTCCAGACATAATGCCTGGCACCCACATGTAAACGTGTATGCATGTTCATGTCGCTACGTGTTGTTGTGTGCACACTACCCGTCGTATACGTCTCTCGTCCCCAAAGGCTCTAGCCTAATGCTCTGATACCAAAACTGTCACACCCCAACCCGCCTCGTGCGGATTAGAACACGTGTAACAATGCTACAAGCTCCCAATTACATTAATTTGTAAAGAAACATACGAATTACTAGAAACGCATATATTTAACCACATTAAACAACTCTATTGTTACAAAATAGGTCCCAAGGGTAAAATGGTAATTAATAAGATATAGCAAATTTATACCAAAATATAGGTCTTTGAGTCCCGGTTCCAACGCAAAAAACGGCGCGCGAATCCGAATTTTGTAGAGTGGGTTATGCCCGTTTCCGTAAAAGGCGACAGTGTTGAACCTGGACCTGCGGATCGATCCGCCCAAAACCGGATCGATCAGGATCTGGCAGAATGTCATCTCTGGCTCCTCCAGAAGCTCCGGATCGATCCGCTCAAGGCCCGGATCGATCCGGTTCCTGCAGAACTCAAATTTTAGCAGATTTCCCCTGTTTTATCAGTTCTAAACCTCACCAACACCACATTAAACCTTATGATCACCTCCAAAAACATATTGAAAGCACTCCCAAGTATTCAACCTTTTATGAACAAGCCAACCAACATATTTAAGCATTTCCAAACATTTGTTACCCATGAATTCTATTTCATTTGCATCCAAACAAGCCTTGAAGCTCAACTTTTAGTAAAAACTAATACTTTATGAAACTTTGTTAGAAATGAAACCAAGTTATAACCCACTCATAGAACATTAAGGAACCATAGCAAAACTATTTCCAAACATTCTTAAATATCACCAAGCATCTAAATCATGAACTCCAACTTTCTTGAATCAAGTTAAACATTTACATAAAGCCTTCCCACAAGAGGGTCAAACTTTACAAAACACTTGGATACCAAAAAGGAACTTGACTAAAGTCTATAACCCATGTATCCAAACTTGCCGGAATTATCCAAACATACGACTAACACATAAACCAACCGATTACATAGAAACTTACATAGGTTCTTTCAGAATTACATTAAACATATGAGTCAAAGCCTCAATTCACGAGGCAAGGAGACTAACCCACAAGTTAAACTATATTACACATTTTAAACATATTTACAAGACCCAAATCACTCCCCCCACTCCCGAGCACGCTATTTCCTCTCCGGATATTGCTCCGTACCTGCGGTGGTTGTTATTTACCACAACAGAAACAGAAAACAGTTTTCTTAAGCATTTCGCTTAGTGAGTAATCTAAACATGGCTGAATGTTTAACATGTGCAATGCAACAATAACCACATAAATCATATCTTTGTAATCGCCGAGTCACCGGTTCAATGATTCATTCAGACCCGGGACCTCCCTTGGTCCCGTGGCCACTTCTATTCCTTGGACTTCCGTATTTCTCGGATTCTTCCTCTTCACCACCCTTATTACTCCCAACTAATGAATCATTGTCCCGGGCTCATTGAATACCACATAAGCACATAAGCACATACACATGTAGGCACATATAACTTTCATAAAATTAGCATGAAATTCACAATGTAGTAACTACATGATTTCTAAACATGAGTAATCAACACAATAAGATCATTCTCTTGGTTCCTAAGCATCAATTATCATCTCTACACCATTGATGTATTGAACATAGTCAAACACAACCATTCTTTAGTGTAGAAAACTCACCTTAGCAAGATCTACCCAAATTCAAGCTAGAAATGAAGAATTCCTTCACAAATCTTGCTCAATTCTTACCCAAAGTAAATCCTACATAATTTTGGTACAACAAACATCGTCTATCAAGAACGGCTACCGGAAAAATGTTGCCGAAAATAAAAATAAATTACGTGCATGTGATCCTCGTACCTCCACGAGTCCAAAAGTGGTCTCGGATCGTAAATCCGGCAAACGGCGGCGACGGTACGGCGAAAAACGTCGTCGGTGACGGTTCCGTCTCTCTCTTGGTGCTCTCTTCTTCTTTTCTTCTTTTAATTCAGCAATTTGAGACTCTTCCTATGTCATGACACACACATGCAAGATGTGTTGATGTGTCCAAGCCTAAATTTAGCCATTCTTTCAATTACACCCCCGAAACTTATTAAGTTCTTATTATGAAATCCCCCAAACATTCCATTAACTACCCAATTATCTAATGAGTGTTTGTCTAAGTTTCGTATGGGTCCCAACGTGGGTCCCATATATTTTATGAAGTTGCTATCGCACCTACTAATTATCAATCTTTTTCAATTATACCCTTATTTGGGTGTCCAAACTAATACCAAATGCTAAACATATATCCTCATATAATATGAAAGCATTTAAACAAATAATGATGTAATCATATAAATGCATTTAATCACATAAAATGCACATATTTTTATTCAGGCCCTTCACTGGGTCCCACTCCCAAACATGTCCCTCCTCACTGGGGACTTTTCCAATAAGTGTCCCTCTTCTGAACACTTTTTCTGGGCGAGTCCAAAGCCTCCCCTTAATCCATTTTACACACTAATTATATTAATTAATGCATATAAAATGATATTTAACCCCTTTTCCCGGGTACGGGTGTTACAAAGGTATATGCCAAAAACACTAATCCTCACCCCTCAAGTATGGTCAAATCTATTAAATATACTAAATCATGCCACATGTCCAAAAATTGATGAGTCATACACCAACACTCAATACACATCTACCTATCCAATAATTTTTCCTCTTACTCATATTCCCACGATTAAACCTAGGAAATCTCCTTTTTTGTCTTCTTTTTTTTTTCTTTTTTTAAGAAACCAAGGAAATATAGGGTATAACATCCTTATACAAGAAATATACATTTAACACTAATCCTCACCCTCAAGTATGGTCAACCAATTAAATATACTATATTATGCCACATGGCCAAAAATTGATGAGTCATACTCTAACACTCAATACACCCTACCTATCCAGTCTAATTCTTCATTTTCCGTTTTATCCTAAATAAGCCCCAATTTCTTTTTATTTTTTTGACTAGGAGAAACAAGCCCCAATTTTACTCTCTCATAATTAGCATATTATCTCTATCAATCAACATTGAAGATTAAAATACGTTACATGTTCAATACCTCCCCATCATATTTTTCTTAATTATAGACATTAAGTCCATATAGGAGCAATAATGATTCACATTACCTTTAAGAGAGGGGCACTCAATCATCCCTAATGTCACCACTCTTATCAATTTCATATTTTTTTTATCTGGTCCATAAACATCTGCAAGCTCCAGGTCATTTAAAGGTTGCACTCAAGTTATTGTGTAAGTTTTTTCACCCATGGCACGCATAAAGGCAATGATAGAAAACATATGTAATCTGTGGACTGTTACAAAGAAATGGAGAGACTTCTCTGCTAAACATAGTGCAAATCTAACTAATTACCCATGCGCTATCAGTTATGGTATGTTCGTATTGGTTACATACTTCCATATATGCACACCTACATATTTGGTATTCATCTCTTTGTAATTTTTATTTTTCTTGCATCTCTTAGTTTAAACCCTCCATTTGCCTCTTTCCCTCTCTATATTGTTGTTGCATGAACCCAATTTTAATCAGGACAACATTAATCTGTCACCGTCCACCTAATTTCAAGTCCCGTCATTAGCATATTTTGATCTTCATCTTAAATGGACTGTTACAAAAAAATAGAGAGACTTTCTCTGCCAATTTTAATGCAAATCCCATTAATTACCCGTGTGCTACGCATATGGTATTGGGTACTTTTAAGAAGGGCATTACTCAATTGGTCCCTAATTTACACAATCCTTTTAGAGATGCTTTTTGGGTGCAGTTTTGTGTTTCATCTAGATCTCTGGTTTTGGTATTGACTTTCAAGTTGGAAGCTCTTCTATTTTATTTATTTATTTATTTTTATACCTTGTAGCTCTTTTATTGTGTGTTGGCTTTATTGTTTGATTGATATGTTTAACTTGAACTTAGAACTGGAAATAAGCTTTAGCTTTTGCTTGTGTATTTTGGTATTTTGTTTTTCCATATGTGTATCTTATTATCGTTCCTTGAAAATCTATATCATATCTATATATATAAACATACATTGCATACTTATTTCCTATATTTGAAGTATTTAGTTTCAATGATAACAAATAGTTGCAAATGGTTGTAGTGGTAGTGGTTCTTGGATGATATGGCGGCAGGGCCGGCCCTAGCTGCATGCTGCCAAGCGGCTGCATTGGGCCCAGCCCCTACTTGTGGGCCTGCTTTTTTTTTTCTTCCTTCTTTTGTATTAGGGGCCAAAAGCCCATTTTGTAGGCTTGTTTATTTTACTCCTTTCTCCAGCCTCTAGGAGAAACGCAAGGGCCACTGCTTTTTTTATTTTTTTTTATTTTATCTCTCTCTCTCTCTCTCTCTGTAATCTTATCGACTCTCATCTCCAGCCAGGCAGTCTTCATCGCTCTCTCAGTGACTCAGACTCAGACTCTCTCTTTCTACAATCCGGCAGCCGGCAGGTATGAATCCTGGCTTCTTCTTCTTCTTTTTTTCCTTATTCTCTCAATCTCTCCCTTTTTCTCAATCATCTCTCTCTCTTTTTCTCAATTGAACCCTAGCTTTTTTTTTTTCCCTTATATTTTCTTATAACCTTCATCATAATTTCTCGCGATTTCTTATAATGCTTCATAATCTTCTAGTGTTTTTTTTCCCCTAGCTTTCTATTGATTGATGCAATAAGCATATCAGTCATTCACACTCAATCCAGCACTGCAGGTATGAACATAATGAACCCTAGCTTCTTCTTTTTTTTCCCTTATTCTCTCAATCTCTCCCTTTTTCTCAATCGTGAATTGTCTCACTTTTTTTTTATTGAACCCTAGTAGCCTAGCTTTTTAATTTTTTTTTATTTTTTCCTTATATTTTCTGATAAGTCATCTGGGAATTTCTCCGGCAGCTAATTGGGATGAAAAGTACATATTGAATATTAATTAAGACAAGGAAAAGAATGCTTAGCCTCACCATGGCTCACTTCTATTTCTTCAAACCCAGTGATCTATCTACCAATATTATGAGTTACTTATATATAATCACAGAAAATATAAGTATATATATATATATCTCTGTACACACATGCACTAAAATATTCTATTCTGAAATTAATCGAATGCCAATGACAGTGAAATGTTGGGTTGAAGACTTGAAGTGATGGGATGCCAAATGAAAGGAAACATAGAGGTTTAGGCATTTTATACATGTGTTTATATGTATTATGTATACACACCACCCAAAATTTGTGTGTTATGGCTTCGAATAGAGAATACACTCACATATGATCTTTAGGGATCTTTTGTTTTGTTTTTTGTTTTTGTCTTTTTTTCTTTTTTTTTTTTATTGATATGGGAGAGGGGAATGAGGTTTGAACCCCGAACCTATGTATTGGAAGAGACTTATATATGTCTCACTCTTTGTCACTTGAGCTATGCCAACTTATGAAATATATCATTAGGATCTTAATGATGGAAGAAAGGTTGATTAAAGAAAAAAAAAACAATCAAATAAACAAAAATGATGCCTTTATTTTTGTAAGGAAAATACTTTGGTTAGTCACTTGAGCTAGATTGTTGTTTTCCAAACGCTTGGATTGCTTATAGAGTATTATTAACTATTCCAGTGACAGTTGCCTCTGCTGAGAGAAGTTTCTCAAAGTTGAAGTTGATCAAGTCTTATCTACGGTCGACGATGTCACAAGAGAGATTGAATGGATTGACTATGATTTCTATTGAAAAAAATTTGTTGGAAACTCTTGATTTTCCTTTTTAATTGATACTTTTGCTGCTCAAAATGCAAGGCGATCACATTTAGTTTGATGTAAAGTTAGAGTTTTGATTTTTGGGACTAAGATGTATGTTTTGGAACTAAGTTGAACAACACTAATGTAATTATGTGCTTATCGTCTCATTTTAATGAAAATTATTACGTACTCTTATAGATTTTGCGCTTATGAAATTTATTAAAGAGGGGCCCGCCTTGGAAAGTTCGCATGAGGCCTTAGAAATTTTAGGAATCTCAGGGCCGGCCCTGTATGGCGGGGCAATGAATACTTCCAGACATGAAGATGCAATAACATGAATGACATGGGTGGATTTTGAAAGGGTGAATTCTGATTTTTATAGTGACAGTAGTAATATGCTTTTAGAAAATCTTTAGCACCTAAAGTTTTTTTCCAATAAGATGGTAAGGGAGACTAAAATCAAATCATTTGACAGCTTATGATTGTACTAACCAATTCTTTTTTCCTTTTTTTAACACACACTGTAATGTGAATAATTTATCGAGAATTTCAATACAAAGTTAATTCATAGAAATCTGAGTTTAACAGTTATATATTTTTTATATTATTACAATGTGCAGTCAGGCTATAAAGAGGACGCCCTTTCTTTATTAAAGAGAGGACCTCTGTTTTGGCCGTCAGATCGTGTTTTCATTAATGACAGTTTTGTCATTTCGCGGTTTTTAAACACAATCCAACGGCCAAAATAGAGGTCCTCTTTTTAATAAAGAAATGTGGCCCTCTTTAGAGAATCTTTGTTACAATGTGGTCTTTCTTCCTAGAATTTGTGTATATGTTAGACAAATATTAAATCTTTTAAACCATCACATTCTAATAAAGTTCTCCCGTGCATTGCACGGGTTATTAAGCTAGTATTATAATAATATGGAAGTCTCAAGTGCCACGTGGCACAATGAAAGACAAGGCTAGCAAATTTTATAATTTGCCCATTAAATTACACCAAATACATTTTCTTATTTAGCATTGTATTTCTAATATTAACTCTATTATTTTATTATGGATATTAAATTTAAAATATTTTAAAATTGAGATTTTGTATTATCTGTTTAATTGACAAATTTTAATTATTTATTTCACTTCATGTGACATGCTATTATTGTATCTGATAATAGGTTAGAAAAACTAGTACTCTAAAAAAAGAAAATACTTTTGCTCACCCAAAATTTGGTACACCAATGCTCACCCAAGCATCCCATTGGCCAATGCAGTGGGGCCCAGGATTAAACAAATGTTGTTTAATATTATTTAATCCTGGACCCCACTGCATTGGCCAATGAAATGCTTGGGTGAGCATTGGTGTACCAAATTTTGGGTGAGCAAAAATGCTCTCCTAAAAAAAAATGAAAGTCAAATTAATCAAATTCAAACTTTTCTCGGCTGTCCATTCTCAAGATTCCTATGATAACGACATTAAAGCAATTAAATTTCCCTTTTGTTGAGTGGATAAAGCACTTGGTTCTGACACAATCTTTTTTCCTAATTTTGACACGTGGCATCGAGTTTGTGACATTGACACTGTCTCCTTCGGATGGATTGAGCAGTTCCGAGAAATTATTCAGTGAGCCCGTTAGCATGCTGATATGGTATGACTAATTAATCCTAATCATCCATTTCTCCTTTCCTTTTAGGGAGATCATGACAAGTGGTTAGTGAAATTTCAAATTTTAAATTTGATAACCACTTGTCATGATCACCCTTGAAGAAGGGGGTAAGTGGTTGGTTAGGATTAGTTGGTCACACCATGTCGGTATATTGATGTTGCGTGACGGGCTCACTAAATAATTTCTCGTTGTGGTTTGATTTTTGACAGACATATTGCATCGACTATTCTGATTTTGACACGTGGCACTTGAGTGTTTGATTTTGACACGTGGCACTGAGTGATTTGGACTAGTGAAATGAGTTAAAAGTGTGATGCTAGGGAAGAGAGAGAGAGAGAGAGAGAAACTTTGCGACGGAACGCGGGTGGTGTTCTGGTCTTGCGACGGGCGAAGCCTAGCGGAGGAATCACCAAACTCGGATGAACCATCTGGGTTCGGCAAACGCAATTTACAGTTACACGAAAGAATTTGCCCAACTTGATCGACCCTGAGATCAGCAAAGCAAAAAATCGACGGTTTATATAACGTTAGTGGTTCGTCCAATTCCCCTGTTCCTTTTGATTTTCCTCTGCATTTGATCTCTTATGTTGGATAGCTTTTTTATTTATTTATTTATTTTAATTTCTGCGTAATATTCTCGTTTGCGACTCTTATTGTTTCGATTTTTTTCGCTTTTATTTCGATTCGATCGTCGTCTTATTCTTGAAATATGCTGTTACTTAGATCTGATTATGTAATGATTCAGCTATGGAATTGCTTGAATCCTTACTGATTAGCACAGAAAACCCACAAGTAATTGAGAGAGAGAATAAAAAATTTGGGGACAGAGAAATCAGAGAGAGAAAGTAGAGAGAAGGAAGAGAAAAACTAGAGAGAGAAATAGAAATTCACAAACTACCCTAACAGCCCAACTGTAATTGAGCTACCCACTGAACTGATCTGAACCACTACCAATGTGTTTTCTTCCCAGTTCATGACAGATTACTTCACCTATTTGTTCTAGAGTATGTCTAATTCTTCTAGTATTATTTTCCTTTGATGGAAGAGCTCTAGTATCAATCCTAGTTACTCCATAACTATTTGGTAATTTGGTAGCTAGAGAAGAGGAGAGACTCTGTGTATGAACTATGAAGATTGTGAACAAAAAAGTTAGAAGAATAGGGCATCATATCAGGCCGTAGTGGTTTTTTTTTTTGGGTGTGTATGTATATATGAAAGACTAGTGATATTGAGACCACTAGGTTGAATGATGTCTGTTGATACTTTGAACCATATATGTTGGCTGCCTTAATGGGGTTATCAAATTGTGTCTTGAGTATGGTGGCAACAGACCCTATTGCCAATGCATTTGTGTCATAACCTTTTGTAGATTCCTAAGGTTTCCTCTTTTTTTTTTTTTTTTTTTTTGCTTCTTGAGCTACTTAGATTGTCTTTATATGATTACCTTGGCTTTGTTGATGGGTCAATTTTTTCGTATGCCTTCTATAATGCGGGTCATCTAAGAACTGTTGGGTTTAGGTGCGGTAAAAATGGTTTAATGTTAGTTTTGTTCGGTCTTAATGCCTCTTCTACTCATGGATCCACTTATTATCTTCTTTCTAGGGGTTTGGCGTTGTATATTCTCTTTAATGATAGTTGTTATGTCATGAGAACCTTTGCATTATGGTTGTACCCATTGGGTTTGTTCACTTTGTTGTTTCGTAGTCATTGTTGTTCTTTCCTCTTCTCTGTTGGCTCCAATTTTTTTTTTTCTTTTCGTTTTTCCTTTGAAATGGTTTAGGCATTTAGTCTTGACAAAAGTCAAAAGCAATCATGTACGTAGACCGCCCCCCGCCCCCCCCAATATAAGAAATAAATAAAAGAAATTTCTCATACAAATGCACTCAAATTTGTATCGTTCTTAACATCTTTTTGCAACTCATTTGTAGTACTGTTACTCTCTTTTGAGTCTTACTATTTTCATGGGAGGACTTAAACTCTCACTAAAATGTCATTTGAAAGAGAGATTGAGCTAGGAGTTGAGTTAGTTGACCGCCCTCTATTTGAATCATAAGCCAATGACCTCCATACTGAAGATTCACAATGAAGGATATATTGGAATTGCTTCACGCGCAAGGACATGGCTGGTTTTTATGGAATTCAACATCAATTGCTTTTAAAAACCATTTAATGATCTTACTATAAGAAGAGGAGGGTGTCAATGAATGCCCCCTAAGGTTGAGACTCTTAAAAAGTGAGGGACTCAAATCTTGGAAGGTACAAGATTTACGAATTTGGCTTGTGCATATCCTAGAGTAATCCTCCTGGATTGTCACACAGTCCAATGGAATTTTAAGAAAGTGCTAGAAAAGAGGGGATTTGCCCTGATAATTTTGAAAGGCACAAGGATTACCCCCTCACCAGTATTCTAAATATTATGTGTTCTTGCTCTTTTTGGTAATGTGTAGTTACAAGCATGAGTTAACTCAATTGCATTTAATCCACCTAATAAAGTTTTCAATTTTCTTGTTTTTTGTCTTACTCTTTGTGGTAGTTCATGGATTTTCTTGTTTCTTATTTGAAATTTTCTTCTTTGGAGACTCTCTCTTCTTTTGTCCTCTTGAGTTGAGAACTCTCCTGTGTGATTTCTACATTGTACCCATGCTCAATGCTTCTGTTTTGACTCCATCATCTGCTGCCCCAGTGAGTATCAAAATCTCAACCAAGTAATAAAATCAAGCAGTTCCCTCCCACAGTTCAACATTCAGAACTTGTACTGCTGGTCTGCTTAAGGTTTTCCCTTCTGGATTTCATTTACTTCTTAGCAGCATTCTATGTATTTTCATTTTTGATCAACCATGAATAGGTTTATTTACTCGGTCATTGTAATGCAACTGATAGGAAGGTGCAAAATATGGGATAATATTATGAATTATCATGGTTACAAATTGTTCTTCATTCAAAGAAAAAAAAACACAGCTTTCTAAGATAATCTGCAACCTTTTTGTTTGTTTCTCATTCTGTATTTAACTTTCGCAGTTATGATCATCAAATAGTTAACAATGATAAAGGGATTCTGTCTTTGTGGAAGTCGACATGCCAAGATCTCTGAAAGGATATTGGGAGATATTAAGCTAGAAAGTGAGCATTTGTCAATCAGTATTGATGGTGTACGTAAAGGGATAAATAAAGGACTTGGCCAAGGCAAAATGCCAACAAAGAGATTGCGCGATTGGGTTGAGGAGGCAATAGCAATTGAGTCTGAAGCAAATGAGGTAGTGCAATCAGCCCAAGAGAACAGCTCTTTCCTTGAAGTTGGTCAGCTGATGAATACGCTAAAAAAAATTGATGATGTCTTAAAGAGATGTCCTTTTGACCATGGGCTGAGACCAGTTAATGCGCCTGTGATAACGCATGATTCTCGTATTGTCTCCCCGGAAGAGATTAGAAGAAAAGAACCTCAGAGAAAAGCTGCTCCTTGTGCGAAAGTTGGCATATCAACTGCACAAGAAATGGTAGCTGAAGACAGCATGAAAGTGGAGAGAATCTCAAAATGCCACACCATAAACAAGGTAAGCTTTGCAACTTGTTTTGTCCCATGAATATGTTTTATACTTATATGAGTATATATTGATGAAACGATATCCAATATAACATATGGAGAAAGTCGAGCAGATGTCTTTTCTTTCTTTGCTTTTGAGAACATTTTTTCTTTTGAAAAAAAAAAAAAACACAAATTGAGGAACCAAAGACAGCACATCAGGCAAACAGTAGCATTTACTGGATCAGAATATGCATCTATGTCAGAAACTGGAAGATGAATTTTCCATTTGACTTCAAAAATTGCAGACTGCAGGGATGTCTCTGGGAATAAATGAAGCAATTGATTTTCAAACCCGTAATGAATTTCACGCTGACACGTGTATCCAATCTTTCCTCCAATTGTCTGCCTATGCCTCTCTCTCTCTCTCTCTCTCTCTCTCTCTCTCTCTCTCTTCGGCTCGCTTGGAATCGGTGAAACTTGTAAGCCTCCAATTTGATTTTGGTTGCACTCAGCGAAATCATCAACAACTCATTCGATGTAAATCTATTTTTCCATCTTCGACATACATCCTTATATATATGTATGTCAACAATGCTAGGGGCACAACCCAATCTCACAACCACTTTCACAACTTTCTCTATCTCTCTCCTGGGTGGCATTGTGGAGTCAAGTTAATTTCAGTGGAGTCCACGTGTCCCCCAGGAGAGAGATAGAGATAGTTGTGAGATGGTTGTGAGATTGGGTTGTGCCCCAAACATTACTCATATGTGTATATATATATATATATTTATAAAATTCTGGACTGAATTTGGAGATTAAAACTTTCTCATTGGATTCTCTATGATATGTGCATGTATAGAACCTATATGACTGTATGTTTTTTATTTGTATGTGACATGATATATTGATATAGATTGGGGTGATTATGTTGGGATTTTGGTTTTGGTTTGTGGCTTGGTGTTCTTGTCTTTATGTTTATTCCTGGGTCCTCGAGTCTTACTTGAGGGATTTTTAACTCTTTTGAGTTGATTGTTCACTGCAACCGTTCGTTTAAATGCCCGTGTGTGGGGTGGCAAGTGGCATCTATGGTGGGATATATTGAAAGCAATCATATTACATGTTTTTGTTGAACATGAATAAGATTTGTCCACAGATCTGGCCTTATGCTACGGATAACTGGTCCTTTACTGTTTTTGTTTGTATGAAATATATTAGTGTTTTTTGTTTTAACACATTTGCAATGGCTGACAAAACATATGGTTAAATTTTGATACTGTATTTTCCACTACAATCATTAGAAGAAGTGTTTGAAGAGCCAAACTAATGCAATTAAGATTATTGTCATTTAGGACATGTAAAATATTCAAAATTCTGTAGAGAAATGTGGGCTTCTATTCGTTATTCTCTGTGCTGCAAAACACACACACCAACACAAACAGATCTACACGAGTTTGCAAACAACAATTTATCTTCAATGAAGCCTATAAAGACCAATGTGACTGTGATTGAAGAGATAAAAAAAAAGAGTAATGCTATGCTTCTTAAATTTTGTATCCAAAATGCGGTTCTGAGCAGTGGGACCACCTTCAATAATGAAGTGACCACTTCAACATTCTCCAATGAAAATCAGGTTGTCCATTGCCACATGTGTTGGGAACAATATTTGGGATACTAATTTGGGAAGCATAGCATTGCTTTGAAATAAATAAATAAGTTCTCACATATTACTTCATCAAATCAAAGTAAGAAAAAGAAAGAAAAGCAAACTCTCTGTTATTTTAGGCTTTTTAGCTACTTAAAAAATTATGTCCAGATGAAGTGCATGCTTTATTAATTCAAATTGGATCCTTTTAAACGTGGCGAACCATCCCTTCCCTTTTTTTGGTCTTACAATATTGGGAATTTTTTTTAATTTTTAATTTCAGTATTTTTAAGCAGCTAATATTTATAAATAGTGAAGAATACATATTTGTACATATTATATGCACACGCTAGCATATGGTGCATAGAGAGATGTTGTCCTTTCCCTTGTGCTAATTTTAGACCTCAATCTACTCTTTGCTTAGGATTAGTGGTTCCATTTTTTTCTTTAACTGAAGAGTTAATTGTAACTTGGGGTTCAATTGTGGTTATAGATGCGAAGACCAATGATAAAGTCAATGCGATGAGATCAAAGCATTTGGTGACAGAGCAGCGGTGAAGGAGCAAGATCAATGAGAGGTATTCTCCAATCATAGTCATCATTTTCGTTGTAATTGAACACACATATTTGTTCAGCTTTTAATTGAATATTTTGAATGTTATGGGTGGTAATTCAGTAAATAAAACACTCTAATTGTTGGTAATATTGCAAATATAATCTTAATCACTATGCTCTTTTATTGCGAAGAGGAACAATATGCTTGATTTTCACAGTAGAGGATGCTTTTTTGCTTCTTTATGTGGAGAGTCCTCTCTTTTGGTAGCCAATTTAATTTGTATGGAATTAAATCCTTAAGCAATAATAGGATTATAGACTAAGTTATTGTCTGACACAATTTTTTTTTGTACATTTCAGGGATCAAAATCATTTTCCTCAAATACAAAGATTTTTGTGTTACATTCTTCGTTATTGTGAAAAATGCAATATGATCACATTTCTTTAGCTTAGGAAGAATCTTAGAGTGACATTTGTTATTTTAACTTTGGTAGATGTCACCTAACTCCCATGAAGGTTGGCCTTGACACATCTGCTAACCGTCAAATTTCAGATATCACAAAAGCTTCTCCTGTTAGAGTTTTCAAGCTAACGGTGTTAATAGCAGTACTATTATTTTTCTGGGTAAAACTTAAAAATAAGAAATTTAATCAATAAAACGATGTAGATTGCTCAATACACGTTATGTTTATGTTTAAAAAATATTCACTAATATACCATAAAAAAAATTAAAATAAGTTCAAATTTATGTTTAATTTTTTTATTATTTATTTTTTACTAAGCACTAAGGGAGCATATTATGCAGACATTTGACAGTGTTTTTCACCTTCTCTCAATCACCTATGTGTAACCTACTTAATTCTTCACCCAACCTGACCCAAAAGAGGCACACTAAGGGGTGTTGTCGAGTCTATGTCTCTCTTTTACACACAACCAAACGGTCAAGTGTGGGGAGATTACTGATATTGAAAAAAAATCGGCCCAATGCATTATTATAATTTCCTTTTTCTTTTTATATCCATTACATACTCCAAAAATTGAGCCTCAATAGCAAACTAGATACTATTGATTGCTCACTGGTAGGGGTTGAGCCGAGATGAGCTTGATCAAGCTCGAGCTCGGCTCGAATTGTTGGAAGATGAGCCGAGATGAGCTTGGTCAAGCTCGAGCTCGGCTCCAATTGTTGGAAGTTGGAACGTTGCTCAAGCTTGGCTTGAGCTCGACAAGATCTTACACTAGCAAGCTCGAGTTCGGCTTGAGCTCGATTAAAGAAGTAATGGGTACCAAATTGCATTTTAGTACTACATTCCATCCTTAGACTGATGGTTAATCAGAAAGAGTAATCCAGATTGCGGAAGACATGCTTCGTTCAGATGAATGTTCAGGCTCCACGGGTTGAAATTTGATATATCAATACACCACCGATACCAAGACCTCAACACACGATTAGAGAACAATTCCATAAACGGAAACTGACATAGATTTGGTCGATCATTGGATGATGGACATGGAAAGACATTTCTGTACAGTGATATGCACCGACGAAGAAAAAATTCTTTGCGCATCCGATACATTGATGGGAGAAGCATTAGATTGGTGGAATAATGTGTTCGAGCAAGGGAAACCAACTATGTGGGAGGCATTCAAAGATGAATTCAACAAGCGTTTCTTTCCACGATCAGCTCATACTCAGAAATGTCAAGAGTTTATGAGTTTGGTTCAAGGAGATATCATCGTGGGTGAGTACGTCTCTCATTATAATGCTTTGTTGTGCTTTGGGAAACTACAGTTCAGACTGATGAAGATAAGGCTTGTAAATTTGAAGAAGGGCTTAGAGAGAATATCCGTAGTCGTGTTGACATTTTGTAACACCCGACCGTTTCTCTAGTTGAGGAAGCCGCACGTATCGCTGAGAAAAGTGTTGAACAATATCGGCAAGGACAACAAGGAAAGAGATCCAATGACAATAGAAGCAAAGGCCAGGGGAATGCTAAGAAGCCATTCACGTAAAGTTCGGGATCGTATGTGGGTAACCAAGGAGGAAGTACGTTCATCGAAGACTCGAGACCGTTATGTCCAACATGTAATACGCGACATAAAGGGACTTGCTACCTATTGAGTACATGTTACCTTTGCAAGCAATTAGGGCAAATATCCCAAAGTTGTCATTTGAACGCGAATTTGACCACACCCAACACAACCTCGAACACCAAGAGCTACAACCTAGAGATGAGAGGGAAATGTTTTGAGTGTGGCCAACTGGATATATTACGAAGGACTGTCCGAGTAAGAGACAACTGGGGATGAGTACCGGGGCATCGAGTGTGCCAAGTGGATCAAGGACAGAACCACAAGTGGATAAAGGGAAAGCAGTCACGCAACAACAAGGGCGATATTTCCAGCTCAGGTTGGGGAATATGGATGATACGGTCGTATCAAGTGTTCTTCCTATTTGTTTATATCCTGCATGTACACTCATGGATTCTGGTTCAACGCATTCATTTATGTCCTGTGATTTTGTTAAGCATTTAACTGTTAAGTCCGAACCACTAGGAAATGACTTGTGCGTATCATTGCCTATTAGTGAACCGTTAGCAACTTCCTTGGCATTAAAGTTATGTGAGATCAAGATAGGCGATAAGGTCTTGAGCGTCGATTTGATTCCATTGACCGTAAACTACTTTGATGTTATCTTTGGCATGGATTTGATTATGAGCAGAAATGGGTTAATTTCTATCCGTCAGGTCAAGAAGAGTTTACTTTTCAGGGTAAGGGTGTGACCGTACCACCGTACTTGATATTGACGATTCAAGCAAGTAAGATATTGAAGAAAGGTTGTGCGGGTTTCATATGTTCGATTGTTGACACACGAGTTCTTGGACCACTAGTAAAAGACATTCCAATAGTTCAAGAATTTCCTGATATTTTTCCCGATGAGTTACCTAATGTATTGATTGAAAGAGAGCTTGAGTTCACGATAGAAGTAGTACCAGGGTCACAACGGGTATTCAAAGCACCGTACAGAATGGCACCGGTAGAATTGAAAGTTCAGTTACGAGAGCTACTTGAGAAGGGTTTTATTCGACCTAATGTTTTTTGCCTTGGGGAGCTCCAGTCTTGTTTGTGAAGAAGAAGGACGGTACAATGCGTATGTGCATCGACTATCGAGAGTTGAATAAGTTGACCATCAAGAACAAATATCCGCTGCCGCGAATTGATGACTTGTTTGATCAATTACAAGGGGCTTAGGTATTCTCAAAGATTGACTTGAGATACGGTTACTACCAGTTGAAAGTGAAGGAGGAAGACGTTGAGAAGATAGCTTTCAAGACTAGATATGGTCACTTTGAATTTCTGGTTATGCCGTTTGGAGAGACTAACGTGCCAACAACTTTCATGGACTTGATGAACCGTGTTTTCAAAGAATATTTGGATGATTTATAGATGACATTCTAATCTATTCCAAGAGTGTTAAAGATCATGAACAGCATCTGCGATTAGCATTACACCAATTACGTGAGAAGAGTTTGTTCGGAAAATTGAAGAAGTGTGAATTTTGATTGATAGAGATTGCTTTTCTTGGTCATATAGTGTCGGCGAAGGGAATTTCTATAGATCCTCAGAAGATAGAAGCAGTTACTAATTGGTTGAGACCGACGAATGTGATAGAAATTTGAAGCTTCCTAGGGTTAGCTGGTTATTATCAGAGGTTTGTGAAGGACTTTCATATATAGCAATGCCAATGACACAGTTAATGAGGAAAGATGTTGCTTCTGTATGGAGTCCGGAATATGAGGAAAGTTTTCAAGAGTTGAAGAGTCGATTATTGAAGGCACCAATCTTAGCGGTTCAGACGGGGACTGAAGGGTTTACCATTTACAGTGATGCTTTATATAGAGGTTTAGGTTGCGTTCTTATGCAACGTGACAAGGTCATTGCATATACGTCGAGACAACTTAGACCGCACAAGAAGAACTATCTGTCGTATGATCTAGAATTGGCTGCCGTGATTTTTGCATTGAAGATTTGGTGTCATTACCTGTATGGGAAGAAATGTGAGATCTATACGGATCATAAGAGTTTAAAGTACTTGTTCATGCAACGAGATTTGAACATAAGACAAAGGAGATGGTTAGAGTTGATGAAGGACTATGATTTGTCAACTCAGTGTCATCCGGGTAAGGCGAATGTAGTCGCCGATGCTCTTAGTCGTAAAGCACCAACCAATATGGCAGCAGATTTGACTTCTCAAAGAGAGTTGATCCGAGATATGGAGAATTTAGAACTTGAAGTGATTCCGAGGATTGAAAGTGGCTTGATGTCAACGATTGTGTCATAACCACTCTTGATTTACGAGATTACGGGGAAACAACTTCAATATGTGGCTTTGAAGAAGATTTTTGATGAGATTCCAATGGAAAGCAACCGGGTTTCACTTTTGAGAATGATGTTCTGAGATTGAGGGGTAGAATTTGTATACTTGACGAGAAAGAATTGAAATAGAACATCCTAGAGGAAGCACACAATACGAAGTACACTATTCATCTGGGAAGCACCAAGATGGATAGAAACTTGAGACATGTTTATTGGTTGCCGGGAATGAAGAGAGAAATAGCACGCTACATTTCACGATGTACGAGTTGTCCACAAGTGAAGGTCGAATGCCAAGTACCTTCGGGATTGTTACAACTGTTACTGATAGCCGAATGGAAATGGGAACACATTACAATGGACTTTGTTAGTGGGTTTCTGAGGTCTAAGAAATCGAATACTATTATTTAGGTGATCGTTGATCATTTGAAGAAGTCATCGCACTTCCTACCGCTTCGAACAACTAGGCCGAAGACTTTTGCTAAGTCGTATATCCGCTAGATTGTGAGACTAAATGGTATTCCAATTTAGAGGTGTCAAACGGGCCGGGTTGGCCCGACCCGGCCCGAGCCCGGCCCGCTTTTTTCGGGCTAAAAGCCCGGCCCGGCTCGCCACAAGGCCCGGCCCGCTAGGCCCGGTTCACATACCCCGGGCCGGGGTGGACACACATTCTCCCGTCCATGGCCCGGCCCGGCCCGGCCCGAAATGAAGAAAAGGCTCGGCCCGGCCCGAAGCCCACCACGGTTAAGTCCAAAATTCAAAGGAAGCCCGCTAGCCCGTCCGGCCCGGCCCGATGTCCGGCCCGCTAGGCCCGGGCCACCGGTCCGGGGCGGACACCCCCCCTCCCTTCCCAAGCCCGGCCCGGCCCGGCCCGATTTTAGGTGAAGCCCGGCCCGGCCCGGCCCGTTTGACACCACTATTCCAATTTCTATTGTTTCGGATAGAGATAGTAGTTTTACATCGAAATTTTGGAGGGTTGAAGCTCGAGCTTGGCTCATATATTAGACCTCACTTGACCTCAACAAAAGAGAAAGTACTAATGTTTGTATAGCTAGCTTCTCACTGTCTCCCTTCTCTCCCAACTGTTATGGAATAAGTCGGCTTCTTACTTTCCAGATTGAGACTAATTTAAGTATGAGAGTTTGTTTGATGTGTGGTCCCTTATTTTCTTTTTCTTTTTTAGTGTTTTGTTTTGATCTAGGGGTGTTTCTTTTGTCTCCAGGTCCTCTGTGTGTTAGGGAAATGCTCAGGTGGATTCCAAAGGGTGTTATCTTGTAGAATTTTTGGGGCCTGTTTGTTTGTGGAGTTTCATTGTATCTAATCTTTGCTTTCAATAAAATATTGCATTGTTAAAAAAAAGAAAAAAAATATATATTATTCACTTTTTGAAACAAAGCACTTATCAAGTGTCTTTTAACTTTGACACAATAAGTACTTTTAACATTTCTTTAAGTATTTGAAATGAATCTACAGCTATCTTTAAGGAGAAGAATTAGAGCTCTGTTGTATATTTATACAAATAAACCTTTATCTAGCATTCTTCACGAGCCCACTAACGAGCCTTAATCAAGCGTGTTCACGAGCCTTATCCGAGCCCATGTGTGCTCAAGCTTGGCTCATTTATTACACGAGCTTGACATTTAGGCTTGAGTTTTGCCTCGTTTATTAAATGAGTCGAGCTGAGCCAAGCCCTTATAGAGCATGTTCACGATCCTTGCTCGTGTACACCCCCTACTCACTGGTAATGAATGAAAATGCCAAGTAGTGTCCAAAACTTTAAACAAAATGCATGAGGACATTGAGGAGCCATGTATGTGGAGCATTCAGATACTTTTTTGGAGTATGCATATGTATTCTTATTTCCTTTGTTTCAAAGAAAAGTTGAATAACTTTAAAAACTTACAAATGTAATAAAAGACTTTCATTGTAGAATTTTAATTGAAACTTGTGTATGTTTTGGACACTCTCTTTAAATACTGTCATGCACATATGGTGTGCATGTATAAACAGTTTTGGGAGTCCTTTGCAAAACCTCGATCTTACTTGAGTTGCCTCTGCAGATGATCTCGATGGCTTCCAATTTTTTTGGCACGTACGGGGTTAGATACTGAGGAACCAAGCTATCTTCACACACTGCAAATAAATAGATTATCGTCATAATTGATTTTGATACTTATTGTGTTTGGGTTATGTATTCTAAAAGTGGTTACGATGGGAGAATTGATTAGGTAAGTGTTTGGTTGCATAAATGCAAAAGTGATTTTGAATGTCGAAAAGACAATTGTGCCCTTATTGTATTAAATTTTAACAAAAATTAATTAGCTATTTAACTAGTTAATTAAATATTTTTCTTAATTTATATAGGGATAATTAGATTTTAGTCAACTTTTTGTACGAAATTTAAAAGTCAGTCTACTACTTTTTGAAAATTAAAAAAATATAACAATAATTAAAAAGTTATCAAAAAAAAAAAACATTTTGCTTGGAAAACATAAAATGTTTAAATGGGTTGCTTTCTGCGTTTGGAATAGTAGCTCCCAATGTTTCGAAGAGTTGCTTCCACCCGTATAAAGAGTTGCTCTAAAGTGTCATGTTAAATTTGTTGACTTTTTTTATTTTACAAAAAAAGTTGATATTTTTTCAATTTTGAAAAAATAATAGATTGATTTTTAATTTTAACACATAAAATGACTGAAATATAATTATCCCTTTTAATATAGACAGAGGAAAAGAGCAACCAGTTCCTTTTCTCAAGAATATCGTCACGTTTGCCTTTTTGGATTATGCTATTAGTAGAGGTATGAGAGAGGAAGATGAAGGTAAATAGACAAGTACTAATGTAACATACATTTGAAGTTTGGTTCATGTCTCATTTTAATTTTTTATAGTTTCAACTGAATCAATTTGGTCTTTGAAATTTTTAAATAGAAGTAATGTGGTCCAAAAGTCCCATTCAATCAAAAAGTTTACGGAATTCAGTCACTGTTATGCAGAATTGCGTTGGTAAGTGGGTGAGGAGTGTCAGCATATAATATGTGAGTAGATTTCATTAATTTTTGCTCGCAGAATGGAATATTTGGACCATATTGCTTCTATTTAAAAATTTTAAGAACCAAATTGATACAATTGAAACTATAATAACAAAAATGAAATAGGGACAAACTTAGGGGTATAGTTTGTATTGAAGTCTATAATAAAACACACTTATTGATTATCAGTAAACGGAGTGAGAAATTACTACCGGTTTACTTTTTCAAGGGACAACACTTCCCAGTATTTTTTTTGTAAGAACTATTTTTTTTTTCCTTTTTTAAGTCCCACTTTTGTGAAAGAAACAATACCAACCGGACACCATTGTTTCTGCTACTGTGCTACAAATGTTCCTATAAAAATGAAAGTCTTATTATAACTTATACGTTAGAATTAAAGGGGAATTATTATTGCCACTCCATCATTGAATCAAGACACTCTATAATACCACTTTTAAAGCATGTGGTATCATGTATGCATGATACCACATGCTTTAAGAGTGATACTATAGCCTTGGTTCAATGGTGGAGTGACAATAGCATCACACTTAGGCTTAGTTTGGCCCCCATTTTGGTGTTTCTCCTTTTTTAAAGTACAATTTCATGTTAATTCATTTGGTAACTAGTTTATGAGCTTTGCAAAAATTGAACTTAGGAGGGGAGGGAGAGCTTTTATTTTAAAAGCTCAAGGTTGCTTTTTGATTTTATGATATTTTTTTAAAGAGTAATGTGTCCCTCGTACAAATTTATTAAACAATTTAATAATAAATTTTTAAACTCCTTTTAAAAAACCACGTGAAAGCTTAATCAAATTCAAACTTTTCTGTCCATTCTCAAGATTCCTATGATAAAAGACATAAATCAGCTAAATTTCTCTTTTGTTGAGCGGATAAAGTTCTTTTTTTATTTTTTTATTTTTTTTTATTTTTTATAAAGGGTAAATCAGAATGCTCGATACAATATCTGTCAAAAATCAAAGGGTAATATTTGGGGCACAAACAAATTTCACAAACACTTACAAATACACTCTATCTCTCTTTTGGGTGACATTGTGGGGTTCGGATAATTTCAATGGACTCCACAACAGTGCCACCCATGAGAGAGATAGAGTATGTTTGTGAGATTTATTTGTGCCCTTAACATTGTTGAAAATAAAAACATACTCACATGTGAAAGTACTCAATGCCACGTGTCATAATAACAACAAAGTGCAAAATCAAAAACTTGATGCCACGTGTCAAAATTAGAGAAAAGGATAATGTTAGAAACCAATTTTTTTTCTTTTCTCTTGGAAGTGGCCGCATGTGATTCACTCGGACACCTGGCCTCGTGGGATTAGTTGAGGTACACGAAAGCTGTCCCGAACACCCACGTTATCGAAAAAAAAAAAGTTCTTGGTTTCTTAGGACTCGTATGGTAAGGTTGTGGTTTTTAGTTTTTAGTTTTTGCTTTCATTTTTTGTATTGATAACTGTCTCTAATTCAATACAAAAAATGAAAACTAAAACTAAAAACTAAAAACAACGCTACCATGCGAACCATTACATTATCCTTTTCTCTAATTTTGACACATGGCATCAAGTTTTTGACTTTGCACTATGTTCTGATTATGACACGTGGCATTGAGTGCTTTCACGTGCCATTGTGTTTTTGATTTTCAACAATGCTAGGGGCACAAACAAATCTCGCAAACACTTACAAACACACTCTATCTCTCTCCTGGGTGGCACTAGTTGATCGGGCTTCCTGATCCGTCGTAAGAGTCAAGATGAGGCTTCTTGAATTTGCGTGAGATCGTCAATCCTGTGACCCGGACGGTGAACGATGACTCAGTCTTGGTATTGGTATAATCACGACCCGGTTTTCAACTCAACTTCTCGATCTGTTTCTGCAAGTCGTTGATGCGAGCTTCCACGTCCTCCCGACCAGTATCGGTATGGTAAGTCGGGTCAGAGGAGGAGGCTTCTTCTTTAAAGTGCGTTGTCCTCAGGGATAGGGTACGACTTTGACTCCGGTTAATTGTGTGCCTAAGGTCGCTTCGGCTCCTGGCCGGGCGATCCTAGGCTGATTCCCGGGCCAAATGCTCTTGCCCCTCCCCTCTGGCAGTGCGCTTGTATTGATGATCTCTCTGGCATCCCCTGTGCGATTTGGATTGGCCCGGGCACGTTGCCAGGTTCGTATGGGACCCCGGCCATGCTCATCGTTCCTAGACTGTCCTACTGCCTGGGGGGATGGTGGTGCAGCTCGGGCTCGTTGTCGGGCCCGTACAGGGGCCTGACCACGCTCATCGTTCCCGAACTGTACCTCAGTCTGAGTGTCACGACCTAAGTCTCGCTCAGTAAGATATTGTCCGCTTTGGTCCAAAACCCGCATGGATTTGTCTTGGGCCACTACCCAAAAAGCCTCTTACTAGAGAGACTTAGAACCACATATATATAGCACACTAGGTGATGTGGGACGAACTTCCCATAGTGTGTAGCCTGCCAGCACTTACAGCAGCCACAAAGGCACCAACAACAGCCCGCCCACAACACCAGGGTCGTTACATTCCACCATCTTAGGCCCAACGTCCACGTTGACACTGTTAGGAAACTGCGTTCCCAGAATCCATTGATAGCGCGTATAAGTTGGTACTGCAAAAAAATTACATAAAAACTACAATAACCCTATAAGGGCGGAACTAGGGTTACCTTAAAATGCTAAAACAGATTGCTGTAGTAGACGAATCGAGAACACGGGCTCGATAACAGCTCACGATCTTCTACCGTATTCCTTTACTGCCAGAATATCGAACTGAGTATGAGCTCCTTCGAAATCTTTTATGTTTCTGCTCTCTCTTTTTACGCTCTCTTTTTTATTCCGAGTTATAATACTCTTGATGAAAAAACGCAAATTGAGGAGAGAGCCAAAGCAGCATATATATAGGCTACGATAGGGACCATAAGAAGTCAATAAGGAATATGCTTCCTTATGGAATTAGGAAACCCTAATTCGAATTGAATCAGATTCCTATTTTCATAAATTATAATTCATACCATTAAAGAATTATAATTGCACTATCTCAAAAATATATTTCGAGCTCCATGTTATTAAATGCTTATTATCTCCCCATGTTAAGATTACAGATATCCATTAATTAAATATAATTACTGACAATCATATTGAATTAATCTCTTAAAATTCCTTGAGACCTTCTGCTTAACTTATCTGATATGTCGGATACAAAATCCACCTGCAGGGTTTGACATAATCAAAACTTATAAGCTTTCTCAAGGGGATATTATCAATCCCAAAATTGAGACATGGATTCCATCATTAATTAATATCCACCATACAATTAATATTGTCACCCAATACAATGAGATATTGACCTATTTAAAGATCCCACCCTTTTAGGGATCAAAGTGTAAATATCAAATGTACGTGTCCATAAAATAACTTAGGATTTAGAGCATAAGCACTCATAATAGTCATGAGGTATTAATTATCTTATAAGTCAGTATAAAGATAATTACCCCAAATCGGTCCCGTTTAATGCACAAAATGTACCAGTATGGTGAGTTGAAAGTATACCGTTTCCCGCAGTCAAGACAAACCTACTACAACACCATGCTGCAGTCCTACCGATGGTGTGTCCAATCCATCTAAGACTGTAAACCAAAATCTTACATTCTACAAGATCCGATGGTCTGATCTTCCCTGTGCAAGCCGAACTCTATACATCAAACCACCTACTATGTAGAGTGAAAGACACACATGCATAATATTAAATAAACAATATAATACAAATATTGCCCACATACATTCTCATAAAAAATGGATTAACTGATTTTATTAAATGATTAATAAATCAACTACATAAAGCATGGCTTTTAGTATATATCCCTAACAGACGCACTTTCGATCACGACCCAAGTCTCGCTCAGTAAGATATTGTCCGCTTTGGGCCACTACCCAAAAGGTCTCTTACTAGGGAGACTTAGAACTACACATATATAGCACATTACTTTTCCACACCCCGGCGATGTGGGACGAACTTCCCATAGTGTGTAGCCTGCCAGCACTTACTGTAGCCACAAAGGTACCTACAGCAGCCCGCCCACAACACCAGGGTCGTTACACTGAGGCTTGCTCTACTGGGCCTGCAGGGCTTCGATTTGTTGCTGAGTCTGACACTGGCCCTCTAGGAGTTATGTGAGAGCTGCGTTGATCTGCTTCGGAGTCATGGGAGTCGCCGGTTGTATGACCGGTGGGTCCGCCTGACTTGTGGGCTGAGCAGTCTTATTGTAATTCTTCGGCGGCATGATGATTAGTCAGTAGATTTGTTTCGGAGGAAAACTGACGGTGCCAAATTGATGATGCCTAAATTTGTTTAGAAATAAGAAGAAGTAGACAAGAGAGTTGTATGTGGTTCGGCCCTGTTAAAGAAGAGACCTACATCCACATTATCTATTGGAGCACTTGCACTATGATATGGAATTACCGGGGATCTTTGGTGAACCAGCAAAAGATGGAACTACCAGAAACCGGCCGGGCAATGTATATATGTGTAATATGAAATTACAATCCCCTTAAAGGAAATGAGTGGTCTCTTTTATAGATACAAGAGACTTACTCGTACATGACAAGTAAACTGATAAGGTAATACAATCTGATTGAGATTGATTAGCATAAATCATGGAAATTTCCTAATCGGATTATGAAACAATCTATACTTTCCATTAGTCTTCTAATTGTCTGGAACATTCTGAACCACGTCGTGGGGCTTGGTTGGGCCATGCCCGCGACAAACCGCGCCCATAGGTCGGGCCCCTGGAAATACTGGGCATACCGCTCGGGATCTGCTGGAGTGGGGCTTTGCTTACTGGATATTTTTACACATATCAATATATATGTTGGGTCAGGCTCTTAAGTGAACAGGGTTGAGTGAACATACCAGTGAACATTAATTTTTGCCTCAAAAAACCCGTGGGTCAGTGGGGCGTGCACAGGTGACAGGGCAGCTTGCGGGTTTTTGTAGGCAAAAAAAAATTGTTCACTGGATATGTTCACTCAACCCTCTTCACTTAAGAGCCTCTCCTTATATATGTTTGTTGTTTTTCCATGCCCTCGTTGCACCCTGTCCTTATTTCTTAGGATTGAGTTGTTTGCCTTTCTTATGGTTTAGTTTTAGTCTTTGCAATTGTTTACACCCTAATTTGGATTTTTCCAAAGCACATGACAATCACATGGCTTGATCATAAACGCAGGTAAGCAGATGAACATGTGATAAGGCCGATGATGAGGGAAAGTAATATCAGAAATAGTTGCTGATAAAGATGATACATTCAATGAAAGAATATCAGTGTCAAGACCGAGGATAAGATGATACATGGTTCTCAAGATAATATCACGGCTTTAACTAGCAATGCCTGGGCCACGACAGCCATAACATCGGTCAAATTAGACCGATGTCTAAAGCAAGCAAGACGTTAAAAGGTTGATTCACCCCAACTTATTATCGGTGTTGAAACAATAGATATATCGGTCTTGATGAGTTAGGCCGATATAGAAGGAAGCAGCGATAGACGATATAATTTGACCTCAGGTGATAAGGCGATGGCTGCCCTTGCAGATCCTGCAATGGTTAGACCATAGGATGATAGCTAACAGCAGCAAAACAGGAGAGTGTAATATCGGGCTTGGGAAAAGATAATGTCACGCCCCGACGTAGCATAATTCAGGAAAGCATTTAATTTCCTATATGGACTCGTAGGTCGTGACAAGTGAGTATGACCAATTGTCCCTGCAACAAATAACTTAACAACATTTCTAAAGGAAAGGATACTAATAAACATAAACATCCGAAATTAAAACTTACTAAACTATTACATAAGTCCAGGTCTTAGGCACAAACACCCTTATTCAAATCTATCATAAAGTCTATTACAACCCCAAATTAAAAGACATATGAAATATGAAACAGCCTCCTGGAAAGTCTCCTGCTTCTAACTAGCATAGTCAACGAACTCTGGCTGCTCCTGACCTGGAAAATCTGGACAAAGAGCCCAGGACGCATCGACGCCGTCAGCTTATGAAAGCTGGTGAGTAAAATAAACATGTGCTCGCAATGTATATATAAGCATATAAACAACGGTGCAATTTAACTTTTAAAAGCAATAGATTCAAGGTTCCAATTCCAACATAAGTCACGGGGGAATATAGTAAGCAATAAATACGTAATCGCACATAAATCATGTAACATCTTATCTTACCAATTCTTTTCTTTAAATAGCTCAATTCAACTAACACATCACCTCAGTTACCTGGAGTAATAACCGCTCAGTACCTATATCGTACAACACACGTCGCCTTGGATACCAGGAATAATATCCGATCGATATCCAAGTCACACACCATACTATCACCTCCAATATCAGGAATACTATCCGCTCGATATTGAAGTCACGCACCACTCTATCCCCTCAAATACCAAGAATAATATCCGATCAATATCTGGGCCGATCACAATAAACCATCGCTCCGGATATCAGGAATACTATCCGCTCAATATCCGAAACGTGTGCCTTAGATACCAGGAATACTATTCGATCGATATCTAAGTCGTACACAACACTATCACCATTGCTTCGGATATCAGGAATACTATCCGATCAATATCCGAAACGCACACCTTAGATACCAGGAATACTATCCGATCGATATCTAAGTCGTACACAACACTGTCGCCTCCAATACCAGGAATAATGTCCGATCGGTATTGAGGTCGCACACCAGACCGCCACTCTTTACTCTTTTCACGCTTTCTCACACACATGCATGTCGACTCCACCTCGACCCTATCATGCATGTCAAAGTCCATGAAGTTGTAATACCAAACAAACGTACAAGAAATTAAGTCTTTTTATCCTTCTTTTTAACTTAATCTTTCAAACAGAGTTTTGTACCAGTTTATTATTATTGATTAAATCGATTTATCCAAATCTCGCTTTTATAATCTATTTTCCTTTTCTTTATTAACAAAGTACACTGTCCTTAGAATCATTAAGTTAGTACCCATGATCTAAATTATCAAGTCATACATGAAACAACAAGTAAATTCATTAAAAACTACTTTAATACGTTTTTACAGCTACTAGTACACAAGCATATCCACTTTGAAGCAATGCCATTAAAAATGAGTTATAATTTTTATAGGTGAATTACACATCAAAAGAAAGGTCTTTGAGTCTAGTTTCCAACGCTTCAAACGGTGCTCGTTTTTGAGTTTTCTAGAGGAAGTTATGGCCGTTTTAGTAAAAGTCGTCAGTGCTGAAAAATGTCAATCGATTGACAAAAGTGTCAATCAATTGGACGACATGTCAATCGATTGGATGACATGTCAATCGATTGGATATGTTTCCAATCGATTGGTATCAGCAGTTTCTCCCCTGTTATGAATTTGAAGTCTGTTTTTGACCCATTTCTCAATTCTGTTTCAACCAAGACATGTAATATATGGATTTCTTCGTTTTTCCGCAAGGATTATGAATACGCGATCGGTTTTAACTAATTTCAATCGTAGCTCTCGGATTTCACGTAAAACCGAGAGGTGACAAAACTTTAAATCAATGGTACGTCGCGATACGGATGAATTACTTCGTAGGATTCGAACCGTAGCTTATTGGGACAAAGATCTTTCATTCCCAATTCACGGAATTGATTTTGGTTAACTTTTATAAAATTTCAATTCTCAAGCTTCAATGGTGTATGTCTTGTATACACATATATACATACATATATATATATATATATACTGCAATACACATATATAAACATGGTGAGTGAGTTTATAATACTCACTGAGGTGATTACACAGAGAATTTTGAGACCGAGAATTCCGCCGAATAATCCGCCGTTAGAAATTACTCCTCCGTTCTTGATATATATAGCTATGTATGTGACTGAATATGTATATGCATATATATAATCTGAGTAAGTGTGTGTGTGTGTTCTTGAGAGGAAGAGAGAATGGAGAGAATTTGAGGGAGATTGAGAGAGACACAGTGAGTGAGAGAGAGACACTGTTATACATATATATAAACTGCCCAAAATTGGGCTCCAAGCAATGGGTAGAAATCACCCGGTGAGGTTGAGTTCACGTGCTCCCTCACCCAACATGCGATATAGTCGCAGATTTTAAAACAAAACTGGTATTTTACGGTTGATATAAAAGTACTGAAAATTATTTTAGTGTAGGTATTAAATCCCGGGTTGTATAAAAATATAGATATTGATTTTTGAAACCATAGAAAACATTTTTCTGTATTTATGGAAATTACAGTTTGACCCCCAAATAAATATTTCAAATAGAAATTAAATCAAATGCTCATGGGAATGAAATGCAATATTTATCAAAAAGAAATATTCATTTATTTATGGAAAAGAAAATACAGGGTGTTACACTCTACCCACCTTAACAGAGATTTCGCCCCGAAATCTGACCTAACTAATCCTGAAACAACTCGGGGTATCTAGTCCTCATGTCTGACTCTAACTCCCACGACGCTTCTCCCTCGTCATGATGCCTCCACTGAACCTTAACCAAAGGAACGTCCCTTCTTCTCAGCCTCTTGATACTCTGGTCGAGAATCCTCACAGGTCTATCCTTGTAGACAACATTCTGACTTGTCTCAATATCATCAAAATTAACCACATGTGAAGGGTCCTGTATGTATTTCCTTAACATACTGACATGGAATACGTTATGAACACCAGACATCTTTGGTGGCAACGCGAGTCGATAAGCCACTTTTCCAACTCGCTCCAATACCTCGAATGGTCCGATGAAACGAGGTGCCAACTTTCTTCTTTTCTGACCAAAACGTACTACTCCCCGAACAGGTGAAACCTTAAGGAGTACGTGATCTCCGACACTGAACTCCAAGTCTTTTCGACGTCGATCCGCATAACTCTTGTGTCTACTCTGTGCAGTTTTCATTCTTTCCCTGACCAGTGAAATCTTCTCATTGGTCTCTCTCACCAATTCTGGTCCCAAAAGTTCTGTGTCTCCCACTTCAGCCCAACACAATGGAGATCGACATGGCCGTCCGTACAAGGCTTCAAACGGTGCCATCCCAATACTCGAGTGATAACTGTTGTTATACGCAAATTCGACCAACGACAAGTGCGTCTCCCAAGATCCTTCAAAGTCAATTGCACAAGCTCTCAGCATATCTTCCATAATCTGATTAACACGCTCGGTCTGTCCATCGGTCTGAGGATGGAAAGCAGTACTCATCTCGAGCGAAGTTCCCATAGCCTTCTGCAAACTTTTCCAAAATCCCGAGGTAAAACGTGCATCGCGGTCTGATACAATCGACACAGGCGCACCATGCAGTCGTACCACTTGCTGGATATACATTCGACTCATCCTTTCTACTGGGTAAGTCATATTGTACGCGATAAAGTGTGCAGACTTTGTCAGACGATCCATAATTACCCAAATCGCGTCATGATTCTGTTGTGGCCGGGGTAATCCAACCACGAAATCCATAGTTATGTGTTCCCACTTCCATCCTGGAACAGGCAGGGGTTGTAACAATCCCGAGGGTCTCTGATGTTCGGCCTTCACTTGTTGACAAGTCAAACATTTAGACACAAACTCGGCTACTTCTCGTTTCATCCCTTCCCACCAGAAGTTTCTCTTCAAATCCTTATACATCTTTGTTCCTCCTGGGTGTACTGTTAGTCTTGATTTATGTGCTTCTTCAAGAATATCTTTTCTCAAGTCCCCTGAATCCGGCACACACAATCTATCTCGACATCTGTATCCCCCATCAGTCCCAACCTTCCATTCTGTAGGGTCCTTTTCTGACATCTTGGCGAACCATGCTTGAAATTTCTCATCTTTCCTCTGAGCCGCGATGATTCGACTCACAAGTATTGGTTGTACTACAAGGCATCCAAAGTGATGTCCGTCACTTCCCTTAGAAATCTGCATATCAAATTCTGCGATTGTCTCCAAGGCTTTCCATTCCCTCATCATCAATAAAGCAATCATTCCTTGAGGTTTCTGACTTAGGGCGTCAGCGACTACATTAGCCTTACCAGGGTGGTACTCTAATGTAAAGTCGTAGTCCTTAGTCAGCTCCATCCACCGACGTTGCCTCATGTTCAACTCCTTCTGAGTAAACAAATACTTAAGGCTCTTGTGGTCCGAGAACAAATCAAACTTCTCCCCATAGAGGTAGTGTCTCCAGATCTTGAGCGCAAACACAACTGCTGCCAGTTCCAAATCATGAGTTGGGTAATTCAATTCATTCGGCTTCAATTGTCGTGAACCATAGGCTATGACCTTTCCGTCTTACATAAGGACACACCCCAATCCTTGATACGAGGCGTCACTAAAAATAGTGAACTTCTCACCATCTTTTGGTATCGCAAGCACTGGCGTTGTTGTCAATCTCTCTTTCAATTCCAGAAAAGCGCGTTCATGCTTATCAGCCCATTTAAACTTCAAATCTTTCTTAGTCAAACCAGTTAACGGGGCTGCTATCTTTGAGAAACCCTCTACAAATCTCCGATAGTAACCGGCAAGTCCCAGAAAACTTCTGACTTCTGTAGCATTGGTTGGCCGAGTCCAATTTGCCACTGCATCGATCTTTGAGGAATCAACTGCGATTCCTTGTTGTGAGATCACGTGTCCGAGGAACTTAACTTCCTGAAGCCAGAATTCGCACTTGCTGAATTTAGCATACAGACGGTGATCCTTGAGAGTCTGCAACGCGATCCGTAGATGTTGCTCATGCTCTCCCTCTGACTTGGAATAGATCAAAATATCATCAATAAAGACAATAACGAATTGATCCAAATAGGGCTTGAATACTCTGTTCATCAAGTCCATAAACACAGCCGGAGCATTCGTCATCCCAAACGGCATCACTAAGAACTCATAGTGTCCGTATCTCGTCCCGAAAGCAGTTTTAGGTATGTCTTCCTTCCGCACCCTCAACTGGTGATACCCTGACCGTAGATCAATCTTAGAAAAGGTCGTGGCTCCTTGCAACTGATCAAACAGATCGTCTATCCGAGGTAAAGGATATTTATTCTTGATAGTAACCTTATTTAGTTCTCGGTAGTCAATACACAACCGCATTGACCCATCCTTCTTCTTCACGAATAACACTGGTGCTCCCCAGGGTGAGGACGAACAAAACCCAACTTCTCAAGTTCTTGAACTTGTTCCTTCAGCTCCAATAACTCTGTAGGGCCATCCTGTAGGGAACTTTGGTTATAGGTCGAGTACCTGGCACCAATTCCACACAGAATTCTATGTCCCTTTCCGGCGGTAATCCTGAAATATCTCGGAATACTTCCTCAAATTCCTTAATCACCGGGATTGATGACACTGTCACCTCTGCACTGACAACCTCAATGTTTGCTAGGCATCTGGTGAGGAACATATCACCCGAAGGATTACATTGGAAATCAAAGGGTTGGTTCCCATTGTCCGCAAATGTGATCTTCTTCCTTGCACAATCCAACTTTGCATGATTCTCCTCGAGCCAATCCATTCCCAGGATTATATCAAATTCTTTCATCGACAGAACCACCAATCTCGCCAAAAGTTCACGGTCTCCTAACCATAGAGGACAGTCCTTACATACATGTAATAACTTGACTGTGGTCCCTAAGGGTGAGATAGTACTCAAAGCTTCCTCTAAACGTTGCGGTACTATACCCAACTTTCGAACAGTTTTAACAGATATAAAAGAATGTGTAGAACCCGTGTCGAATAAAACTTTAACATGAGAATTAAACAAGGTTAGAGTACCTTCCACAGCTCGTTGCTCGGGCAGTCCGTCCTCATAAGCACCTCCTTCATACCCTGTTTCTTCATAACCAGCAGCCTCGGGAATAACAGCATTCAGGCGGGCCTATCCTTGCTGACCATAGTTACCCTTCCTAGGAGCCTTGCAGTCCGGACTTATGTGACCGGGCATGCCACAGTTATAGCACACGACTCCTGGACGATCCACACGCCTAGGTGCTCTGCAATCTTTGGCTCGGTGACCAGGAACTCCACAATTGAAGCAGTTATTATTTTTGGCCCCTTCTATTGCTAGAGGCTGATATTGCTGTACTGCTTGTGTCTGTTGAGGTTTCTTCCCTCCATCCCAGGTCCTTTTCTGTCCTTGAGGGTACCCTGGTTTCTGTCCTGAATAACCCTTCTGTGGAGGTCGATTTCCAAACGGCTTCGGATTCTGACAACCATCATTCTCCAACCCCGTAGCCAATCTTACCAGAGCTTCAAATGACTGGCCCAAGTGCCCCATAGTTAGATGTCGGAGAGACAAGTTGAGGCCCCGGTGATACTTCTTGATTTTCCTCTGCGGTGTGTCCACCATATGTGGAGCAAAGCGAGACAACCGTTCAAACCGAGTAGTATACTCACGGACAGTCAGATTCCCTTGAGTCAACTCCATAAACTCTTTCTCTCTCTCTTTTCCTTTTCTTCTTTAGGGAAATACTTCTCGAGAAATCTTTCCTTGAACACCACCCACGGCATTCTCCTTGCAGCTTCTTCCCCTATGGTCGCCTTTTCAGCATCCCACCAATTAGCCGCTGCATAAGACAGCTGAAAGATAGCCAGACGCTACTTCTCCAGATCCGTGCACTCTATGGTCTCAAAGATACGCTCGATCTGGCGTAGCCACTGCTTCGCTTGCCAGGGTTCATCAATCCCAGCAAAATACTCAGGTCGCAGAGCGCGAAACCTCTTGAGAAGCTTGTCTCCCGTCTGGTGGGCTTGCCTCCCATTCCCGTTGTGATTCCCATTCTGATTATTGTTCCTCGCATTCTGATCACTAACCCTCTCCAATCTTCTTACAAAAGCCTCGAACATTCCGGTTGGATCTATTACCGGGGGTGCATCTTCAATAGCGGGACGATTCCTGAGATTTCTTCCAGCCATATAATCGAGAGAACGGTACCTATCCATTGATCAACAAGAATTCGGTCAACCTCTCGAGAAGAAGGAAAATTCTAAACGATAGAAAGCGACTAAACACGGAATGAAGTCAAACTATCTTATCTTAATTCTATCTTAACGGGAGATCCTAGGTGTTCTGGACAATTGGTCGAGCCATAACCTGGCTCTGATACCAAAAAGCCTGTCACGCCCCGACGTAGCATAATTCAGGAAAGCATTTAATTTCCTATATGGACTCGTAGGTCGTGACAAGTGAGTATGACCAATTGTCCCTGCAACAAATAACTTAACAACATTTCTAAAGGAAAGGATACTAATAAACATAAACATCCGAAATTAAAACTTACTAAACTATTACATAAGTCCAGGTCTTAGGCACAAACACCCTTATTCAAATCTATCATAAAGTCTATTACAACCCCAAATTAAAAGACATATGAAATATGAAACAGCCTCCTGGAAAGTCTCCTGCTTCTAACTAGCATAGTCAACGAACTCTGGCTGCTCCTGACCTGGAAAATCTGGACAAAGAGCCCAGGACGCATCGACGCCGTCAGCTTATGAAAGCTGGTGAGTAAAATAAACATGTGCTCGCAATGTATATATAAGCATATAAACAACGGTGCAATTTAACTTTTAAAAGCAATAGATTCAAGGTTCCAATTCCAACTTAAGTCACGGGGGAATATAGTAAGCAATAAATACGTAATCGCACATAAATCATGTAACATCTTATCTTACCAATTCTTTTCTTTAAATAGCTCAATTCAACTAACACATCACCTCAGTTACCTGGAGTAATAACCGCTCAGTACCTATATCGTACAACACACGTCACCTTGGATACCAGGAATAATATCCGATCGATATCCAAGTCACACACCATACTATCACCTCCAATATCAGGAATACTATCCGCTCGATATTGAAGTCACGCACCACTCTATCCCCTCAAATACCAGGAATAATATCCGATCGATATTTGGGCCGATCACAATAAACCATCGCTCCGGATATCAGGAATACTATCCGCTCAATATCCGAAATGCGCGCCTTAGATACCAGGAATACTATCCGATCGATATCTAAGTCGTACATAACACTATCACCATCGCTTCGGATATCAGGAATACTATCCGATCAATATCCGAAACGCACGCCTTAGATACCAGGAATACTATCCGATCAATATCTAAGTCGTACACAACACTGTCGCCTCCAATACCAGGAATAATGTCCGATCGGTATTGAGGTCGCACACCAGACCGCCACTCTTTACTCTTTTCACGCTTTCTCACACACATGCATGTCGACTCCACCTCGACCCTATCATGCATGTCAAAGTCCATGAAGTTGTAATACCAAACAAACGTACAAGAAATTAAGTCTTTTTATCCTTCTTTTTAACTTAATCTTTCAAATAGAGTTTTGTACCAGCTTATTATTATTGATTAAATCGATTTATCCAAATCTCGCTTTTATAATCTATTTTCCTTTTATTTATTAACAAAGTACACCGTCCTTAGAATCATTAAGTTAGTACCCATGATCTAAATTATCAAGTCATATATGAAACAACAAGTAAATTCATCAAAAACTACTTTAATACGTTTTTACAGCTACTAGTACACAAGCATATCACTTTGAAGCAATGCCATTAAAAATGAGTTATAATTATTATAGGTGAATTACACATCAAAAGAAAGGTCTTTGAGTCTAGTTTCCAACGCTTCAAACGGTGCTCGTTTTTGAGTTTTCTAGAGGAAGTTATGGCCGTTTTAGTAAAAGTCGTCAGTGCTGAAAAATGTCAATCGATTGACAAAAATGTCAATCGATTGGACGACATGTCAATCGATTGGATGACATGTCAATCGATTAGATATGTTTCCAATCGATTGGTATCAGCAGTTTCTCCCCTGTTACGAATTTGAAGTCTGTTTTTGACCCATTTCTCAATTCTGTTTCAACCAAGACATGTAATATATGGATTTCTTCGTTTTTCCGCAAGGATTATGAATACGCGATCGGTTTTAACTAATTTCAATCGTAGCTCTCGGATTTCTCGTAAAATCGAGAGGTGACAAAACTTTAAATCAATGGTACGTCGCGATACGGATGAATTACTTCGTAGGATTCGAACCGTAGCTTATTGGGACAAAGATCTTTCATTCCCAATTCACGGAATTGATTTTGGTTAACTTTTATAAAATTTCAATTCTCAAGCTTCAATGGTGTATGTCTTGTATACACATATATACATACATATATATACTGCAATACACATATATAAACATGGTGAGTGAGTTTATAATACTCACTGAGGTGATTACACAGAGAATTTTGAGACCGAGAATTCCGCCGTTAGAAATTACTCCTCCGTTCTTGATATATATATATAGCTATGTATGCGACTGAATATGTATATGCATATATATAATCTGAGTAAGTGTGTGTGTGTGTTCTTGAGAGGAAGAGAGAATGGAGAGAATTTGAGGGAGATTGAGAGAGACACAGTGAGTGAGAGAGAGACACTGTTATACATATATATAAACTGCCCAAAATTGGGCTCCAAGCAATGGGTAGAAATCACCCGGTGAGGTTGAGCTCAAGTGCTCCCTCACCCAACATGTGATATAGTCGCAAATTTTAAAACAAAACTGGTATTTTACGGTTGATATAAAAGTACTGAAAATTATTTTAGTGTAGGAATTAAATCCCGGGTTGTATAAAAATATAGATATTGATTTTTGAAACCATAGAAAATATTTTTCTGTATTTATGAAAATTACAGTTTGACCCCCAAATAAATATTTCAAATAGAAATTAAATCAAATGCTCATGGGAATGAAATGCAATATTTATCAAAAAGAAATATTCATCTATTTATGGAAAAGAAAATACAGGGTGTTACAGATAAAGGCAACTTTTGAGAATGTAACATCAGTTGAACGAGACCAACGAATAAGTAGACTTCTTACTGAGTGGGAGGCCGACTTCCATCAATCAGCAAAAGGTTAAACTACTCAAAGAAGGATGAAATCGGTCACACGGGATTTACCCACAAGTCTATCAAACAGTTAGCTGAAACAAGAATGTGTGCTTTTGAAGATGCTGAGCTGGAAAGAAGGCAGTTACAGAAAGCAGGAACGTGGCAGAAGAAGGTTAATTAACAAATCATGGATACTAGTGGGGTAAAAAGATGGGTGCAGTAACTTGTTCATGCCTAGAAATCAGGAACCACCACCCACTAACCCCACTAACTTAAATAGTTCTTCTCCTTCAAAGTCTATAAATAGGGCAGGGTGTGCAACATTTGAATGAGGGCTAACACATACGCCACTTCTGCTCTCAGCAGACTTTAATTTCTCCTCATAACAATTGTACTTTTGTTCTTGAGTGATTTTGAGTGATGTGTGAGTTCTCTTGGTTCTTTGAGCATATGTAATAATTACTTTTCTTTCAATCAATGAAGAAGATGATGTCTATGGAGGTATTCTGAATCTTTGTGTTTCTTATTCTATTTCAAATTCTATTTGTAATTACTTGCTTGCATCAGAGTAAAGTAAAAACCCATATTTTTGTTGTTTTTGAGTATTGCTAACAACAAAATCGCCTAAGCTAGAAGTCGGATCGAGTTATCACCACTACTTTCGAGTCCACGTGGACTCTGGCACGCCCAACGCACACTACACCAGAATTTCTTGTAAACAGCAATAGGTGACTACTTTTCCAGTATTTTGACCTTAATTTGCTGATATACACCATATACCGATAAATTGTAGCGGCTTTTTACCAATGTTATTGTTATTTGGAGACTCTCGCTCTCATTCTTCCTTATGAGTTCGACAGTACTGCTTTGTGATTGTTGGATTGTACCCATGTTCTATTTTCGACTGCCCCAGTATGTATCAATACCTCAACCAAGTAATACTGTCAAACAGTTCCCTCCCACTGTTCAACATTCAGTAGTTATAGTGTGTGAAGTACTGCTGGCCAGAGGAAGGTTGACTGTCTATTACCCTGAAAACCTTGCAAAACGAACTCAAATTAGACAAGTTGCATCTGGACTAAAGTAAGGTTTTCCCTTCTGGATTGCATTTACTTTATTAGCATTCTAGATATTTTCATTTTTGATCAACCATGGAACAAGTTTTTATTTACTCGGTCAGTGTAATGCAACTGATAGGAAGTTAGAAAATATAGGATAATAAGAGTAGGCCTGGCAAAGCAAGCCCGTTCCTACAAGCCTGCCCGAACCAGCTCGTGTTTTTTCATTTTTGGGTTTATAGAAAATTACACGCGAGTTATTTTTGGGTTTGCCAGAATAGAATGTGAAATATGCGGACTAACGTCGGGTTATACACGGGTTGACTTCGGGTTATGAACTCTTCCGTCTTCACTTCAGTTTCTAGGGTTTTCAATTTCCTTCATTTACTCTCTCTCTCTCTCTTAAACGACTCTCTGAAATAGATGACTCTCTCTCTCTCTCCCCCCTTCAACATCAAGAAGATCGGTGCGTCTCTCTCCACCCTTTTCAACTGTGAATCAAGAACATCAAGAAGATCGGTGTGTCACGATCTATTTTGACAGCGAATCAAACTTTAACTTCAAGCGAAACAACAATTGGTTTGACGGCGAAACAAGATAAGATCTGCTACTTTTCAGTCGAGTAAGGTAAGATCTGCTACTTGTCTTCATTTTTTCAAAAGGGTTCTCATCCATTTTGATTTCTTGTTTGTATTGTTTATTTTCTCTGTACACCAGATTGGTTAGAACTCCTAATTTTACTCAGAATTCAATTCGTAGTCTGTCTTTATTTTGATTAGTTACAGTGTCCTGTCTATGTTTTTGAGTTGTATTTGTGACCGTGAGTTTACTTGTTTGGGAATCTAATAAAACCAACTCACAGCTGTTGAGAAACTGATAAAACCGAACTCAACTTGATATATAATTGCTCAAATTGACTTTGTCATTAGGGTTTTCTCAAGTTTTCGTTTTTCTTCCAGATTATGAGTTTTCAAGATTAGAGATTTCTTTTCCTTTAACTTAGAGGGTATTTTTTTTAAGTGGGTACTCATTTTCTTTCCCATGAATTGACCTTTGAAGCTTCAAATTTGATTTTTAATTGACCTTTGGGCTGATTTTTTTTATTCATTGAAGCTTGCACAACTTAGTATATTCACTTCGAATTTAAATAACAAGGCTTTGTATTGGGGCTTTTCATCTCTTTTGTATGAACCAAAGAAATTTTGAAACACTAAAGTGTTACTGGATTATTATAAACAAATTTGGGATTTATGCCTATGAAGACTAGTGTTCTTGATTTAGTTGTTGCTCTTGGAAAATATAGTTGATTAGTGTAAACTTGCCATTATGCATTGTCAGTCTTTGCTTGTGTTAGAATCTTAGGACTGATTGAATATGGTAACACCAATGGCTATTCCTTTATCCCTTTTAGAGAACTTCTTGGGAATTTTTTTTGCTCAAAAGTGTTACAAGTGTTCTTATTAAATATCCTCATACACCCAGATAGCAATCCATGGAGACCTGAGATAAGGCCAGGGTGAGATTATCACAGCTCTCAACATTTCTAGTCTCTGGCCCACTTACTCTTGCTTTCCCTTCTCAAGGAATTAATTTATTCTTTGAATTGGTTGTTAGACTTAAGAAATGAGTTTGTCTTTGCCTTAAGAAATGACTTTAGTATTTGATAAGTTAGAGACTTTTCAAGAGGACTCTCATGAAAGACACAACCCGCTTACTTATTGAATATAATATTTTTGTTTAACTTTTGGTAGGGAAATTTAGATGGAAGAAAATTTGATGAACATGATGTGGAGCAAAGTTCTGCTACAAGTTCCAAACGCTGCAAAAAGTCTGTTGTGTGGGAGGATTTTGAGAAATTGCCATTCGAGTAGTGATGGGAAGCAAAGGGCTAGATGTAGAGTTTGCAAACAAGATTTAATTGCAAGCTCAAAGGGTGGTACATCTAGTATGTTAAGGCATATCATTGGCCATAGACAAGATTCAGACAATGCTTTACCACCACGTTCCTTTCCACTAGATCAAAAAAAATTTCGTGAGAAGATATCTATAGCGATTATTAATCATAACTATCCATTTTCCTTTGTTGAGCACGAAGGAATTATAGATTTACTTAGGTTTTTACACCCAGGGGTGAAACCGATCACAAGAAATACTACAAAATCTAATGTAGTGAGAAGGTGAAACTCAAGAAGGAGTTGGAGTCAGTTGGTAGTAGAATATGTTTGACTTCAGACTTATGGTCATCTATTGCGACCGATGGTTATTTGACCCTTACTACCCATTATGTGGATGATAGTTGGGTTCTACGGAAGAGAATTTTAAATTTTCACCATGTACCGCCTCCACATAATGACACTTACTATCAAACTTGAAGTAGAAGTTCGATTCGTTCCAGAGCCAACAACATAACTTGAATAGAAACAAGTCGCAATTAGACTTGTATTTGGAGGAAAATAGGATTGACATGAAAGAGAATTTAGACATTTTAAGTTACTGGAAATCAAATAAGATTCGATATCCTAAGATTGCTTCTATGGCGTGTGATATATTAAGTATTCCTATAACTGCCGTCGCGTCCGACTCATCTTTCAGCATTGGAGGTCAAATCGTTGGAAAATACCGAAGTTCAACGTTGCTTAAGAATGTAGAGGCTTTGCTATATACTAGGGATTGGTTATATGGGACCAAAGGGAAAGTGTTAATAATTTCTAATTGATATCTAATTTTCTTGTATCTATTTAACATTGTTTTAATTTTATGTAGCTTATGATGAATCGGAGGAAGAACTTGTTGAAGACTTTGAAGGTGTAATTGCGGAACTTGGCCAATGTTGAAATTCTTTTGATTAGGTATAACAATACATGTTCGCCATCTCCCTATGTGTTCCTTTTACTTTTACTTTTTTTAGCTAGTGGCTCATTTAGTACTTTGTTTTTCCTTTTTTTTTTTTTTGTTTTGTTTTGTTGTGTGCTTGTGAATTGATAGAGGAGATGGGAGGTGATTCGATGGGAGGAGATGAGAGTATTTAGCTTAGTTATGATATAATTTTGTTTTCGTGAATTGATAGAGGAGATAGGAGTATTTAGACCGGATTTGTTTTCCAACATTTTTATTCTATCTATTGTCTGTAATATAATTGTAGTAGGACTGTTACTTGGTTGATATTATAATTGTAGTAGTGTGTGTGTATATATATATATATATGTGTGTGTGTGTGTGTGTGTGTGTGTGTTGAGGTTTTTTTTTTATTTTTTTTTGCAGGAACAAAGAATAATTAGCTTAATTAGTTATGATATTTATTTATTTATTTTGTTTTGTTTTCAAGTATTTTGTTGTCTGTGTTTTGTGTGTTTGAGTAATTTTTTTTATATTAGTTGCAGGACAAGTAATTATGATTTTTTTTTCTTTGTGAAGGTGAATAATTGTTTCATGAAAACCTTTATAAACTTAAATAATTAGTTTTTTTTTTAACAAGCTAAAAGGTGGACTGGTAGAGGGTGAGAAGAGGGAGAAGAAAGTAGGGGAAAAAAAATTTAAAAGGCAACAAAAAAAAGACCACAAGAAAACTGCACATATGCACAACCAATAATAATAAATAAATAAATAATAAAAAATATATATTTATTATAATAATAATAAATAAACAAATAAATTAATTTAAAAATGGGTTTTGGTTCATGATCCAACCCGACCTGGTAATAACCTGGCCCAAGAGATTGCGCGATTGGGTTAAGGAGGCTAAAGAAATTCAATTTGAAGCAAATGGGGTTGTGAAATCAGCCCAAGAGAACAGCTCTTTCGTTGAAGGTGGTCAGCTGAGGAATATGCTAAAAAAAATCAATGTTGTCCAGGAGAAGTATCCTTTTGACCTTGGCCTGAGACCAGTTAACGGGACTGAGACAGACGTGGCTGAAGAGGGCACAAAAACTGGAGAAAAACTCAAAATGTCACACCATAAGCAGGGTAAGGCTTTCTTTATTGGATGAAATGAGATGCAACTTACCAATTGGAGAAGGCAAGGAAATGTCTTTCTTTTTAGAAAGAAAAAAAAAAAAAACAAAAAAGGGAAAAAAAAAAAAAAAAAAAAATAGAGGAACAAAAGACAACACATGAGGCAAGCAATTGCATTTACTGGATCAGAATCTGCATCTATGTCAGAACTTGGGAAGATTATGAAATGAGATGCAACTTACCAATTGGAGAAGGCAAGGAAATGTCTTTCTTTTTAGAAAGAAAAAAAAAAAAAACAAAAAAGGGAAAAAAAAAAAAAAAAAAAAAATAGAGGAACAAAAGACAACACATGAGGCAAGCAATTGCATTTACTGGATCAGAATCTGCATCTATGTCAGAACTTGGGAAGATTAATTTGCCATTTGACTTCAAAAATTTCAGACTGTTGCGGCTGCGGGGATCGATGTTTCAATGTCTCTGGAAAGAAATGAAGTTATTACTTTTTTTCCCCTAGGCATTAGTTTTCAATTCGGTTAGTTTATCATTCACCTAGCATTTAGTGCAATTTAGTGCAATTAGTGCAATTTATGTTCCACAAGTCCTAGCATTTAAGTCCAACAGGTGTTGTATTTTAACAATCCACCTCATACTGCAACTTACCTGCCCAACTTGGAGCTCTCAAAAATCCTTGCAAGCATGCAGTTAGTGCAATTTATGTTCACAATATGACTCTAGAAAAAATATGTGTATCCTTATTGCAGTAGGGACATGTATCTAAAGTGTTATGACTACATGATTCACCCTGTACCTGGGGAACATGATTGACTGGAGACTGGATTGGATCCCATTCAACCCCCAAAGTTTAGAAATCAACCAGGTAGACCAAAGAAGCTGAGAAGGAGAGAAGCCGATGAGCCAAGGAATCCATTTAAAGCATCAAGGAAGAACAGTTTTATGACTTGTTCAAGATGGGGTAAAGTAGGACATATATAATTCAAGGTCATGCTAAGGCCTGTACCTCAGAGAGGAAAGAAATATTGTGCTTCTATTTATGATTATATGTTTAATAGTAGTGTGTCCCAATGGATGAACATATGTTTTTGTATTTCCAGGTAACAAAACAGAAAGGTCATCCACTTTCAAGCCAAGCATCAACAGTTATTCATCAGTCTCAGACTAATCCACCTCCAGCAACAAAATCTACACCAAAGGCAGTAATAAGTGCTCATTTTCTACTTATTGTCACTGCTATACCTTTATGGATTCAATTTGTGGGACAGAGACCTAAACTACAGTGCAAGGGCGGAAAGGGTTCTAAGAGGGCAAGGGAAAGGGTTCAGGATGCAATAGGATCTTCAACAAGTGGACTGAATGCTGCTGCAAGGTTATGAATGCTCAAGGGTAAAGTACCTGCAAATGAGAAGGGTAACACACCTTTATGGAAGTATTAGGGACATGATATCTCACTTTTTTTTTTTGTGGCCAATCTGTAGTTTTTGGGAATTGCTGAATTAATATGTATTTCTGGATTATAATTTGGATGTAATATACTCTGAACATGGTTTTTTGGTGGGATTGACTCGTGGATGTTGATGGTTTTTAGGAAGTATAAATATATGTAATGCTAAACTCGGTGTTAATTTGATGTTGCACTGATAGATTTTGGGGAAATGGAATATATGATTTAAACTCATGGATTCCATTATTTATCATGATTGTCGGTTTGAGGCATTTTGTGGAATGTTAGTAAAGATATATAACTTGCATTTACGTGCACAACCTAAAATACTTTGCCATAATATGCAGTCTCCTAGAACAACCACTCAAAATACAACCATAAATTGCAGTCTCCTAAAGACTGAAATTAAAAAAACTAAAATAAAGACTCTTCTAAACCAACCCAAAACAGTCTCTTACACCCAAAATAAACAGTCTTCAAACATCAAGCAAGAAGTGATCCTTCAATTTGCAATACCAAGCTACACCCAACGCCAATCCCATAACTCAAATTCCGAATAGAGCATTGCAATACATTCGTTGCATCTGACGAGAGATCTCTAGTTCTTGTTGACATCACTTAGCTTGCGCACAAGTCTTGTAATAATCACTCTAGAGTGTGGACAGATTGGAGGGTCTACCCATCGAAAATATCCACAAGTAGCTTGAATCTACAATTAAAAATAGGTGTCTTTTTATACTCGTGAGAATGAACGGAAAATTATATGAGAAAAACATAGGAGTAAAATTACCCAGTGTTTTAAAAACCGGACCGGACCGGCCGGTTCAACCGGTTGAACCGTGAACCGGTCCCTTTACCGGTCCGGTTTGACCCGGAAAACCGTGTTTGCTATTGAACCGCCCAAAACCGCTCGAACCGGTGGTTCAACCGGTGAACCGTTAAACCGGTCACGGTTCAACCGGTTCAACTGGTTAAATATTTCTTCTTTTCATCTTTTTTTTTTTTTGCATTTAATCTCTTTATGTTGAATCATAAACTATACATAATTACATAAACTTACTTTATTAGCAAAAAAAAAACTTTACATAGACTTAAATTAGTGATATTGATATTTTTTTAATTTTATTACTACTAATTTATATAAATAAATATAATTATTACATAATTATGACATCACGGTTCGATTCCGGTTCACCCGACGGTTGAACCACTAACCCGTGACCCGGTCATTTTTCCGGTTCGATGAACGGTCCGGTTTTCAAAACAATGAAATTACCCCATCTCGCCCACATCCGACAAATCGTCAGCCAAAATTTCCTTCCGTACGCGCTGTTTTTTGTTTTCACCGTAGACGGTTCACCGCGGAAGCATAATGTCACTCCATTGCCCTTCCGAGATGCCTCTGAGGTTTGGGAAGCAGCCATGGAGTTGCCTCTGTTTTTGGATTGAACTGGGTATTGAAGGGTGTATATATATATATGCTATTGTAGCAGCTATGGGCAACAATGTCCTTTGGTCTTGCAGTTTGGCACCAAAATGTCCCGCTATTGCATTTTTTCACATTTTCCGTAATGGATGGAAAACATAACGTTTTCAAATTGGTTTAAACTCCATGGGGTGATTTAATACTTTTTGACGTACACGGATGAGTTGAACAAGGATCAAAGTATAGGGGTAAAGTGCATTTAACCCTTTCTATAATACAGTGAAATGAGATAATTTTAACTTATTAATTTTGACAACCAAACAGGACTAAAAGAAGCTAATTCAGGATGAAGCAATTTTTTTTTAAATATATTTTATTTTATTTTTTAAGGAAAAAGCGGGAGTCATATTTAAACAGCCTTTTTCACAATTCCGTCGATGACAAACACCCCATTCCTCATCTACCTACATAGGGGTGTCAAACGGGTCGAATTGCCCCGCCCCAATTCGCCATTTGACGAGTCGCAACTCGTCTCGTCCCGTGGTTGAACCCAGCTCGTGACTCAATTCATTGGGTATGAGTCCGGGTCGACTTCCATTTTTGCAACCCACAACTCACCCCGTGACCCAGCTCGTCTAACCCACCGACTCGCCACCAACTCGCCTCGCCTCGTAACCCGCCTCGCCTCGCGGACCCACCCCGCCCCGCCTCACCAACCCGTGAATAAATATTTTCATTTAATTGTTTTCAAATAAACTATTTATTAATAAACAATTTTATTAAACTTTTAAGTAGAAAATAATTTTTTTTTTTTTTTAAAGTTTCCAAATACTTTTTTCAACAAACTATTTTTAAATAAAATATTTTATTAAACTATTTTTTAGAATTTTTTTTTATTAAAATTAAAAATAAGTTTTTGCAAGCAACTCGCGGGCTAATTCGCGGGCTATTTCGCCAACCAACCCGCCAGTTAGCCGCCCCGCCTCGCCTCGCCTCGTTGACCCACGAATTAGTGGGTTGGGGCGAATCACTCTATATCCCTTACCGAGTCAATTCGCCCCGCCCCGTTTATTTCGCCGACCCGCCCCGTGACTCGCCAAAATTCGCCCAACTCGTTAAGGTGGCGGGGCGGGGCGAATTGGCTCTGCCATTAATGAGCCCTCTTGCAACAGCAAAAAAAAAATTCACAAGTAGTGAGTCTGTTTGTGTGTGCTTATGCTTAAGCGATCTTGATCGTGATTGGTAGAGATGCTTAAAAGTAGAACTGCTTATTAAGGTTTGACTGTTTAATTAATATGTTTGAATTGATCAAACATGGAGATAATCTTGAAAAGCACTCCCCCCCCTCCTACTTATGGCCAAACTGCTTTTTGAACCAAATCTGTTTATATATTTGATGAAACAAACTGATCAATAAACAGTTTGGACCAGCAGAACTGCTTAAAATTGACAAATAAGCAATGACAAACAGCCTCAGTGTAAACTCACACTACCAAAAATTCAAATAAAGTAAACAATTAATGCACACTCAGACCATGAAAAGCTCAAATAAAATACAGAATTAATCATTAATGTAAACTCACACCATGAAACATTCAAGTAGCTAGGATACACAATTTAAGTAAACTCACACCATGAAACATTCAAATAAGATACATAATTCATGTAAAGTGTAAACCCACACCATGAAAAATTCAAATAAAACACACTAAATATAAATTCACACATAAGAAAAATTCTTGCACACCACACCGAACATGTAAAACATTTTGATACAAAAGCATTGAAGCTGCTGAAGAATAACCCAAGCCATGACGACTTCATGAATGAATAACCTGCAAGCAAAATTTTAGTGTTTAATAAGTATATAAGTAGATAAGAAAACAAATCTAAATAAGTTTAATGTTGCATTGGGAAAGAAAGTAAATTTTTTTCGAAGTGCATATATTAAGATTCAAATATTTTTTCATCAACCCCAAAATAATGTTCTCCCATGCAAAAAAAATCTCCAACTTAAACGAAGAAGCAAATAGGACTTGCTTTTCTAAAAGTAAAAGATACAGTACCACATCTTTAAAGTAAGTCATAAATGTATATGGTAACATAAATAAGTTCCATTGAGGACAACTAATCACTAAAGGCTTTCAATTAGTATATTTGTTAATTAACAATTGCACTTACTAATTACTATGGAGGATCTTATGTAATGCAATAACTATAGAAGAGGGTCTAAAATGAAATTCCACAAAATGAAAAAGAAAAAAGAAAAGAGAGTACCAAAGTTTATGGAAACCTAACAAAAACACAAGAATTTGGATTCAATGTAATTCACTTAAAATAGGAGAAACTATTCAGTCAAATAGTGATACCACGTCGTATATGTATTACTTCACTAATACACACACATATATAATATATACAGTCCGGATCTTAAGCGGACCTTAAAAAACGAACCTAAGAGACAGACTGTGTAAAGAGTGAGAAATTCTCACAAAAGAGTGAGAAATAATACGTGTGTGTGTATTAGTGAAGTAATACATATGACGTGGTATCACTATTACACTAAAAGGTGAATCACATTGAATCCAAATTCTTGTGTTTCTCATATGTTTCCATAAACTTTGGTACTCTCTTTTATTTTCTTTTTTTCATCTTTTGGAATTTCATTTTAGACCCTCTTCTATAGTTATTGCATTACTTAAGATCCTCGATTCAATCTAAACCACACATTCTATACAATTTATACTCCATGTGAGTCAGAAGAAAAAGAACCATACAATCTACCCGTGGCAAACATTCGCTTGAGATTAATTTCACCCGAGTAAAGATTGAGACACACTCAAAGATACAACTTTTGAGATACAACCTAAAATATGTGTCTGTATCTCTCCTGTGATGTCACTGGACCCCACAGTGACACAAGAGAGATAGACACATCTCCATGTGTGTCCCAAAAATTGTATCTTTGGGTGTCTCCCAAGTATTACCGTTTCACCCCAAAAAAGCAGAGCTCCTACCTATGCAGAACATGTGGACAAAAGCAAAAGAAACCCCAAACTGAGAAATGTATGGACCCAATTAACTAGAACCATTCCCTATGTATATACCACCCACCCACCGTGATCTGCACTAGTCTAACCACAAAAGTTCAAAACAAGAGTATGAGAAGGCCAATGCTCTGCATACAAAGTTACAAACTGCATCAGAAAACACACCAATCCAAAGCCTTTTATAGCATTCACATCGACATTTATTGGTAGGTCCACCAAAAACTCCACCCGCTACTTAGGTGCTGCCTCCACCTTGTTGAGCATAAAACAACCAATCGCCCAGCAGTCTCCACCTGCTACTTACCTAGGTGTTTCATTCTATTGTGTGATTTATCTTTGGAGAACTAGGTTCTTCTTATATTGAATCTATGGAGGTCTTGGCTCCCTCGAAGTAGCCTCCTACACATATCTCTTTTATTCACCTTTCTTCGATTTTTCCATTTTACTTTGTTTATTATGAAACGGTTTGAATCACTTTGGTGGTGGGACGGCACACACTGTCCCGCCTGGCAAGTCCCACTTGTGTGTGCCGTTTGAGCTTTCACGGTATAGTGTAGTTGTATGGCTTGTACAATAGTGAAACTTAAGCGTACATCAAAGTTAAATTCTACTAAGTTTCTTCCACTAAATTTGTTGTATAGCTCACACCATCGATCGTTAACATCCTTTTGCCAAGTTCACTACGTTGGTTGTATATTTTTTACCATTGTAGATGCTCTATCTCAAAATCAATCCAAACATACAGACACAAATGAGGCCTATATATGTAACATGGAAATCTTAATTACTGTACATAAAATTATTAAAATATTGGTGCTTTAATTAATGAGGCTTTGGAGTATGCCTTGTCTTTTGATGATATTTTTCTCCATGAATAATGTTAGGTATGAGAAAATTTTAGAATCTAACAGGAACTGCAGAAAAGAGGAGGAATAACACACAATATTCAAAATTTTAATTTAATTCATGAACTCTGTCGCGCTCGCACCGAAGGTGGGGGGTCGGTCTCCTCGAGGGTCGCGACTGTTTACGCCGAGAGGTGTGAGAATAAGAGTGTGAAAGGTATGTGAAAGTGGTAGTAGGTCGTTTTAAAGTTAATAAAAATGAAATAAGATAAAAGGCTCAAAGCAGCGAATAAAACCGTGAAAAGAAATGTGTGAAAGTACGTACAAGTGGGAGTAGGGCCAGTAAAAGTTTCAGAGTCACCACCTAACATTATCGGAAGTTAGGATCCCTGCAAAGACGATTAGAGTAATCATCTTTGACTTTTGAGAAATAGTTTGAGAAAAGTGGGCTCTTTTAAAAAGTATGACTCTCGATAGTCGTGCGAAACCAGAGTTCTTGAAGTGGGTTCGGGGACTCGATTATGTCGAGGGAAGGTATTAGGCACCCTCGAACATCCGTGACACACGGTTGCCAGTTTAGTGGTTTTCATAGTAACGGGGCATAAGTAAGAAGTAGTAGAATACATATACAAGAAATTAATCGCGAGCATCCGTGACACGCGGTTGCTGATTTACATATCTCGTTACGAGATAGTTTGAAAATGAGAAGTTATGTATACGTATCTCGATACGAGATAGTTTGAAAGAGGATAGTTATGTACATGTGTCTCGACACTCGACACGAGATAGGCTGAAAGTATGTATGTGTATCTCGACTCGAGATAGTTTGAAAGTATGTAGTTATGGACGCACCCAAGTAAGGGTTGCATACGTATATTGACATAAGAATCAGGCCGTACGTAGTTCTGCGCTGTGTATGTGTGTGAGTGATTTGGTCGATCTAGACCGTGAGTGTGTAAAATAATGTTTTGTGTAAAGTCGGCGTAGCTAGGAACTTTAACCTGTATAGCGTAGTCCTAGACTTTAACCTTGAAAAAGTAATGAGTTGTGAGAAAGTGTTTTTAAGTAAAAGTCAGAGTAGATCGACCGTGCGATGAGCTTTTGTATTTTTTTGTTTTTATGATTTTTTTGTCTTTTTGTTTTATGTGCCGGAAGTAAGGGTCGATGCCCAAGTAATGAAAAAGTGTACCGAAAGTATGGGTTGGTGCCCAGTGATTGAAAAAGTTTGCCGGATGTACGGGTCGATGCCCAGTGGTGTAAAAAAGGTGATGTGAAAGTTTTACCGGAAGTACGAGTCGGTGCCCATTGATTTAAGAAAAGTGCCGAAAGTAAGGATCGGTGCCTAAGTAATAAAAAAAGTGTGCCGGAAGTAAGGGTCGGCGCCCAGTGGATGGAAAGTTTTACCAGAAGTACGGGTCGGTGCCCAGTAGTTTGGAGGGAAGTATCAAGTTTTTTGTTTCTCTGATTTTTATCAACGAATATCTAAACAGGAGATAAATTACAGTCGGGTAGGTCATTAGATCTCCTTCTGACTGATGCAGGATATAAAGTCCAATTGGGTGGAGTTCGAGGCATCCTTTCGACTGGCGCAGGATATAGCAGTTTGATAAAGTTCAGCCGAGTGGGTCATTAGATCTCCTTCGGGCTGACGCAGGATATAAAGTCCAATCGGGTGGAGTTCGAGGCCTCCTTCCGACTGGCGCAGGATATAGCAGTTTGATAAAGTTCAGCCGGGTGGGTCATTAGTCTCCTTCTAGATGACGCAGAATATAAAATCCAATCGGGTGGAGTTCGAAGGCCTCCTTCTGACTGGCAAAAAAGAAAAAAAAAAGGCGGAATGTCCGACCAGTGGATTTATAGGGAGACCACACCACTAAAAGAAAATAAAAGAGAAAGAAAAAGGCGGAATAACCGACCAGTGGATTTATAGGGAGCCCAGACCACTAAAAGAAAATAAAAGAGAAAGAAAAAGGCGAAATAACCGACTAGTGGATTTATAGGGAGCCCAGACCACTAAGAGTATGAGTTTGAGGGAGTTACCTGTGCAGAAGGGGGGCAATTTGAAGCCCAATCAGTGTTTTGTTGAGAAATTATGAAAGAATTCGGAGGTTTGAAAGGATCGTCATCAAGAAACGTCGCAGGAATAAGCCGAGAAAGCTCAAAGTCGTATTTTGACACGAAATTGACTTGAATGGATGTCATAGTTGGATCCGGAAGGGCCGAAAGAGTCAGTAAAGCTATAAGACGGGCTGGAATGGCTCCGAGCTGAGTTAAGCGGGACCCGCAGGGGTTAGAATTGGCTGGTAAAAGCTTGAAATGGACTTATAAAAAGCCAAACAGTCCCTAAGAGTTGGATTCGGCCAATTATGAGGTCCCCGATGCGTTCGGAATGACCAAATTAGCTGGGAACAAGTGTCCGTTCATCGATATTCGGACCCAGAGTGAAGAAAATTGGGAAAAACTGAAAAGTAGGACCAACTGCCACATCAGCAAGCCACGTGTCAGTTAAAGACACATGGTGCCTTCTGATTGGCTGGTCAAAGCTGGCGGGGCACTGATTGGACCGCTGACTGGATGTACTGACTGGGTAATCAAGCGGACACGTGGCAGTCTTTGAATGGCTGGTCAACGTGATGATGTGGCAGTCTATGCCACGTGTCAACCTATGATTGGTTGGTCAGTGTTGACGTGGCAGTGAGGCAGTACACATAATAGTCGATGTGGCAGTCAGAGCCACATGGCGTCCTGTGATTGGTGGGTTAATGCTGACACAGCGTTGATGTGGCAATATGTGGCAGTTTGGCTGAATTGTTGACTCAGCAGCTATTGCCACGTGGCATCGTAGGATTGGCTGGTCAACTGCTGACTTAGCGCTGAGTGTTGGCTGCGCGTGAGCGAGGCAGAACAGAGTGGGGAGGCGCGTGCAGCGCGTGTAGACTTTTTCGGTGACCTTTGAATGTTGGGACGCCATCTGCGGGATCGTCTTGGCCAGACAATCTGTCTGGTGATGGTGGTTTACGACGGTTTTGGCTGGAATGTCCGCCGGAGTTGGTTTTGTGTAGCCGCGGCGTGTGGAGGCTTCTGACGGCGCGTGTGGGTTTCTTCAGGGTCATTTGGTGTTCAGACCACCGGAGTTGGCTCTGGTTTCAGGAGAGGGAGGTTTTGGTGTGGGTGGTGACAGAAAGAGAGGTGGTTAAGGGTCTGTTTGGTTGCTTTTTCAGATTCTGGGCTAAGTTTAAAGCTCTGTTTGGTTCAGACTTGATTTCTGGGCTTTCTGGGTGTTTTTAAAGGCTGTGGTTGGGTAGGGGGTTGGGTAATGGATTGAAGATGGTGGGTTTTTGGTGGTGGATATAGGTATGTTTGGTGGACAACCAATTAAAGCCCAAGGGTTTTGGGAGGTTTTTCTTAAACCAAACAGAGCCTTAAAAAAAATGAGGGAGGCTGTCCTTTTTTTTGCTGCGTACGGAGGGAGCTTTCTATTTATAGAAAGTTTTTTCCAAACCCTACATGGGTTGTGATCCCATGTAGGCAGAACGCGAAGTCGTATGAGGCAACCTTCTATCGGAACCGTCGATCAATCCTGGACTTCGATCTTTGATATTTTTCAATCCGGACGTCCAATTCGGACGATTTGAAAAGATCTGTGCTCGGTTTAATGTCCTTTTCAAATCTGTGTGGTTGGATCGGAGCTCGTTTGAAACCCGAAAATGCCTCAATTTTCTTCAGACTATTGACGTCTGATCTAGACCATCTGTACTTCGACTGTCGAAATCTTTTGATTCGACCGTCCGATCTTCCTGATTCAAGACCGTCCGATCTTTCTGATTCAAGATGATCTGAATCGTATTGACGTTCTATTTGAATCGATACGGTTTGATTGAGAATCTCAGACTTAGAAATGACCGTTTTGCCCCTTGTATTTTCCCGATTGAGCTTCGGAACTTCGATTGGACGCTGTTTCTTATTTGATTGTCCGATTGGACTGATTCAAGTCGCTGAACCTCTGTTTTTCTCTATAATTCAATTATTCATGTCTAGTCGGATTTTTAGTGCTTCCAGATCGACAATCGTGTCCCTTTTCCTTGAGTTTGGGGTGTCGAAACATCGATCGGAGCCCGATTCTCTGTCGGTTATCAAAATTTGATGATTTGAAGTCCTATGGGCTGGTATTGATTCCTGCTTTGCCCAGATGTAATCAAATTCAACCTTCGGTTGTCCCGGACTTGATTTCGGTCTTGAATTTTGTGCCAAACTTTGATTCTGGTTGAAAACATCGTCAATTATCGTAATCGGACGATCTCGGATTCTGGAACTCCGGAGGATGAGCTGACATCTCTGTATTGACTTTGATTTGACCTCTAGAGTCCCTTTTTGGATTCTGGAGCTCTTTTCTCGATTTAAGTGCCTGGTGGGCCTCTTGCGACAGTTATTTCTTTTTTTGGCAGGTCAAAATGGGGTGTGTACAGCTGCCCCTCTTTGTCATGTTTTGCGAAGCAAATCGTGACAAAGAAAGGATGACCCATTTTGTTCCTTTTCTTTTAAGTGATAAGAAAAAGTAAAAAGATGTGCCAAAGTAGGCGAATGAGTATGAGATGCCAATGTAGGGAAGTGAGCATGAGATGCCATCGTAGGCAAGTGAGTGGTGTGCCAAAATGGGCAGATGGGGATTGTGAGTACCGCCTGAGTAGGTAAATAGCTCTGTTGGGGATTTAGAGCGTTACCAGAATGGGTGAACGACTCTGTTGGGAATTCATAGGAGAATTGAGTAGAAGAGGGATGGTGTAGTCGAGAAGTGCATAACCGCATAATCTCGATCTTTAACCGACAAAGTAGTAAAGTAAGAGTATGGTCGAACTCTTAAAGCTGCCTACGTATCTCCCGTCGGAGAATCAGATCGTGCGTAGTTCGTGAAATGATGCAGAGGATGCCATGCTAGGATAGTGAAGAGCCAAAATGCTATATCGGGGCGTGATTGCAGTGGATACGAAAGAGCAAAATGCCACATGGGGAGTAATCGCTGTGAGATAGGAGAGCAAAATGCCGAATGGGGCGTGATTGCTGCGGATATGAGAGAGCGCCACGTGGAGCGTGATCGCTATAAGATAAGAGAGTGGTAAAATATAGTACGTGTGATTATCGTAAAGGTGAGAGATGAGAGTAGCAAATCCGATACAGGTGTTTGCTGTGGAGATAAGATCAGCAGAATGCGATGCGCGTGACTATTGAAGATATGAGAGAGCAAAATGCCAAGTAGGGCATGATTATTGTGAGATAGGCGAGCAAAATGCGACATGGGGCGTGATTGCTGTAGGGATACAAGAGCGAAATGTCGCGTATGGCGTGATCGCTATGAAGAGTGATGAAATTAGCGAAATGCGGTATGCATGATCGCAATGGAAAGGTGAGGACAGCAAAATGCGATGTGCATGAATGCTATAGAGTGCGAGAGGGTAAGAGAAATACCTGATGCTTGATGCCGATGTAAGTTGGATGCTGTTTGAGGGACTTATACCTCATTGTAGGTGATATAAATATGACGCTACTTGACGGACTCACTCGCAATGTTGAATGATAGATGATGACGTGAATAGGATGCCCCTTGACGGACTCACTCCTGATTCTGATGATTGATAGTGTGAATAGGATACCACTTGATAAACTTACTCCTGATTTCGATGATAGATAATGTGAATAGGACGCCACTTAATGGACTTACTCCTGATTCCGGTGATAGATTATGTGAATAGGATGCCACTTGATAGACTTACTCCTGATTCCAATGATAGATCATGTGAATAGGACGCCTCTTGATGGACTCACTCCTAATTCTGACCCTTGTGATGGAATAAGACGCCGTTTGAAGGACTCACTCCTGATTCTGATGATGGATTCTGATGACGAGTGAACAGGATGCCGCTTGAGGGTCTTATACCTGATTCTGGGAGTGGATAGTAGACATGACGCCGCTGGGGGTCTCATACCTGATCCTGATTCGAGCGTGAATTGTTAGTCCAGAGCGAGGGATAGATTTCTTGACAATCTACCAAGGAGAAGACTGATCTGATATGTAGATCTGAGCAGATGGATAAGTGTGAAGTTGGCGAGTTTGAGCAAAGGTTGATATCATGGCTCGGTTAGTGGCGAGCTTTTTTGGGTCATTAGAGAGTAGTGTCGGAACCAATTATCCCAGCTATAGAAAGTATGCACTGTCTGCTATGCTAAAAGATATGAATGAATTTTGAAGTCACGTCATGCTAAGTATACATATTTACAAGAGTATAATGCATGAATCTATCATCTGTGAAAGAATGCTCATGAGTTAGTGGATATTGACCATCTTGTCGCCTATTGAGTACTAGAAGACAACGTATTTGATTGTGTGGGCTCAGTGCCCCAGTGATCGTCCTTCAGAAGGACCCAGTTTTTCAGTATTTGATTTCTCTGGAGCTCTCATTCCGGCATTCCCTCTAAAACCATTTTTACCTTCGGCGCCCTCACGGGTTTTCACCGAATTCGGTTATGTGATCGTTGCAATTCAATGTATCTTGTGATTTGAAAGCATGTGGCACCCCAGTCGTTTGGAATGATACAAGTATGTGATCTTGTGAACCCAACAAGGCTTGTATCAATCAAAGTAGACTTTATTGGGTTGTAATGAAGGACATGGTCTTGGGATGCAAAATGAATGGATCGCATGAAGGCTCAAAGTTTATTTTGAAAAGTCGGTTGAGATTCCTGAGATCACCTTATGCCCTGCGTCTTTCCTTCTTTTGATTTTTCTCTTTTTCCTATTGTTTTTGTTTTTGTATTCATCCCAATCTAGTGTAGGGTACGTTATTGCTGAGTAAATTATGTACTGGGGAGAATTGCCCCATTTTGAAGTATGTATCTGAGTTGGATCGTATATTTTGTGGATTTGCTCCAACTTTGCATCGAGTTCTATTTTGTTTATTTTCTCTTTCTTTTTTCTTTTGGCATTGCCTTAGTATAGGGGGTGATCCTCAGGGGGGTTTAAGTTTAAAAAAAATTTATCGTACAGCTCGAGTGGGCTAACGAGTGGAAGTAGTGTATGGATAGGTGAAATGATCGCCTCTAATCATTTTGACACAAGTTGAGTCGGGTTCAGAGATTACATATATGCATCATTGAAGTTAGAGATCCTGAGAATGCGTATTTACTTTCTTGATGAGGATTAAGGGGCCCCATGTGGGCCAGCAGTGATCGTGATGACCTTTTTTGCTGAGTTGTGGGGGGCAAAGACTGCCCAGTCTATGTATGTCATGATCCTGAGAATAGACCAATGTGTTCTTGTCCCTGAATGCCTGTCGGCTGTCTGCTCCGTCCTTATGTACTTGAATGACATCCAGTGGTTATGAATATACACTGAGTGCACTTTTTGTCATCTGATTCGGGTTGAGATAGTGAGCATTGTCAGAGGATAAAATGGCCGATTTGTGGGCCTAAATTGTTCTCGGCATAACCTTATGTTGATCGTGCTTTTAGGTAGAACCGGACATAGCTTCGTTATGTCCAAAAGTCTAGTGCGACGTCTTCGTCATATTCAACAAGTAGTAAGACAGTCATATCCAGCATAATCATGAGATTTAAGGAATGAGAGCAAGATGACAGTTATTGAATGATACAAAGAATGAGTTTTGTTTTTGTTTTTTATTTGAAAGTATGTACTTATGCAAAGCAGACAAAGCATAAATTCGTCCTGTGTCACATATGATGAGGAGTAATGTTTCAGGATAGTGGGCTGAGCATTGGTCCCTTACGAGAATCGTTTTGGATATGACAAAAGGCTCGCTCACAGATGTATATGGGTAGAAGTGGGCCTATTGGTTTAGCGGCTTGAGGGTTTGGACAATCGCGAATGCACTGGTGTGGCTTGGATTTGATGAGTGGATGTGTCGATAGTTTCAACTCGGGTAGTTGAGGCCAGGTAAGTGCTGACAACGTTCTGGACTAAACCTAGGCTGAAAAATCGGAAGGGATGTGGCCTAGTTTAGGCTTGGCTGGATTTGGATTTGGGTTCGTCGACTGGTTTTGCTCAAGTTTGGAGATTGGCCATATTTGGATATAGGGAGTTTGAACTGCTTAGATCTGATGTCCCCTCGAAATTGTCAGGTGGCCCTACTCAGGCTTAATGCTCAGGTATGTTTGGATTCGAAAGTCAGAGTTGTTTGGTTTGGTTGTCCATTCGGACTTCCTCGATCCGTGCACAAGTTGGTGATGCCGGCAGTAGGCCGAGCATGTAGAAGATTTCCATTTTGACTTCTGTCAGAAGTCTACCTACAACGGAGGTCAGAAGAAAGTGAGGTTGATGTAAAGTTAGTAAGTCGCTTCAAAGAAAAGAAACGGGGGTTCTTCTCCTAGTGACTCGTTAGAGATGGGAGAGTACTCCCCCACTGTGATGTGTGTTCCCAAGGTATGAGATGAATCTGGATAGCCTTTCGGTGTCACCAAATGTCTTTGAAAAGTGGATTTGTCCTTGGGGAGTTTTATTTTTGCTTTGAAAGGTGAGAACGAGTATGGAAAAAGTCTAGCAGCCTTCTGGCGCCGTTTATGAGTTTTTAAAAGTTTATCCACCCCTAGTCTATATACAGGTGCAAGGGGAAGATAGAGAAGAATTGGGTAGCCTTTCAGTACCATTATGAAGTTTTGAAAAAGTACATCCACCTTTGTTAAAATATAAGGGTAGGACGAGTAAGAATGCGTAACCTTTCGGCGCCGTTTAAATTCAAAAAAATTTTCCGCCCCCTGGTTTGTAAGAAGTGCAGGGGGAAGACAGAGAAGGATCCGGTAGCTCGTCGGCTCCGTTTGTTGTTTTTGAAAAGTTTTTCCGTTCCTAGTTATATAAAAGGAGGATAGAAAAGAATTGGGCGGCCTATCGGCACTGTATTATGTTTTTTGAAAAGTTTTTCCACCCTTGGTTTATATAAAGGGATGATAGAAAAGAATCGGACAGCCTATCGGCGCCATTTCGTATTTTGAAAGTTTTGAATGCACACGTGTAGAATGTGACTATGTAGAGAGGTTGATGTCTAATGTAGACTTATTTAGGTTCGGTTCCTGAACCTTCAAACCTCTGGTGCAGTAGCACCTTCTCAGGTTGGTGGTTTCGAGCGGAGGAACTTTCAGCGTTGGTACCGATAGTACTACCGCAACGGCCATGCCACTTACTGATCCTCCTATCTAATTTTAAAGGGTTTCAGTTTCAGAACCGGGTTATGTCATGCTTGATGCCAGTGTGTAGTGTGTATAGTGGCAAAGTACGGCATTAGCCTTGTAGTTTCAGTATGGCATTGGCCTTGCAGTTTCTTTTGAGTCGCAGGTACCTGTGCAAACAAGTTTATAACCTAAAAAAGAATTATAGAAGTATAGAGTAGTTAGTAAAAGAAATGCCCCTTTATAATGAAAACCACCAAAGTGACGGCTTGAGTCCTCTTAAGTGTTGTCCCCAGCAGAGTCGCCAACTGTCGCGCCCGCCCCGAAGTTAGGGGGGCGGTCCCCTCGAGGGTCGCGACCGTTTACGCCGAGCGCCGTGAGAAGAAGAGTGTGAAAGGTACGTGAGAGTGGTAGTAGGTCGTTGTAAAGGAAATAAAAATGAAATAAGATAAAAGGCTCAAAGCAGCGAACAAAACCATGAAAAGAAATGTGTGAAAGTACATACAAGTGGGAGTAGGGCCAGTAAAAGATCAGAGTCGCCACCTAACGTTATCGGGAGTTAGGATCCCTGCAAAGACGATTAGAGTAATCATCTTTGACTTTGGAGAAATGGTTTGAAAAAAGTGGGCCCTTTTTAAAAGTATGACAGAGCTCTTGAAGTGGGTTTGGGGACTCGATTGTGTCGAGGGAAGGTATTAGGCAACCTCAAACATCCGTGACACACGGTTGCCGGTTTAGTGGTTTTCATAGTAACGGGGCGTAAGTAAGAAGTAGTAGAATACATATACAAGAAATTAATCGCGAGCATCCGTGACGCGGGATTGCCGATTTACGTTTCTTGATACGAGATAGTTTGAAAATGAGAAGTTATGTATATGTGTCTCAACACGAGATAGTTTGAAAGAGAATAGTTATGTATACGTGTCTCGACACAAGATAGGCTGAAAGTATGTATTTGTATCTCGACTGGAGATAGTTTGAAAGTATGTAGTTATGGCTGCACCCGAGTAAGGGTTGCATACGTATATCGACATGAGAATTAGGCCATACGTAGTTCTATGTAGTGTATGTGTGTGAGTGTTTTGGTCGATCTAGATCGTGAGTGTGTAAAAAAATGTTTTGTGTAAAGTCGGTGTAACTAAGAACTTTAACCTGTATGGCGTAGTCCTAGACTTTAACCTTGAAAAAGTAATGAGTTATGAGAAAGTGTTTTTAAGTAAAAGTCGGAGTAGATCGACCGTACGATGAGCTTTTGTATTTTTTTTTCTTTTTGTTTTATGTGCTGGAAGTAAGGGTCGGTGCCCAAGTAATGAAAAAGTGTACCGGAAGTATGGGTCGGTGCCCAGTGATTGAAAAATTTGCCGAAAGTACGGGTCGGTGACCAGTGGTGTAAAAAAGGTGATGTGAAAGTTGTACCGGAAGTACGGGTCGGTGCCCAGTGATTTAAGAAAAGTATCGGAAGTAAGGGTCGGTGCCCAAGTAATAAAAAAAGTGTGCCGGAAGTAAGGGTCGACGCCCAATGGATGGAAAGTTTTACCGGAAGTATGGGTCGGTGCCTAGTAGTTTGGAGAAAAGTATCAATTTTTTTGTTTCTTAGATTTTTATCAATGAATATCTAAAACAGGAGATAAATTTCAGTCGGGTAGGCCATTAGATCTCCTCCCGACTGACGCAGGATTTAAAGTCCAATTAGGTGGAGTTCGAGGCCTCCTTCTGACTGGCGCAGGATATAGCAGTTTGATAAAGTTCAGCCGGGTGGGTCATTAGATCTCCTTCGGGCTGACACAGGATATAAAGTCCAATCGGGTGGAGTTCGAGACCTCCTTCCGACTGGCGCAGGATATAGCAGTTTGATAAAGTTCAGCCGGGTGGGTCATTAGTCTCCTTCTAGATGACGCAGGATATAAAATCCAATCGGGTGGAGTTCGAAGGCCTCCTTCTGACTGGCAAAAAAGAAAAAGAAAAAGGCGGAATGTCCAACCAGTGGATTTATAGGGAGACCACACCACTAAAAGAAAATAAAAGAGAAAGAAAAAGGCGGAATAACCGACCAGTGGATTTATAGGGAGCCCAGACCACTAAAAGAAAATAAAAGAGAAAGAAAAAGGCGAAATAACTGACTAGTGGATTTATAGGGAGCCCAGACCACTAAGAGTATGAGTTTGAGGGAGTTACCTGTGCAGAAGGGGGGCAATTTGAAGCCCAATCAGTGTTTTGTTGAGAAATTATGAAAGAATTCGGAGTTTTGAAAGGATCGTCATCGAGAAACGTCGCAGGAATAAGCCGAGAAAGCTCGAAGTCGTATTTTGACACGAAATCGACTTGAATGGATGTCATAGTTGGATCCGGAAGGGCCGGAAGAGTCAGTTAAGCTATAAGACGGGCTGGAATGGCTCCGAGCTGAGTTAAGCGGGACCCGCAGGGGTTAGAACTGGCCGGTAAAAGCTTGAAATGGACTTATAAAAAGCCAAACAGTCCCTAAGAGTTGGATTCAGCCAATTATGAGGTTCCCGGTGTGTCCGGAATGACCAAATTAGCTGGGAACAAGTGTCCGTTCATCGATATTCGAACCCAGAGTGGAGAAAACTGGGAAAAATTGCAAAGTGGGACCAGCTGCCACGTCAGCAAGCCAGGTGTCAGTCTAAGACACATGGCGCCTTCTGATTGGCTGGTCAAAGCTGATGGGGCACTGATTGGGCCGCTGACTGGATGTGCTGACTGGGCAATCAAGCGGACACGTGGCAGTCTTTGAATGGCTGGTCAACGTGATGACATGTCAGTCTATGCCACGTGTCAACCTATAATTGGTTGGTCAGCGTTGACGTGGCAATGAGGCAGTACACATGGTAGTCGACGTGGCAGTTAGAGCCACGTGGTGTCCTGTGATTGGTGGGTCATTGCTGACTCATCGTTGATGTGGCAATACGTGGCAGTCTGACTGAACTACTAACTCAGCAGCCGTTGCCACGTGGCAGTGTAGGATTGGCTGGTCAACTACTGACTCAACGTTGACTGTTGGCAGCGCGTGAGCGAGGCAGAACGGAGTGGGGAGACACGTGTAGACTTTTTCGGTGACCTTTGGATGTTGGGCCGCCGTCTGCGGGATCATCTTGGCCAGACGATCTGTCTGGTGATGGTGGTTTGCGGCGGTTATGGCCGGAATGTCCTCCGGAGTTGGTTTTGTGTAGCGACGGCGCGTGAAGGCTTCTGACGGCGCGTGTGTGTTTCTTCGGGGTCATTTGGTATTCAGAGCATCGGGGTTGGCTCCGATTTCAGGAGAGGGAGGTTCTGGTGTGGGTGGTGAGAGAAAGAGAGGTGGTTAAGGGCTTCTTTGGTTGCTTTTTCAGATTCTGGGCTAAGCTTAAGGCTCTGTTTGGTTCAGACTTGATTTCTGGGCTTTTTGGGTGTTTTTAAAGGCTGTGGTTGGATAGGGGGTTGGGTAATGGACTGAAGATGGTGGGTTTTTGGTGGTGGAGACAGTGGTGGTGTGATGGTGGTGATATGGGTGTGTTTGGTGGATAACCAAACAATGCTCAAGGGTTTTGAGAGGTTTTTTCTTAAACCAAACAGAGCCTTAAAAAAAATGAGGGAGGCTTTTTTTTTTTTTTTTTTTTTTTTTTTTTTTTTTTGTGCTGCGTACGGAGGGAGCTTTATATCTATAGAAAGTTTTTTCCAAACCCTACATGGGTTGTGATCCCATGTAGCGGAACGCGAAGTGGTATGTGGCAACCTTCGATCGGAACAGTCGATTGATCCTGGACTTCGATCTTTGATATTTTTCAATCCAAACGTCCAATTCGGACGATTTCAAAAGATCTGGGCTCGGTTTAATGTCCTCTTCAAATCCGTGTGGTTGGATCGGAACTCGTTTGAAACCCGGAAATGCCTCCATTTTCTTCAGACTATCGACGTCTGATCTAGTCCGTCCGAACTTCGACTGTCGAAATCTTTTGATCCGACTGTATGATCTTCCTGAATCAATATGATGTGAATCGTATTGATGTTCTCTTTGAATCGGTACGGTTTGATTGAGAATCTCAGACTTAGAAATGACCGTTTTGGTGCCATCATGTATTAAAAAATAATCAGAAAATGAAAGAAACAAACATTAACTAAGGGTCCATTTGGTAAGATTGCGAATGTTTTCAAAATTTGTCCAAAAATTAAAGCCAAAAAAGGTTGTTTACTGAGATTTTGGAAAGAGTAATTCTTTGGTGACAACTCTCATACAACTTTCATACAACCTCCTAAAAAGATGTGTCTATCTCTCTCCTGTGATGTCACTGGACCCCACAATGATATAGGAGAGAGATAGACACATCTTTTAGGAGGTTGTATAAAAGTTGTATGAAAGTTGTCACTAAAAAATTACCCTTTTGAAAACAAAAAGCGGGCAACCAAAGTTACACATCTCGACTTCGACCCCCTTCAATTTTAAGTGCATTGAGCAAAACACATTTTATGTTTTCCTTTTGTTAAAAAGGACAAAAAGAAATATAAGAAATAAGTTTCGGGTTTTTTCAAAAATTTGAAAACTGAAATCATTACCGGACCCAAACCGGGGGGGGGGGGGAGTGGGGTGTTTGGTTGTGTTTTGGAGAGAAACACTTACTTGTGCAATGATAACCGATCAAGGAGAGCTTGGGAATTGGCTGGTTAGCTACTGTTTAGATCATGGTTTGAAATTGCATTCAAGTCGGGCAGATCATGATAATGTGGTTCGCCCCCATCGTTACCAGTTGGTGTCTCAGGCGGTGTTTCGTAGTCAGATGGCTCTTCCTCATGAATGAAAGAACAAAATGAATTGAGGCGTTCCTTGACAGCTTGTTCCAATTCTAGAGCTATCCACCAAGCTTCATTGCACTCGATCCGTGTCAGATTCTGCGCATTAGTTTCCGTCAACGATAGGTGTCTTAGCCTCCCACAGGCTCTCATTTCTATTTTCTTCAAAGACAGCCAATCCAAGGAGGCATTCTGACAGATGCTAACCAGTGCTGGTAAGTCGACTAGCTCCAAGATCTTCAGCTTGGGAAGAGCACCTGACAGGTTGTCTTCTTCGGTTGTTATCTCTCCACCATTATTGTTATAATTTGATTCGATTATGCTGGAAATATTTCGACAATTCTCGACCCTCAAATGCTGTAACTGCACCAGTGCATGAGAGATCCCGGGTGTGAGAACTTTGCTTAACACGGGACACCCCTTCAGGGTTAAAATGGTTAACTTAGAATAACTCCCTTCTTCAACTAGAACATTCTGGATGCATTGTAGCGACCGGAGGTTGATAATGTGTAGTTTCTGTAAGTATGGAAATGCGACACCTCCATTGTCAGCAATGATACTAACCATATTACTGCATGCATCAATCACACAGACTTCCAACTCTTTCACATATTCAATGCCAAAGTCAGATAAATTCATAATAGTCCTATGCCCAATCAATTCAAAAGTACTAGTATGCTGAAGTACATCTCTGACTGCAGAAGCTGTAGGATCACCAGTATAGAGTTTCAAACGTCGTTCAGATGAGTTTTGACAAAGATCTAAACAATAAGAATGGTGTCTTTCATGGTAACCAATTTGAAAATTAAAAGATCTGAAAAATGGACCTCCCTGTAGTGTATTTTGATTCTTCCATGACATGCTTTCATTGATAAAAGTTTCGAGACTGTTTATATTCGGAAAGTTGAAACGAAGAGTAGTCAACACTTTCAAACTTGCTACTTCTTTGGCGATTCCATTCGCAATTGCATTCCAACCTTGATCCATCTGATCTACTATGATGGTTAATTCTTCAAGCTTACAAAGCTTCTTTACCAAGTTAGGGGGAACAATTTCCTTTTGTGTCTCTCTTGGTGTAAGGAAATTCATTAATCGACCCCAAGTTGTCTCAACAACCCCGCTACTATCGACTCCATTGTTTGTACTATCGACATTTCTAGTAAATGAAAATCTCAAACACTTTAGGCAAACTAAGTGTTGAATTTCCATTGGCAGATACTGAATTGCAGTGCCACAAATATCAAGTACTTCAAGGTTTTGAAGTCCTTTTATTTCAGCCGGTATGCTAGATAAACCATCACATCCGGTTAGATATAATCCTTTGAGGTTGCTTAACCTACAAACATGCAAAGGTAGCTGTTTGATTCCAGTCTGAGACAAGTCGAGAACTCGGAGCTCACTCATATGACTAAAGAAGGAGTCCTCAATGGTTTTCAATAGTTTATTCCATTGAAGTAACAATGTCGAGATTTTTGAGCATTTGGGTCTACTTGGTAAACCCTGCAATTTATTACACATCAAAGAAACTCTTTTTGCGTCACTCCATTCGTCTTCCACAGGATGTTCATCAATCTCTTCACCTGCTCTAACCAATACTTTACCATCTTCTTCTTGTGGATATGGGATTCCTAGTGCCATCTTTCTGAATATTATAGGCAACTTAACATACTCCATGGTAGCACAATCGTCTAACATGCATGTTTTTGTCAAATCTTGCATAATTTGGTATCCCTTGTCGCGTGCCTCTCGATACAATTGATAATCTCCAGCTACCCCGGGTTGCCGTATATCTGGAATAAAACGTTCAGCTCTCCAAGTCTCAATCAAATAGTATGTGGAAATATCATAATCTTGCGGAAACAATGCCCCATAAAGTAAGCATTTCTTCAGATCAGTGGACAACTTATTGTAAACCTCATTATACACAAAATACACTCCTGCTAAGCGTTGCAGTTCATAGTTATCTGTCTCAATGTATGACTGCACGGCAACTCTTGTACTGTTCCACACTTTCTCATCTCGCTGATCTTTCAAATGTATTCCCATTGTTTTGATAATCAGTGGCAACCCGCCCAACTCACGCACGATTAGCTCAGCTGTATATTTGATGCGTTTACCATCCACAACATTACCCACATAATACCTGAACAAATTCCATGCATCAACATCTGAAAGCTTTTCTACAGGGATCTCCCGATCAAGTTTCATTTTCTTAATGACATCTTTGTTGCTTCCTGCAATTACAACTTTTCCATGCTTATGTTCGTTAGTAATTCCCACTGCCGTTAATTCGATATGTGAATGAACTTCATCCAGAATAAGTAAGTACCTCTTTTTTTCCAATGCTTTAGATATTATACTGGCGGCTTGCTCGTTGTCATCTCCTACAATTATATCCAACTTCTTTGCAATCGACTTTTGTATTTTTGAAATCGCACTTTTCTCTACTCCAACAGTTGCCCGAATCACCATGTTAAACGAAGAGTAGTTTCGAGGGAGAGGCTGGTTTGACTGCTCATCATGCAAGTGCCTTAATTCCTCATTTACATTTTGCAGTACATCTGTTATTCCTATTCCTGGAGGTCCATAAATGCCAACACTCCACACATCTTTGTCTTCCAGATACTGTAGAAGCTCTCTCAGCTTCTCAGCGAGTGATGGGATGCCACTGATATCTTCAGCATGAATTCTATCAAATGGTTCTGGTCGCTTCCTAGTGAAAAAATCTCCCATTTTTGTTTTTTCGATTAGTCTAGCGACCTCATTCATCCTCTCAATTTTAATGTCTTTACTGAGCTTTGCTAGTGCGAAAAAATTGCACTTTCGAGATTTTTCTGTTTCGTATTGGGTTTCAATTTCTTTGAATTTCTCTACCTTCTCCTTAGATTTACCAACAACTAATCTTCCAATGGCATTCAACTCCTTTGATGTTACATTTCTTCCTTTTTCTTCTTCTATATTATTTCTGAAAGCATCAACAAATTCCACTTCATCTCTGAGGTTCTCTAAGTTTTCCTCTATTTTCTGTACAAACTTCCGCTTCTTCCTCAAATAAAGAAAAAAATCTTTTGCTGCGGTGTACGCAGGTGTTGCCAGGCTTACTAAACTGCAAAGCATTAAAGCAATTCTTTAGGTCTCTCTGGATTCACAAACCTCTATATCTTCTAACTAAAGTTGTGTGATAATTTGAAAGTGCTAGCTTTTAGGTTCATGAAAAATTATGGACAATTCAGAATTGTATATGGAGAATGTCAAGAAAACATATCCTTCTAACTAACAGAAACACTGATGGTATGAACTATGTAATCAGAGGCAAAGCATTCTCCCATGAGTATTTTCTTGAGGTCTATGGCTCAAATAATATTTAAACTTTTTTAAAAAAAATATAAAGAAATTATGATGCCGACACTACGTACAACAAATTGAAAAATATGTATCATGCATGATTTATAGTGAAACAAACAGTCCCATATTAATTATTAAGAGTCCCTTTTGGGAATTCCAATTTATTAAGGAGACATCTTTGATTTTGTGAGATTTTCTAACTCTTCAATATTGCCCTTTTGAAATTCAAAATTCAAAATTATAATGTTACGTCAAAGAAAGAGAGGGAAGAGTTGTATATAATAAAGGGCAAACTTGAAAAATGCATATTCAAGTACATTGACTTTTCAAAGCGAACTCTTAAAATGGGACATCAAAAAATGGCATGAAGGCTTCTTAATACGAGACAGAGGGAGTAATAGTTATTGCTAATTTTTTTGAAAACCATATTAATTTGATTTGTTTAGTTTGAGAGTGTGAAGCGTTTAACAATGTGTGAAACTGTGAGATTTAAATTTGATACTGTATGTAATGTCAATCTTTAATACGGACTGAACAAGATGTTAAATTCTATTAATCTCAATAACAACATACGAATGAGATATAGCACCCATAGTTATCCCCTTTCATAGATCCGTTCTTTCTTGGCTCACCTTCTTCCTATCTCTAACCTGTCAGATTGGCTGTATGAATATTTTAGTGATGGTTTAATTAATGTGAGAAGGGGAATTAGTCAGTCTTTTCTTTTATGGAGGAGAGGGCCTAGATAACTACTTTAAACAAATCACTTCCATCAAAATTTATTCTTATCTCAAAGTAGTTTGGTATATTGGAATTCTAATATTATTTGGACACTTTAATTATTGGCTTATAAGGAAGGTTTATTCAATGTTTACTAGTCTCTCTAGTCTCCAATATTCGTACGCAGAGGTGTATAAGTGGCTATGGTTTTTCCAACCTAGTCCAGTATAGACCAACCCCCAAAGCCCAACGGAAAGCGTTGGTCTAGTTCGGTCCCGCAGCTCCCGCCCTTAGAGGACCACAGTCACCGCCCAAACCGTTCTAAGACTTGCCCAAACCAGCCTCAGAAATTGCCATATTTTTTGAAAAATACTACCGAGTTTTATTTCAATTGTACACTAATAATTTACTTTCAATTCCGTATTACTTCTTCTTTATTTTTTTAATAGAATAATCAAATAGCCAAACAAACTAACTAAATATCAAAAGAACTAAAATGGGAAAAAAAAAAATTACATATTCTACAAAATACTGAAAAAGAACATTTCACTTACGAATAAAACTCACAAAAGTAAGAAAAATAATAAAAAACTCACTAAAAAAAACAGCTCAAGGAAAATAATTAAACAAACACAAACATTGTAAAAAGAAACCTACAATACTGAAACAAATTAATAAAACCTAAGCCAACTATTAGAGAAAAACATCACAACGAAAGACAACTTAAACAATAAAACTTGACTTTAATTAAGTAGATTTAACTTTAAAACCTGAAAAAAAAAAAAATGTTGAGCCCAGTCCAACCCACATTCAAGCGCATGAACTCACCATCTCCCCACCCAAGGCCTCGCGGGCCAGCTCTGACCTGCCCACCAAATTTGTGGTCCAACTAGGGACTGGTCCCTGGTCACTACTCGGCACTCTTACATTTTAAAAAAACAGTTCTGTGCACGAGGCTTTTGTCGTTGCGGGGTCTGAGGTGGGTGGAAATGTACACAGCTTTATCCCTGTAAGTAGAGAGACTGTTTCTAGATTCGAACCTATAGCCTCCATGTGATAATTGAGCAACATTACGTACCGTTGCGCCAAGACTCCCTCTAGATTGTTCAAAACAAATAAAATAATATTATCTACATTGCATTTATGTGTATTTAGCCAAATAAATGTTAGTAAAGTTGAACCCATATATTTTATTGTAGTCATTTCAATTCTATTCATTAACCCATTTCATTCCTTTCCGGTTAATTTCTTGCATATCAAATGTGTCGTACGTATTTTCAATATGTAAATTGGTGTTATATTTTTGTGTAGTTTATTGTCCTTCTAAATCTCCTCACTATATTTTCCTTATGAATGGAACAAAAAAGAAAGAAAGTATTTTCTTTAGTGTTATGTTTTCCTTCACATAATTTCATAAACCAAGCAGACTCAAGAGTTGAAGCTAAGAGTAGTGGTAAGCAATATGGCAGGATGCACACAACCTGGAGACGTATAGTGCATGGAAGAACAAATGAAAGGAAACCAAGAAATAAAGGTTGATCCGGAGTTAAGTCTAGACCTTGGAAGATAAAAATCCTTTAATTTCCTTTTTAAATCCTTGAATTCTTGCTTATTTCATTATTTTAGTGTGTAAGGGTATTTTGTTCATTTCACACATTACTTAAGTTGTCTGGGTATTGGAAAAGTGTTATCTGAAAATTTACTGAGATTTTTCACAATTGACATGATTTAATCATATATTTATGTAAATATACACTTAATAGTGGGACCCATATTCCACTATTGGCTAATGTGAGATTTCTTTCTCGATATATCTCGTGTCATAAGCTAGTGCTGAGACTTTCAGCTTTTCCTCACTCTGCTCCCATCAAACACTTCTACCTTCTTCTCTCTCTCTCTCTCTCTCTCTCTCTCTCTCTCTCTCATCTCTAAGTCACCTCACCTCCCTTCTCCTCCAATCCCCTTCACATCTTCCTTTTCTCTTCTTACACACACATGCACACACATATGCACAAAGACCCCAGCACACTCCACTTACTCTCTCTCCTTCTTAACTCTCTCAGTCTCTCTTCCTCTCACTTTTGTCACTCTACAACTTGGGGAAATCTGCAGAATTTCTAAGGCTTCAAGAATATCACTTTAAGCTCAATTTTCACCATTTTCCTTCTACTTTCAACTCAAAAACACATAGAGGATAACTTGTTCTTCAACTCAAGCTCCACATTCGGGTGTTCTCACATTTTCATTTGGAATTGGTTTTTACAAGTATTTGCTGATATACTTTGAGGTAGGTTTTATATTGTAAAAATATACTATTATTACCTTCTTTATTTATTTATTTATTTAGTTTTTCCCGGTTGATTTGTGCTAGGAAATTTGCATGTATCACTTATGTACAAGAACTCTAAATGCTTTCTACGATACAAGTTCTTTACTTGATCAACTTGCTCATGTGCGTGCTTACATGCAACCACATTTGGATTGTAAAATATTTCAAAGCATGTCTACAAATTCTAAGTAAATAAATATTTCATATATATGATTATCTTGTTGAGACTCATGCGTAATTAGTTCATGCATGTCACATGCATTGCTCGTAGAGCATGATATTCATATAAGAGTAATGATACACTCACTCTCTCAACCACACTCCCAATCACATTAAGCATATTATGGCCATTGATTACCCTTAAATCTAGTGAGTTCCACATGAATCCCACATAAGACCCACAGAAATCAAGGGATGGGATCTATTCAATGTGATTGAGGGTGTAGTTGAGGGAGTGGATTTATCATTATTGTTCATATAATTATGCCTCGGGGCTATTCACACTTTCAAATGATTGAAAAGTTGTTGGAAAGACCTTGTGAGGGGTTGTACTGTAGATAAAATTTCTGAATGTGAGTGTGAGTGAGGGTCTATAGGAACTCCAACCTTAGCTGAGCTAGCCTAGGATTGGTATGTTACACTTTGTTATTGTTGGATAAAAATTAATTTTGGTCATGTTTGAAGTTAAATAAATGTGAGACTCATTTAGAGTTTGAATGGAGTCCTTGTGGATTTGTGGTCTCCTCCATGAGGAGATGAACTTTGGATATTTACATGTCCAAAATTATTTTATTGGGTGAATGAGAAATTAATCCATTGAATACATATTATAATGTACATGCATGGAAAATGTACATGTATGAATGCATTTATTATAATATGCATGGGATATGTACATATATGAATGCATTTATTCTCATTCATGAATAATGCACATTCATAGATGAATAATGTACATATAATGGATGAATCCACAAAAATACATAATATACATCCAATGAATCCTCTCTCCCTTTGTCCTATATATTTTGAGCTTTCTCCTCAGAAATTCAGAGTTAGGAAAAACAAGAGTTCTTTCCTTCTTTCCAATATTCCTGAGAGAGACACAAAACATAGTTCGCTGGAGCAGTTGAACACCGTGCTTGTCTACTGCTGGTTATTACCGCTGTATCTTGGGAGATGGACGCCGGAGATATCCTCAAGCACTTCTGGTGAGGCGGCGAATCTGTTTTAAGGAAACTGTGAAACTCCACAGGTCTCGGTTTGATCTTAATTCAGTTTTTTCAGTTTTGATTTCTGTTTACATATTGTAATTCTGATTTCCGTTCAATTGTAATTTTTCCTGTTTTCAATAGTTGTAATCCAGAATCTGTTTCTGTTTATATCAATAAATTTTCCAACAATCTTAAAACATATTCTAAATATTTTACAAAACAAAAATAGATTCGGTTTTGGGAAAACAGAAATTATTTTTGGAAAAATAGTTTTACAAAAAACTGCAACTGTAATTCTCGTTTTCTGCCCAAACGGTGCAGAATCAGGGAAAAGTGCATTAGACAAAAAGTGTGCAGAATTGCGTTTTGCTTGGGACTAAGTGTGCAGAATATCAAAATTCCTTCGTTTTCCTAACAATATTTGTTGAAAACGAAATTCTGCTATTGTTAAAATATAAGAGGAGGAAAAAATAAAATATTAGATTTAATTTGTTTTTTCCTTTGATAATATTTCAGAAATGGCAAATGAGACTGTAAACACCGATGGTACTGGCTCCAACACCGTGGTGATTGGCTCCATACCTATGAAGGTTCCCTCAATCCAAACAGTTTCTGTGAACCACGGGGAGAAACCCGAGAAGTTTAATGATGTGGATTTCAAAAGGTGGCAGCAAAAGATGCTGTTCTATCATACCACCTTGAACCTTGCGAGGTTCTTGTAGGAAGAGGCTCCTGTGCCTAATAAAAATGAACATGACCGAGAGGTTGTGCTAGCTATTGATGCTTGGAAGCACTCGGACTTTCTGTGCCGAAACTATGTGTTGAATGGCTTACACGATACACTCTATAATGTGTATAGTGTTAAGACCACTGCTAAGGAACTGTGGGAGTCCTTAGACAGAAAGCACAAAATCGAGGATGCCGGGTCAAAGAAATTTGTAGTGGGGAGATTCCTCGACTATAAGATGGTGGATTCAAAGACTGTAATCAGTTAAGTTCAAGAGCTGCAAGTAATCTTGCATGAAATCCATGCTGAAGGGATGACCTTGAGCGAAACCTTTCAAGTTGCTGCTATAATTGAAAAGCTACCCCCCGCTTAGAAGGACTTCAAGAACTATTTGAAGCACAAGCGAAAGGAGATGAAGATTGAAGATCTCATCGTCAGGCTTCGAATTGAAGAAGACAATAAAGAGGCTAATATGACAGAGTTAGATTCCATCTCAAGGGATGTCTCTGACATTAATCTGTCTGCTGTGGTCTCTGAAGTGAACTTGGTGGGTTCAAACCCAAAGAAATGGTGGATAGACACTGGTGCTACTCGCCACATATGCTCCGACAAAGCTATGTTCACTTCCTTCGAACCAATTACAAGTGGTGAGAAGTTGTATATGGGAAATTCTGCTTCCTCGGATGTTGAAGGCCAAGGAAAAATAATTCTGAAGATGACTTCAGGAAAGGAGCTGACACTTAACAATGTCCTTTATGTACCGGACATTCGCAAGAATTTGGTATCCGGTTCTCTCCTAAGAAAGCATGGCTTCCGAATGATCTTTGAGTCAGACAAGGTGGTACTGACCAAAGCAGGAATTTATGTGGGGAAGGGGTACATGTGTAATGGGATGTTCAAACTTAATTGTGCGACTGTATTCCCAAAGATTAATAAAATGAGTACCTCTCTTTTGTTTACTTGCTTGAGTCTTCCAATTCGTGGCATGGTAGATTAGGACATGTTAATTTTAGTTCTTTGCGAAGATTAATTAAATTAGACCACATACCAAACTTTCATATTGATACAAGTTATAAATGTGAAACTTGTGTTGAAGTAAAGTTAACAAAGACTTCGTTTCAGTCAGTTGAAAGAAGCACTGAACCATTGGGTTTAATTCACACTGATGTATGTGATTTAAAAATGGTTCAATCTAGAGGTGGCAATAAGTATTTTATTACTTTTGTTGATGATTGTACTAAATACTGTTATGTTTATTTGCTAAAAGGTAAGGATGAAGCTTTGGATAAGTTCATTCTATGCAAGACAGAGGTTGAGAATCAACTTGGAAAAAAGATTAAGGTGTTAAGAAGTGATGGAGGTGGTGAATATGTAGCACCGTATGGTGACTATTGTGCATAAAATGGAATTATTCACCAAACCACTACACCTTATTCGCCTCCATCAAATGGAGTTGCTGAAAGGAAAAATTGTACCTTAAAAGAAATGATGAATGCTATGTTAATAAGTTCTGGATTACCACAGAACTTGTGGGGGGAGGCAATTCTCTCCGCAAATTATATTTTCACTAAGGTACCTTGAAAGAAAGTTAATCAAACCCCGTATGAACAATGGAATGGTCAAAAACCTTCCTACAAGTTCTTATGAATGTGGGGGTGTCTTGCAAAGGTTCTTGTACCTACTCCTAAGAAAGAAAGGATAGGTCCAAAAACTGTTGATTATTTATGCACATAATAGTAGTGCGTATCGGTTTCTTGTACATAAATATGAAAACCCAGATATACACAAGAACACGATCATGGAGTTTAGAAATGCGTCTTTCTTTGAGAATATATTTCCTTGTAAAGAGGAATATAGTTCTAAAAAACGCACATTTGAGGCTGTTGGGGAAACTAGTAAAATCCAAGAAGGAAATGTTGATATTGAGCCTAGATGTGGGAAACGAGCTAGAACCTCAAAATCGTTTTGTCCAGACTTTCTAACTTATGTAATAGAAAGTGAGCCTCAAATCTATAATGAAGCTATTAGATCACCAGATGGTCCATTGTGGAAAGAAGCAATCAAGAGTTAAATTGATTCTATCCTACAAAACCATACTTGGGAATTGGTAGATCTTCCTCCTGGTTGTAAGCTGTTGGGCTACAAATGGATTTTTAAAAGGAAAATGAAGACGGATGGTACTATTGATAAGTATAAGGTTAGGCTTGTCATCAAAGGGTATAGACAAAAGGAGGGTCTAGACTACTTTGATACGTATTCTCCTGTTATGAGAATAACATCCATTCGTATGATTATTGCGATCGCAGCATTGCGAGATCTCGAAATACATCAAATGGATGTTAAGACTGCCTTCCTTAATGGAGATTTGAATGAAGAAATCTACATGGAACAACCTGAAGGATTTTCTGCTCGAGGGCAAGAAAATAAAGTGTGTAAGCTTGTCAAATCATTGTATGGCTTAAAGCAAGCTCCAAAACAATGGCATGAAAAATTTGACAAAGCTATACTTTCTAGTGGATTTAAAATCAATGAGTGTCATAAATGTGTTTATGTCAAAGACACAATTGAAGGCTATGTCATATTATGTCTTTATGTTGATGACATACTCATAGTGGGTAGTAATGATGAGATCATTAAATCTACTAAGAAAATGTTGAATTCTAAATTTGACATGAAAGATATGGGACTTGCTGATGTTATATTGGGCATCAAGATCTCTAGAAATACTAATGAACTTGTTCTGTCACAGTCACAATATGTAGACAAGATTCTAGAGAAGTTCAACAAGTCTGATACTAGTATAGTCAGGACGCTTGTGGACTTAAGTCTACACCTATCAAAGAATACTGGTGAGAGTGTTTCTCAACTAGAATATTCTCGAGTGATAGGAAGTTTGATGTACCTAATGAGTTGTACAAGGCCTGACATTACTTATTCAGTTAGTAGACTGAGTATATACACTAGTAATCCTAGTGCTGAACACTGGAAAGGGATAGTAAGGGTACTGCGGTACTTACGATATACACGTGACCACCTGTATTGGAAGGATACAGTGATGCAAACTGGATATCTGATATGAAAGATTCAAAATCTACAAGTGGATATGTTTTCACACTTGGTGGTGCAGCTGTGTCATGGAAATCTTCCAAACAAACTTGTATTGCTAGATCGACAATGGAATCTAAATTCATTGCACTAGACAAGGCAGCTGAAGAGGCTGAATGGCTTCGCCATTTTGTAGAAGATATTCCTAGATGGTCAAAACCTGTGCCAGCTATTTGCATACACTGCGATAGCCAATCTGCTATTAGAAGGGCATAAAGTAATGTGCATAATGGTAAGTCTAGACATATTCGTCGTAGACACAATACCATTAAGCAACTACTCTCAAGTGGGATTGTCACCATTGACTATGTAAAGTTAAAGGATAATATTGCGGATCCGCTAACCAAAGGGTTAAATCGCGAGTTAGTTAATAAATCATCTAGAGGAATGGGACTAAAGCCTATGACGTTAAAAGGGAATGGAATGGAAACCCAACCTAGTTGACTGGAGATCCCAAGATCTAGGTTCAAAGGGACAACCTAATTTCATGTACCTTAAGAGAATCACTGAGAAGAAATGTTCTTCTGCCCATTTATATGATTCAACAGTGATACCTGCATGGTGTGAGGGTAAGCTTAGCTTTTAATGACTATGTGCGTTGGTATAACCAAGCGGAGTATAGCAGGATACTCTAAATAGTCACCTATGTGAATGTGAAGTGGGGCCGCTTCTAAAAGAATTTAAGAAGGGCAAAATTCTTTGATAAACATTCACTGAACCAGGCGAGTGTTCAAGGCCAAAATGAACACAAGTGTAAGAACTAAACTATGTTTGGAAAGCTCCTGTGTGAAGTCTGTCGGTTGTTTACACTAACGGCAATCAGTTCAAGACTACACGTTCACTGGTCAGCCAGTAAATCTGATAGATTTTCACAAGGGAAGTTTCAAAGCCAAACGCTACCTATCTCTTTGCAGGAGTAATCCGTTGTGGTCTCTCTTGTCGAGTCGTCTCACATCGTTTTGATTATTTTCATTCATGTGGGGGATTGTTGGATAAAAATTAATTTTGACCATGTTTGAGGTCAAATAAATGTGGGACTCATTTAGAGTTTGAATGGGGTCCTTGTGGATTTGTGTTCTCCTCCATGAGGAGATGAAATTTGGATATTTACATGTCCAAAATTATTTTATTGGGTGAATGAGAAATTAATCCATTGAATACATATTATAATGTACATGCATGGGAAATGTACATGCATGAATGCATTTATTATAATATGCATGGAAAATGTACATACATGAATGCATTTATTCTCATTCATGAATAATGCACATTCATAGATGAATAATGTACATACAATGGATGAATCCACAAAATACATAATATACATCCAATGAATCCTCTCTCCCTTTGTCCTATATATTTTGAGCTTTCTCCTCAGAAATTCAGAGTCAGGAAAAACAAGAGTTCTTTCCTTCCTTCCAATATTCCTGAGAGAGACACAAAACATAGTTGGTTCGCCGGAGCAGTTGAACACCGTGCTTGTCTACTGCTGGTTATTACCGCTGTATCCTGGGAGACGAACGCCGGAGATATCCTCAAGCACTTCTGGTGAGGCGGCGAATCTGTTTTAAGGAAACTGTGAAACTTTACAGGCCTCGGTTTGATCTTAATTCAGTTTTTTTAGTTTTGAATTCTGGTTACATGTTGTAATTCTGATTTCTGTCCAATTGTAATTTTTCATGTTTTCAATAGTTGTAATCCAGAATCTGTTTTTGTTTATATCAATAAATTTTCCAACAGTTATTTCAAGCGGCTCATAATCCAGTGTGGAGAGTGAGAGCGTTACTTTATAAATTTCAATTTGTGCATTTGATTAAGTCATTGAGACTCCTTGCATTGTGCCTCAGTGGCAAATTTATGGCACCACTTAAAAGGAAAGACGCCAATGTAGTTGGCTTCGGAAGTTGTTGCATTTTGAAGGCCCCTCATATGGGGATTTGCTTTGATGTAATAAGTTTATCCAAGTTTAGAGACATTACCTTATGTATTATGGAACTTTAGTTGGTTTGAAAATGTGAGGACTTCCATGTACTCTTATTTTGTTAGTTTTTATGTCGACAATGGGAAACCTAATGTACTTTTGAATCTTGGATTATCGAAGATATTTTTCATTATGGAACTTATGTACTTTGATCTTTAAGCTAGTTTTGGAGATTACATTTTGTAAACCGTATGTGTGTTCTTGCCATATTCCTAGATTTAGGGTTAGAATGTGCCAATGATTGATTTCTCAAAAGTAAACGGGGTTTTTAATCTTTGAATCTTGAGGTGTTAAAATACACTAGTGTTTTCTATTTTGAAGGAGAAGATACTTCTACACTACGGATATTTGGCTCAATTACCACTTGAAGTATTGGAAATTTAAGCAAGTTTTGGGCAGGATTCAATAGGAAAAGCCATTTTTAACCCAGCCAGTAGATGGGTCGGTTAACCAACACTTTATGTGTGTTGCCTGGTATAACACCTGTTGATGATGCCAAAAATTGGTACGAGTAAAGTAGAGCAATTTTAGGAGAGAGAGAGTGAGAGACTGGTTTTTTTGTATGTGGTTCGACTCTGTTAATGAAGGTACCTACGTCCACGTGTGTGTCTGAGCACGTTCACTATACTGTAAAAGAGCCGGGAGCCTGTGGTGAACCAACAAGTCTGGAGCTACCGTAGGCCGGCCGGGCATGTAGATGAATGCTATAGAGGTGCTGTGTAGACTGAAAAGTCAGCCCTTCAATGGGGGGTGAGAGGTCTCTTTTATAGATGTACGAGACCTACTCGTACATGGATAAGGGAATATAATCCAATTGATATAGATTAGCATTAATTGTGGGGGTTTCCTAATTGGATTAGGAAATAGTATGCACTTTTCATTAGTCTTCTAGCTTGAGTAGGAAACTGCCCGTAATGCTCGGGATTATGCCTGTGGGCCCGGATGAGCTATTCCCGTGGTGGGATGTGTCTATGCGATTTTCCCGACTTGTTGGCCGGGTCATGGATGAACCGCTTGGGATGATGAGCCTCGGGTAGACTAGACCGCTTGGGCTGATGCTTGTCCGAGGAGTTGTGCATGATTTGAGCGGGACATGGACTGACTGCTGATTTGAACCGCTCGGTCATAGGATAGAGCCAATTTTGGGTGTATCAGCTGCCCCCCATTTCCAAGGTTGGCCAGATGCTATATCGGGGCAAGTTTGAAAATCAGTTTGATGTTACTTGCCACTGTCTGAGTGCTTGGGGAAGCTGCCTCGGGGCTTCTGAGCCTGGTGAGTCCTCAGGAATTGGCTGAGAGTTAAGACCCAGCCTATCTCGGGACCTTTAGGTGCTCGGGAACTGACCGGGAGTTGAGACTCGGCCTAATTCGGAGTCTTTGAATGCTCGGGAAGTGACCGAGAGTTGAGACTCGGTCTACTTCGGAGTCTTTTTGCTTGAGTTAGCCTCTCGGATGGTTATCTTTTGCCCATAAACCTTTGTCAAGGTTGTGGGTAGAAGAGTTCTACCATGTTGGAAAAGCTGACCTAAAGCATATTGCTTTAGGGTCCTTTTATGTTAACTCCCCAGGATGGTTGTATTCTGCCCAGCCAGCCTTCGTCAAGACTGTTGGGAGAAGATCTTGACCATGTTGGTGGAGCCGACCTAGAGCGTGTCGCTATAGGGTCTTTTTTGCTCCTCTATCATAGGCCAACCTAAGAGATTTTAGTCACCTCTATCGTCAGTTTGGACCTAAGTGGAGTTAATGCCTCTGAGTACTATAGGTGCTCGGGTTGTCCAAGATTTTGACTTGGTTATCTGCGAGGCCTGTAGATACCCGGTGTGATTGCCTGTTTAGTTCACTGCGCCATCATGCCCCCCAAGCTTTTGCTAAGATGAGGGTCTTATAGAGGCTATGACTATAGGTAATCGACCTGGAATATGGTGGTTGCAGGGTCTTTTGAAGCTTGCCATCATCAGCCACCTAGGGGGTTTGCCCCCATCGTCGGTTGGACCTAAGCGAAGCTTATGTCTCGGGGTTAGGCCCGAGGTCTTTGTATGCCTCGGGGTTAGGCCCGAGGACTTTGTATGCCTCGGGGTTAGGCCCGAGGACTTTGTATGAGCTCTCTGACAATCGGTGGAGCCTCATGTGGTGATCAGGCAAGTACCACTGTAGTCAGGCTCATCTAGAATGATGAAGACAGGGGGTCAGATCAGGATCGTGGGGCTCCTGATTTCTATGTGCTGGAGGCAAAGTCAGAACTGCTTGATCCTGACCGATGTGAACTGGAGGTCGGGTCAGGACTGTTGAACCCTGCCTGTTGTGAGCTGGAGGTCCGGTCGGGGCTGCCTGACCCGAACTGCTGCGAACTGGTGGTCGGGTCGGGATCGCCGGACTCAGACTGCTGTGAACTGGAAGAACTATCAGAACTCCCGGGCTGATCTCTCTTTCGCTTACTTCTAGAAGACTCGTTGCTTTCTTGCCCAGTGTCTTTGGTCTTCAGAAACTCTTCAATGTCAATGTATTTTCCAACCCTCTCAGAGAGCTCAACCAAAGTTTTTGGTCAGTTTCTATGGAACGACACGGTGCAGTTGGTGTGTTGAACTCCCGAGCAGAAGGCTATAATGGCGATTATCTCGTTCAAATTGCAGATTTGAAGCTTCTGTTGGTTAAACTGGTCGGTGAACTCCTTGAGGGACTCATTATTCCGTTGTTTGGCCGTCAGTAGCTGCATGTCTGGCTTTGGCCATTCATGCATGCCGGCGAACTGGTTGATGAACTGCTTGCTGAGTTGTTTGAAACTGCAGACCGATCGGGGCTCCAAGGAGTAGAACCACTGCACTGCCGGGCCTTTCAAAGTGCTGGGAAAGGCTAGGCAGTGTAGTTCATCAGAGTTGGTGGCTAGGGCCATCTGAGCCTTATAGGTCCGAACGTGGTCGACCGGGCTTTCTGAGCCGTTATAGGGATCTAAACGAGGCTGCCTGAATTTGCGCGAGATGGAGAATCTCGTGATCTGGCTGGACAACGGTGACTCTGTCTCGGTATTGCTTGATTCGAAACACGGTTTTGACCAAGCTTTTTGGCCACTCCGTCGATCTGCTTCTGCAAGTCCTTGATTCGGGCTTCCACTCCTTCCCGACTGGTATCTAAGGGGCTAGTTGGGTTGGTGGAAGAGGCTTCTTCTTTATGGCAGTGTGCTGTCCTCTGGGATCGGGCTCGGCTATGACTCTGGGTAATCGTTCGCCTAGGGACGGCTCGGCTCTTGACCGAGTGACCCTAGACTGATTCCCGGGCCGTATGCTCCTGCCTTTCCTTTTGGACAGCACGCCCACTGTTGATGTCTCGGGCATCCTCAACACGGGACGGGTTGGCTCGGGCTCGTTGTTTGGTTCAGATCGGTTCCCGATCGTACGCAACGTTCCCGGGTCGTTTCCCGGCCCCTGGAGGACTGCTTTGCTGGGCTAGCAGGGCTTCGATCTGTTGCTGGATTTGATGTTGTCTCTCCAGGAGTTGCGTGAGGGTCGCGGTGATCTTCTCAGATGTCATGACTGCCGCAGCCAGTGCTGGGGCCGAAGGAACATCCCGGTCGGACTACTGATCAGCCTTCTTACCCTTCATTGGTGGCATGATGATCAGTCAAGAGATTTGTTGATGAAAAGACTTGTTGTGTTCCCACAGATGGCGCCAAATTGATGATGCCAAAAATTGGTAAGAGTAAATTAGAGCAATTTTAGGAGAGAGAGTGAGAGACTGGTTTTTTTGTATGTGGTTCGGTCCTGTTAATGAAGGTACCTACGTCCACGTATGTGTCTGAGCACGTTCACTATACTATAAAAGAGCCGGGGGCCTGTGGTGAACCAACAAGTCTGGAGCTTCAGTAGGCCGGCCGGGCATGTAGATGAATGCTATAGAGGTGCTGTGTAGACTAAAAAGTCAGCCCCTTCAATGGGGGGTGAGAGGTCTCTTTTATAGATGTAAGAGACCTACTCGTACATGGATAAGGAAATATAATCCACTTGATATAGATTGGCATTAATTGTGGGGGTTTTATAATTTGATTAGGAAATAGTTTGCACTTTCCATTAGTCTTCTAGCTTGAGTAGGAAACTACCCGTAATGCTCGGGATTATGCTTGTGGACCCGAATGAGATGTTCCCGTGGTGGGATGTGCCTGTGCGGTTTTCCCGACCTGTTGGCCGAGTCGTGGATAAATCGCTCGGGATGATGAGCCCGGGTAGACTAGATCGCTCGGGCTGATGCTTGTCCGAGGAGTTGTGCATGATTTAACCGGGACATGGACTGACTGCTGATTTGAACCGCTCGGTCATAGGATAGTGCCAATTTTGGGTGTATCACCTGTTTTTATCGATAACTGAGCGGCTGAGCCGGTAGATCAGCTGGTTGACCAGCTGAAGGTATTCTGCACAGCATGTGCTAGACCCTATTTCTCAGCACTCAGTTTTCTAAAAACACTCTTTGATAAGAACACAAAATTAAATATCATTACTTTAAGTAAACATAGTTAAGGAATAACTCCCAGTCACATGCAATAAAACTATTTTTACAAATCAACCACTTAAGAATAAAAAGTCAACTTTCTCTTTGATAAGCAAATTACCGATTTCTTGCTCAGTTCTCTTTAAAAACCTTTTGATTTCTCAAGGTTCCTTTTCTGTAAAAAATTCTTAAGAATTAGTTTAAGTATAAGGGATCTTAAATGAATTAAAACTAGGTCATTTTAACTAGGAATTCAGAATTATTTATGTTTTTGACCCGTTTGGTCCACAATAGGTCAACTATTGATCACCTTTTGAACTTTTCCAAAGGCCACGTTGGACTCTTTTATGCTACCGCTCCTCTTACTTGGTCCACGTGGGATTAATTGCAAGTATTTGATTCTTTCTTTGACCCATTCTTGACTCTTTGACCTCGCCCCACTGTCACGGGATTTGGGGAATGACAGAATAGTATCAAAGCTATCCAAGTTCTAACACCTTGGGGATATGGAATAATTCGAGCCTATATGGCTTTGGTTATTGATTTAGTATGATGAATTGTTATGTATTACATGTATACTTTAGTTACATGCTTATGTGTTACGTGTTCACATTCTAGAATGCTTGTGTTGCTTGTTTATTTTAATGATGACGAGACTTGGTAGCATGCCTTGTTTCAGGTTAAATTGGTCATGACTAGTAGCAATGAATAGTTTTGTAAACGTTTACCATTCTTTTGTAGAGTATCTACTATGTCGAACGTGCTAAGGGTAGAGCTAGAGGTTGAGTTACGGGTCATAATATAGATTGATGTAGGGGAGCAGACAGCTCATCCACCTATTCAGTGTCTTGCGAGGCTCTGCAGAGACCACAGTGTTTCCCAGAGATGGCTAACGCCATGCGAGACTTTGCAAGTTCTGCACGTGATGAGGATCAACTACCTCTTCCCCATCCTCCTCCTCCTCCTCAGGGCGATTACGAGAGAATTCAATTGACGCTACCCACCTACTTTTTCCAGTGAGTCCGACCATATGGTAACAGAGTATTGGCTCAAGCACATCACTCATATTGCCACATTCCTTGGGATACCAAAGAACGACATTCATATCAACGCCACTTCATACCAACTCACTGGAGATGCCTTACATTGGTGGGAGTTCACATTGGTGACACACCCATTGGAAAGTATGACTTTGAGGACTGTAGCACCTTTTCCTCTATAGATATTTTCCTAAGGTTATCTGAAAGGAAAAAAGGGGGAGTAGTTCTCATTACAATAAGGGGAAATGACAGGGATTGAGTATGCAGCCCAGTTTGACTCATTGACACGTTTCACAGCTGCTAATATCACCGACAATACTATCCAAGCCAAGAGGTTTTCGAGAGGCCTTCATTCTAATATCCAGTACTGGGTAGCAGCATTTGAGCATACGAGTCTTTCTCATGAGAAAGGCAATGATCATAGAAAATGAAGCACATGACGCTAAGAAGTACTGGGAAACCATTTTCCATCTAAGGACTTTCAACCGAGGGCATCCGATCATTAATCCCATTAAAAGAAATATGAGTTTTTACAATTCCAATCTTCACAACCCCCATAGTTTCAACCGAGGCCATCACCTAAGGTATCTCAATGCTTCAGGGTATCATGTGGTGGTACTTTCTACAAATCTCATATATGTTATGAATGTGGCTATTCTAGTCACATTCACAACGATTGTCCCATATGATACAAGTTTTTTCTTTTTTAGTTGGACTGTGTCCATTCTAACCTAACTAACCAATACCAAAGTAGTAGAGCTAAAGGCCCCCACTCAAATTGGTACCATTCGCTGTACAACCATCGGCTCAAAGTGTAAAGCCAAATTTGTGTAGCAGCACCATCAAGGAAAGCACAAAGATCATCACCAAGGTATGAGGCCACAAGGCCCTGTGTATCCTATCATCCTCACCATTCATGAGGAGATCGTTGAGCTTTTGGTCAATCGAGGTTTCTGAAATTTAAATCACAGGCTTCAATTTTGATTGACATGGGCCGTCTTATTCATTTATATCATCCGCATTTTCATCGACATTCAGTTTGGAGGTAGACCATCTGAATTCTACCCCTTGCGTTGACACTCTGATTTAGGGGATCATTCGTTTGAATCGAGTCTGTTGTGAGTTTGTGAAATTCAGTGTCTAATGCTTGATCTTATTGTTTTTTGATGATTTGCGGTTCAATATCATCTTGGTTATGGATTGGTTATCCACCTAACGGGCCTTTATCGATCGTTTTAGGAGACTCATCACTATACTCACCCCTGAGAGAATTATCCATATTTTAAGGGGGATCATTTGAACCTTCATTCATCATCTTTGCACATCCTTCTACGTAAAGAGAGTTCTTGGGGTTAGTTAACCTGTTTATTGGACAGAGAGGTTGAAGCGGCTTGTGAAAAGTTGCCTCCCATCATTTGCAAGTTTTCAAACGTATTTCAGGAATGCTAGCAGGGTCTACCACCTATCCGTGACATTGAGTTCACAATAAATCTCGTTTCGAGAACTATGCCTATCTATATTTCAACCTATCGCATGACACCAGAAGAATTAAAGGAGTTGAAAGCACAAATAGAGGATTTGCAGACAAATTATCTATTCGCCCAAGCACTTCACCTTGGGGTGCTCCTATCATCTTTGCTAAGAAGAATGATGGATCATGTCGACTTTGAATTGAAACTGTAATCTTAACCAAGATATTGTTAAGAACAAATATCCACTTTTGAGGATTAACTATTTATTTGATCAACTTTGTGGGTCAACTTTCTGCTCTAAAATCAATGTAATATCAGGTTATTATCAGTTATGCGTCAAGGAAGAAGACATTCCAAAAATAGATTTTCGTTCTCATTATGGGCATTATGAGTTTCTAGTGATGCATTTCGGCCTGACCAATGTACTCGCAACATTTATGGATTCGATGATAATATCTTCCATCCTTTTCCTAATAATTTCATCATTGTTTTCATTGAGTACATTTTCATTTATTCATCAACTTAGTTGATGTATGAGGAACATTTACATATCACTTGTTGAACTCTATGAGAAAATCAATTGTATGCAAAGTTTTCAAAATGAAAATTTTGGTTAAGTTCCTTGGGCACGTTGTTTCAGGTGACGGAGTTCCCATTGACCTTTCAAAGATGCAAGTTGTGCCGAAGTGGGATCCCCTTAAGAACGGTAGAGATAGGATTTTAGCATCAAAAGATTGTCTTTATGTAGCTTTATTAAAAGGAATTTATTTCAATTTTTAGTTAGTAAAAATTGGTTACTTAGTTTTTTTAAGAAATTAGTAGTTATCAAAGGAAATAAACATTTCATTTATTCTGGTTCATTGGTGGATGATCTCTATATTATAAATAATGTCTTTTCCACACTACAATTTAATGAATTTAATAACATCATTAGTAATTACGAATTAAGAGAAGTGAACCTTCTAAAATGAATCATACACATCTTTGGCACTTATGCCTTTTTTCATATTATTCTAAGAATTTAAAGACTTGTGAATTTCGCTTAGAAGGGCTATAGAGTAAAAGAGCCATTGAAACTGGTTCACTCTGCCTTTGTGTGGTCCTATGATTGTACCATGCTAGAGGGTGTTTTGAGTATTTTATTACCTTCATTGATGATTTTTTAAGGTATAGTTATATTTATTTGGTGCGACATAAGTTTGAATGCTTTGAGAAGTTCAAAGACTTCAAGGCATAAACAAAGAAGAGTCTTGGTAAGTGTATCAAGATACTATGGTCAGATCGTGGTACGAGCATCTTTTCAGAGAATTTAGGGACTACTTATCGAAACAAGGGATTACATCCCAATGGTCGACAATGGACATAGTAAGATCTATGATAAGTTATTCTAATTAACCATTTCCTTATGGGGACACAATTATAGACCACAACAAACACTCTAAAGTTTGTACCATCAAAGTTAGTAACTAGCTACCACCACAAAACTATGGAAGAGGCATAAGTCCAGTTTGAGGCATGATCGGATTTGGGGTGGTCCGACACACCTGTTGATATGGTACAAAGATAAGTTGGAATCAAGAACGGAAGTATGTTTCTTTATTGGTTGTTCGAGAGGAATTAAAAGTGGTCTATTTTCTTGTCCAACAGATCAGGAGGTTATTGTTAGAGTCAATGTTGTACTCTTAGAAGAGGATTATGTTATAGACCATAAGCACAAATGTCCGATTGTTTTACAAGAAATGAGTGGAGATAGACCAGTACAAACTTCTTCTATGCCATCGATAAAAGAGAAAACGTCACAACAAAGAATTAATGACATCCTACAAATTCATCGTAGTGATAGGACTATCGAAACTAGTATAGACTCCGAATCAACCATTAACATGCAAGTTTCTAAACCAGTAAAATGTGTGGACAATGGTGCATCAGGTTCAAAATCTTCACAACGTACTACACATTCTACATTTACGCAGGTAATGCCTCATCATAGCAGGAGGGTTATTTTTCAACCTAACTGGTACATATTCTTGGAAGAGACTTATGATATGATCCCTGGTGAGCAAGGTAGCTATTCCTATATGTACAACAAAGAACTCCAAGATAAATATACAAAACTTTGGCAAAAGGTAATGGCGTTTTAGATGGAATCTATATACCCAATCAGGTCTAGGACCTGTAGAATCAACGAATGATATAAAATTCATTGGATGTAAGTGGATATATAGGAAGAATAGAGTAGCAAATGATAAGATGAAACCTTTAAAGCAAGACTTGTTGGTATAAAGGTATTGTTATCCAGTAGAAAAGGACTCAAGACTATATGTTGGTATACAAGGTACATAGTATTTTTCTCATTGGGTACATAGACTGTGATTTCGTGTTAGATGGGGACTCTAGAAAGTCTACCTTTAGATAGATGTTTACCGTCAAAGATGGAACCAATAATTTGGGGAGTAATAAGCAATCATGTACTATTGATTTTACCATAGAGGCCGAAGATGTGGCTGCCTTAGAAATAGCTAAGGAGGCCGTTTGATTTGACTATAGGAAACGATATTGTTGTAACTCATTCTTTTGGTACACTTTGTGTTTCATCTTGGGGATTAGTAGGTTAATACTGACCCTATAAGATAATTAAACCCCCATGTTTATTATAAGTTCTTATGCTCTAGATCCCGAATTAATAAATAGGCATGTGCATTTGAAGTCATTTTGTTTCACAAAAGAGTGACATATTTTAATGGTCAATAAACTCGGTGAATTGGGTGATAGCACTACGTTTTGGTGGATATTAATCATTGACGGAATCCATATCCCAGTTTAAGGATTGGCGATACCTCCTTGAGGAAGCTTATAAGTTTTGATTATGTCAAATCTCGCAAGTAGATCTTGTATTTGACATATCAAATAAGTTAAATAGAGGATCTCAAAAAAATTTACAGACATTTTTCTAGTAATTATTTTTAAATAATAGGTTTTTGTAACATTAACTTAGGGACATAATTAAGCATTACATAACATAGAGCTTGAAATATTATTTTATAAGAAACTAGCTCCATATTGACTTATTGTAGTCCCTATAGTTGCCTATATGCACGCCACTATATGTCACTTCCAAATCACTTTTTTATGACGCCTTAAACTTTGGTGCTTATTCTCTAAATCAAGATATAACTACTAAACATATTCATTTCGTGTTTGTCACTTAGATTCCTAAAGGAGTGAGATTTTTTTTTAGTGCAATAAACTCAGTGAATTGAGTGACATCATTATGTACATAGTGGACATTTATGACTAGCGGAATGGACATCCCGATTTAGGGACTAATGATATGCCCTTGAGGAAGCTTATAAGTTTTGATCATGTCAAACCTTGTAGATGGATTTCATTTCTGACCTCAAATAAGTTAATGAGATGTCTAGGAAATATAGATGTGATCTTAACACTACGAGTTTTTAGTAATGCCGTTTGGAATGACGAAAGCCCTGACAGTGTTTATGGATTTGATGAACCGCGTGTTCAAGCCTTATTTGGATCAGTTTGTCATCGTCTTCATAGATAATATTTTGATCTATTCTAAGTCAGAGGAAGAGCACGAGCAACATCTATGGATTACGATGCAAACGCTCAAGGACCATCGCTTGTATGCCATATTCAGTAAATGTGAGTTCTAGTTGCAAGAAGTGAAATTTTTGGGACACAAGATATCATCCCAAGGAATTTTTGTGGATTCATCCAAGATAGATGCTGTATCAAACTGGGTTAGACCAACCAACCTTACGGAGGTTAGGAGTTTCCTTGGACTCGTGGGTTATTACCGGAGGTTTGTTGAAGGATTCTCCAAGATAGCCGCACCGTTGACCCGACTGACTAAGAAAACTCAAAAATTTGAGTAGACTAAGAAACATGATCGTGCCTTTCTAGAGTTGAAAGAGAGACTCACTATAGTACCAGCACTAGCTATACCCATACCTGATGAGAAGTTCACTATCTTCAGTAACACGTTATATCAGGGATTAGGGTGTGTACTTATGCAAGATTGTAGAGTTATTGCCTATGGGTCTAGACAACTGAAGCCGAATGAGATGAATTACCCTACCCATGATTTGGAATTGGCTGCAGTAGTTTTTGTACTCAAGATTTGGAGACAATATTTCTATGGTGAGAAGTTTGATTTGTTCTCCGACCACAAGAGTGTAAAATATTTGTTCACGTACAAAGAGTTGAACATGAGGCAATGCAGATGGATAGAGCTGATTAAAGATTACGACTTTATGTTAGAATACCACCTTGGTAAAACTAATGTGGTCGCTGATGCTCTAAGTCGGCAAACTCGTGGAACAATTGCCTCGTTGATGATTAGGGAATGGAGAGCGTTGGAGAATATGGCTAAGTTTGATGTGCAAAGTGCTGAGGAAGGAGCATAGTAATATTTTGGATGTCTTATTTTACAGTCCACCCTTATTAGCCACATCATCGAAGCACAGAAAGGAGATGAGAAACTTCAGACATGGTTTGTGAAGATGTCCGAGAAGGATCTGACAGAATGGAAAGTGGGAAGTGATGGAGGATACAAATACAGGGACAAATTGTATATACCAGATTGTAGAGATTTAAGAAAGGATATTCTGGAAGAAGCACATAAGTCAAGATTTACAGTTCACCCGAGGGAAACAAAAATGTACAAGGATTTGAAGAGAAATTTCTGGTGGAAAGGTATGAAGAAGGACGTAGCTGAATTCGTATCCAAGTGTTTGACATGTTAACAAGTCAAAGTCAAACATCAGAGTCCCTTAGGATTGTTACAACCCTTACCTGTCCTGGGTTAGAAGTGGGAACACATAACCATGGATTTCGTAGTTGGATTGCCCCGGTCTTAGTAGAATCATGACGCCATTTGGGTAATTGTGGATCGATTGACTAAGTCGGTTCATTTCATTGCCTGTACTATGACATTCCCAGTAGAAAAGATGAGTCAGATGTACATAAAACAAATTGTGCGACTTCATGGTGCACCTGTGTCGATTGTGTCAGAATGAGACGCACGTTTTACTTCTGAATTTTGGGAAAGTCTACAAGAAGCTATGGGAACCTCGTTAAAGATGAGTACTCCTTTTCACCCTTAGAAAGATGGGCAAACTGAGCATATTAATCAGATCATTGAGGATATGCTTAGGGCTTGTGTTATCGATTTTGAGGAATCTTGGGAGACACACTTGCCTTTGGTTAAATTCGCTTATAACAACAGTTATTACACGAGTATTGGGATGGCTCCGTTCGAAGCATTGTATGGATGACCATGTCATTCTCCGTTGTGTTGGGTAAAAGTCAGAGACACAGAATTGTTGGGACCAAATTTGGTTAGAGAAAGCAATAAAAAGATTTCCCTGGTTAAGGAGAGGATGAGAACCGCACAGAGCCGGTACAAGAGTTATGCCGATCGATGCCGAAAGGATTTGGAATTTAGTGTCGGAGACCACGTAATTCTTAAGGTTTCACCAACTCGAGGAGTGGTGCGATTTGGTCTCAAGAGAGGGAAGTTAGCCCCGCGTTTCATTGGACCGTTTGAGATTTTGGATCGTGTCAGGAAAGTGGCTTATCGACTCGTACTACCACCAAAGATGTCTGGGGTTCACAATGTATTTCATGTTAGCATGTTGAGAAAATACATACGAGATCCCTCACATGTGGTTAGTTTCGATGATATTGAGACAAGTCATAACGCTTCCTATAAGGAGAGGCCCGTGAAAATTCTAGATCAGAGTATCAAGAAGTTGAGGATTAAAGAATTTCTGTTAGTAAATGTTCAGTGGAATCACCTTAACGAGAATGAAGCCTCATGGGAAGTCGAAGCTGATATAAGGAAGAAGTACCCGAAATTGTTTCATGACTAGTTAGTTTAGATTTTGGGGGCGAAATCCTATTTAAGGGGGGAAGGATGTAACAACTTGTGTCTTCATTTATCAAATGTAATTTCAAAATCTTATTTCTATTACTTGTTTTGATTCAATCGAATTCATTAATTGGGGTCAAACTGTAATTTTATAAATTCAGGAGTGCCTGTGTTGGTTTGAAAACTGTATTCTCAAAATGGTGAAAATATTTGCTTTTAATTCAAGCTGTTTTTTTTATACAAACGGAAAATTATTTCCTACGTTAATATAATTTTTCTGTATTTTTGTGGTGATCATTGTGCTGCAAAAATACCAATTATGAATGAAAACTGTCCGCGCCGCTTTGGACTCCCACAGATTGAGATTCTCCATCAAATCAAATTGACATTTGCTTTTAACACATTTAATGCAAACAATCATTGGCTAGGCTTGTTTGGCATTACATTTTGTGTATGTGTATTTGTAGTGCCATAAGCTATTTTTTCAAACACTCTAAGAGATTCCTAGACAAGTTGTCTATACCTTGTTTGGGAGTGCATTTTATGTTTATGTGAATTTGTGCCTAAAAGCTACTTTGCCAAACATTATAACTTGACCCCTAACACTCTATAGGACCCCTACAATCTGCATATATATAAACTATAAACGTATATGTGTTATGATGTATATTATGTAATTAGTAATTTAAATCATTTGTAAAGTGAGGAAGAAAATACTTGGCCTCCTAGTTCATCAAATTGGTTTTCTTTATAAGCTTAGCATAAACACACATTTTGCTCATTACAAACTGATATACAGAGAGAGAAAGAGAGTTTCAGAGAGCATTTATAGAATTTTAAAGAGAGAGAGAGAGAGAGAGAGAGAGAGAGAGAGAGAGAGAGAGTTCAATCTCCATAGTTTGAAGCTTTCAAGTGGAATTTCTATTTTGACAATCTTTCTCAACATATATTTCAATCTTCAATCACAGTGAGTATTATTAACTCACTTTGAATGTAATACATGTTTGATTTATGTTTATAGGCCTAATTGCACTTTACCCCCTCGTACTATACACGTGTTTTCAAGTGGGTACATGAACTTTTTTTTTTTGCAATTGGATACATGAACTTTCATTCCTTTTCCAATCAGATACATTTGATGACGCCGTTAGTTTAAAACTAACGGAATTGCTTAGAATTGTTCTTTTTTTGCAATTGGGTACATGAACTTTCATCCCCTTTCCAATCAGATCCATTCTCCCAAATTTTGACCATTTTTAATAAACCCCTTTACTACTTTTCGACATCAAAAAGAGATAAAACCCCATCACTGGAACAGAAAAATGGCTAATATAATTGCCTCTTTTTTTGATTTTATGTCAAAACAGATGATTTTATCTATTGACAGACAAATAATATTGAGCTAAACAAAACAAGGCTGCAACGTATATTTTTTTGTGAAATTTTGAACCTATTTTTTTCATTTGATCTGTCAAAACAGATGATTTTATCTGTTGACGGATAGATAATGTTGAGCTAAACAATCCTAATTTTCTTATCTTTTGGTCTTTTGGGATGATTTTTTTTATTTCAAGTATTTGTTCGAGATCAACGCAATGGGCTTCAAAATTTCGCAAAAAAATATACGTTGCAGCCTTATTTTGTTTAGCTCAATATTATTTGTCTGTCAATAGATAAAATTATCTGTTTTGACATATAATCAAAAAAAGAGGTTTCAAATTAGCCATTTTTCTGTTCCAGTGACGGGGTTTTCTCTCCTTTTGATGTCAAAAAGTAGTAAAGGGGTTTATAAAAAATGGTCAAAATTTGGTGGAATGGATCTGATTGAAAAGGGGATGAAAGTTCATGTACCCAATTGCAAAAAAAGGACAATTTTAAGCAATTCCGTTAGTTTTAAACTAACGGCGTCATCAAATGTATCTGATTGGAAAGGGAATGAAAGTTCATGTATCCAATTGCAAAAAAAAAAAGTTTATGTACCTAATTGAAAACAAGTGTATAGTACGAGGGGGTAAAGTGCAATTAGGCCATGTTTATATTACTTGAATTATGAATCTCCATTGTTAATTGCATCCATGGAAGTTTAAAGCTTGAAATCTTGATTTTTCAGCCTTAACCAAAATGCGTTTTGTAAGATAATTATGAAAGATTACTTGTGGTTAAAGTTATCGAGTCTAATTCATTCATATCACAAAGTGTATTAGAAATGAAATTTCGTCACCTCTCGGTTTTTCGTAAAATCTGAGAGCTACGTTTTGATTCATGTTAAATTTATTTTATATTTGTAAGCCTTGCAGAAAAATGAAGAGAGTCATATATTACATGTCATGTATACATTCGGATTTATAAATGGGTCAAAAACAGACCTTAGAATTGAAACAGGGGAGAAAAACGAAGAAGATGAAGTCTCTGCATTGACTCTCTCTCGCACGACCTGGGTAATTTTTTATTATTCTGAGATTTTAAAAAGAAAAACGAAAAACACGTATATCGTGCGAGCGGCCAGCGCGAGCGACCTATCACGCATGCGGCCCGTGCGAGCGACTGGACCTTTTTCTGGTTTTGTCTGTTTTCTTAATAGGAACTATTTGGAAGAAGTTTTGAGAATTTTTAAAGTACTATTTGGGAGATGTGCTAAAACAGAATCCTGTTTGTAGCATTTTGTTAAAAAGGAAGATTAAAAGACTTGATTTCCTTACTTATACGTTGATATTACTTTTCTGTAATTTTACATGTTCGGTATAGAGTTATATGACATACATATGAGTCAAGTTTACAAGCATGGTGAGTGATGGTCAGTGTGAAAAGAGTATATAGATGATGTTGTGCATGGACACTCCCTGGTACTCGCATACTATAGTGTAAAGCTGTGATGATATGGGTGTAAGGTATCTGTGAAATGCGATGATGACAAATTGGACAATCCCTGGCACCCGTGGTAGTGCTACAGTGTGTGACGCCGACCTGGACACTCCCTGACACCAGTAGTAGTTCTATAGTGTGTGGTCAACTAGACATTCCTTGGTATTAGTGGTATGGCTATAATGTGTGGCGAATTGGACACTCCCTAGTACTCGTGTACTATAGTGTGAGGCAAACTGGACACTCCCTGGTACTCGTGTACTATAGTGTGGTCACCTTAGTATTTCAAGGTACTAGAACGAGAGAGTTGGATGATGTGTCATCGAGAGAAAAGAGTCGGATGAGGTGAGAAGGTTACATTGTTCATGCACGGTCACATATTTGTTGTTCGAATATTATTGTATTATCTATATTTGCTTTACAATTACAAATTCATTGCTTATCTACTAATAGGTTGAATAATAAAGTTTTGAACCGAAAATAGTAAGGAAGTACGTTTTACATTATAAGCATATGTTTTTAATACTCACCAGCTTCTTGAAGCTGATGGCGTTGATGTGCCCTGTACATTCGTGTCTAGGTTTTTTAGGTTATAATCAGGTAGGGCAGTACGACTATGCGAATTGAGAATATCTACTTGAGAAGAGAAACAATTATTTCCTGCTTTTATTTACAGACTGAACTTGTAATAAGGATTAATGTAATAGTTGTTATTTTTTTTATTTGCAAGGAGGGTTGTGCCTTTAGATGACTACGTGCTGTAATAATTATTATGTTTCGAAAACTTTATTAGTCTTGATTGCTCTTACTCTGATTTTAAATTATTATACTGTTCGACATTTGGGACAGAATCGATCCTTCAAACTGTCGTGACCTACGGGTCCATAAAGGAAATTAAATGCTTTCCCTATTTATGCTACGTCGAGGCGTGACAAATTTGGCCAAATTTAAGGTCACCAGTGCGTCCGAAATGACCAAATTAGCTTCGTCGAAAATCAGAACCGGAGTGGCCAAAACTAGGTAAAAGTAAAAGTGGGGTAGTCAACGGTGACACGTGTCGCTTACGGATTAGGCCATATGGCAGCAGTTGTGACACTAGTAAAGCAAGTCATTTTTGCTCAGTAGTGGCATTGACTGTTGGTGACATGGCAATACGAAAGGGACACATGTCAACCTATGATTGATGACACGTGGTAGTACGAGGATGATGTGGCAGTATGGATTGGACATGTGTCACCACAGGATTGGTCCACTCTGTGTACGGGTGGACGCATGTCAGTTGCTGGTTGGGTCACATGGTGCCATGTGTCATGTTCTGAGTGGTTGTCAAAAATTACGTGGCTGTTGAATAGTTGACATGTGGCAGTCAAGCTGCCACGTGGCAGAACTTGATTGAATAACCAACTTTTGACTGTGCGAGTCAAAGGCCACATGGAGTTCCTTGGTTTGTCAGTCAACTGTTGAGTGTGCTGGTCAACTGCCACATGGCAGCCTCTGGTTGGTTAGTCAACTATTTCCTTAACACTAACTGGGCAGGTCAAATGTCACATGGCATCTGCTGATTAGTGGGTCAAAGCTAAGTCAGCGCTGACTATTCTGCATGCACGTTGACATGGCACGGTGACCTGGTGGCATGTGGGCTCACCGCGGTGGTTCTCGGTGAGCTACGCTGGCGAGACTGGTGGCGCTAGAATCGTTCAGAGGAGACGATCATGGGAGATGTGGTGGCTGACAACGTTTATAGGTAGAAAAAAGTTGTCAAGGCTGCCTCTGTCTTACGGCGGCACATGGGGGCTTGTTGTGGCGCGTGGGACGTCTATGGTGGAGGTTAGGTGGTTTAACCAATTGGGTTGACTTTGTCTCAGTGAGGGGCACCCACTGGTGGGGGAGGTGAGATTCAAAGGTTAGGTTTAGGCTCTGTTTGGCTAAGATTTTAGATTTTGTGGTTGGTTAAGGCCTGTTTGGTTATGTGCCGCATTTCTAGGTTTTCTGGAGAGTTTTGGGAGCTATGGTTAGGAGGAGAGTTGGGTAAGGTGCTGGTGATGATGGGTTTCTGGTGTGGAGGTAGTGGAGATGATATGGTGGTGATGGTGGTGGTGTTTGGCTAATGGCCAAACAAGGCCTATAATGAGAAGAAGAAAAAGAAGAAAAAAAATCCAAACAGAGCCTTAAGATGGGGAGAAGGAGGTGCATGGTTTTGCTGCCAAAATGAAGAAGGTAAAGCCTTCTTTATATAGCAAAACCTAAATGGGTTTTGCTCCTGTGTGGGTGAGTCGTAAGTCGATCGGTACAATTCTGATCCCGATTGTCCGATCGTCTGGAACTTTTGATTGGTAACAGTTTTTAAACTGGTCGTCCGATCTCTTTTGATTCGAAAAGTTCTATACTTGTATCATCGTCTTTCAATCCGTACAGTCGGATCGACGATCTCGTGTTCGGATAATGTCACAGCCCGGTCCCACAATAGCAGAACTGAAGCCCGTGGCACGCCACCGAGGCTAAACCAATTCATTAATGTTCCCAAATATAGTTTGAAGGACACACACAGTGGAAAAACAAAACACATTTTTTGAAACTAGCGATCCAGTCGACTAGGTCGGGACCTCAGTCGACTGAAGACCTGAAGCATAGAGTTTTCAAAAGGTTAACAGCCTATCCAGTCGACTGGGGCCTCCATTTTTCATTCGACTGAATTCCTCCGGTCGACTGAAGCTCAAGTAGAAAAAAAAAACACATTTTTCTTCAAGGGGTCCAGTCGACTGAAATAGGGCCCAGTCGACTGGTTTTGCCATTTTAAAAAGCAGTGGCTAGCAAGGCACAAGGGTCCAGTTGACTGAAACTTGGTCCAGTCGACTGTTTTACAGCAACAATCTCTTCTGCAGGTTTTCCAAGTTTAAAAGCTTTCTAACTTCAACCAAGGATCAAACACACACTCCAAACTCATTCCAAAGAAATTCCAACTGGATTAAAACATTACTAGAGCGTAATTACAAAATGTTATAACCTATTACAACATTCTAGATCCATTCTAACATACTAAGTTAAACATAGTTAAAACCATAAGAGTTCTTATTACAACACGTTCATTACAAAACTACGAGATCAACATATTTAATCGTCTTCTAAGTGGACTCCCAAACCCCCGTGCTCACTTCTGTGATTCCTCGCCGGCATTCACACCTGCAATGGTTATTTAAATAACCACACATATTTTGATTTGTTTAAGCTGACGCTTAGTGAATAAAACAACATATGCACATGAATGGCAAACATGATCGCATTCACATCTCTACATTTCATACTAGTCGTGGGAGACTCACGTGTACGATCCATACTCCCAATTCGCGACTCCTCGCCAATAAGTCCAAGCGAAAGGGTAAGACCCACGATTCTTTTCTGCAATCGTGCGACCTTAATGCCTATATCAGCTCCACAAAATGGCTTAGTGACCACGTGCTCCTTCTGACCCAAATAAGCAACTCAACATGCTTAAATACATATCACCATGCTCTCGGTAAACAAAACATTCCACCATGCTATTGAGCCTACTTATCAATATAATTGCCCAATATGAACTGCACAATTTATCTCTATGAATTAATACATGCTATTCACACAAAACATGAATACATGTCAAGAAATCCTTCCATCAACATAGTTGAATCACTCACCTCCGAATAACGCTCCTATAATTCAATCCGAAGAAAACCCGTGCATAAAGACCGTGCAGAAGTCCGTCTAGTACAATTCTTATCGATTAGAAATTCAATTATCAACTTTTATGAAAAATTCTAGAAAATGACTTTTCAGAAAACTTGGCCAAACAGGCCCTAATGGGTATCAAAACGAAGCCCTTACCTCAAGGAGTTTGAATATGAAATATAGAAGAAATCAGGCGGACAGAAGGTCGTCGTTTGGCGTCGCAAAGTTCTAAGCTCCTAAATCCCCCTTTTTGGCCTCCTTCTTGAATTTTAGGTTAAGAGTTTAGAAAATATGAAAATCATCACTTTCTATATATAGGCAACATTTTCCAAATTTATGTTTACCTCCCCACGAGTTTTCAAAACTCCTAATCAGTCTCTGAAACTTTCAACATAGATAATTCATAGTTTCGCGAGTGAAATCTCAAAATTATAAAAGTTTCCGACTAAGTTCCGTTTGGTTGCTAAAACGCAAGTTTCTACATGACTTTTTCGAAGTTTCTAATTAGCCTACCAAATTAATAGCGTGTTAATTCGTCATCACCAGGATACTAAAACTAACAACAAAAATGTATGCTAAGCCAGAAAATAATACAGATATTAAATACATAGGTAAACATTTATTTTCAGATAAACATTTAAGGTATTCCACAGTGACCGTCTCATACTTGGAGAGACGTCACAACATCAAAAACATTCATTCACACCGTCTCAGAGGGTTCTCTAACACCGATGCCCAAATCAACTCGTGAGTCAAAACTCACTCAAACATGTGTCATAAGACACGCCACATCACATTATCATGCATGACAATGTAATGAAATGAAATGACACGTATGCGGGTGTTATAATACTCTCCCCCTTAAAAGAAGTTTGTCCCCAAACTTATACCTCATGTCTCAAAAAGGTGCGGATACTGAGTACGCATCTCCTCTTTGATTTCCCATGTCATTTCTTCTGTCGTTTGGCTACGCCATAACACTTTCACCTTTGATATTACTTTATTTAGTAAGACTTGATCCTTTCAACCCAAAATCTCTACCGGATATGCAACATACGTCAAATCATTTGAATCTCATTCGGCGTCGGAGTCATCACTTGATCTCTATCCTCCGCTAAGTCTTTTCGTAACAAGGATACATGAAACACATTATGAACTTGATCATATTCACCTGGCAAGTTTAGTCGATACGCTACGGGTCCAACTCTCCCAATGATCTCAAAAGGTCCTACGTACCTTGGGTTGAGTTTCCCGTATCTCCCAAATCTAGTAATCCCCTTTGAAGGTGACACCTTCAAATACACCAAATCTCGCACATCAAATTCCAATGGTCGCCTACGCTTGTTGGCATAAATCTTATACCTACTCTGAGCTGTCAGTAACCGTTGTCGTATTACCTTTATCTTGTCCGTCGTCTCTTGCAAAATTTTTGGCCCTTCAATCATTCTTTCTCCGACTTCTGTTCAACTAATCGGTGAACGACATACACGACCATACAAAGCCTCATAAGGAGCCATCCCAATACTTGACTGAAAACTGTTGTTGTATGCAAACTCAATCAACGATAAATGGTCTTCCCAATCACCCTGAAAATCAAGTACACATAAACGAAGCATGTCTTCCAATATCTGGATTACTCTTTTCGATTGACCATTGGTTTGCGGATAAAAAGCGGTACTGAAATGTAATTTGGTACTCATTGCTTCTTGTAAGGCTCTCAAAAACTTTGATGTAAAACTACTATCTCTATCTGAAATAATAGAAACTGGAATACCATGTAGTCTCATAATTTCGCAGATATACAACTTAGCTAACATCATCGGCTTAGTTGTTCGAAGTGGTAGGAAGTGCGACGACTTCGTCAAATGATCAACGATCACCCAAATGATAGTATTTGATTTCTGCAACCTCAGAAACCCACTACCAAAGTCCATTGTTATGTGTTCCCATTTCCACTCGGCCATTGGTAACGGTTGTAACAATCTCGAAGGTACTTGGCATTTGGCTTTCACTTGTTGACAACTCCTACATAGTAAAACATAGCGTGCTGTTTTTCTCTTCATTCCCGGCCACCAATAAACATGTCTCAACTCTCTATACATCTTGGTGCTTCCCGAATGAACAGTGTACTTCGTATTGTGTGCTTCTTCTAAGATATTCTGTTTCAACTCCTTCTCGTTGGGCACACAAATTCTATCCCTCAATCTCAAAACATTATTCTCAAAAGTAAATCCCGGTTGTTTTTCCATTGGAATTTCATCACAAATCTTTTTCAAGTTCACATCTTGAAGTTGTTTCTCCGTAATCTTGTGAATCAAGAGTGGTTGTGCCACAATCGTCGACATCAAGCCACTTTCAGTCCTCGGAATCACTTTAAGTTCTAAATTCTCCATATCTTGAATCAACTCTTTATGAGAAGTCATACCTGAAGCTATGTTGGTTGGTGTCTTACGACTAAGAGCATCGACGACTACATTCGCTTTGCCCGGATGATATTGAATCGACAAGTCATAGTCCTTCATCAATTCTAACCATCTCCTTTGTCTCATATTCAAATCTCATTGCGTGAACAAGTACTTTAAACTTTTATGATCCGTATAAATCTCACATTTCTCCCTGTATAGGTAATGACGCCAAATCTTCAATGCAAAAATCACGACAGCCAATTCTAGATCATGAGTAGGATAGTTTTTCTCGTGCGGTCTAAGTTGTCTCGATGCATATGCAATGACCTTATCACATTGCATAAGAACACAACCTAAACCTTTATATGAAGCATCACTGTAAATAACAAACCCTTCAGTCCCTGACGGAATGGCTAATATTGGTGCCTTCACTAATCGACTCTTCAACTCTTGAAACCTTTCTTCATATTCTGGACTCCATACAAAAGCAACATCTTTCCTTATCAACTGTGTCATTGGCATTGCAATACGTGAAAAGTCTATTACAAACCCCCGATAATAACCAGCTAATCCTAGGAAACTTTAGATTTCTGTCACATTCGTAGGTCTCACCCAATTAGTAACAGCTTCTATCTTCTGAGGGTCTACAGAAATTCCTTAAGCTGATACTATATGCCCAAGAAAAGCAATCTCTGTCAACCAAAACTCACACTTCTTCAATTTCCCAAACAATCTCTTCTCACGTAAGTGTTGTAAAGCTAATCTCAAATGATGTTCATGATCTTCAACACTCTTGGAATAGATTAAAATGTCATCTATGAACACAATGACAAACTCATCTAAGTAGTCTTTGAATACACGATTCATCAAGTCCATGAAAGTGGCTGGTGCGTTAGTCACTCCTAACGGCATAACCAAAAATTCAAAGTGACCATAGCGAGTTCTGAAAGTTGTCTGCTCAACATCTTCCTCCTTGACTTTCAACTGATGGTAATCAGATCTTAGGTCATGCTTCGAAAATACCTGAGCCCTTTGCAACTGATCAAACAAGTCATCTATTCGCGGTAACGAGTACTTGTTATTAACGGTTAGTTTATTCAGCTCTCAATAGTCGATGCACATACGCAATGTCCTATCCTTCTTCTTCACAAACAAAACTAGAGCTCTCTACGGTGAAACACTAGGTCGAATAAAACCCTTCTCGAGCAGTTCTTGTAACTGAACTTTCAATTCTTTCAATTATACTAGTGCAATTCGGTACGGTGCTTTGGATACTGATTGTGACCCTGGTACTATTTCTATTATGAACTCAACCTCTCTTTCAATCAATACATCGGGTAACTCATCAGGAAAAATATCTGGGAATTCTCGAACTACTAGAATGTCTTCTACTAGTGGTCCAAGAACTCATGTGTCGACAATCGAACATAAGAAACCCGAACAACCTTTCTTCAACATCTTACTTGCTTGAATGGTCGATATCAAGTACAACGGTATAGTCACACCTTTACCCTGAAAAGTAAACTCTTCCTGCCCTGACAGATAGAAACTAACCTGTTTCTGTTCACAATAATTCTAGCTTAATTAGCCGACAACCAATCCATACCCAAGATAACATCAAAGTAGTTCACTATCAACGGAATCAAATCAACGCTTAAGACCTTATCACCTATCTTGATTTCACATGACTTGAATATTGAAGAAGTTACTAATGGTCCACTAGTGGGTAATGATACACACAAATCATATCCTAGTGGTTCAAATTTAATAGTTAAATGCTTGACAAAATCACATGATACAAATGAATGCGTTGAACTCGAATCCATAAGTATACGTGCAGGGTACAAAAAAATAGGAAGAATACCTAATACGACGGTATCATCTGTATTTCCCGGCCTGAGCTGAAAGTATCGTCCTTCTTGTTGTGAGACTTCTTTCCCTTTATCCACTCGGGGTTCTGTCCTTGATCTGCTTGGCACACTCGATACCCCAGTACTCATTCCCAGTTATCTCTTACTTGGGCAATTCTTCGCTATATATCCCGGTTGTCCACACTCAAAACATTTCCCTCTCATCTCTGGGTAGTAGCTCTTTGTGTTCGAGGTTGTGTTCGGTGTGATAACATTCGTATTCATATGACAATTACGGGATATGTGTCCTAACTATTTGCAAAGGTAGCAAGTGCTCAATTGATAGCAAGTCCCTCTGTGTCACAGGTTACATGTTAGACACAACAGTCTCGAGTCCCCCATGAACATACTCCCTCTTTGGTTACTCATATACGATCCCGAACTTTGCGTAAATAGTTTCTTCACATTCTCTTGACTCTTTCCCCTATTATCATTTGCTCTCTTTCCTTGTTGTCCTTGTCGATAGTGATCGATGCTTTTCTCAGTGATACAGGCAGCTTCTTCTACTAGAGAAATGGTTGGATGTTGCAACATGTCCACACGGCCACGGATATTCTCCCTAAGACCTTCCTCAAATTTACGAGCTTTATCTTTATCAGTTGGAACGGTAGTTATCCCAAAATGCAATAAAGCATTGTAACGGGATACATACTCACTCACAGTCATGTCTCCCTGGACTAAACTTGCAAACTCTTGGCATTTCTGAGTATAAGCAGATTGTGGAAAGAACCGTCAGTTAAATTCCTCTTTAAATGCTTCCCACGTGGTTAGCTTTCCTTGTTCAAGCACATTGTTCCACCAATCGAATGCCTCTCCCATTAACGTATCGGATGCACAAAGAATTTTCTCCTCGTCGGTACATATCACTTGACAGAAATGTCTTTCCATAGCCATCACCCAGTGGTCAGCCAAATCTATGTCAGTTTGTTCATAATATAAAGTCGGTTTCCTTTTGTGGAACTGTTCTGTGATGGTATGTTGAGGTCTTGGTACTGGTGGTGCATTGATATAACGAATCTCAATTGGTGGAGCTTGAACATTCATCTGATCTCGCTCACTTACAGTTTGAACAAAATTTCCCACCATATTCACTATTTGGTCCATCCGCGAATGCGGTGATAACACTCTTATCGAATTAGCCATAACGTTTCAAGTTTTTGTCCTGATAAGTACAATGCATAAAGACCATGTATGCCATGCCACAATATATATATATATGTGCACAGATTAACGTCACAATCAACAGATGCTAACATGTGGGCATTCCTACAATAATAACAATATTATCGTCACAGTCATACACTCCACTCGACGTCACTCAACATATATAACGTCACTCTTACCCAAGGCTCTAAACTTAAGCTCTGATACCACTAAATGTCATAGCCCGGTCCCACAATAGCGAAACCGAAGCCCGTGGCATGCAACTGAGGCTAAACCAATTCATTAATGTTCCCAAATATAGTTTGAAGAACACACACAACGGAAAAACAAAACACATTTCTTAAAACTAGCGGTCCAGTCGACTGGGTCAGGACCTCAGTTGACTGAAAACCTGAAGCATAGAGTTTTCAAAAGGTTAACAGCCTGTCTAGTCAACTGAGACTGGGGCCACCATTTTTCAGTCGACTGAATTCCTCCGGTCGACTGAAGCTCAAGCAGAAACAAAAAAAAAACACATTTTTCTTCAGGGGTCCAGTTGATTGAAATAGGGCCCAGTCGATTGGTTTTGCCATTTTAAAAAGTAGTGGCTAGCAAGGCACAAGGGTCCAGTCGACTGAAACTTGGTCCAGTCGACTGTTTTACTGCAGCAGTCTCTTTTGCAGGTTTTCCAAGTTTAAAAGCTTTCTAACTTCAACCAAGGATCAAACACACACTCCAAACTTATTCCAAAGAAATTCCAACTGGATTAAAACATTACTAGAGCGTAATTACAAAAGGTTACAACCTATTACAACATTCTAGATCGATTCTAACATACTAAGTTAAACATAGTTAAAACCATAAGAATTCTTATTACAACACGTTCATTACAAAAAAATGAGATCAACATATTTAGTCGTCTTCTAAGTGGACTCCCAAACCCCCGTGCTCACTTCTGTGATTCCTCCTCGGCATTCACACCTGCAATGGTTATTTAAATAACCACACATTTTTTGATTTGTTTAAGCTAACGCTTAGTGAATAAAACAACATATGCACATGAATGACAAACATGATCACATTCACATCTCTACATTTCATACTAGTCGCGGGAGACTCACGTGCACGTTCTATACTCCCAATCCGCGACTCCTCGTCAATAAGTGCACACGAAAGGGTAAGGCCCACGATTCTTTTCTTCAATCATGCGACCTTAATGCCTATATCGGCTCCACAAAATGGCTTAGTGACCACGTGCTCCTTCTGACCCAAATAAGCAACTCAACATGCTCAAATACATATCACCATGCTCTCGGTAAACAAAACATTCCACCATGCTATTGAGCCTACTTATCAATATAATTGCCCAAGATGAACTACACAATTTATCTCTATGAATTAATTCATGCTATTCACACAAAACATGAAAACATGTCAAGAAATCATTCCATCAACATAGTTGAATCACTCACCTCCGAATAACGCTCCTATAATTCAATCTGAAGAAAACCTGTGCACAAAGAACGTGCAGAAGTCCGTCTAATACAATTCTTATCGATTAGAAATTCAATTATCAACTTTTATGAAAAATTCTAGAAAATGACTTTTCAAAAAACTTGGCCAAACAGGCCCTAATGGGTATCAAAACGAAGCCCTTACCTCAAGGAGTTTGAATATGAAATCTAGAAGAAATAAGACGGACATAAGGTCGTCGTTTGGCGTCGCAAAGCTCTAAACTCCTAAACCCCCCTTTTTGGCCTCCTTCTTGAATTTTAGGTTAAGAGTTTAGAAAATATGAAAGTCATCACTTTCTATATATAGTCAACATTTTTGAAATTTGTGTTTACCTCCCCACGAGTTTACAAAATTCCTAATCAGTCTCTGAAACTTCCTACACAGCTAATTCATAGCTTCACGAGTGAAACCTCAAAATTATAAAAGTTTCCGAGTAAGTTATGTTTGTTTGCTAAAACGCAAGTTTCTACATGACTTTTCTGAAGTTTCTAATTATCCTACCAAATTCACAGCGTGTTAATTCGTCCTCACTAGGATACTAAAACTAACAACAAAAATATATGCTATGCCAGAAAATAATACAGATATTGAAATACATAGGTAAACATTTATTTTCAGATAAACATTTAAGGTATTCCACAATGACCGTCTCATACTCAGAGAGATGTCACAACATCAAAAACATTCATTCACACCATCTCAGAGGGTTCTCTAACACAGATACCCAAATCAACTCGTGAGTCAAAACTCACTCAAGCATGTGTCATAAGACACGCCACATCACATTATCATGCATGACAATGTAATGAAATGCAATAACACGTATGCGGGTGTTATAGATAATGACCTCTACGCCCCTGTCTTGGCCGATTCGATCGTTAAAATTAAACTTCAGTCGAACAGCGTTTCATCTCCAGTTCTCTGTCAGTTGTCAGATTTTGATGATCTGAAGTGCTGTGGGCCTACATTGATGCATGTTTTGCCCCGATGCAATCAAGTTTGACTTTTGATTGTCCCGGACTTGATTCCTATCTTGAACTCTATGCCGAACTTCGATTCTAGTTGAAAACGTCACCGATTATCGTATTTGGACGATTTCCAATTCATGAATTGTGGTCTCTAAAACGACTTTGATTTGATGTCTGGTCGTCCCAGCCTTTAATATGTTGACTTTTAACTTGAATCGGCGCTGATTATTGACTTTCAGGAGACCCAGAATGTAGTACGTCTACAGTAATGCAGTTTAGGACGTCAATTTGATCTCTGGGGGTCATGATTGGACTTTGGAGCTCTTTCATCAATTTACGTGCCCGGTGGGCTCCCTGCGACATTTATTTCTTTTTGGTGGTGCAAAATGGGTGTCTACAGTAGGGTGAGAATTTGAAAAGAGTTTCTAATTTCACCAATAAGCGTCAGATAGTTAGGCTGTACACATATAATTACATTTGGTTTTGATTCTGTGTCCATATCCAAATGATTTAATTGGGATATGTTGTATAATAGAAGGTTAAATTGCACGAAAACTGTCAACGTAAATGTTCACCACATTTTTTAGACTATGTGCTGTGTGTCATGATATATTGCTAGTTGCCATTCATGAGTAGTAGATGCCCGAAAAATAATGATAATGTTGAATAATTATTAGGGTTAAATACATTTTACACCCTTTTAGTTTATGACCTGTCAGTTTAGTCTCTGTAATTTAGAAAGTGTCACTTTAGTCCCTGTAGTTTCATAAGTGTGTCAAATAAATCCAGTAAATCCTTTAGTGACGAATAATTTTGTTACTGAAAGCAAAAAATTTGTCACAAAAAGTGTTTGAGGGACTAAAATAACACATTTATGAAACTACAAGAGCTAAAATGTCCCTTTCTAAACACATGGACCAATTGACATAAAGGGCAAACAAAGAGGGTGTAAAATGTAGTTAAGCCTAATTATTATTTACCAATAAGGGAGAAATAGAAGGTGCTCTAATTCACTAATGATCATAAATAGTTCTAGTTGCTATACTAGAAAGTACCTATTCCTACTACCAGATGAGCTAGGATCTAAGGGGTCACACACAATAGGATGACGTGAAATTTATCTACACCCACCTACTTTACTCACTACATCCACTTACTCTCTACACCCATCACTCTAATAAAACTTAAAACAATTTACTTTCTATACACACTTCATCCCCAAAATAACTCTAATTAAACTCCATCTCGTATGGGTATGAATTATTGAATACCTAGCATATAGTTGAGCCCCCTATATACATGGGTATGAATTATTGAGTATCCAGCATTTGTGGATGTACATTAGGTACTAAAATTAATAAATTTTAGATAATATGTATCATACTGAATAAATATAGGGTTGATTATGACTAGATGTACATTGTTGGGCCTCTCCATCTAAAGTTTCTTCATGATATCAGAGCCAAACCCATTCTTAATCTTTTAAAAATAAAAAATAAAAATAACACACACCCACACGATGACAGACACCCAACAAAAGGCTGTACGATGATAAGATCCAAAGAGGTGCATGTGACAGACCCAAGAAGAGGCTACACGTGAGGGGGCGTGTTAGATAATATGTTCCACATTGAATAAACGTGGGGTTGACTATGGCTAGATATACATGTTGGCCCTCTCCACCTAATAGCTTAACCTTTTGGGTTGGATCCAGGGTTTTAGAATAAGACGTATAAAAAAATGAATACACTATCGAGGACATAAATCAAAGCCAAGAAGAGAATCTGATAATGGAAAAAAGCTATGGAAACCCAAAGCTTGGAACCAAAATCACATATTGAAAACACTGGAATTTATTTATTGATGTTCTAATCCTTCTCCGTTCTCATGCTTTTACAGTTTAATAGATGTAGCTTTGAATAGTCTAATGATCTGCTACTTGTAGAAAAGCATCTATATCTTGATTTCATTCATGTAATATATATTCAGCTATCCATATAGCTAACATGGCAAAAGAAGATTATAATGGGAGTTAATTTTTCGACTATGTTAGATTTGAAGTTTGAGACTTGTTGATGAGTAAGGATTTGTTAAGGTAGGTGGGTGTTGAGAGCATTTTTTTAAAAAAATATTTCAATTAATTTGTACTTATATGTCATTTTGTACAGGGATATAATTGTAATAAAAAAATTCATTAAAAGGTGGGTATAGAACGTAAAGTAGGTGGGTGCAGATAAAATTCTCCTAGGATGACGTGTAATTTGAATAAACATGTGAGGTTTAACTACGATTAAGAGTTGATGTTAGGACGATTAATCCAAATTTTAATATGGCAAAAGTGTTGTGACATATATATATATGAAAACAACAGAGTCTGTATTTTAGAATAAGTATTGAGTCAGTGAATCACAAGCATTGTATTTGAAGAATCGGAGACTCAAGCTGTATATTGAAGACATCAAGCCCAGAGTTGACTGTCTCAATGACAATGATAAGAGGATTTTGTTACTTGACCTCGGATTATGAATTTTAATAAGGAAATTTTATATAGTGGGTTAAACCCTCCATAGGAACCGTCAAGACAGTTTATTGACAAAGAGAAAAATTTAATATTTTTCCTTAGGCTGAGTGAACCTTCCACTACTGGACCAGATCTGCCGGTTGAATCGGTTAAACCGTCGACCGGGACCGTGAACGAACCAGTTTAAACCGTGTCACGCCCATTCCAAAAAGTTCATGGTTTTAAAAATGTATGTTTGAATTCATAAATTATCAATGTTATTTGATAATTGAGATAAGTAGTTGACTGTAGTCAATGATGGAGTGTCGGTTGAGGACACGATAATCGAAGGAACTTATTGCATTGACATGAGAAAATGACATTTATGTGATTTAAATGTTATTTGACTTTATTTGGTATTTCATAAATAGTGAATTTACCTGTGTAGAGTAAATTCTGGTAATTTTGATACTGTTAGATATCATTTTGAGAACTGTGGTGAGAACGTGAGTGATACGTCAAATAAAAGGTAGGTTGTGTAGAGATTCCACAGAATTTGGTTTTCGGACGTATTTTTGGACCCAAATGAGACTTAGTTGAAAACTTTTGAAAATTTTAGTTTTCACTCGTAAAGTTATAAAATGGACGTGCACGAAATTTTAGGAGTTAACTAGGTGTCTGAGAAACTCGCTGGGAAGTAAACGCGATTCTCGAAGAGTTTGTCTATAAATAGAAGTGGATAAAATTACATTTCTTATAAACTTCATATAATATCTTGAGAGAGGAGAGAGAAAAGGAAATTTAATCCTATGGGCTTTGCGACGACAATCGGCGATCTTTCGTCCATCTGAATTTCACCAAAATTCATATTTGAACTCCCCAAGGTAAGGGCTACGTTTTGATAGTCTTTAGGCCATGTTTGGCTAAGTTTTTATAAATTTCTAAATCAAGGAATTTGGGGAAAACACGTGTAAACTTGTAGGTTTCACGTAGGATTGAAGATTTGGCGTTTATTTGGGCTTCTAGTCGTTCCTTCAAAGTCATACGACTATAGCTCGAGGTATGAATTTCTAGCCTATGTTATATAGTTGAAATACATGTTTTATATTTCGATGACAAAATTGTGATCCGGGCAAAATTCATGTGTTAATCTTAGGCCCGTTAATTATGCACGTGCTTCAAAGGGGAGATTTATGCAATTTCATGCCGGAATAAGCTTCTCAATGTTTGAGAATTTAGTAGCGACGGCTACTGTACATGGTTGATAGACTAGAACTTGCCATGACAGTTGGGGATGCAATGGTTGATAGACTTGGACTTGCCATTGGCATCACAGTTTATAGACTTGGACTTGTCGGATGAATGCGTATTTTTCTCCCTAGAGACTATTTGTTATGAATTGTGAGATTAAGGCATGTTTTGTCATATATGCATATGTTAGAAATTGTACACTTAGCATATAGCTGAGCAGTGGAGATTTACTCCATTGCAGGTAAGAAGAAAGGAAAGAAGAAGCACGAAGAGTGAGACCGCGGGGACGACGGGGTTGAATCACTTTGTATATGTTTTGTGTTCCATTCCTTTGTCGAAAATGTAAATTTTGGAAGTTAGGACTTGAGACTACACTTTTAAGCTTTGGAATGGATTTATAAGGTTGTAACATGTATTAAAACTCCTTTTGGTTTTGTTGTAATGAATCCGAACTCATGGATTCGTCTTTTGAAAGCCTAGCTTGTAAATTTAGTGTTTCAGAGAAATGTAATAGAACTTTTATGTTTTAAGCCAAACATTCCTTAGCTTGTTCCGTTATTATTCCTTTTCATAGTATATCATGTCTTAAAGATGTTATTGGAAGCCTAGTACGGATGGTGAAGTGTTAAATCAATTACAAGTATGTTTGGTAGAAGGGTTGAAGTGGAGGTTGTTTGATCCTTAGCAAATTCTACAGCATTGGTAAGGATTCTGTTAAAGAGTCATTCGACCGGTCAAAGGGGTCGTTCGACCGGTCGAGATGCCCCCTGCCAGAAATCTTTTTCGATACCTTTTGGGAATTTTTGAAATGTTTTGTTTGGTTCTTAGGGTACCTTTGGGACCCCTTTTAACATAAAATCATTCGATTCGAAATGTAATTACTTTTTCAATTTTACACGGATTTTATAACTCGGAGAGTAATGTTTCCAAAAGTGTTATATACTCAAGGTTGTTTTTACGTTCTTTTCTGCTACGTATAGTTATTTAAAGGATTGGTTGAGCCTTGGTGGCATACCACATGTCCTATTTCGGCACATTAGCGGAGTGGGTCGTGACATTTATTGGTATCAGAGCTTAAGGTAACAAAACTTTGGGAACGTTCGACGATGAGTGTAGTGTTGAGTGAATTGTCACATGTTCTAGATTGCATCCATACATGGTAGAGATGTTTGATGCATATGTATATTGTTATACATACATGGTTATTTATTGTTGTACATACATAGTGTTTTTACATGAGTGACGGCAGGGAACTATCGCTGCATACTCGACGTATGAATGAAATGGCAGAAATGATTGGGAATATGAGCGACATGATACGAAATATAGCAGAACGGTTACCTCCAAAACCTCCATTCGAGCCAGAACCAATTGTCGTAGTACATCCGCCCGAGAATAGAGGTATGAGATCTGTGTCAGAGCAATTTACTAGGAAGAAGCCGACAGAATTTCATAGGACATCTGACACAACGCTAGCAGAGCATTGGGTCATGGATATGGAGGGAATTTTCTGATCAATTCCAATGACCGATAAGGAAAAAATTGAGAATGCCAGCGATATACTCAAGGGGAAGGCTTAGAATTGGTGGGTGAATGTCCTAGATCAGGGAGCACCGATAACTTGGGAGGGATTTAAAATAGAATTTAATCGCCAGTTCTTTCCAAGGGCTGCTCTCAATGCAAAGAAGAGGGAATTTGAGAATCTTCTGCAAGGGGAGATGACTGTGACAGAATACACCTCAAAGTATAACGCTTTGCTAAGATTTGGAAAGGGATCTGTGTTGACCGAGGAAGATAGAGCAAGGAAATTTGAAGGAGGTTTAAGGAAAAATATTCGTTTGAGGGTGGAGACCTACGAGCACTCAACTATGGCAGCACTGCAACAAACGGCGCTTGTGGCGAGAGTGGAATGGAAAGATCGAGGTAGAATCAGTACGGTAAACGGGTTAATGAAGGTGGTGATAAGAACCAAGGCGGATCTTTCAAGAGGCTGTTTCAACGGGGCTCTGGTTCTAGTTTCAGTGATTTTAGGAAGACGCCAAGTAATATACCGTTGTGTTCACTTTGTAATAGACCACATACAGGTCGATGTTTTATGACGAACTTCCAGAACAAAACTCAAGGAGTAAACAGTGTTAGTTTGGCATCGGATGCAAGGGGTAAATGTTATGATTGCAGAATGACTGAACATCAATCTAGGAATTGCATGAGGAAGCGTCCTTAGCAAGGAGTTAGTTCTATCGTTTCTAGTGGTTCGAAGCCTAAACAGTCCAGCGATGGTTGACAGAGGACAGAACAACGTCAAGGAAGAGCATTTCAGATGAACCCAGGGGATATGGCTACTTCAGAGACAATGGTCTCAGGTATGGTGCTTGTATGTTCGCACTTAGCACGCATACTTGTTGACTCAGGATCTACGCATTTATTTGTATCGCATGTCTTTGTTGAACATTTTAATGTTAAATCTGCACCATTAGGATTTGAATTATCCGTGGCTGTACCTCTTAGTAAGCTGATAGTGACATCTACAGTATACCAGAACTGTGAGATCCAACTAGGTGAGAAGTTAATGACAGTAGACCTTATACCTATCATTGTGAATCACTTTGACGTGATCTTAGGAATGGATTGGTTAGCCCTTAACCTAGCCCCGATAGACTGTGAACGCAAAGAAGTTAATTTAAAATCACCGGTACATGAAAGCTTTTGTTTTCAAGGGAGTGGAGTTACGCCGCCGTCGTATTTGATTTCAGCTATTCGAGTGGGTAAGTTATTGAGGAAAGGATGCCAGGGATTTTTGTGTTCAGTGACTGACACGACAGCGAGTGAATTGAAAATAGAAGACATTCTGATAGTGCGAGAATATCTAGATGTATTTGCTGATGACTTGCCAGATGTTCTGATTGAGAGAGAAACGAGTTCACCATTGAAGTAATGCCAAACTCAAGACCTGTATCTAAGGCACCATATAGAATGGCACCAGTGGAGTTGAAAGAGCTGAAAATCCAACTACAAGAGTTACTTGACAAAGGTTTCATTCAACCTAGTGTATCACCGTGGGGAGCTCTAGTATTATTTGTGAAGAAGAAAGACGGCTCAATGCGTATGTGTGTGGATTATTGGGAACTAAACAAATTGACAATCAAGAACAAGTATCCATTGCCAAGGATTGACGATCTATTTGATCAACTTCGTGGAGCACAAGTGTTTTCAAAGATCGACTTGAGATCGCGCTATCATTAGTTGAAGGTAAAGGCCGAGGATGTAGAGAAAACAGCTTTCAGAATGCGTTATAGAATGCGTTATGGACATTATGAGTTCTTAGTCATGCCATTTGGAGTTATAAATGCACCAGCCGCGTTCATGGACCTTATGAACCGAGTCTTTAAGGACTATTTAGATGAATTTGTGTTAGTGTTTATCAATGACATTCTCATCTACTCGCCGAGTGAGATAGAACACGAGAACCACTTGAGGTTGATTCTTCAGAGATTGCAGGAGAAGGAACTGTTGGGTAAATTCAAGAAGTACGAGTTCTGGTTGCCCAGCATTACTTTTCTTGGTCATGTGATTGACAAGAATGGTGTTTCAGTTGATCCTCACAATGTAGAGGCTGTATCAAATTGGAAGAGGCCGACATCCGTATCCGAAATTTGAAGTTTCTTGGGATTAGCGGGATACTACTGCCGTTTTATTGAGCATTTCTCAAAGATTTCTTTACCTATGACAAAATTAATGAGAAAGGGTGTTACTTTTAAATGGAGTCAGCAATGTGAAGACAGTTTTCAGGAGTTGAAGTCGAGATTGACGAGGGCACCTATCTTGACCATACCATCTGGAACCAAGGAGTTTGTGATTTATAGCGATACGTCACACCAGAGTTTGGGATGTGTACTTATGCAAGGTGGCAAAGTGATTGCTTACGCTTTAAGATAGTTGAAGACACATGAGGTAAATTATTTGACTCACGATCTTGAATTAGTCGCCGTAATTTATGCCTTAAAAATTTAGAGACACTACCTATACGGGGAAAGTGTGAAATTTCACCGACCACAAGAGTTTGAAGTATATTTTACTCAACGAGACCTGAATATAAGACAAAGAAGATGGTTGGAATTGATGAAGGATTACGATCATTCTATAGAGTATCATCCGGGGAAGGCTAATGTAGTGGCCGATGCGTTAAGCCGGAAGACGACACGGAACTTAGCCGACGAGCTAACACCACAGAAAGAATTGGTAAGGGAAATGGAACAGTTAGAGTTGGATGTGATTCCAGAAACCAATGGTGGCTTAGTGATGGCGATCATAGCACACCCTGATATTATTGATGAGATCAAGAGGGAACAATTTGATGATGTCTATCTGTGCAAAATGAGAGACGAGATACCTTTGGAAAAACAACTGGGGTTTACCTTGCAATAAGGATTATTGATGCTTGGGAACCGATTATGTATACCGAATATGAAAGATTAAAAAGATAGAATCCTGAAAGAAGCACATAGTACTAGATATTCAGTGCACTCGGGAAGTAATAAGATGTACCAGAACTTAAGAGAAAACTTCTGGTGGAAAGGTATGAAGTGTGAAGTCGCTAAGTATGTGTAATACCCTGTATTTTTGGATGCATGGTTATATAAAGTATGCTTGTGTGGGCCCTTGGTGAAGAATCTTTCTCGATCGATCGAACTCATCTCGATCGATCGAACTTGTGCTTTTCTCGAGTGATCGAACATACTTTGAGCGATCGAACCTCTGCCGACCTGATTCTGTGACGTGTACCCTTTCTTGAGCGATTGAACTCCTTTCAATCGATCGAACCTTGGCCGACCTGTTCTCAAGCGATCGAACTCACTTCGATCGATCGAATGTTATATTTTCAGCATACGTATTTTGCCACCTGCCTCTCTTGCCTCCTTATATATATGTATGTTTTGTGTGTGTGTGGTGTTTAGCAGTTTAGAGTTAGAGAGAGAGAGATTGTGTGTGTATGTATGTTCCATACATATATATATAACCGTGTGTATGGGTGTGATATATATATGCTTGAGCAGAGAAGAAGGAGAAGAAGAGGAGCAGAAAAAGAAAAACAAGAAAGAGAGAGAGAGAGAAGATATCAGAGACATAGAAGAGAAAGAGAGGGATAGAGAAGAAGCTCACCATAGCCGTCGCTATCACTGCGGAGCTTTGAACGCCGTCACCGGACCGTCGGAGAGAAGTGAGAAGAATGATTCTAGGATGATTATATGCAGTTTATTACGTTTATATTGTGACCCCGAAACCTTTGTTCGTCTCTGCCCAATTTCTGAGTAGAAGATGATGTTCGAGCGATCGAACTATTCTCGTTCGATCGAACTTGCCGTTTCCTCAATTGATCGAAGTGACTTCGATCGATTGAACTTAGTTTGACCTTCAATCGATCGAGAGGACCTCAATCGATCGAAGCTTACTGAACATGATTAATTCCTGTTGATTATAATATGCACTGTTTAGTTGATTAAATGTTGATCCATGCTTTCATTATGCGATATTGTTAATTTAAGAGATAGTGCAACACTATTATGAGATATACCGTTTAACTGTTACATGATGATATTGCTGAACTAAATAGTAGAATGGAACACGACAGCATGTTAATAATCAGTAACGACAGATATGATGAATACAGAGCATGTGGTATTTCCTGTATCTAGTGCATGAGCATTGCACAATATGTGGTCAGCATGCATGGGATAGTGTTATGAAGAGATTATAGAATCTGATGAGAAATGGGATAGTGTTATGACAAGATGAGAGAATATGATGAGAATCGGGAACTATGCATTAGTATGGAAATGGGATATGTGACTTATGTGGAATATGAGATATATGTACTTTGGATCCGTTGGATCAATGGCTGACGAGCCGGGTGGACGTGGGATGGTTAGAGTTCCTAGTGCGCCTCTCGGTGTTGAAGACGTCCAGTGATGCGTATGCACTGTTGAAGACGTCCGGCTAGTGCTCTAATGTATTCTCAGCTATGTAGATGACCAGTGAGGGTATACGCATCGTTGAAGACGTTCGATGTGCCGTTCTATCGTTTACAGATAGGTGGTACCATGTAGACGACCGGTAACCCTGTCAAGGGATTATGGGACCTACTGCCTCGTCGGGTGATTCCAATTGGTATTATTGTATCAACGAATGGAATTAGATTGGTATTATGGTATTGACATATGAATAGAGAGATGGATAGAGGTATGAATATGAGTACAGATATGATGAGATAAATGTTTAGTCATGGATTCAGCATCCCGACGTAAAGGTAGATGCATGGGTGGTTGCATGGGTTGCATGCATGGATTTAGTGAATACATGATGAGATATTATACCATGATGTTTATCCTTGTCATTACTTAATATGTTTCCTGCTATTGTTGAATTCATGCATAGTTTAAATGAGACCTCTGCTATGTTCGTGAGAGACGTCATTGATAAGAGATTAATTGCATTTTAAGATGCTAAATAGTTACGGGTGAGGAGTGTGTTTAATGTACTCACTCAGCTTTGTATTCAAAGCTGATGGCGTCTATGCCCTGGACATTCCAATGTCTAGAGCTTCACAGGACTTGATGACAGAAGACTGATGCTTCGTCGGGCTTGGAGCTGAAGGATTAAAGGCGAAGACGTGCCGCTTTATAATGGTTAGTTTTTATCTGTTGAACTGCTGTTATTATTGTTATAGGCTTCAGACTCTAAGCCAGCTATTGTAATAGATTTAGTAGACTTTTATAATTGGTACTTGGGCATATGTTGCTTCCAAACCTTTTATATTTTTGATGTAGCCTCTGATTATGTTAATAAGTTATGTTCTATGAATAACATCCTCCCTATCTTTGTGTTTATTTGGTTTGAGTAGATGACAATGCGGTTATTCACTCATCTTTCCCTATAAACCCAAAAAGGAAATTCACTTTTCCCTATTTTTGCTGCTCCGGGGCGTGACAGTATGTTTCAGAGTGTTCGGCATGTCAACAAGTAAAAGCAGAGAGACAATTACCTGCAGGTTTATTGCAACCACTACCAGTGTCAGAGTGGAAATGGGATGAGATTACAATGGACTTTGTTTCTAGATTTCCACGATCGTTCAACAAGAATGATAAGATTTGGGTGATAGTTGACTGATTAACAAAGTCGGCGCATTTTCTACAGATCAAGACGACTAAGCCTGCCAGGTTAGCAGAGTTGTATATGAAAGAGATTGTAAGACTACATGGGGTTCCAACAGTGATTATATCAGATCGAGATAGTAGTTTTACATCGAGATTTTGGGGAAGTGTACAAAACGCTATGGGTACGCAGTTGAGTTTCAGTACCGCATTTCATCCTTAGACTGGCGGACAGTCAGAATGAATGATTCGGACGTTAGAGGATATGATTCAATTGTGTGTCCTAGATTTTGGGAGTGATTGGGAGAAACACTTATTGTTAATTGAATTTGCTTACAACAATGGGTTTCAATTAAGTATTAGAATGGCACCGTATGAAGCTTTGTATGGGCATAGGTGTCGATCACCGTTTTGTTGAACCGAAGTTGGGGAAAGAAGGTTGATAGGACCTGAGATAATACAGTTGACTACTGAGAAGGTGAAGTTGATCCAGGAGCGACTTAAGGTAGCTCAGAGTCGTTATAAGAGCTATGCGAACTCTAAGTAACGACCGATGACATTCGAAGTGGGAGATTTTGTATACTTGAGAGTATTGCCATCGAAAGGCATTATCCGATTTGGAAAGCGGGGGAAACTTAACCCGAGATTCGTAGGACCTTTTGAGATCCTAGAGAGGGTAGGGCCGGTGTCTTACCGATTAGCCCTATCACCAGAGCTAGAGCATGTGTACAATGTATTTCACGTATCGATGTTGAAACGGTGTATGACAAATATTAGTAAAATCATAGTACCTGAACCATTGCAGATCCAAGAGGACTTATCTTACATAGAACGTCCAGTGGAGATATTGGATCTGAAAGAACGAGTGTTGAGAACGAAGACAATCCCGATAGTAAAAGTATTATGGCGTAGTCACACAATCGAGGAAGCTATGTGGGAGAGTGAGGAAGAGATAAGGAGTGAGTATCCACATCTTTTCGACCGATGAGGTATAGTTTGGGGAGAAACTTCCTTTTTGGAGGGGAGAGTTGTCACGCCCATTCCAAAAAGTTCATGGTTTTAAAAATGTATGTTTGAATTTCATAAATTATCAATGTTATTTGATAATTGAGTTAAGTAGTCGACTGTAGTCAATGATGGAGTGTCGATTGAGGACACGATAATCGGAGGAACTTGTTGCATTGACATGAGTAAATGGCATTTATGTGATTGAAATGTTATTTGACTTTATTTGGTATTGCATGAATAGTGAATTTACCTGTGTAGAGTAAATTTTGGAAATTTTGATACTGTTAGATATCATTTTGAGCACTGTGGTTAGAATGGAGTGATACGTCAAATAAAAGGTAGGTTGTGTAGAGATTCCACAGAATTTGTTTTTCGGACGTATTTTTGGACCCAAACGAGACTTAGTCGAAAACTTCTAAAAAATTTAGTTTTCAATCGTAAAGTTATAAAATGGACGTGTACGAAGTGTCAGGTGTTAACTAGGGTATCTGAGAAACTCGCGGGGAAGTAAACGCGATTCTCGAACAGCTTGTCTATAAATAGACTTGGATGAAATTGCATTTCTTATAAACTTCATATAATATCTTGAGAGCGGAGAGAGAAAAGGAGATTTAATCCTACGGGCTTTGCGATGACGATCGGTGACCTTTTGCCCGTCTGAATTTCACTAAAATTCATATTTGAACTCCCCAAGGTAAGGGTTATGTTTTGATAGCCTTTAGGCCATGTTTGGCTAAGTTTTTATAAATTTCTAAATCTAGAAATTTGGGAAAAACACGTGTAAACTTGTAGGTCTCGTGTAGGATCGAAGATTTGGCGTTTATTCGGGCTTCTAGTCGTTCCCTCAAAGTTATACGACGATAGCTCGAGGTATGAATTTCTAGCCTATGTTATATAGCTGAAATACATCTTTTATATTTCGACGACGAAATTGTGATCCAGCAAAATTCATGTGTTAATCTTAGGCCCGCTAACTATGCACGCGCTTGAATGGGGAAAGCATGTCTACTTTTACGCGAGCACGTTAAGTTGTCTATATAGGTCAAAGGGGAGATTTATGCAATTTCATGCCGGAATAAGCTTCTCGATATTTGAGAATTTAGTAGCGACGGCTACTATGCATGGTTGATAGACTTGGACTTGCCATGGCACTTGGGGATGCAATGGTTGATAGACTTGGACTTGCCATTGGCATCGCGGTTTATAGACTTGGACTTGCCGCTACCGGATGAATGCGTATTTTTCTCCCTAGAGACTATTTGTTATGAATTGTGAGATTAAGGCATGTTTTGTCATATATGCATATGCTAGAAATTGTACACTTAGCATATAGCTGAGCAGTGGAGATTTACTCCATTACAGGAAAGAAGAAAGGAAAGAAGAAGCGGGAAGAGTGAGACCGCAGGGAGGACGGGGTTGAATCACTTTGTATATGTTTGTTTTCCATTCCTTTGTCGAAAATGTAAAATTTGGAAGTTAGGATTTGAGCCTATACTCTTAAGCTTTGGAATGGATTTATAAGGTTGTAACATGTATTAAAACTCCTTTTGGTTTTGTTGTAATGAATCCGAACTCATGGATTCGTCTTTTGAAAGCCTAGCTTGTAAATTTAGTGTTTCAGAGAAATGTAATAGAACTTTTATGTTTTAAGCCAAACATTCCTTAGCTTGTTCCGTTATTATTCCTTTTCATAGTATATCATGTCTTAAAGATGTTATTGGAAGCCTAGTACGGATGGTGAAGTGTTAAATCAATTACAAGTATGTTTGGTAGAAGGGTTGAAGTGGAGGTTGTTTGATCCTTAGCAAATTCTACAGCATTGGTAAGGATTCTGTTAAAGGGTCATTCGACCGGTCAAAGGGGTTGTTCGACCGGTCGAGATGCCCCCTGCCAGAAATCTTTTTCGATACCTTTCGGGAATTTTTGAAATGTTTTGTTTGGTTCTTAGGGTACCTTTGGGACCCCTTTTAACATAAAATCATTCGATTCGAAATGTAATTGCGTTTTTAATTTTACACGGATTTTATAACTCGGAGAGTAATGTTTCCAAAGTTTTATATACTCAAGGTTGTTTTTAAGTTCTTTTCCACTGCGTATAGTTATTTAAACGGTTGGCTGAGCCTTGGTGGCGTGCCACGTGTCCTGTTTTCGTACGTTAGTCGGATGGGTTGTGACAAACCGGGAATCGGGAATAATGGTTGAACTGTTTGAATTTTGAAAAATCGGTAGAATTGACGGCTCAATCGGCGGTTGAACCGGTAAAATCGGTAGTTGAACCGGGAACCGGTCCTTTTTTTTTTGTATATTTTTTGTTTTTTTATGTATATTTTTTGTTTTTTTATATAAAATTTTTATATTTTTAATTATTATTAGTATTTATGATGTCATGGTCCAACCGTCCGGACCGGCCGGCTGAACCGATCAACCCGTGATCGGTCACCTTTTCGGTTCAAGGACCGGTCCGGTTTTTAAAACATTGATTTAAACCCTGCTAAACTACCATACATCTGTGAGGGTTAGTAACTTAACGACGTGCAACTCATGCGCGACTGTTGTAATTGGTGTGACACTAAAGCTTGAAAAAGAAGTTGTGTGAGTTGTTTTCCAAACGAAAGGAGACTACAACTGCAATGGTGAGCAATTCAGTACTAAAGGTCTAGAATTGAAAGCATTTTGCTACTTCATTCATTGTAGAATTAGTGTTGGTGTGGTTTTTACAATTTTGGGGTTTTCCACACAAAAACTTGTGCTTTACGTGTTGATTCATTTTTTCCCATTACACAGAACAAGTCTGTACGTCGCTAGTTCATATCTATTTTGGGTTAACAAAATGGCACGCATTTTTAGTTAATAATTGTGTTAAAATTAAATTTTGAGTCTTAGTTTGAATAGAAGAGGTTGTCTTTAAATCAAACTTGGTTTTCTAGTGTTATTAGGAAAGTCCCTACTTTAACTGTATCATATATATATGTATATATGTATATGATAAGAGAATGAAATTTGTACGCTAGGACAAAAACATCTGTCTTTCCTAACCTCACGCCTCATCTTAGAGGCTTGTTTGGCAATATTCTTTTTTCTTCGATTGTTGAAGAGTTCAGAAAGGTTTCTCATGTTCGAGATTCATCCGTGTGGAAATTTTGGAGATCGGGCGTATATAGATGATTTGGTGAACTTTTCATAGGAGGAATCAAAATTAAGGTTTTTCTAAAGCACACTTCAAGGGTAATGTTAGAGAGTAAATATATAGTTGTGTGTTATATTGTAAAGTGTGAATGTTATACATATGGATCATCCCATATCGGTTGGGCTCTTGTACTCATTATTTTAATCATGTTGACTATACAATATTCTCATCACTTTGTCCACCTTTTCATGGCATCTAAGCGAGGTTGGACTCTACCCTTTGTTGGGCTTGCCTTGCCACTATTGGTGAGGGGGTGTGTTGGATATTTCACATCGCTCGAGTGAATTAGGTATATTAGTCTTTCTATAGTTATTGTATAAGATATGTGATAGTGATAGTTTTGCATAATCAATGTGTATTAATTTATTTGTGTTCTTTGAAGTGATTATGCAAAGGAATATTTCTATGACCCTTTCAGTATTTTTTCTGTGCAATCTGGCATCATTTTACCAGTCTCCTGTGTGCACAAACCACAACAAAATGGTGTTATGGAAAGGAAAAGTAGACATTTGCTAGAAGTTACATGCACTTTGTTTAAAAAACGTGTTCCAAAAGCGTTTTGGGGTTATGTTACCTTTACAGCATGTGATTTGATTAATCATATGCCCTCTTCTATTCTCAATGGCCACACACCTCACTCAAGTAAACTTCCTAATGAGTTACTTTTTGTCGGTAGTTCATAATTTGTTGGTGTATTTGCTTTATCCATCAGCTAGCCCCGAGAACTGACACATTAGACCCATGGGTCATTCGGTGTATTTTCTTGGGATACTCTTGGACTCAAAAGTGGTATCGTTACTACAACCCTTGCCTCTATCGGTATTGTGTCTCTGCTAACGTCATGTTCTTTGCGTCTACACCTTTTATTTTGAGTCCCAATCAGCTGCTAATCTAGATTTTATGCTACTTGTCCTTCTCCTTGTCCGCTTTTTCTTCCTTCTACCTATCCCAGTATTGCACTGCATACCCATGATACTTCAACCTGTTTGTCTTATCCTGATAGAGGTGGACAAGCAGTTCGGTTAACCGAAATTTTTAATCGAACTAAACTAAAATAGTCAAGTCGGTTATTTATTTCGGTTCGGTCTATAACCGAACTATATAATATATATTGGTTCGGTTTTCAGTACTACTAATGGAAACTGAATGGAACCAAAAACCAAATTAGACATATACTATATAGAGAGCATTTTTGCTCACCCAAAAAATGGTTCACCAATGCTCACCCAAGCATCCCTTGGTGAACCATTTTTTGGGTGACCAAAAGTATTTTCTACTATATATACCAAAAACTAGGGTTGTAAAAGAAAAAATGTGTTTCCCTCTTTTCATTTACAAGCAGAAGAATGGAGAGTCTGGATACTCTATGAAGCGCCGCCCAGTCGCCGACCTCATCACCAGCCGATCACCTCACACCACCACCGCCGCCGACCTCACAATCTCACACCACCAGGTCTTCTCTCTCTGGAAAATCTCCATACTTTCTCTCTCCTAGGGTGAGGAAGCTTCGTGACTTATCTTCAGGAGACTCTGATTTGGGATTATTTTGGGGCTTTAATGCTCAGCCGTTGATTTGGGTCTAAATAAGGGACCTCTCTAACAACACTTTAGAAAAGAAAATATTATACCCCAAAGCTTTCTCCATGTAAATCATCATTTCTTATTTGATTTGATAATGATAATAATGAGATAGCATCCATGATCCACCGAAGGATGGGGTGGTGACCCAATTCTCCAATCAATGTTAATTTAAAAGCACAAGGGGATGACAATGCTTTGCTTTGGCTTTAAATTATTTATTTATTTTACTATTTCGGTTAACCAAATTTTATAGCCGAACCAAATTTGTAATTCAGTTAACCGAACCGAACTGAACTAACCGATCTAAATTTTGGTCGATTAACAATTGCCAATTGTCCAACCGAACTGAATCCAAACTGAACCAAATAAGTAATAATCCAACTAAACTGATTGAATGCCTACCCCTACATCCTGATTCGCAAGTTAATTCTCGATGTCCACCTTTGGAGACTATACTGGACTCTGTTGCTCCACCTCCGCATTTCGTGTCCTCGTATCCGTCATCATGTCCTCTACAACAATCAAGTTTAGACATTCCTGATGCTCTCAAGAAGGGTAAGCTTTTTTATTCTACTTCTACTTCTCATCATATTTATAACTTTATCTCTTATGATCATCTGTCTTCCATGTTTTCTTCATTTATTTCTTCTGTATTCACCATATCTATTCTTAAGAATGTTGTATAGGCACTTCCCACTCTAGTTGGAACCATGCTATGCAAGATGATATGTGTGCTCTGAAGGAGACTAGTACTTGGGACTTGATCCCTTTCTCGTGGATAAATCTGTGGTTGGTTATTATTGGGTGTCTGCAGTTAAGGTTCACCAATATGGCACTTAGATGGGTTGAAGGCCCGCCTCAATGGACCTGACTATTCAGAAACATTCTTCCCAATGGCTTAAGATTGCATATGTTTGTCTCTTCATCTTACTTTGCACTACTTATCACTGGTACCTGCCTCAGTTGAATGTTAGTTAATAATGCATTTTTGAATGGAACTCCACTTAATGAGCTGTACATGGAGCGACCACTTGGGTTTGTTGCTCAGGGGGAGTCTAGGCTAGTTTGCAAATTGAAAAAGTTTGTCAATGGTTTGAAAAATTCTCCTCATGCTTGGTTTAGTAGGTCTAATGATATGGTATTAACCATTATGTTCTCTATAAACACACTATTGTGAGTAAGATTTTATTGATTGTCTATGTTGATGATGATACACTAAAGTGGTTGAAGGGCTAATGACCCAACCAGATTGAGGTCCATTCTTCAAGGACCTAACATTTTTGAGGTACCCTGGGCACACTAAAAAGCCAACTAGCCCCCACACGGCCTCACCAAGCTATGACACCGAATGAAGACCTCGTCCCACAGGTCGGGTAAGCTCGGGCTCACATTCCACCAGAAGAGCAGTCCTAGTCACACACAACTGACTCAACTCGAGCCCTGCCTAGCTCAGGTGTCTGGAGGCTGAGTCCCGTACAACCCAGATTACAGCCACTTAGAGGCGATTTATGACACCCACTCCCATGGTTAATTATTTAAACATATATAGGATGCATTATTAATTAATTGATAATATTGGAAATGTGTATGTGATGTGGGTTTTGACCCACTAAGTTGATTATGGGTATCAATTTAGGAACCCAGATGAGACCAATGTGGTAGTCCAAATTGGGATATGTGTTGAGAGGTCCTTGTGTGATGGGACGGTGATGTGGATAAGTGGATTCACCTTATGTGCTTATATGTTTATTGCAGGCTTATGTGAGATATTTTAATATTGCTTTATATCATGCTGATTAGTGGGGACCACTTTTGTGGTTAGTTAGGGGTAACTTTGTGAGTATGAATTGGACACGCAACATAATTTGTAGGTTAATTAGCGATTTCATAATACTATATGAGACCACTTATGGGACCCATACGTGACATAGAAAAATACCCATTTAAGTTTGAAATAGTTTTACTATGATTTCATAATTGGTAGGGGTGTAATTGTAATAAACTAGAACCCTGGGGGATGACATGTGTCATGGGTGACACATATCACCCTCACCAACCTTTTCGATTCGACATAACACACAGAGAAAGAGAGCTCGAGAATTTGTCAGACCATTTTGACATCAATTGTTGTGCCGTTTGACGTTCAATTTCAATTCTGATTACATATTCGGACTCCTGGAGGTGAGTCTAACACATAGATACTAGTTTGGTTAATTTATGTGATAGTTTTTCCGTAACCCATTTCAAGGGTTTTGCTCATAATTTTTTAGTATAGGATTTGTACCCGGTGATTAGAGGATTACAAAATTTCAAGTTTAGGAATGAATTCCACAAGGTAAGTGATACTAATTGGGATTTATGGGTTGATACTTTGTTTAGGTTCATTTATATGCTAAGCATGTCTAATTGTGTAATTTAGCTTGCTTAGTTAGTGTTGGACAAACTCATGTGGTTAATCAGACCCAATTGTATGTTAAAAGCATGTTGTGATGCCTTTATGCAAGCATGTTAAGTTGTCTATTTGGGTCAATGAGATACTCATGCTTATCATAATGTGTGTTGGTTTTGAGCCGCCAGAGGCTTTTAGGTATTGCACGCTTGACGGGAGAGGTATGGGTACCTGCCAATCGCGTGGACTTAGTGGTGGAATTACGGACCAGGTTGAGGGTGAAAGTGTCACACCCGTCCCGGAAATACTTTAATTTCAAATGCAAAATTGATTGGAGTTTACTGTGGGTCAACGGTGGGTATCAATCGAGGACACGGGATTTTGGTAATCCATGAGGTATTGAAATGATTTAAATGACATTTATGTGGTTAAATGTTATTTGACTTTATTTGGTATTGTGAATAGTTAATATACATGTTTTTATATGTTTACTGATACTTTAGATCAGGTGTTTGATCACTTTGAATATTTAATGATAACCAATATGATATATTGTATAAAAGATAGGTTATCTAGAAATTCACAGAAATAGTTTTCGGAACGTAACTATGGGCCCTAAACGGAACTTAGATGAAAACTTTTATGAATTAGAGATTTTCACTCGTGAATCGATAGCTTAGATGTTTAAGACGTTTCGGAGAATAATCCGAAGATTAGAAAACTCGCGGGGGGCAAACACAATTTCTAAGAAGGTTGCCTATAAATAAAAATGAGGTGGAAAATTTTCGCAATTTTCGGACGCCAATCGACGATCTTCCGTCCGTTGGTTTTCAACCAAATTTCATATTCGGACTCCTCGAGGTAAGGGCTACGTTTTGATACCTCTTAGGCCTTGTTTGACTAAGTTTTTATGAAAATCCTAATATTATAATTTTGGGAAAACTATGTAAAACTTGTAGGTTTGTGTATAATCGGATATTCGGTGTAGAATCGGTGTTCTTAAACTCTCCTTAAAGTTATAGGAGTATAGCACGAGGTATGAATTCTAAACCTATGTTTTATAGGAAATTTACATGTTTTAAATATCTAGTTTGATATTTTGGATCTGGGCAAAATTCATGTATTAATTAGGCCCATTAATTATGCACGTGAATATGTAAGAAAAGCACGTATAGGTGATTATATGAGCATGCTATGTGGCTATGTGGGTCGAAGGGGAGTTTGGTGCAATTTCATTCCGGGGGTAAGCTTCTCGATGTTTGAGGATTAGTATAGCGATGACTACTGTGCATGGTTTGGGAGTATGCCCTACCCGGACACTTGGATGTGTGGTTAGGAGAAGGCCCTCTACGACATTGGTTTCATTGTTCCATTACCAGATAAATGCGGTCCATTCACCCCGGAGACTAGTCTATATGAGTGTCGATGTTAAAGTATTAATTATCATATATGCATATGTTTAGAATTGTGCACTCAGCATATAGTTGAGCAGTGGAGATTTACTCCAATACAGGTGATAAGAAGAAAGGGAAGAAATTTTTGTTTTTCATTCCAAGGTTGTAATAAGAAACGTAAGGAACTAGAACTAAGCTTTGTTTTAACATGGAACTTCTGAATGGATTTGGAAATGTTGTAATAAGTAACCAAACTTCTTATAGTTAGTTTTGAATGAATCTAACTTATGAATTCATGTTTTGAATGTTGAAATTGTCAAATTCGAGTTTTGAATGAATGTAAATAGAGTTTTGTGAATTGATCCAAACAAGCCTTAACTTGTCTCATTTTCATTTTCTTTCAATGTTTAGCAAGGCTGATATACGTTCTTGTAGCTTTGTTATGGTGTGGAAGGATTTGAATCATGAATGATGGGGTGAAGTATGGTTGATTGATCCTTAGGCAAAAAATTCTATCAAAGGGGGGAGAATTCTGCCAGGGGGTCTTTCGACCGATCGATCGGGGCAGTTCGACCGGTCAAAAATGGTGCTGTCGAAAATGCTGCTGTATGTTTTCTTTTTCTACCCATTCTGGAAATTAATTAAATATTCTGATTGGTTCTTAGGGTACCTTTAGGTCCCCTTTAATATAAATTCAATCGTTTCGAAATATAATTAACTTTTCAAATTTATATGGATTTTACAACTTCGGGTGTATTGTTTTCAAAAGAGTTGGATACTCATTATTACTTTTAAGTTTCTTTTCCGCTACTATAATCTTTTTAATGAATTGGATGAGCCTTGGTGGCATGCCACATGTCCTATTTCCGCACGTAGCAGGATGAGTTGTGACCTTTATTAGTATCAAATCAATAGGTTGTAAAAGAAGTTACAGTAATGCATTATATGATTAAGTATAGAACCTTGGGGGACAAGAGGCGACTTCGTAAGATGACACAGTGTGTGATCACACTTGGAGATGCATATATATAATTAACATGGCATGTAAGTGCATGTCAAGACATGATGAATCACGTGAATTGAGTAGCATAATAATTTGCATGGATGTTGTACAGCATGGCATGATACACATTGTCATATGTATTATAATTGTGAATCGGTGATATCATACGGATATGGAGCTGTGTGATGAGATGAGGTTTACCATGCATTATCATAGTCCTTGTGTGGTGCCACGGGGGGTTAGATGACATCTTGGTAGTGACGAGCCATTGAATTTCTAAACAAAAATAAAATGATTTTTGATCGAATGTGTGAATGTTTTAAACAATAGTGACGAGTGTCCTTTGAGGGATCTACTTAAGAACAGAGTTTGAGTAGTGAGCGTCAGAGGAGGTTTCCTTATAGTTCACATGGAGAATGAGAGTGATTGTTCGTAGTTGAGTTTTGAGATTGGGATTGATTGATAAGTGTTCTGTTTCAGGCATGGGTTAAACGTCGTGACAAGAGGGAATAGGGGTGTACAGTGGGTGTTACTATAGAAAGATAGTTCTGCAGCATGTATTGCTTGTGTATGGGGTAGGTGAGGAATCTCTCATCTAATCTTACGGTGTTAGCCTACGGTATGATCGTAGGAGTTATGTTATGGTTTTTTTTTCATATGGTGTACGTAAGATAATTGAAGAATCTTCAACTTATTGTACTGTATTGGGATGATTGGATGGTTGGGGAATCTCTCAACTTATCTTACGGTATGCATTGGGGTCAAGGAATATCTCAACGAATTGTGAGTATCAAGGTTGTTGAGGAATCTCTCAACTGAACCTGACTTCGAGTGGTTATGGTACCATAGTGGATTTAGATGTGACATGAGGATTAGTAGCGAAAGCCACCGGATTGATTGTGTAAGTGGAAAGTTGGTATTTGAGGATTGATTTGAGATGATGGGTTAAGAATGGAAATGATAGAGTATGTTTGAAACTACAGTTGGTAGAAGTTTAGTTGATGATAGACTTCTGGAGTAGTTACTTAGACTCGATGGTTATGCACGTATGAGTGCAATGATAAGGATGATGAATGATAAGGATGACATAGGTTAGAGAAGAAATTGTAGAATTTCTTGGTGGAAGATAAATGGATGGAAATGAATAGTAATAAGGTTTCCTTAGTGATTTGATGTGGTTGTCAAAGGAAATAGAATAAAGGAAGTAAGAATATAGGACTTGAGGTGAAAGATAAGGGTGATTGATTGAACATGATAAGTGTAACAACTTGTATTTTCATTAATTACTAAATGTAATTTCAAATGTGTTTCTACTATGTAATGTATCTTTAAATAATAGTACCTGTGATGGAATTAAGAATTGTATTCTCAAGGTAGTGAAAATATTTACTTTTAATTCAAACTGTATTTTTATACAACCGGAAGATTATTTCCTATGGTCATATAAATTTTCTGTATTTTTGTGGTGATCACCACGTAGCGAATATACCAGTTTATGAGCAAAAACTGTCCGCGCCGCGTATGGACTCTCACAGGTTTGGAATCTCTGTCAAATCGTATTTGACATTTGCTTATAAGCTTATTTAAAACAACCAATGATGGTGTTAGGTTTGTTTGGGAATGCTATTAGTTTATGTGCTAATTTAGTGCCATAAGTTATTTTCCCAAACACCCATAAGATTCCTAGACACCTTGCTTATGCTTGTTTGGAAATGCTTACATGATTTGTATTGTATTAGTGCCAAAAGCCAGCTTTCCAAACACCCCAATTGATCCCTACTAATCTTAGCAACCCCTACAATCTGTTTATAATCATATACGTATGTATATATCTGTATATGTGTCTAATTATTTATTGTAATGAGAATTAGAATTTGTAGAGTATAGATTAAGGAGCTTAGCTTCCAAGTACTTGGTTTTCTATATATATGTAACCCACAATCACTCTCACACAATTCTCACATACTGAATTTCCAGAGAGAATAGAGATAGTTTCAGAGAGAGATAAATTTACAGAAATTTGTAGAGAGAGAATGCTTGAGTTCACCATAGCCAAAGTTTCATTGGGTTTGCTTATTTCTTATTTCATTCTCTACCAAACTTCAATCTCTAATCTCAGTGAGTATTTCTAACTCACTTGAAATGTAATCCATGCTTGCTTTACTATTATATAATTAGGATTTATGAACCACCATTGTTGATTTTGTTCTTAAAGCTTGAAGCTTGAAATTGTTGATTTTTCAAACTTAACCAAAATTCATTTTGTTAGATAATAATGAAAGATTATAGTCCATAGAAGTTATGTTTAAAGTATTAGAGCTTAATTCATTTGTATAAGAAAGTATATTAGAGATGAAATTTTGTCACGTCTACGTTTTTCATAAAATTCGAAAGCTACGGTTCGAATTAGTTTAATCCAATTGCGTATTCGTGATTCTTGCGGAAAAACGAAGAGAATCATATGTTATATGTCATGTTTAAGTTCAGATTGCAAAATGGGTCAAAAATCTATCCAAAAACTGAAATAGGCAAGAAAATAAGGAAGAAGATGACTCTGTTGTTTTTCGCGAGCGCGAGTCGTGCGAGCGACCTGCCTTATTCTGACTATTCTGGAGATTTTAAAAGGAATTCAAAAAATGCATGTATCGCGAGTGCGGCCCGCACGAGCAAACTTTCGCGCGCGCGACTTGGCCTTTTTATGCTTTCTGTCTGTTTTCATATAAGGTACTGTTTGGAAGAAGTTTAAAAGTTTTTGTGGCACTGTTGGGAGATAAGCTGTTCCAGAATCTTGTTTTGAAAGATTATGTAAAAAAGAAAGATTAAAGGCTCGATTTCTTGCATTCATGTTGACACTACTTTCAGTAATTTACATTTCCTGTATAAAGTCATGTGACATACATGTTAGAGTTGAGTCTACATGCATGATAGTGTCAAGGTTGAGTCGACATGCATGATATTGTCAAGATTGGGTTGACATGTATAGTGTGATATAATGGATCAAGGCAATAGGGATTGTGATGATATGGGTTTTGGGTACCTTGAAATACGAAAGTGATAAATTGGACATTCCCTGGCACCCGTAGTAGTGCTATAATGTGTGACGCCGACTTAGACACTCCCTGTCGCCCATGGTAGTGCTATAGTGTGTGACGCCTATGGATACTCCCTGGTACCCGAGTCTGGATACTGAGTGAGATTCTCTCTGGTATTTTTGAGACAGATTAGGTACTATAGTCCGAGGTAAATTGGACACTCCTTGGTACCCGTGTACTATAGAGTGAGGCAAACTAGACACTCCTTGGTACTCGTGTACTATAGTGTGGTCACCTTAGTGTTCTTAAGGTACTAGAAAGAGAAAGTTGGATGTTGTGATCATGTGTTCTATAATTGAGGTAAAAGAGTCAGTGAGATGAGATGGTTGCATTGTTTCATGGACGATCACATGTTTCATTGATTGGATATCATTATACTGTCTTTCTTGTTTAATAATTGCAAATTTATTTCTATATTTCTAACATGTGAATAATGGACCTATAAACTGGAAACAGTAAGAAAGTATGTTATACATTACAAGCATATGTTTTATACTCACCAGCTTCTTGAAGCTGACGGCATTGATGCGCCCTGGACATTGGTGTTATTTTTTTTATTATTTCTTTTTCGGGATATGACCAGACGGGATAATATGACTATGCGAATTGAGAACAAATACCCGTGAAGAGAAACTAAATATTACTGCTTTGCTTTATAAACTGAATTGTGTAATAAGAACATATGTAATAGATATTATTATTTTGTAAGGCGGGATGTGCCTTAAGATTGCTACATGATGTAATAATAACTATGTTTGGAAAATTTTATAAGCCTTGATTGCTCTTACTCTGATTTAAGTTATTTTATTATGTGACGTTTAGGATGGAATCGATCCTTTAAACTGTCGTGACCTACGGGTCCTTAAAGGAAATTAAATGCTTTCCCTATTTATGCAACGTCGAGGTGTGATGATAAGAGATTCAGAGGAATCAAGTTGATAATTGGATATCATAGGGATAAGAGAATCTTGATAAGGAATCCGGTAGAGGAGGTTGTTATTACAGAGAGTGTAGTATGGATAACCTTAAATTCAAATTTTGAACGTATTTCAAAATAAAACGAAAACCTTTTTAATGCTTTTAAAACATAGTTGGACATTTAATGTGAGATGTTATCAATAAGACGCTAGAGTATGACAAGTATTATGATCCTGAACAAGAGCGATTGTGGAAAGGATAGAGGAATAGAGAGACTTTGGGTAAGTCAATATAGAGAAGTGGAAATATAAATTAAGAAGATGAAACTTTGATGAGTAAATGAATGGGAACAATAAGAGTGGGATGAAGACTTAGTAGTACATTGAGTACTTTATCGGATATGATAGTAGGATTGTAAAGCAGTTAGAGGGCCCGGAATGTAAAGCAGTTAGAGGGCCATGGTGGATACAATGGAATGCTACCTCAGTTGTCCTAAATTTCAACGAGGTTGGAGGGTTTTGAGAATATCGAATTTCATCCCAAATAAAATTTAAAATATTTTAAAACATAACTTTTGGTTTAAATGAGAGAAGTAGTAATAGATACATATGAGAGGGTATCAAGTGGACTTTGGAAGTCGGAGTATCGCGGAATGATATGGTATTGTTAGTACTGGAAGCGTATCGATGTCTGTTGAATGAGTGGGTCCTATGTGAATAAATTGTGAATTTAGAATTCCCAAAGTAAGGAGTGGGTGAAATGTTGTACACCTGGACTTCATGAGTTGGAGGTAGTGCAATTAAAGGAGTTGACTTGAGTATTGTTCCAAAGAGAACTTGATTCTGGTTTAAGTATTGGGAATTAGAATAACCCAAGGTTATGAATGATTTTAGAATAACCCAAGGTTATGAATGATTTGAAGTTTTGAACGATTAGGACCTGATGAGATTCGTAAAGTGTGAAGCCCTTGAAGACAACAGTTATGAATCGGTTGTCATTAGTAACTGAAGTGAGAATAGGGTGACTTGGAGTACTGTCTCAAAAGGTATGTGAATTGGAAGTTGATAAGGAATTTATCGAACATAGTGAGATTATAGTGCTTTATGGGAAGATCGAATAACTAGTTTATCTTCAGATGGGTTACGGGAATAGTATGAATACTTGAGCAACAGGTTCTTTGAGAACATTGAATTTGAGATCCGAATAGCAAAGATAATGAATTAGAGAATTTGAATTGGAGTTAATTTAGGCTGACTAGAGTTTTGAAATATTAAACTATTGAATAATGTATGGTGCCTTGTGATGTTATACGAAGAATATACACTTAGTGTAAAGGGTTGTTAGGAACTCAGTGAGAGTTGAGATACAAGAGTGTGATTGATATGGGTTTGTGTAAAGGTGAAAATGAAACACCAGAGACTTATGGAGTTTGTATAAGTACATAAATGGTAGTAGACCTACCCGAACTAATGGACTAAAGGATGGTAGACGAGTAGTATATGGGATGAGAATGGATTACATCGCAGTGGAGATCTTCAACAGAAAAGTAATTGACTCAGGGTATATATGCACTATGTGAACAGGTCAGATTATGAATGGTCAAAGGTTTGAGACAGGAACAAGGTATGTTATGAGCATGGGAATACGTTTGATGAACTTTGTGGTACGTGTATGATTGACTAAGTCAATTTTGGTTAACAATGTTAATTGTTACGATGGATATTGGGGCAATTATGTTGTGAAAGTCTTATGTGAAATTTTAAAACAACGTGTTAAAAAAAGGGAGATAATGCATTTGACCTTGTTAAAAATTTAAATCAAAATTGTAAGGTGTAACATTCTATGTTAATCAACGGTAGTTCGAGTACAGAATTTGAGATATAAATGACGAATGTGTTTGATCTCACCAAGGGTAATTCGGGGAATTATGTGCTTTCGAAAAAGTGTAGTATGAAATTTTCAATTAAGAACCTGAATGGTACTTACGGGGCATGTATGATTAGAAGTATAGTACGAGATTCGTTAAACCGAAATGGAAGTTGATAAGAAGTGAGAGTAGTTGAAATATGTTATTGTTCTACAAGTATTTCACGATTTACAAGATAACGGATTGAATCTAAAGTGTATGAAGCAGTTGATTGAAGCATTGGCTTATCGACATTGTATGTATGTATAATAGTACTCAATTATGGTTCACTTCGAGATGAAGAATCATGTATGGTTGTTAACCAGTTGAGACGTGTTGTTAACGACTTTTAGTCAAAAGAAAGATAGGTGAATGGGAGATGAGTTATTTCCTTTGTTTTGGTGATTGAGATAAAGCCTTTGAGTTTTGGAAAGTATATTTGATAAATACGATGAAAGGATATGTGGGTTGACATTGTGATGTCATGATGTGATTTAATGTCAGGTTCGAGTATTATGTATGTTCTACTCAAGTATTGATGTTCTTACTTATCGAGATGCTTCGATGTATTGCTAGGATTCGGTTTGAATCTTCAATCGGATTGAGATCGGGGGGGGGGGGGCTCTGAGGATTTATTTTTCTTCAGAGCTTGAGAATTTATTTTCCTCACGAGATTGTAATATCTCAGCAGAGATGTGTGGTTGGTGATGTATTGGAAGTACTTATGAGATGTCTTGTGGCTTGATGAGATGGTATAAGTTTGGGGACAAATTTACTTTTTGGAGAGGAGAGTTGTCACACTCAACCTGGAAATGCTTTCATTTTCAAATGCAAAATTGATTTTGAAAATTATTAATGTTGATTAATAATTGTGAATGGAGTTGACTGTGAGTTGACGATGGGTGTCAATCGAGGACACAGGATTTTGGTAATCCATGAGGCATTGAAATGATTTAAATGACATTCATGTGATTAAATGTTATTTGACTTTATCTGGTATTGCGAATAGTAAATATACCTATTTTTGTATGTTTACAGATAGTTTAGATCAGGTGGTTGATCACTTTGGAAGATTTAGTGATAAATAATATGATACGTTGCATAAAATGTAGGTTATCTAAAATTTTCACGAAAATATTTTTGGAACGTAATTACGGACCCTAAACGGAACTTGGACGAAAACTTTTATGAATTAGAGATTTTCACTCGTGAATTGATAAGTTAGACGTTTAAGACGTTTTGGGGAATAAGCGAAAGATTAGAAAACTCACGGGGAGGTAAACACAATTTCTGAGAAGTTTGCCTATAAATCGAAATGAGGTGGAATTATTTTCACAAATATCTCAAACCAATTGGGGGCTTAAGGAAAAAGGAGATTTTGTGGCTTCGAGCTTTTCGACGCCAATCGACGATCTTCCGTCTGTTGGTTTCTAACCAAATTTCATATTAGGACTCCTTGAGATAAGGGCTACATTTTGATACCTCTTAGACCTTATTTGGCTAAGTTTTTACGAAAATCTTAATATTAGAATTTTGGGAAAACTATGTAAAAATTGTAGGTTTTGCGTATAATTGAATATTCGGCGTAGAATCGGTGTTCTAAACTCTCCTTAAAGTTATAGGAGCATAGCACGAGTTATGAATTCTAGAACTATGTTTTATAGAAAATTTTCATGTTTTAAATATTCGGTTTGATATTTTGGATTCGGGCGAAATTCATGTATTAATTAGGCCCGTTAATTATGCATGTCAATATGCAAGAAAAGCACGTATATTATATAAGCATGCTATGTGCCTATGTGGGTCGAAGGGGTGCTTGGTGCAATTTCATTCCAGGGGTAAGCTCCTCGATATTTGGGGATCGATTATTGTAGCGACGGTTACAGTGCATGGTTTGGGAGAAGGCCCTGCCAGGGAACTTGGATGCGTGGTTGGGAGAAGGCCCTCCACGACATTGTTATCATTGTTCCATTACCATATGAATGCGGTCCACTCACCCCATAGACTAGTCTATACGAGTTTTGATGTTAAAGAATTATCATATATGCATATGTTTAGAATTGTGCACTCAGCATATAGCTGAGCAGTGGAGATTTGCTCCATTGCAGGTGACAAGAAGAAAGGGAAGAAGAATCGTGAGGAATGAGGCCGTAGGAACGATGGGAATCATCCTCTTGTATATGTTTTTGTTTTTCATTCCAAGGTTGTAATAAGAAATATAAGGAACTAGAACTATGTTTTTTTTTAACTTAAAACTTCGGAATGAATTTGGAAATGTTATAATATGTAACCAAACTTCTTATAGTTAGTTTTGAACGAATCTGAACTTTTGAACTTTCTTATAGTTCATGTTTTGAACGTTGAACTTGTCAAATTCGAGTTTTGAATGCATGTGAATAGAGTTTTTGTGAATTGATTCAAACAAGCCTTAACTTGTTTCATTTTCGTTTTCTTTCATTGTTTAACATGGCGTATATACGTTCTTGTAGCCTTGTTATGGTGTGGAAGGATTTGAATCAAGAATGATGGGGTGAAGTGTGGTTGATTGATCCTTAGGCAAAAATTCTGCCAAAGGGGGGAGGATTCTACTGGGGGATTTTTTGACCGGTCAAACAGGGCAGTTTGACCGGTCGAAAATGCTGCTGCATGTTTTCTTTTTCTACCCCTTCTAGAAATTAAATAAATGTTTTGATTGGTTATTAGGATACCTTTTGGACCCTTTTTAATATAAATACATTCGTTTCGAAATGTAATTAACTTTTCAAATTTATGTGAATTTTACAACTTCGGGTGTATTGTTTTCAAAAGAGTTGGATACTCATTGTTACTTTTAAGTTTCTTTTTCGCTGCTAGAATCTTTATAATGAATTGGATGAGCCTTGGTGGCGTGCCACGTGTCCTATTTCCGTGCGTAGCGGGATGGCTCATGACAGAAAGTAATTGTATTCCCAACGACTATAATTATGTGTAATGTGATGGATTTGGACTTCTTGTTATTCCATGTTTTCAATTAATGACATTCTCTAAGCATTTAGATAATATATTGTAGTGGTTTTTAAATAACCATTGTAGGTGAGAATGCCAGGGAGGACCCGAAAAAGTGATTCGATGGGCGTGGACGAGAACGAGGCTGGGTGAGAACGAGGCTGGGGAGTAGTTTAGTGTTTGATTCGTGTTTTTATGTTTAACTTGTAACATGTTGTACCGGTTCCTAATCCAGGTTTGAGGGTAGTAAAAACTTTAGGTTGGAGACTCATGTTGGTTATGTTAATGTTAACTCGTGTTTTTATATACCGAGCATGTTGGATTCTAGTTATGTTTCACAGGGGTGTGTGTTTGGTTTGGTTGTTATAGCTTAGAATTGGTTTTGCAATAGAGTTACCTCTACTGTTAAATACATTTGACTATACTCGCGACCAGTCGACCAGATTGGATTTGGTGGAAGAGGGGCAGCAGCCCAAAGGCAAGAGACGGCATAAATTGAAGTCAAGTTTCTGTATTTCTAAAGCAGTTAACTCGAAGTGACTTTATAGTTGACTGGATCAACATTTTAAAAACTCAGCTCACTGTGACATGAATCCAGTCAACCGGACATGTATTAGTCGACCGTCTTTGACACTATCCTCCACAGACTTAGTTGACTGGATTGGCATCAGTTGACTGAATCGGGATTCTTTCAATTTGAACATGCTCTTTGTGATCCCGATACAATCGACTGGGTTCTCAATACAGTCGACTGGATCTCTACTTTGAGATAAGGTTGTTTTTACATGTGTTTTAAATGGATTTTTTTTAATCTGGTACTTTATGGTTCTTATTAAACTTCTAGGAGTTAGGTGTGTGCCTTGGTGGCATGACATGTGTCCTAGAACTATACGGGTGGTTCCGGGGCATGACATTTAGTAGTACCAAAGTAATAGGCAGAAACTTGGGTGTGAGACGACGACGTGAGAGTAGTGTATGCACCCAAAAAATGCATACGTCCAAACAACACGATGAGTTTGGACTATGTAACCATGAGGTCATAGACAATAGATATCGACAGGAGACATCTATAGATTTCCAAACTTAACTCATCAGAGCATTAGGCCAACCTTGAAATGTGGGGTAAATGTACACCCAAATGGTCTAAGGGCTATGACCCAACCTGACCAAGGTCCATCATCGAAGGGCCTATTATTTTCCCAGTACCCTTGCACACTAGAAGCCAGCTGGCCTCCGTAGGGCATCACTGAGCCATAATGCTAAGTGATGACCCCGACCCACAGGTTGGGTAAGCTCAGGATTACATTCCATCAGTAGAGTAGTCCTAGTCACACACAACTAACTCAACCCCAAGCCCCTCCTGGCTCGAGCATCTGGAGGCCAATTCTGCACAGCGCAGATTCAGAAGACTCCTTGGTGAGGTCACCACTTAGAGGTGGTTTGACCTAGGATTGGGTGGATAAGCATAAGCTACCAATTAGTTTTCTAAACCACTAAGGTAAGTGAATATCTTGTACGTAGAAGGATTCTTCGTGCTATAAAAGTGTCCCCTAAACCCCTAAGAAGGCGATTCAAAATCCAATATGATTAAATCAGATCAAACCTAATCTCTCAACATGATAAACCTAGGCTGTCAAGTCTCTCCCAAGAAACCCTAACTCTAGCCCTGCATGGCCTACCATTAGTAGTTCCTATTGCCATTGTTGGATCTCTAAGGTCCCTACAACAGTTTCTTAAACATTGTAAAGTGCTCTGACACACATGTGGACATATGCTACTTCATTAACAGTGACGAACTAGATACAAATTCGTTGTCTCTCTCTCTCTCTCTCTCTCTCTCTCTTGTTTATTGCTCGCATTTATTACGACCCAAATCCGATACCATCATATTATATTGTTATAACTGGTGACGATATTAGAGGCAATCGGTTTTAAAATATTTCTTGCAAATAAAATTTCAAACCAAAGATTTGGGGCATGTTAGATAATTCATGGACATTGAAGTAGCAAAATTCAGTGAAGGGATCACCTTATCTAAGAGGACATATGTTCTTGACTTGTTGAATGGGACAGGAATATTGGGGACCAAACCCTTGGATACCCGTATGCACCCCAACTCCAAATTGTTGCCAAATTAAGGGGAAGTACTTGATGATCCAGGACAATACAAGCGTCTAGTTGGGAAGCTTAAATACCTAACTGTCACCAAATCGGATATTGCCTTATGCAATTGTTTGCTAGTAGTTTTGCGGGCGTGCCAGAGCCAATGGCCTCGGTGTGTGTATGCAAACTAATTTCCTATACGCTTGTGTGAGTGATACACAAGGCTTTATGATCTCACTTCTAATGGGTGATTGTGTATGATGAGTAGGGAAGTACCTTCACCAGAAATCCTTTGACAGTACTGAAGCGTACAAGCCAAATAGTACGAGAGTTTACTAGGTAAACAAATCACAAATGACTAATAAAATAGATTTTTATTGAGTGTTTGGAGAAATAAAGCATACAACCAAAGAACGAAATCAGAACAGGCTCTGATTGTTCAAAAGAGTAAAAATAGTAAAGAAGATAACAAAGAGGGCAGACCTATTTGCTATGAATGCTGTGAAACAAAGGCTTGAATGCTTTAAATACTGTGAAAGAATGCAATGAGTGCTATTTTGCGAAAAGACGTGGAGTCCTTTGCATGGTTGGCCTGCCTTCATATTTATAGTGGCCTCTAATAGTCTTGATAAGGCAAGGACTCCTTAACTTGCTCTCCAAGTAGCTGAGTGATTATAGAATCCTTCCTATGCCCAAATTCTTGCCTTATCCAAATTCTGTTTGAATCAATCCCAACATTTTAGGGATTATTCTTCCATATCCAATTGGATGTGATCAGATTTTATCCTTAGACGGATTCTGCCTCCTTCAATTCAGGGTGACGTCGCCATGACAGTTAAGAGCAGAACCGCCTTCCTCTTTCTGACCGTCGAGATCTCATGATCACATCGTGAACTTTATCGGGCTCATGTAATAATCATTTGTCATGCTTTCTGACTTCCCTGTCCGATGACTGTATTACAAATGCTCGTGACAAATCGGGCTCGTGTAACCGGCAGGTACCTTTCTTTTAAGCATGGTGTCCGATTAGCGAGTATGTTCTCTTGGTCATTCATCGAGCTTAGGTTTGATGCTAGCTTATACCTCTCGGATGCCCGATGAATGTTGCCCATGCTTAGCCTCCCGATCGGGCTCCAAACCTTATTGTTCACTTACTTTAATGACCGTGCCCGTTTGGCCAGAACTTGACCTATACGGCCTATCGGGCTTCACCAAACGGTGTAACAGCTTTGTCTTTCTAAATCATATGATGTTCTTTCTCTAAGCCCGATGGGTCTTTGCAACTCTGGACCGGCCACCCTTGGACATTCTTTGGGCCGATCTGTTCCAGGCCCACTTCAACCTATCATTCGGGCTCAAAAACCTTTGGTGGTTTTTTGGGTGAAAACAATTGCCCCCCCCAAAAGGTCATATCAAATGTCCCACCTTGATTAAAGTGACATTTTGGATTTAAAACCCTACCACGTGTCATCCATGCAGAGAATGTCAGATCATTGAGAATTCCACCAGTCACTCCACATTAAATGCTTAAACGTATAAAGTAATGAGATTTTAAAAAATCTCTCCACTTTTCCTTCATCTGCGTCTTCTTCTTCCTCTCTCTAGAAACTCAGAGATTTTCTCTCTAAAGACCTCCATCTGTTGTAATGGCCCCTAAAATAGCTCCGACGACATCATTCGAAGGCAAAAAAGTCAAGGCACTGGCTAAAGCCCATGCCTTAGAGATTCTACTGAAACTTTGTTCATTACAGCGCTCCCGATGGCACCCCGACGGTGCCTAGTCTTGGCACGTCGTTTCGTGGTGACCCTCTGGCGGCCTTCACTCCATATTTTTCCTCCGGTGGCAAACGAATCGTTTCTCCATACCCTCACCACTGGAACAAGATTTGGACAACAACTTACCCAATCAGTGGTTAGCCTACGCCTGTTGTAGATTGGGACAAGTGGGTAACGAGGGTATTGGCCTCTAAGGCCGAAGTTTGGAGACAGAGAGGCATCTACGATGCTATTATGCTCAAGCGGACCAAGCTTGAGATAGACCAACCCCTTTTTTTCTCAGCCCTCCTATTCTAGTCATCCTCCTGTAACGGTTTCCTATTCCATTGTGGTCCGATGGACCCAACGGTCAAAGACGTCAGCTACCTGCTCGGGCTCCACCCCCATGGGTAGGAGGTTATTCCAGGTCTGGATGTCGAAACGGGCAGCTTTACCTATACTCAACAAGAAATTGTCAAAGATGGGGTCGTGTCCTACAGACCGATTACATCTTTCGAATGGCAAGGAAGAATCTGAGGTGATCGATGCCGAGCACACTGCCTTTCTCATTTACTGGCTGAACCGGTATCTCTTCTGCTCAGCTAGTCAGGCCATAACTAAAGAGTACACCACTCTGGCTTTGGCCCTGGCCTCTGGGAAACCTTTGGCTCTGGCTACCTTGGTTTGGGCCCATCTAGCCCATGGAGTGACCTATTTCGTGCACTCAGGCTTCAGTGCTGGTGGAAGCCTGATCAGGATCCTATAACTCTGGCTGTACTCATATTTTCAACAGTTCTGCCAGTCGCCCGTCAACTAGCCAGCGTCCCTATTTTCGCTGTCCACTTTTTGGACGTTACTCCTACTTCCCACTCCTTCGAGGACTGTTTCACTTTCTTTTACGAAGGATGCTCGGATCGGGCTCCCCCTCTGTTTCAACCCTTTTTCTTCTCTTCAATTTCCCTCGTTCTTTCAACTTCCCCACAATCCTGCTAATTGGGGATTAGGCACCCGGGCCACCTACAACGAAGTTTTCTCTAGCTACTTGGTGGCTAAGGACATAATTTTCAGCCCGAGCATCCCATCAAGAAACAACAAATATGGGGTAGAGTATTACTTTGCGCCGCTCTATGGCCATCAATTCGGGCTTTCCCAACTGGTGCCCGTTCCACCAGCCATCACTGTAAATGTGGATTGGGTGGAATATGGCCTCATTGTAAATGACGAGCAGGTAAAGAAAATCAAGGACCAATCGGACAGGCTGAAAGCAACGTTCAAGTTCGTTCCGTTCTCAGCCCGACCTACTGCATCTGATGAGTTCACCAAATGGTGGTCTGATCGGGCAACCCAAATTTTTAGAAGTATCGTTGCTGAGGTACTGCTGCAATTTGCCACATCATCAGCCCCTGAGGCCGATGTACCTACTGTCACCCCCGTTGTGACCCAAAAGAAGCAGGCAGCGACGAAACGTCCTCCTAAGAAAGCATCAGGCCAGGGACCGTAAAAGAAAAAGGAGACCACGGCCCCATCTACCCAGGTATTTTTTCCTTACTTTTCTTCTGAATTGTTCGATTTCATTTAATCTACCTCCTTAACTGTTCTTTGCTCTATTTCAGCTTGTGGATGAGGACTCTGGAGAAGACATGATGACTAGTCAGGGTTCTCACCCACAGACAACCAATCTTCTGGTGCCCGACCCCAAGTCCTCCCTTCAGATCTCCCCACCTCCCCTGAGCAAGCGGCAACCTTTCTTGAGTGGTTTGCAGAAAGAGTAGTCCCCATCCAGGTTGTCCCTCCTCTGAATCCCTCAGATGAAGATGATGATGCTGATCCCACTAGTGGATCCATGCCCAACAGGTTGTACTCTCTTCTAGCAGCGAAGACTTACCTAAGGGCGACGCCGATATGGAGACGGCTTGTGAAGAAGAGATAGAACAAACAGCCCCATCTGTGGTAGGGACCGGTCAAGATGTTCCCCAGGGTCAGGCTGATCCTAATATTGCAACAGAATTGGCCACTCAACATACTAAAGAAGTAGCTATGGCCGATCCTACTTCATCCACCCCTGTTGATCCTCCAGCCTTGGCCATCGCAGAGGTCATTCAAACCACCGTCGGTGTGAGCACTGAGGCCATCCTAGAGGAGACCACTATCGCACCTCTTCCTGAACCAAACAAACCTCTAGCCCTACCGTCTATGTCACAACCAAGCGGTAAGCACGTCTTACAACAAGACGCACTGACCTCCACATCATTGCCTCCCTAGGTACCATTCCTCTCAATCGGATATATTTTTTTTCCTTTGGCTAGTATTACTAATTTATTTAAATTGTGACTTTAAGTATGTTATCCTGTTAGGTTTAGAGCCGTTCATACTCTTTGACGACTTCTTCGTCGGCCTGGACCTAGGAGCGTTTTATTTGGGACCACTTGAGTCTGCCGCCGCCTCGCCCTCAAGCTTTCAGTGGTCTAAGGACCAGATTCTTGGATTGACTTCATGTGGTCTAGGCAGTCACCCTGTGGCCTCTGAGCTCGATAACACCTTAGACCAACTACTGGGTTCCCATGTTTTACATCAATCGGCCTTTGCTGTTCAGACTGAGGCCGAATCTCATCTTGGAGCTCGGAAGAAAGCAATGCAGTTCCTGAAGGGTATTGAGGAAAAATATGAGACTGGGAAAGCGACTCGGGCTCAAGTGATTGCCCGAGATGCCTGGCTCCAAGCTCATTTGCATCTCTCAAGGCATAGCTGGAGAAGTATGGGGCTAAAGTAGTAGCCAATGATGCGGCTCTAGCGAAGATGGATGGGTTCTTGGCTCAGCTAGGGAGCAATGCTAAAAAATGCAGTGACTAGCTACAAGCTAAGACTTCAATTGCCCGAATCTGGACTCAGAGGCTCAACAAAGCCAAGCAAGATCTAGCTGGGGCCGAAAGAACTTGGGAAGATTTGAAGGCAAAACTTAGGAATTTTGAGTCGGCCTAGAGGCCGATTCTTACCTTTTGTACTTTGTAATTATATGTTTACTTTTTTTTGTTCTGAACCTTTGTAGGTAAGCTGTGCCTAGCATTTATTTAATACAATTATAGATTTTTGATCATTTGCTCTCAAGCTCATAATTAATAAGTAGATCATACTCTAAACCTGGATTCGGTCTATATTCTAAATCAATAGTTTCCCACAAAGTAGGATAATAAGACTTTAAGTACTGACCATTTATTAATCTGGTATGTACCGTTCCATCAATATTGAGTAGCCTGTATGCTCCACCTCTCTTGACTTGATGAACGATGAAAGGACCTTCCCAATTGACTGACCATTTACCGTACCGGTTGTCCTTGTCCCCGATAGGTAAGACGACCTTCCAAACCAAGTCTTCTATACAAAAAGACTTCTCTTTCACCCTTTTGTTGTACGCTCGGGCTGCTCGTAGCTTTTGTACCTTTAAAGGAATCTAGGGCTGCCAATCTTGTTTCGTCAAGCCCTTCTAACTCAGCTATCATAGCCTCAGTGTATTCAGCGGGCTCGAGCTAATTTTGCAATGCCCTTCTAGCCGATCAGTCTGTGACCTCCATAGGTAGCATAGCATCATATTCGTTGGTCAGCATGAACAGAGTGACTTCAGTACTGGACCTTTTAGATGTCCGATAAGACCACAGTGCTTCAAACAATAGCTTGTCCCATTCCCTTGGGTTCTCATTTATCATCTTCTTAATGATCCCCTTAAGGATCTTGTTTGTTGATTCAGCCTGCACGTTGGCCTGAGCATAGTAGGGAGTAGAATTGATAATAGTAATCCCTCTACTCTTTGCAAAGGCCATGGTTTTTGTGCCTGTAAACACAGATCCCTGATAGGCCGTAATGGTCTATGGAAGGCCAAACCGGTGTATTATATGTTCCTCAATAAATTTAATCACTGTAGCCTAAGTCACTGTCTTGCATGGTATTGCATCGGGCCACTTAGTAAAGTAGTCCGTAGCTACTATAATAAAACAATGCTGGCCCGATGAAGGAGGTAGAACCTTGCTAATCAAATCAATGGCCCTTCCTCTGAACGGACATGGCTTGATGATAGGTTGGAGTACTTTGGCCAGCACTCTTTGAATCGGGCCATGCTTTTGGCAAGCCTGGCACCCTTTAGCATAGCTGATGCAGTCCTTTAATATGCCTGGCCAGTAGTAGTTATATCTTCGTAAAAGCCATTTCATCTTGGTACCGGCCTAATGGGCTCCATAAATCCCTTCATGTACTTCGGCCATTACCTGCATGGCCTGCTTCTTCCCAAGGCATTTTAAGATCACATCGTCACCAATAGGCTTTTTGAATAGTTCTCCATCAAGAACCATAAATCGAACTGCGAACAGCCTAACTTTTTGGTCCACCCTAACATTTAGGTGCTTTAAATACTCGATGATTGGGATTCTCCAATCAGCGTCCTCCATCAAGACCAAATTAGTTGTAGTGTACCAGCCTCTCTTTGCCACTGATGGCAACGATTGGACTTTTACCGTGATGGCCTGATCCTCTAAACCCTTTTCATCAGGTAAGGCCGATCCCCTTTTCTCTAGCTTATCGGCCTCCGTATTTGTTGACCTAGGGATATAGCTCACACTTATATCATCAAATGAATCCATAAGTTGAATAGCCACTGAATTAAATGGGCATAGCTCCCAACTCTTTATTTGGAATTCACTTGATATTTGTCCGATCACTAGCCCTGAGTCTCCTTTTATATGTACAGATGATGCCCTCATTCAAGGAGTATCTCAAGTTCGATAATAAGTGCTTCGTATTTGGCCTGATTATTGGTATATTTGAAATCGAGCCGAAATGACATCTTTATCTTTTTATATTTAGGTGATACAATGACCACTCCTGTCCCAGCCCCATCTGCATTCTTAGAGCCATCAAAGATCAATGTCTATGGGATTAATGTTGTATTTAGTACCTTTGGTGCTAGTGACAAATCTCCTAGATCAGTAGGATCAGGGTGATCAGCCAGAAAATTGGCTATGGCCTGGCCTTTGACCGATTGCTGTGATCGGTATTAAATGGCAAATTCCATCAAGGCCAACGTCCATTTCCCAATTCGGCCTCTCATTATAGGTCTTGACAACATATATTTAATCACATAATTTTGACATATAATATAAGTAGAAACAGGCAGCATGTATGTTCTTAACTTTGGTGATGAAAAATACAATGTCAGACAAAGCTTCTCAATCGGCGCATAGCGCTGCTCGATTGGAGTTAAGACTCTACTTAAGTAGTAAACGCCCTGCTCACTACCTTGCTCATTATCCTGAGCCAACATACTTCCTATTAAGCAATCTGAGGCCGATATGTACAGTTTAAGGTACCTACCTTTCTTAGGTGGCATTAACACCGGAGGAGTAGACAAGTATTGTTTTATCCCTTCAAAGGCATGTTGATGGCTGTCTTCCCACTTGAATTCTTTATCAGTCTTGATCTTCAGTAGTGGGGTCCATACTTGGGTTTTTCCTGCACAGTTGAATATGAATCTTCTCAGGAAATAGATCTGCCCGAGTAGCCTTTGTAATTCCTTCTTGTTGGCCGGGGGTTTTGCTGCTTGGATAGCCTGAGCCTTGTTTTTGTCTATCTCTATCCCTCGTTGGTGCACCAAGAAACCTAAGAAGTTCCCTGCTGAAACACCGAATGCACATTTAAGGGGGTTCATTTTTAACTTGTGAGCCCGCATCCTTTCAAATGCTTTTTCCAAGTCCCTCAAATGATCGGCATTATCACCAGACTTTACCACCACATCATCAATGTAGACTTTCATGAATTGTCTAATCAGATCATGGAAGATTGAATTCATTGTCCATTGATAGGTGGCTCCTGCATTCTTCAATCCGAAGGCATGACAACCCACTCAAAGGTTCCAATGGCCCCCTGGCACCGAAAAGCTGTCTTTGGGATATCCTCCTCGGTGATGTAAATTTGATTATACCCTGAATGCCCGTCCATAAAGGACAAGATCTTGTGCTTGACGGCCTAATCGATAAGCTGATCGGCCATCGGCATTGGATATTCGTCCTTCAGGGGAGGTTTAAGTTTCTGAAGTCAATGCAAACCCTGAGCTTTCCATTCTTTTTCACCACTGGACTACATTCGAGACCCATTCTTGCTCATATATACAATTGGCTAGGTTAACCATACCATCAATTGGGCCTATCTCTAATCTTTTGTCGGCCAAAAATGCGCACCATCTGGCCATGCTGGCCTTTAGGGCCAGTTGTCTCCGAACTTCAATCGGTTGTTGATTCATTGATCACATCTTCTTCTCTGAGTTCAACCGGCCTGAGTTCTTCTTTCCGATTGAATTAGGGGTAGCACTTTAGATTCTCTTTGATGAATGTTGCTGCATTTGGCTTGCCCATCTTTCCACGTCCTAGCAACTTCACTGGTCCGATGTCGTCTTCATACAATAATGCATCAGCCTCTACCTCGTCCCCTTTCTAGAAAATCAATAACTGATGCAAAGTAGAGGGGATACCATAGTTAGGGTGTATCCAATGTTGGCCTAACAATGCATTATAAGCGACCGATGTTTCAACAATGAAGAAAGCCATCATTGATGTCTTACTTCCTATTATTAGTTCCAAAGGCAGGATGCCTTTGGTCCTCGATGGTGCCCCTGTAAAACTCTGGACATTCATTTCGGTAGGGATCAACTCCAATTCGGAATTCTGCAAGACCCTTAGCATGATTTGGGGCATGATATTGATGGTGGATCCCCCATCAATGAGAATCATGTTCATGGGAACTCCTTTAATGTGCCCTTTCACATACAGCTATTTCAAGTATTGGGACATCTGATATGTAGGTCTTTTAAAAACCACTTTAACGGGCCCTCTTGGCTTTTGTCCTTCCTCGGTTTGCTGCCCTTTCGGCCTTAAGATGGTTATCTTAGGCCGATCGGACTGTTGCTCGGTTACATCCACATTTTTTCTCGTGGCTTCCACCACCTCTGGTTTCACAGTTTCTCCTCCATTCCAGAATATGTCTTCTATTGTGGCTGACTCATTCGTTAGGCCCTCTACCACATCTTCTTCCGTGGTCGTTGGCTGATCTGGCTTAGCCATAAATGACATAGGCAAGGTGAACACCATGTTTGACGTCAGGCTCGTAGATATAGTCTCGAATTGAATTGGTGAATCATGATAATCTCCGAAATCATCGGTCTCCTCTACCATCAGATCCGTTTCGGGCTTACATTCTTCCTTTAGCTTCTCTCGCCCAAAGATTCCCTTTAGGTGCTCTGTGGCGTGCATCGCTCCTTTACTGGCTTTTATTTTGTCAAAAGCGAGCTCTCCTCCTGCTGGACGTCCCTGGGAATCTGGAAAACAGGTGCATCAGGCTTGGGGGGACTGTTAGCCCGCCTCTCCCAGTATTGTTGTTCTCTTTCAGCCTGTCTTGCGCGTTGATATCTTCTTTCTAAGATTTGCTGTACCTGGGCGCTGCCGGAATTTTGGGTGTTCGGCCTTGTATATCTGATTTGGGCTTGTTCTCTACACATCTGGTTTGGAGAATACCCAATTACCTCTTACTCCCAACCGGTCTGAGTCTGTGTAGCCGGTCTGGTGGGCTAGAAATGGTTTCGGTTTCCACTTTGGCTAGCCCTGACTTTTCTTAGGCAATGACAGCCTCTTGTGCATCGACCACCTCGGGCTGTGCCCTCTATGCTCGTTCGTCATGGACCTCTTGCTCGGGCTGGAAGCCTCTTTCCTGACATCAGCCTTACATCTCGGGCAGAGGCCTTTTTCTATCAGGTCAAGTTGGTGTCGCAAGTCAGCTATTAAGCTGTCAGTATTTGATCGGGCCGTTTCCAATTCGGCCTTTCGTTCCTTTTCCTTACGCTCCTGGTAAGTTTTCTGGAGCTCATAAATTGTCATCTTCGGCCTGTCAATGGCTAGAATGGCAATCTACTTTCCTTCCCTTTGCTTTGGTAGTTCCTCCTTCTCGGTCAGGACTACCTTTTGCCTTGGCCTGGTTAGCTTGGTCAAATCGGGTGTCACCATGTTGACGCCGGTGATTTGAGGAAATGGATTAGCATCTACTCCCATGGCTTTGCTCGAGAATTTAAACACTCCCTTTTCTACGTTCTCCTGTATCACATTGCGAAAAACAATGCAATCATTAGTAGAATATTTCCAGGAATTATGCCATTTACAATATTCTTTATTTTTTATGTCATCGACCTTGGGGATCCGATGACCATCACTAAGCTTAATCACTTTATTGGCTAGTAAGGCATCGAAAATCTGATCAGCCATGGTTATATCAAAAGTGTAGTTCTTTCCTGCCTCAAACGCCATCTTTTTTGCGGTGGCGTTATTGTTGACAGGCTTATTTAAGGCGTTACAGACAATAGGCCTCTTGCAAATTAACTCAGCCATATCACTTTCTATTTCGAGGTCACAATCTGCTAGATGGACCTCGTAATTTAGATCTTTATAGTAGGTGCCCTTGGATGAGTTCTTCTTCTCTTGTTCATCCAAGAGGATACGCTCATAGCAAGCGGCCCGCGTGGCCAACTCGAATAAATCATAGAAGTCAGCTCCCTCAAACCTCTTACAAAGTTCAAAGGACATCCCTCCCATAGCTATCTTAACGTATTCTTCTTCGGGCAAGATAGTATTGCATCTATATTTAGCCTTTCTGAATCTGGCTATGTAGGTTTCCACTGTCTCTCCTACAAGTTGAAGCATCCTGGACAGATCCGCCAATGATGTCTCACGCTCAATCTTGTAAAACTATCCATGGAATAACTCTTCCATCCCCTACCTATTTTGCACTGAGTTGGCTGGAAGATTGACATACCATAAAAACGCTATGCCCGTGAGCGAGTTTGGAAATAGCCTAAGTTTTAATGAGTCACTGCTACCCACATGGCCGCATTGTACTATAAAATGGCCAATATGCTCTACCGAGGACTGTTCACTTCTCCCAGAAAACAGAGTGAAGTTTGGAACTTTGTACCCTTGGAAGAAGTTGACTTGGTCAATTTCAGGCGGGTATGGCCATCTATAAGTCGGCCTCTCCATCCTTTTCATGAACCGACCATACTCCTCGTGTATGGCTGCCGCCAGCTCTTCCCTGTTGATGGGTTGTGGAGGAACGGGCTGAGCCACCACCACAGGGGTTGCTATTGGAGGTGGTATTTGGTGTTGATTGATATTGGCATGATGAGTCCAAAACGTACCATTGGTTCTTTACCCCCCAGCAGTGTGGACAGGGGGGGGGGTGTGTGGCCGATTGGATCACCGTTATGACCTAATGGTTGGACAAAAACTAGTATTATCGATCCATTGGGATCGGTGACCTCCCCGCTACCCAATCCTCCCCTTGTGGGTCGGGCTGCTTATTTAACTCGTTCTTCCCACGTAGGTTTGGGATGACATAAGCAGGGTCTTTCTTCTTATCGGCCCATCTAGAAGAGTCGATGTGCTCTTTAAGGTTCTCTGGAGGCAGCCTCTCAGCCACTATGGCGAGAATTTTTGACAGGCCTAATATCTCTAAGGTCAGGCTATCTAACTTATCATGCGTGGTCTTAGTGGATGAAACGAGGTCAATCTGCCCCCGATGTATTTCAGCCGTCTGAAGTTACCCATAGAACCTATCAATGCGTTGTAGTCACACCTCATAGGTTCAACGTTCATTCTTAGGACTTCTGAAATTACCTCGATAGTCATGCTGCTATCATGTGGGGAACGGCCGGTACTCTCTTTAGCGACTGGGTCAACGGTAGGATTGTCCTGTCCGTTCTTCCTATTTTTCTTCGGAGGCATATCTTAGCACTAGTGGTCCCACCAGGCGTGCCAAAATGTTTGCTAGTAGCTTTGTGGGCGTGCCAGAGCCAAACGGGCTCAATGTGTGTGCAAACTAATTTCCTATACGCTTGTGTGAGTGATACACAAGACTTTATGATCTGACTTCTAACGGGTGATTGTGTATGATGAGTAGGAAAGTACCCTCACCTGAAATCCTTTGACAGTATTGAAACGCACAAGCCAAATAGTTCGAGAGTTTACTGGGTAAACAAATCACAAATGACTGATAAAATAGATTTTTATTGAGTGTTTGGAGAAATAAAACATACAACCAAAGAACGAAATTAGAACAGGCTCTAATTGTTCAAAAGAGTAAAAATAGTACAGAAGATAACAAAGAGAGCAGACCTATTTGCTATGAATGCTGTGAATGCTAAGAAATAAAGGCTTGAATGCTTTGAATGTTGTGAAAGAATGCTATGAGTGCTGTTTTTAGGGTGTAAGAAAAAACCACAAACTGTAAACCGACCAAACCAAAAATCGATTGGTCGGTTTCTAAATGCATGTACAAGCTAAAACCGATCGCAAAACCGACCGAACCCCTAAAAAACCGACCGACCGACCGATTTACACCCTAATGGTCAGTTTTTATACACCAAAAAAATCGAAAAAAACCGACCGACCGACCGATTTACACCCCTAGCTGTTTTTCGAAGAGACGCGGAGTCGTTTGCATGGTTGGCCTGCCTTCATATTTATAGCGGCCTCTAATAGTCCTGATAAGGCAAGGACTCCTTAACTTGCGCTCCAAGTAGCTGAGTGATTGTAGAATCCTTCCTACTCTCAAATTCTTGCCTTATCCGAATTCTGTTTGAATCAATCCCAACATTTTAGGGATTATTCTTCCATATCCATCTAGATGTGATCAGATTTCATCCATAGACGGATTCTACCTCCTTCAATTCAGGGTGACATCACCATGAAAGCTAAGAGCAGAACCGCCTTCCTCTTTCTGACTATCGGGCTCGCATGATCACATCTTGAACTTTATCGGGCTCTTGTAACCACCGTTTGTCATGCTTTCTGACTTCCCTGTCCGATGACTGTATTACGAATGCTCGTGACCAATCGGGCTCGTGTAACCGGTAGGTACCTTTCCTTTAAGCATGGTGTCCGATTGGCGAGTATGTTCTCTTGGTCATTCATCGGGCTTAGGTTTTGAACCTAGCTTATACCTCTCAGATGCTCGATGAATGTTACCCATGCTTAGCCTCCCGATCGCGCTCCAAACCTTATTGTTCACTTACTTTAATGACCGTGCCCGTTTGGCCAGAACTTGACCTATACGGCCTATCGGGCTTCACCAAACGGTGTAACAGCTTTGTCTCTCTAAGTCATATGATGTTCTTTCTCTGAGCCCGATGGGTCTTTGCAACTCTGGACCTGCCACCCCTGGACATGCTTCGGGCCGATCTGCTCCAGCCCACTTCAACCTATCATTCGGGTTCAAAAACCTTTGGTGGGTTTTTGGGTGCAAACAACAATTAGTCTGATTAGTTAGTTTATAGAGTCTCCTCAGACTACACATTAGGATACAGTGACACGTATTATGATATAGCTAAAGAGGGCTCTAGGACATGGTCTATTGTATAAGGATCATAATCACATATGCCTTGAAGCTACATTGATGCAAATTGGGCCGAGTCTCTTGTTTGAGGTAATCTTGTGTCATGGAAAAGCAGGAACCGAACAATAGTTGCCAGATCTAGTGCTGAGTCAGAATATACGGTGGTGTCGCACTTGCGTGAGGAACTTGGGTTTACTCATTCCTATCATATGATCTTGTTTTATGACAATCAAGTAGTGACCCAAATTAGTTCTAATCATCTATTCCATGAGCGGACGAAGCACATTTGAGGTTGACTGTCACTTCGTTCGTGAAAAGCTTTATAGGAGAAAGTGATTAGCGCCGTCATGTACAATATTCAAACAAATTGACAGATTCATTTACTAAGGTACTGAGTGGGACTTGTGTGAAATGCATTTGTGACTGGCTGGGTGCATGTAATACGTATATTTCATCCATGATGCGGAGTGTTAGAGAGTAACTATATAAATGTGTACTATATTTTAAAGAGAGAAAGCTATATATGTGGGTTAACCCACATCGGTTGAGATGATAGTAATAGAGGTTGGTCTTAGCCTATACAAAGGCACTTATAGTCATTATTTTGATAATGTTGAACATGCAATATTCCAGTCACTTTTTCCACCATTTTAGGCAACAGTTCGGCTAACCTTCTACGGGTGTTTTATGTATTTTGTATATATTATAGACTTGATCATGAATTTTGAAAATTTGTCAAAATTTTATGAGAATTGAATATCATCAAAATTTTGACATTAAAAGTGACTCGTTCATTAATTCTCCCATTCTCATACTGTCAAACAACATCAATCACAAAATATCAATATCCCACATGTATACACATGCTCATGTATATATCGAAGAAAAAGGGAAGAAAATAGCTAATGGTCGTTACTTACCAAAAAATCATAGCCTTTTTCCGTATACTCGAATGTCTAAGTTGTGCATTTTACAATGCTATTGTAAATATTAGTCAGGTATCTTTTTAATCAAATAAAATACATACGTGGACCCCTATGTCAATCTTTTGTTTCCGAAAAATAAAATAAAATCGACAATGTATAGAATTGTTCAAGAAAACTCATTGTAAGGATGGCTATTATTGGACTAGCTAGAAAATCAATATTCTCTACGTGATGTATCAACTATCATCTCTTCGGGAGAATTAATATAATCCATTATAGAAGTTTCTCTACTAGAGTTGTAATCTCTTTGGGAGCATTCTCCACATTTTCTTTAGGAGGTTATTTGCTCTTTTGGTGACTTTTCACAATCTATTCGTGAGAGTACGTACCTCTTCAGAAGGTTTTTCTTCCAATTATTCAAGAGCTCTGATATTTAATTTAATTTATTTTTTGTGTTTGTACTTCATTTTCGGGAAGTATTCTCTACTTCATATCAGAAGACAGAAGGTCATAAATAGGCTTACTGGTATATAAAAAGATAATTTGAAATGTCACATCAATACGAAGATATGGAGCCGCTACTACTTTGTATACAACATTAACTATAAACGAAATTATTTTTCATACCTCAAAAGAGCCATAACCATAACCATAATGTAGAACCTCTTGTCGGCAACGTGCTGATAAACAGTGAATCGTCTTCAGAGCTACATCCTACATCCACAAAGGAAAAAAAAAATTGTACTAGTTAGTAAACATTATACAAGTTGTTTTCTACATTAACTAATCTCTCTAGTTCTACATCCTTTTTCAACCACCCTAGTCTCAAGCCTCTGTACATATGCTTAATGCTTACAAACATAAAGAGAAAACAACCAAAAGGTCAAAGAATGTTGTTTGAATAAGTTTTGGACACTTTACTATTTTTTTGCCCCTTTTGGACTTTTTTATCTGTTTATTTTGCTATGCATTTTAGGGTTTTGTGGTCTATGCATTGTGGGATCGTTTTATTTTTCAACAGCTTTTGACAATAAATTATTAGTTTGAGTTTTCTTTCAACTTTTCCTATTATTCTTGGTATTCGTTCAAATCAACAAGGCGATAGAGCCATGATCTCTGGTATTATCATTCGATAATCAACAAGTTTCAAGAAGGTTGCATTTCTACACATTTTTCCTCTCGATTTTGATGTTCCACTTCATCAGTTGGCATTAGAGAGCAGATCACTCAATCCTGAATCATGTCACCGAGAAAAGCAATCAGGGATGCCAATGTAGCCGATGTTCTTGAGCGAGACCGAAACAATAGTGGCGATCAACAACTTGAAGCATTGACCCAACAGCTTACTGCGTTAGCATTTCGAATTCAGAATCTTCAACAGAATTTGTCACAGAATTTTCCACAAGCTGAAGTAGAGGAGGAGGATGATGAAGACATTGATCACGTTTTCCACAATCCATTTAGAAATTGATGTGCAAGGAATCGTGGTCCAATGTGTGACTACAATACGAGGAGATGGGAGGCTGGACTGAAGATTGATATCCTTGAGTTTCAAGGTAGCAGGACAACTAAAGGGGTTCTCTGATTGGATGAGTTTGTTGGTGGGGGTCCTAAAGTTTAAGGAGGATATAGAAAATAAAACGGTTGCTTTGGTGGCTACGGGATTTCGTGGGCATGCAGCTACTTGGAGGCAATAGACAAAATTGACGAGGGTTCGACAGGGAAGAAGAAATTAGATTCATGGGAGAAACTCAAAAAATGTATGCAAGCAACGTTCTTGCAGCACAACTACACAAAGCTAATGTACCAGAAATTGCAAAATCTGACAAAAGGGAACCATTCCATTGACGAACACAGTACTGAATTTTATTGGCTGGTAGTGCAATATGATCTTGCATAGACAGAGGAGCAGTTGGTATCGCGGTATATCGCTAGGCTTCTTGAGAAGCTTCAGGATACACTGAACATGTTTGATCCGTTTCGATTTTGGAAGCACATTAAAGGGCATTACATTTGAAAAACAACAGAAGCAATCAACTAGTACTACCTATACTGGTAATCAGGGACCCGTCCAGTCGTGAGATTTTTCTACTAGTACGAGCCAAGATGTTGCTACGAACAAACCAGCCATGGGACAGATCGACAGAGGCCAAAACACTAAGAATAATGGGCACTATTTCAAGTGTAGGAATCCAGGGCACCATATAGAAGACTGTCCGACTAGAGGCAAGAAAGAGAAGGGCTTATTTACGAAGACAAGGGTACATGATGTGGTGTTTGAGAGATAACAGGCCGATCTAATCTATGACACGGAAGATTTGGAGGAAGAAATCATGCAGGGAAATGTTGGTTAATTGCTAGTACTGAGGCATTTTTACCTTACTCCTCGGATAGACAATGATGAGTGCTACATCACAAAATGTACTATCAGAGAGAAGGTGTGTAGAATGGTGATAAACTCGAGTAGCTATGAGAATGTGGTTTCTGAAGAGGTGGTCAGAAAACTGGGTTTAAAAGTAAAGCAACATCCTCACCCATAGAAGTGAGGGGGGGGGGGGGGGGGGTTTAAATCTAGTATCAATGAAACAGTTTATGGAAGAAGCTAGTGACACAAGAGTTGTGTATGTACTGGTGACTAAAGAGAGGGTCAGGGAGAGTGATCGGTCAGTGTAATACCATGTATTTTTTAATGTATAATAATAATATGAGATTGGGTATGTTGCCTTAGTAATTCTTGTAAAGTCTTTCCCAATTGATTGAATAGATCTCAATCGATTGAACATGTACCCTTATCAATCAATTAAACCTAATTCGATCGATTGAATCTCTACCGACCTAAATCAATGATGTGGACCCATTACAATCGATTGGACCCATATCAATTTATTAAAACTCTGCCGACCTGTTCTAAATTGATTGAACCCATATCAATCGATTGAACAAGGTGTGAATATGATTTCCCAATTTGCGCAGAAGTTGCCACCTGCCCTTCCCTTTCTCTATGTATATGGTCCATTCGTGGTGTGTACGTGGTGTTTAAACTGAGAGAGTTAGAGAGAGAGAGATAAATGTATACATATATGCATACTCTCATATATATATACACACATACATACACTATATATACACACTCTGGCCAAATAAGAAGAAGAAGGAGCAGAAGAAGATGAAGAAGAAGCAAAAACAGAAGAGAATAAAATGAGAGGCATGAGATAGAGGAAGAAGAAAGGAGAGAGAGAAACAAAGAGGCCATTCGAGGATCACTTCCAAACCTCACACCCAAACACCCCCTTAACTCCGGTGAGTTCTAAACTCACTCAGTAGCTTAGGTGTGGTGTGTTTATGAGTTCAAGCGTGAAAGAAACAAATTAACCAAAGGCATCCCAGAATTTCTGGGCGTCACTACACAGCTTCTAGACAAGAAGACCTTCTCAATCGATTGAACTTTGATTTAATTGATTAAACTTATCTCAATCAATTGAAAAGATTTCAATCGATTGACATTACTCCTTACTCAATCGGTTGATAATGACTTCAATCGATTGACACTACTTGTTTCCTAATCAATTGAACCCTTGTCTCAATTGATTGGTACTTCCAAAATATTGATATTCTCTATTGTTTATGATATGAGCTGTTTAATTGTTTAAATATTGTTTTATGCTTTCATTATGCAATACGGTTGACTAAAAGAGATAATGCAATAGCGTAGTGAGATAACATTGCGAGTAACATATTAAGGTTCAGAACGTTGGTTAGGGGTCAATCCTAATTCAGTTTGATATCTGTTCATTTCAATCAGAGTAGTCAGGCCACATGGGAATCTCACGTATCAGTGATAGTGAAACGTTAAGTAGGTTTGATAAGTTCTGGGAGGATCACGGGAACATGCATTGGTCATCATATGTCCTTAAAAGAGGTGGACTGTGCATATATTCTTAAAAGCGGTGGACCAGACTAGCAACCCTAAGATAGCTGGTGATTTAATCATATGTCCTTAAAAGCGGTGGACAGAGCATATGTCCTTAAAAGCAGTGGATAGTGATCACTGGTAGACATCGTTAAGCATAGTAATAGAATTGATGAGTCTTTGCTCAAAGCGTTATATCTCTGACTTGCGATGGATTGTGCATATGTTCTTAAAAGTAGGGAATCGACTAACGTGGTGTCTATAACTTGCGGTGGACTGTGAATATGTTCTTAAAAGCAGTAGACAGAGCATTGGTGTATCCAGGAGTGTTGCAATCTAGTCTGTCCATCCATGAGTCGGATGTGGTGGGTTCTGGTATACAAGACGTAAGTAATCGGTTAATGAGAGGTTTGAATAAAGATATTATTAGTAGTACTATATTTTATGGCCTTCTTAACTGGTAATTACATTATACCTATTATACTGCGTTAGTTTCTTCTTACTCAACTTTCAATAAGTTGATGACTTTTTATTGCCAAGACATGCCTTGTCCAACCTACCCTGTTTATAATGCTATAGGTAATGAACCGTACGATTATAGCTACTATTCGGAGGAAGGATATGTTGAGGGTGGACCTACTGAGGAAGAAGGTGCTGGTGAGGACTACTATGCTGACGACTACTTATACACCAGCTGAAGACATATGAGAGATTATCATTTTTATTCCTGCCTGTTTAACTTTATTATTATGTTTTTGTAAGGAGGCATATGTTCCCTTCAGACTTTTAATATTATGTTTTAACTCTGGTGTAATAATTTAGAAATCGTGTAATATGATGAGTTTAGTTTCTATTACCGTTCTATTTATCCTTTGTTATTTAGAACTGCGTGGTATGGACAATTCAGTAACTTCACCAGTCATTGCCTACGGACCCAAAAGGAATTTTGTTTTCTCTTTTTTTTTTTTCCATTCTAGGGCATGACAGGATAATTGGTATCAGAGCCAGGTTGATACTTTTGTTCACTAATTGTCCCACACCATCTAGTCCTAGAACTTTTGAGATCCCTAAGACATGAGTTTAAGATTAGTTCGTCAGGCTGATGTTAGATAGTTTCTGTGCAGGTTAGAGGGGTTCCAAACACTCATAAGTTTCCTATGGAGATCCATGGGTATATCGTGGAGCCAGTTGACCTAGAGGAGGATATGTAGAAAGCACTTTATGTTGATGGACAGCCTCACCCAGCAGAGATGCGTATGGACGCTTATCAGTACGCTAGGACCAGAGAGGCGATATATCATGAGATGGCTCGCTTGAATCAGAGCAAGCTGAAGATGGATGCGATTGAGCTGCGAGCTATACTAGGGGGACCTGGCTTTTTGCCAGGATAGGAAGCAACAATAGTACCGGTACTAACAACACCAATGCCAGCGTCTTAGGACCAGCCTGAGCCAATAGAGCCTGAGCTGATGGGGGATGACGAGGAGGACGAGGATCCTGTCGAGGACTTAGAGCTCGTGGGAGAGGACTATGGAGATGATGAGGATATCGATGACAACGAGGAGCCAAAGTCTGACCCAGAGGAGGATCCAGAGGACCCAGACTCGGCTAATATGGATATCCTAGCTGGAGAGAATGTTATAGTAGCAAAGGGAAATAAAGTCGTTGAGGACGATGAGCCAGAGGAGGCAGTTATACCCGAGGCACCTGTAGGTCCTGTAGCACAGATGGAAACCATAGCATAGATGGCAGCAGTATGGGTTGCTGAGATGGTCGCATAGCCAGACAAATTTATCATAAGGAAGGCTGAGCTAGCAGAGGCTATCGTAGTAGTTAAGGGATTTGGTGCTATTGCCGTCGACGCTGCCGAGCCAGTATTGAATGATATGGATGAGGGCGATGATGATGTGATGGTTGAGGATTGGGATGTCAGGAACGTGATAAGAGATCTTGCTGCACTAATGGAAGATGACCCACTAGAGGAGCTAGATATTGTATCCAAGGACGAGGCTCCACTAATTAGATCAGATGAGGATAACTTTTGAGTCAGGACATTCGGGCTTCAGATTTTTTAGTATATATTAGGACATGTTGTCCACTTTTTGAGGATTTGAGAGGTAGCAGCCACTAGTAGTGGTATTGTAAATAGTGGCTTAAGTGTGTGTATTAGCTCATGTCCCACGTGGTACATAGTTTTACTATTGTGTACTCTGCGGTACATATTTTGACATATACATACAAGCATTACCTTTTGGAAATATTTGTTTTATGAGCTAGATTTTTTTATATGCTTATGATTTAGAACTGATAGTTCATCTCATCTATTGCTTTAACTTGATTTATGTTTCTTTGAGAAGACTGTCAGCTGATTGGTAGGTCTTTTCATAGGTACGCAACACACGAATCACTATGGTGGGACCTAGAAGAAATCAAGCACGTTTAAGAGCACCTATCCTAGAGTGTTTGGACCCGATAGGTGTTTTCGAAGCCTTCATGCGATGGATGAAACGTGTGGGTAATGCCTATAATCATGCCACTCATCAGCCCCATGTCAACTACCGAGTTGCACCACCGCTACCTCCGCCAAGGCAGACATGGGACAAACTATTGGAACATTTTTGTGCACTACGCCCGGAGAATTTTGATGGATTAATGGAGCTATGGAAGGTAGAACAGTGGCTGCAAGAGATGGAACTGATATTTGAAGCTCTAGAATGCAATGAGCAGGACAAGCGCCACCTTGCTACATTTTAGTTGACCTACACCGCCGCTGACTGGTGGGAGACTGAACGGGCCACCATTGGGATGAATGCTACAAGAGTGATGCCTTAGGAGACATTCAAAGGCAGGCTCCTAGAGAAGTATTTTCTAGAGGATGAGAAGGACCAGCAGGAGAAGAACTTTCTCGGTCTAGTTCAGGGAAGATGGACCGTGAGGGAGTATACAACGCAGTTTGAGCGATTGTCCCAATTCACTTAACACATAATTGACACTCCTCAGAAGAAGGTGAAGAGATTTCATCAGGGACTGAACCCTCATCTATGCCATATGATGATTGGGCGTCTTAACCAATCATTTAAAGGGCTGGTAAGATTCACTGTAAGTCTAGAGAAGGATTTCTATCCAGTTCAACAACAACAGATGAACCGACACCCACCGCCAAGGAATTTCAATAGAAGAATTTCCAAGCCCCACCACCAAGGAATACCCATGGTTTGAGGCCTCAAGATAATTATCAAGGAAATAAGCGAACCTGGGATGGGACCAGGAAGCCCCAACCTACTTTTCCCTGCCATTAGTCGTATCAATAGCAAGGACCGCCACCTCAGGCACCGTTTCCTGCCCCACAATCAAGCAATGGGGGATGTTTTAACTATGGAGTGCCTGTACATATTGCAAGGAATTGCATCGCACCCAAGACCCACCTTCGAAATGACAATTTCTGTCGCAACTGTAATAAGCCTGGTCATCTAAGCAAGGATTGTCATACACCTCATGGAGGACATTATGGGGCACCAGTTCAAGGACTACAAGGACCCTCGGATCAGGTTCGGGTAAATGTCATCATCCCTGAGGAAGCATGCTTTGATGTTGATGAACAACAGAATCCTGAAGGTACTTTTGTATTCTTTCACAGTCAAGTTAGAGATTTGTTTGATACTGGGGCTGTTCGTTCTTTTATTGCTATTAAGATTGTGCGCCAGTTGGGTTTAGAACCCAAGCACTTGAGCTAGCACTTAATGCTGCATAACCTTTGAGGGTGACTGTTAAGTGAGGTAAACTGTGCAAAGATTGCCCATTGATCCTAGAAGATAGGAATCTTCCAACAGACTTGATTGTTCTATCAATGTTTGAGTTCAACATCATCCTAGGAATGGATTGGCTTACCAAGTACGGCGCCAAATTGGATTGCACTACTAAGACGATCGTTTGTATGATTCCAGGATGTTCTACATTCAGATTTCAATGTCAACCGACAAGCGATATGTTTCTTACAAGTTGTGTAGCTGCGATCGAAAGTATGAGTACGGAGCCTACTATAGATCAGATCCCCACCATACGATATTTTGAAGATGTTTTCCACGATATTTAGGACTTCCACCAAAGAGGGAGATAGACTTTTATGTGGAATTAGTACTTGGAACGTTGTCGATTTTGAAGACTTCATATCGGATGGCGCTAACTGAGATGTTGGAATTAAAGAAGCAAGTTCAGAAACTTGAAGATTTAGGATTTGTTGGCCCGAGTACGTCACCTTGGGGAGCACCGGTACTATTCGTGAAGAAGAAGGATGGAATGCTCCGACTCTATATCAACTACAGAGAGTTGAACAAGGTTACGATCAAGAATAGATATCCACTTCCTCGGATAGACGACCTATTTGACCAATTGCAAGGATCAAAGATCTTTTCAAAGATTGATTTACGTACGGGGTATCAATCTCTAGAATCGGTGTAGCCTGTGCTAGAGTAGTCTTATGGCGTGTTCCCTGCAGAGCTTCTTAACAAATTACTGCCAATGAGAGATATCTAGAACCACAAGATCTATATATTGGCCCATCATTTCCGAACTGCCAGCATTACCAAATGAGCTCGACCGAGCATGAAGAATTGCGTAGGTAAGTGAAAGAATTATTAGCAAAGGGTTATGATAGAGAGAGCCTGAGCCCTTGTGCTATGCCAACCCTTCTTACACCGAAGGAAGACGACACGTGGAGGATATGTGTGGATACTCGGGCAATTAATAAGATAATTGTGTTCTAGAATTTTGCCATTCTGAGGTTGGATGATATATTAGATCAATTGCATGGAGTAGTTGTTTTTAGCAAGTTGGATCTTAAGAGTGGGTACCATCAAATTCAGATTCAACCCAGCGATGAGTAGAAAATAGCTTTCAAAATGCATAACAAGTTGTACGAGTGGCTGCCGATGCCATTCATACTGTCTAATGCTCCGAGCAATTTTTGAGGGTTCTGAATCAGGTGTTCCGCCCTTTTATCGATAAATTTGTAGTTGTTTATTTGACAATACCCTGATTTATAGTTTCAGTCTTGAGTCACATATTCAGCACATAAGTGAGGTTTTGACGGTGTTACGTAGAGAGAGGTTGTATACAATTTTGGCTAAGTATTCTTTTATAGACACTGTACTTTCTTGGGGTAGGTTGTTTCTAAAGAAGGGATATCCATGGATGATTCGAAGGTGGAAGCAATTCAAAATTGGCCCCAACCAAAGACGTTGATTGAAACTCGTAGCTTTATGGGTTGGCATCTTACTGTTGACGGTTCATACCTCATTTTAGAACTACTATTGCACCTATAACAGATTGTTGAAGTGTTTCTAGTAAGTTTCAGTGGACCGAGGAGGTCGAGGATGCATATGTAGCCATAAAGAAGAAGGTGACAGCACCCCTGTTCTATCTCATTCTACCTGATTTTGATAGTACCTTTGAGCTGCACTGTAATGTTTTGAAGGTGGGCATTGGTGGAGCGTCGAGTCAAGGGGGTAGACCTGTGGCTATTTTAGTGAGAAATTGAATGGGTCGAGGGTAAACTACAACACTTATGGTATGAAGTTCTATGCGATCGTGCAGTCTTTGAAACATTGGCGTCACTACTTGCTTCACAAAAAATTTATTTTGTACTCAGATCACGCAGCCTTGAAACACATTAACTCACAAGATAAGCTGTCTTTCAGACATGCTGAATGGGCAACATATTTGCAACAATTTACTTTCGTGGTCAAACACACTTCTAGGGCATATTAAACAAAGTTAGTGATACTTTGAGCATGCATTCCTCGCTGCTTATGACAATGTAGAATCGGGATATGGGGTTTGAGATCTTCTGTGACTTGTATGCTTACAACCCAAAATTTTCTATCATTTTACCATCTTTACAAGCCGGAGAGTAGTCAGATTTTCACCTACATGATGGGTATGTTTATTGTGGCAACTAGCTCTATGTCCCAGATTCTAGCCTATGCCTTTTGATCATTCAAGAGTTGTAGAGTGAAGGGCATGTGGGTAGAGACAAGGTAGCGAATTTAATCTGTCAAACTTACTTTTGGCCTAGTATGCGCAAGGAGGTTTAAAAGTTCGTGGAAGGGTGTCGTATCTGTTAAATGTCTAAGGGTACTGCGACTAATCCGGGCCTTTATACACCTTTGTCGGTTCCTACACAGTCATGGACATACTTGAATATGAATTTTGTTATGGGATTGCTACGTACTCAGAGAGGGGTAGATGCTATTTTTTGGTGGTGGATCGGTTCTCTAAGGTGGCACACTTTAACTCTTGTAAGAAGACAACATACACAGAAATAGTAGCGCAACTATATTTTTGTGAAGTTTACCATTTGCATAGGTTGCTAGCTACTAGTTTGTTAGACAAGGACACTCGCTTTCATAGTCACTTTTGGAGGAGTTTTGGCTACGGGCCAATATAGAGCTTTCATTCAGTAATGCCTGCTACCCACAGATAGAGGGACAAATAGATAGACAGAGGTTGTGAACCAAACATTGGGAAATCTAATGAGGAGTCTAGTTGGAGAGAATCTGAAGACATGGGATCAAAGTTTATATCACACATAATTCGTATTAAACCGCTGTATTAATCCCAGCATGAGTTTTTGTCCTTTTCAGATTATCTATAGACTACTACCACGAACATCTGTTAATTTGATTCCTATTTCCTGCCTGGCACGTGTACATGCTAAGGTGGAGGATTTCATTGATAGTCTTCAACAGATACATGCTGCCACTCATAAAAAATTGTTGGAGTCCACGACCAAGAAAAAGTAGATTGCAGATCGGAACAAGCGATTAGTGGAGTTTGAAGTTGGTGATTTTGTGTGAGCTGCATTGACAAAAGTCTGTGTTTCCAGCAGGGGAGTATAACAAGCTTTCAACAAGGAATATTGTACCATAGGAGGTTATTGAGAAGATCAATCTGAATGCTTATTGTCTAAAGCTTACAAGTCACATTTTCGTACTACTGATGGTTTTAACGTGCAACATATCATTTCGACTTGTGAAGACAATTCTAGTGATGATGACAATACGAATTTGAGGACGAATTATCTCCAACCTGGGTAAGATGATGCAGCACGGGTGACTTTGACATTCTACAAGAGGTTTGATCAGAGAAAGGGGGCACTTCAGAACCTTCCCCACTAAAACAACCATAACTTTCGCTACGTTCATCAGAATCGCTATTATCATACCAATCGGGAAAGCTAATTCAGAGCTCGTCGACGTGCTAAACAATTAGTACATGCAGTTCAAGGCTCAAAAATGCTGTGTGAATAAGTTTCGGGCCACTTTTGTTCTTTTCGACCCTTTTGCACTTTTTTGTCTTTTTATTTTACTGTGCGTTTTAGGGTTTTGCGGACTATATATTGTGGAGTCATTTTATTATTCAACAACTTTTGATTGTAAATTGCATGTTTGAGTTTTCTCTCAACTTTTCCTATTGTTCTTGGTATTCGTGCGAATCAACAAGGCGATAGAGCCTTAATTTCTAATATTATCTTTCAATAATCAATAGGTTTGAAGAAGGTTGCATTTCCACGCATTTTTCCTCTCGATATTGACGTTCCATTGCATCATATAGGTTTTTTTTTTTTTTTTTTTTGGGGGGGGGGGGGGGGGGGGGAATGTATTACAAGGAAAGGGGGCTCAAGCGCCCCTTAATTTTGGGGAAAAAATTTTGAGATCCACCACAAACGAATATACTTTTAATATTTAAACCCCCCCTCCCCAAACAAAATAAAATATTTGGAAATTTCTTGTACTCTTTGTTTTATTAGCAATTGAGTTTGAACTATGAAAATTCTACAATTTGTAGTATTTTTGGTTATATGATACATGCAATTTGTAGTAACAAGACGTCTTTGTTGTACCTTTGCTGCCAATTAATTTTAATTTTTTTATTTTTATTTTTATATACTATTTGGTAGTGCAATGTGTCCTTAGATAGTAATTTTGGAGCTATCAAGTGTGATAATGTTGATGCATGTACCACACAAAAAAGTTATACTGGGGAAGAATTTTTGAGTTTTTGTGTTAATTTTATTAGCATTAGTAGCTTATATCATCTACTTGAAATATATACAAATAGTCGCCAAAAGCAGGGGTGTTGCTCGAACACTCGTAAACTTGCTACCTTTAGATGCAACTTCCTAGTTTATTTTCTACCAAATCACCTGACTTTAAATTTCTGCATCTGCCCCTGCCTCAATAGTTTCATTACAGAAAGTAGAAAGAAAAGGTTAGAGAAGTTTATTACCCGATGACTACTTTTCTCTTTCACTAGATAGGGGATCTGTAGCATTGTATTAGTTTAAACTTTCACTAGATAGGGATTTATAGCCTTTTCATCATGTTGGTTAAGGGTTAGTATGGTTACGTTTATTTAATTCTTTTTTTTAATGAGTGAAAACAAAAAACTAGGGGTGGCAATCGGGTCGTGTCGGGTCATAATCGTGTCGGGTCATTATCGTATCGGGTCATTGTCGTGTCGGGTTATAATCGTGTCAGTCTTAACGTGTCATAATCGTGTCGGGTTATAATCGTGCCGGGTCATATACGGGTCACCCGTTTAACCCGTATAGGGTGTCATTGGTTCGGTTCGGTTCGGATCGGATCGGATCGAATCGAATCGATTTTTTATTTTTTATTTTCATGTTTTGAAAACCAACTGAAGTGGTCGGTTCGATCTATTTTGCCAATTTTGGCGATCAGATCAATTTTTTAGTTGTAAGTAATTTAAGAAACCCAATCGGTTAGCTCGGTTCGGCTATTCGAAATAAGCTTACAGCCCTACTAAGAACACAAACAAGTCTTCCATCAAATGTATCAATTATTAACACGTATATCTTAAATACCAAAATACTACAAATATAGCAATATCTAACTATTATAAACTTAACACCCAAGCACATCCACACAAACTAAATAAGAAGAAATATTATTTTTACTAACAATATAAAAAATTTTCTTCACTTGCCATCCATCAAGAATCAAGATTAACAGTTGTATTTATCTAATTGACTAATTTGTCTCCCTCCCAATCCAACAATCCTAACGGGCTTCCTCTCTTTTTTTTCCTTTCTTTTTTATTTTTTAATTATTTTTTATTTTTATTTTTTATGCAATGCTTGATGCATGAATACTTCTAGGCTCCAGCTTCCTTCGTCCCTTATTAGTTATTAATTATTATATATAAATTTACTTGTTTGGTAAGTTGGTAACTACTCTTTTTTTTTTTTAGCAAAAAAAAAAAACACAATTTTAGTTTATATATATCTATATATATATTTTAAATATTTTTTTTCTCTAAAAAAAAAAATAATTTTTTTAAAAAATATATATATTTTTAAATTTTTTATATTACTTTTATTTTAGACTTTCAGATTATTAAAAATTATTTTTAAAACTAAAAAAAAAAATGCCCCAACTGCACTTAAATACTTAATCGGGTCAAACGGGTTAGATGGGTTGACCCGCTTCAACCCGTTTATTAATCGTGTCAAACAGGTCGACTCGTTTATGACCCGTGCCCTTATACGGGTCACCCAAACCCGTTTATTTTCGTGTCGGGTCGTGTCGGGTTGCCGTGTCGTGTCGAAAATTGCCACCCCTACAAAAAACATGCTTGTTAACATTGTTAATTAAAAAAAAAAAACCAGAAAACACAGAGCCATTTGAGACATGCCTCCATTTGGTATCTATGTCAAATCTATTATTATTATTAGGATTAATTACACGGACTTCTCATGAGGTTTGGTGAAATTATACGGACTTCTCCTTTATATTACAAAATTAAACAGACCTCCCCTCTAACATAAATTTGCTATTTTATCCTTATTTTGCTTACCATTTTACTAAATTACACACCTCTCTCTCTCTCTCTCTCTCTCTCTCTCTCTCTCTCTCTCTACTGTGTGTGTATATAGATATAGCGAAAATTCTCTAGAGAGGCCGCCATCCCTTTAATAAAGAGAGGGTTTCTGTTTTAGCCGTCGGATCGTGTTTAAAAACTGGATCTGATGGCCAAAACAAAGGCCTTCTCTTTAATAAAGAAAGGGAGCGCTCTTTAGAGCCTGACTGTAGATATAGATATAGATATACAAGTACATATATATATATACAATCAGGCTCTAAAGAGGGCGCCCTCTCTTTATTAAAGAGAGGGCGCCTGTTTTGACCGTCGGATCGTGTTTTCATTAATGGCAGTTTTGTCATTTCACAGTTTTTAAACACGATCCGACGGTCAAAACAGAGGCCCTTTCTTTAATAAAGAGAGGGCGCCCTCTTTAGAGCTTGACTGTATATATATATATATATATATGAATATGTTCAACAAATAAAAAATTTAAACCCAAAATCAATTTGTTACAAAAACTTATTTGTTCTTAAGATTTAAACTCAAAATCAATTTATTCCAAAAACTAATTTGTTCCTAAAATTTAAACCCAAAACCAAAGATCCAAACCCAAAATACCAAAAAACACAACCCAAAATACCAAAAAACACCTTAAAAATGTATACAAGTATCTATGTATATATGTATTCAATGGCTATATATATATGCACAAATATGTATGTATATATGGTGTGTATGTATGCATGTATGTATGGATGTATATATGCATATACATGAGAGAGAGAGAGAGAGAGAGAGAGAGAGAGAGAGAGGTTGTTTATGATAATTATAGGTATTTTTGACATTACCAAATTAAGAAGGGAGGTCTCTGTAAATTTTTTCTTCACAAAAATGGAGTGGCTATTCCCTACCTATCCCTCCTATATGTCCAATACCTCCACCCTCCCTCTCTTTTCTTTATAATATATTGTTTGATATAATTTGCGCTATGGGTAATATTTGGAGTACAAACAAATCTCACTAACACTTACACCCATATTCTATCTCTCTCCTAGTGGCACTGTAGCGTCCACAGTGGATCCCACAGTGCCATTAGAAGAGAGATAGAGTATGGGTATAAGTGTAAGTATTAGTGAGATTTATTTGTGCCCCTAACATTGTTGTTTGCGCTATAGAGAAGCGATTTTGCTTTTGATCTAATTGGACTAGTCTGACCGGATGTGAAAGCGTTTTAAATGTCTGAGTTACTGTTTAGCAAGTGATGAATACATTTTTCTCGCTTCATTTTTGCTCACCTTGTTCAATTAGGTTTTCATTGGATAATATGTGTCATATTCTATTCTCATTTTATCCTTGTATCATCAATTTAATTACTTCAATTGGAGACATGTCACGAAGGCCCGAATGAGCAAAATTAGGATGAGCAAAAATGCTATCGCTGATGATCGACTAGGTCAAGTTGCGGTCGAGTTTTCGTTTTTTGAAAATTCAAAACACCGTTTACCTGTTTATAGATTTGCTACCAAAATTTGAATACATTTTTTGCTATTTTAAAAAATAGAAATGCTAACAATTTGTGTTTAGTTTTCATTTTCTAAAAACGTGGAAATGAAAAACAAAAAAAATAGAAAATAGCAATATTGCCAAACAAGTTCTAGGTTTTGTTATAGTAAACTATGAGCTTTATCTCTTGTTGAGTACCCTTCAGGTCTCCAATAGAAACAGTGCGAGAGTGCGACAAAAGGTTGAGCCATTTGGGACAGCTATGGGAATACGAAAATCTTAAATCAGAAATGATTTATGCACAGAATTGATCCGGGCCACTCATTTCAGTGGTCCCTACCCCAAAATGTGTGGGGGTCACCGAAATGAGTGGTCCAGATCAAATTGTTTAGTGATCACTGTTTGATATATTTGTGGACCGTACCCGTCGTGGTTTGATAAGTTTTTCACATTTTTCAGAAAGGAAAATACTTGTGTACAGTATTTTAGTTATTACTCTTTGTCTAGTTTTACTCTTATGATCGAACAGTAAAAATTGTATAAAACTATAATTTTAATTAAATAATTTTTATTATTTATGTGAGGAAAATTTGACAAATAATACCTAAGATACTGTACTGAAGTCGTTTGTTTTCAAAAAAAGCTTTGTTTTGCTGCAATTTAAAAATTACTTTTAGCTTCCTAAAAAAATTGATTGCATGTTTAAAAAGATATAAATATCAAATGGACTCAATTTTCTCAAAAATACGATAAAAATATCAATAATTGTTCACCAAAGGCAAAACTATGGTCTCATTTAATAAAACTAAATATTCAATATTAAATATTTACTAATAGAAATTTTAAGCTATTGAATTGAGAGTTCTAAAAATATTCCAAGTAGTGAAATGGAGTGAATGATTTCAATAAAACCATTTTTACTAAATGTTTTCAAGCTTCGTTTTTAGCGAACTAGTATATTAGCAAGCGCACTTAAAAAAAATGATTTAATTGAATTATCAAATACACATTCAAATCATATTCACCAAATATATATATATATGTGTGTGTGTATATATATATGTATATATATATATATTAAAGGGTTAATTACATTTTACCTCATTGTGGTTATGTCTATTTTCACTTTTTCTCGTGCGCTTCAAAAGTGGACACTTAACCCCTTGTAGTTTCGGACTAAAGTAAAACTGTTAAGATTTCCTTCAAAACTAATTAAAATTATAAATTTGGTCAAAAATATTAACACTTGACACCCTTTGTTTCGATAATTTTTGGGTTAATCCCTTATGTGGAGATAATGCTGAAATTTATCCCACCCAATTGTGGCTAATTTTTAACACTTTTTCACCTTTGGGGGATAATTTTGTAGTTAACTGCCTATGTGGAGTATTTTGACACTTAAAACTCTCATATGTGCGGTTAATTTTAACACTTAATCTCCATATGAGACTATTTTGTGAGAAATCTTAGTAGCTTCACTTTAGTCCAAAACTACAAGGGATTTAACTATAAACTTTTGAACCACAAAGGGGTAAAGTAAAAGGTAGCTGGTAAGGGCAGGTGCATTTTTTAGTTTGGGCACCTCTTTTTAAGTTAAAAAATCAAATTTTTATCTTTTACTGTAATTAGTAAGGGCACCTCACTTATTGTACTATATATATATGGGTAAATTGCAAATTACACTCCAATAGTTTAAGGGTTGTGACAGTTTGGTCCCTATAGTTTCAATTTTGGCAATTTACTCCCTTTCCAGTCCTCAAATTGTGCAAAATCCACCCAATTACAAAATAAGCAAGGGTACAATGGGAATATCACATTATTTCTGGCTCAAAATGACCCCATAATCTATCCCATAATTTTTTCACGGAAGTTTTGTATTATAAGCTTAATTTTTTTTATTTATTTTTATCAATTTCACTTTGATATTAGTGTACAAGTGCGTGTCCAGCTTTAAGTGTATCAGATTATTTAAAAGATTACAAGATATTATCATGTGGTTTAAAAGATTATAAGATATTATCAGATTATTATAAATTTTAAGTATATCAGATTGTTTAAAAGATTATAAGTTATTTATGGGATAGTGATGGTAATAGTGGTGGCGATCCACGGTTGTGGTGGAGACGCGATGGCAATAGTGGTGGTGGTGGTGGCAACGACGGCGATGGTGATGGTAATCGACGACGATGGTGGTACTGGCCGGCGATCATCGCCGATGGTGATGGCGATGGCGATCTCTGTCTCTCTCTCTCTTTCTTTCTCTCTATACATGTGTTCCTTAAAAAAAAAAAAAAAACCTAACTATACACGTGGCATGTGCATGTCCATATGCGTTCCTTTTGAATGCAGAATGTCGGATAGTGCATGTGCGCGTGCTAACAATACACAAAAGACTCTTTTGGTCAACTAAATTTCGTTGGGCATTTCATTAAACTAGTTCACGGGTTAGCCCAATCACGTAAAAAGTATCTAATGTGGCACCTAATCCTAATTAACCCAAAAAAGAAAAAAAAAAAGAAAAAAAAAAAAGAGGAGGACTAAAACTTATAATAAGCTGAAGAAGGAAGAAATTAAGAAAGAAACAAAATAGGAATAAATAAATAAATACAAAATTACACTGATTTACAAAATTAGTGGAGTGTAATTTGCAATTTACCCATATATATAGTACAATAAGTGAGGTGCCCTTACTAATTATAATAAAATATAAAAATTTGATTTTTTAACTTAAAAAGAGGTGCCCAAACTAAAAAATGCACCTGCCCTTACCAGCTACCAAAGTAAAAATAGGTCTAACCATAGACCATAGAGGGGTAAAATGTAATTAACACAATATAGAATTGAACTAATCATAAAAGTTATAAAACCCGTTACTCCGATAATCCCAAAGAGTCTATAAACAAACTCTTGTATATTAACAGAATAATCATTGGAAAGACCACCAGCCGTCGTCAGATGCATTTAGAAGAAAACATAAATGGAATTTCCTCATATCTCTATAATTGCTGCAATGAACGAAAAAACTAAGACATTCAAAAATTAACTTATAACGAGTACAAATTTAATTAAACAAATACATATATATATATATATATATATATATAAATTTTGTGTAATTTCAGAATATATAGTTCAAGTATGATGTTCTTTGCAATGTCAGAAAGCCACATGCATGGAGCCAAACTACTGCTTAAAGAGCATTCATAGAAATGGAAGGAAAGATATCACTAATGAATATAAACGTGTACTTACATATATATAGATATCGATATATGTGTGTGTATATAGCCGCATACCTGTAGAGTTTCCTAATAAAAGGCCTGAAAGTGTCTTGAATCCGTTTGTGTTTTGGCTATTCTTGATCCAACACTATCGCCGGCTGAGATATGCTCTTTAATGAAGGGATTTTATGTAGAGTTTCCTAAATAAAGACCTCAAAGTGCCTTGAATCGGTTTTGTATTTGGCTATTCTTTTGAATCGGCAAGAACAAGACATATATGTTCTTTAATGCAGAGATTTTAATTAGTACCCATTGACTTTTGAATGAGTAAAAGTCTTCTTAAGAAATTGCGACATAATTAATGATTAAACTAAACAATGCTTATCAATCATCATTGCCAACCAAGCTGGCTAACTCCGATTATACATGTGATGATAGCAATAATTAACTCCCCTCTATATGTTAATGATCGTGGTGATAGCAATGATTGAAAAGACGTACGAGAATGATAAAAAAAAGAAAAATTTGGTGAAAAGTCTCATTCTATCAATATTTGTTGTAATAGACTCACCAATTGGTACTTCCTAATGATAGACCCTATAATTGGTAGAATTGTTAGAGATTAGTCCAAAATATCCTATTATAGATTTATTATATGACTTTTGTACCCCCAACCTATATATATAGAATCGTATATATATACATATATTACAAAACAGATTTAAAGTTTGAATTAGTTACCAAATCTCATCAAATCTCAAATTATATTGGTAATATTTTGGGAAGTTACTAAATACCATGATTGTAGGGCTTTATACGTTAGATTCTGTTTAATATTACACAAATTTTTATTAATTTCGCATTTTCACCATTCTTGGGTGATCTAACAATCATTCATCATCATCACCCAAAATTTTTTTTAAAAAAATTAGTGTTAAATTTCACACTAGAATTGTTAAAATTCACAATCATATTTGAGTTATTCAACAAATGGAACATTGTCTCTTATCACAATTTAATTTGCACATTCATTTTACACTAACTGCCGCATTTCATTGATATCAATTTTTCTTTACATAGTATATAATTTCCACCACATCATGTGAACGAAGAACATGAGTGTTAAAGTTTGCACTATAGCTTTTTGAACCACAACCTTTGAACTACAATATAGTACTCCCTCTGTCCCATATTAAGAGTCCTTGATGCCATTTTTGATGTCCCATTTTAAGAGTCCTCTTTGAAAAGTCAAAGTACTTTAATACACACTTTCCAAATTTGTCCTTTATTACATCCAACTTTTCCCTCTCTTTATTTTGATGTGACACTATAATTTTGAATTTCAAAAAGGGCAATATTGGAAAGTTGAAAATCTCACCAAAATCAAGGTTGTCCCCTTAATAAGTTGGAATTTCCAAAAGAGACTCTCAATATGGGACGGAGGGAGTATACAATTTCACATCACAACTTTTGAAGCAATAACATGAGTGTTAAATCCCCTTGAAAATGTGGATGAACACGTTGCAACTAATTTGCAATGAGTGTGAAATTGTATACCAAGAAGCAAGTCCACCTTATACATACACATCGTTTTAACACCTAAACTGTCTGTGTGATATTTTCAAATGGTGAATAGCAGTGTAGAATTTAACACTATGTGAAATGTTCAAAGTAGTGTCAAATTAAATACTATGATGCCTCGTGTAATGAACCACGAGACATGTTAAATATGACTACCTGTGTATCGATACCAGTGTTAAATTTATCACCGCCATTTTATGGAGTGATCATTGGGGATGAACTTGAGTGTTAAATTTCACACACAGAAAGGGTTCTCCATCTATAGAATTTTGGCATAAACCCTAGATTTGCAACTTTTCACAATAATATGTCAAATAAATTCTAAAAAATTTGTATTGATCTTTAAAAAAATTTGAAAGATAATATCTATGTGTATTTGAAGGTGCAAATAAAAATTAAACAATAGCAGAAACGATTGTCAACAGACTCAAGAACAATGTGTCAAATATCCAACTTTTTTTCCCAAACATTTTTCTTCCCAAAAAAAAAAATTTTGATTTCGAATGAATCACTCGGATCCACGAACTCGACTTCATCAACAGATTGATTGTGAATTTTGGGTCTTGGATGAAACTGGGTTGCAATCTTTTCCCGTGACTCATTGATTGATGGGTTAATGGAGTTTTTCATCCAACCAATCATCTGGTCGAAAGATATGTTCTCCAAAACCAGTACCACAATGGCTTTGATGGGTTGTTGTTCTTGCCCGAATCCATATACCAAACTTGATTTCAACTCTCTTGTTAAGTATCTCAATTACCTTTCTTCCCCATTTTATCATCGGCGAAGGAGTCTTGAGTGGTTTTCTTTGATTTCTTCAACTTTCTATTGATGGTGTTGGAAGAGTCAGGAATGGTTCAATTTCTTCTACAATTTACTCTTGCCATTTTCTCTAGGTAGAAGAAGAATTGATTTAGGTTTTTTCAAATTTGAAAACCCTAAAATTAGGCCTTGAATTTGGGATGTGTGTTGTTTTAGCCTTAAATGCAAGTAGTTGGATATTTAATCACATTTTAAATGGGGAGATTATATGGTGCATGCAAAATTGGGGCAGGGGTAGTAATGTCTAGATTTTATGCTGTGGACCATAGACTGAATTGTTTTAAAGTGTGGACCAATATTACAACAAACATACACTACTTAGGATTTTATAATAAATGACTCTAAAAAAAAGCACATGTTTTTACACAACTTTCAAATTAAAAGAAGCCACTAACCACGTAGAGGCAAAAAGGTTTGCCCAAAAATAAAAATAAAAAATAAAAAATAAATGAGATAAAAAGGTTTAATTAGGGGTGTCAAGAAAACCAACGGATCAAGCGAACCGATCGATTTGATTCGGTCTTCAAGTGTAAAAATATAGCTGAGACAAGGAAATTCACTAATTCGAACCGAACCAAATCGACTCAATACTGATCTGTTTGTGATGCAGCACATATGGCTTTTCTATGAGAAGTTGGATCAAAGAAAAGGGTCCCTTCTAACAGTTTCGCACTAAAATTGTCACACCTGTTCCGGAAAGTCATTTGTTTTAAAATGCATAATCAAATTGTTGAGAATTATTAATGTTGGTTAATAATTGAGATGAGGTTAACTGTGGGTCAACGACGAGTGTTCATCGAGGATACGGGAATATGGAACTTCACGAGCCATTGACATGATTAAATGGCATTTATGTGACTTAAATATCATTTGACAATTTCTGGTATATGTGAATAGTAGATTATATATGTTTGGTATGCTTTATGATAATTTTGATCTTGATTTAGATCACTTTGAACGTTATAGTGAGAACGTAAGTGATACGTTGCATAAAAGGTAGGTTATCTAGAAATTCTACAAAAATAGTTTTTCAAACGTAATTACGGTGACAAACGGAACTTAGTTGAAAACTTTTATAATTTATAGTTTTCACTCGTGAAGTAATGAAATGGACGTGTGCTACGTTTTGCGCGGAGGATAATTAGAAGATTTGAGAACTCGTGGGGAGATATATATAATTTCTGAGAGTTATGCTTATATATAGTAAACTCAAGATATTTTTCATAAATATCAAAAAACAAAATATCTTGGAGAGAGAGAGAGAGGGGAGATTTTACTCCCACGAGCTTCACGACGCAAATCGACGAACTTCCGATCGTTAGTTTTCAACCAGATTTCATATTAGCTTCGTTTTAATACCTCCTAGACCACGCTTGGCAACTTTTTACGAAAATCCTAATATTGAATTTTGGAGAAAACATGTTAATACTTGTAGGAATCTTTCAAAATCTGAGATCCGACGTTTAATCGGTCCCCTAGTACTTCCGTCAAAATTAGAGAGAAATCGCATGAGGTATGAAATTTTAACCCGTGTTATATAAAAATATGCATGTTTTGATTTTTGATGATGAAATTGTGATCCGGAAAAAATTCATGTGTTAATAGTAGGCCCGTTAATTTTGCACGTGCTTGAAAGTGAAAAGTGTAACAACCCTAATTTTCTTAGTGCTTTTAGTTATTATTTATATTATTATTTTCAAGTTTTAGACAATAACCATGTGTATATATCTTAGTGACACCTAGTAAAAATTGTTGAGGCAGTGTGTACGGGTCGTTAGCATGTTAAGTAGTGTGCTTAACATAGAAATTTAGTGCTCGGGGTCATAGGTACCCATTGGACTAATCATTTTGTCACTTTAGAATGCATTTCGGGCCTATATGAAGCCTTTTTGTGAGGCAAACAAAAAACGGGATTTACATGTTTGTGTGTGTTTTATTGATAAGTGTTGTGTGAGTAGTATATATATACATATATTAAACCCTAGCCCCCATTTAACAAAAAAAAGGGTAGAGAAGAAAAGAAAAGAGAGAACAGACGTAGAGAGAGAGAGAGAGAGAGAGAGAGAGAGAGAGAGAGAAGAAGAAGAAGAAGAAGAAGAAGAAGAAGAAGAAGAAGAAGAAGAAGAAAAAAAAAGTGGAACCCCAAACTTATGTTTTGCGAAATCATCATCAACCTTGAAGCCTTAAATCGGTGAGTTAAACTGTTGTTTGGAATATATATGGATTTGAATCCATGTGTCAAATAGGGTTTACAATTAAGATTGATCTTTGTGATCTAGTTGTTGTAGTTATGAATATGTGACTATTTTGATTAATCCAAATTTACGGTGACTAAAAGTGAAAATAATTCATATAAAATCGTGGTTATTGAATTTTGGAATTCTGCTCGCCCATCCCATGTAAAACACGATTCTGCACGTGTTTCGTCTAATGGTATTTTTCCCAATTCTGCACCGTTTGGGCAAAAAATTAGTAGCAGTTTTATGCGGTTAAAAAGTGCTTATTTGCTTAATTATGTGTTTGGTGATTTCTTACTCATTAATAAGAATTGATGTATTTATATTTGGAGATATAAGAGTTCTCATGTATAATGGACTTCGTGAAATCGTGACTGTGTGAAGGCTTATATGGATTATGTTTTTGTGTGAACCTGTACTCGCTAATACATTTTAACGTGTATTTAGCTAGAGATATATGAAATTTCTTGTGATGTTGGGCTTTGTGAAAACGTGGATGTGTGATGGTCTGTGTGAAGTCTTTAAACGGAATTTAAATGGTAGAAAAATCCTTAGAGTTCACCACTACTCCATTCTGTGTGGTTTGGCCACCGCTGCTAAGTGATCTCCGGAATTTGCTACTATGTGTATTTGGCCTTTGTATGATTTTAATAGCCTTATGCCTGGCTATAATTGCTTGTCTCATGATAGATAAACAAAAATTATTTTCGATGTCGTTAAGGTAATGTCTAACCTTTTGGTGTAAAGCTAAAGTCCAGTGATACTCCTAGGGAAATTCGGTGCCGAAGTGGACATTAGAATTATGTTAGGAGACACACGGGATATGTGTGTAGGCTGAATCGTGGTTGGGTGGCCGAGGTGGTGAACATGAGGTACTAAACTCAAAATTGGAGTGATTGAATTTTTAAAGTGCTGTTGGGATTTGAAATTTATGTAGATTTCTTCGTTCGCTTTTAAATTATGAAAATTCAATATGATGAATTAAACATGATTTGAGTAACTTTTGGGTTCCAGTTTAATCATAGACTGTGTCTTAAGTTTTGAATTATGTTTGGCGGATTGTTATATTAATTTATAAGGTTGCTGAACTATGTGGTGGAGGGTATTATAATTAGCTCTTAGAATTTTAATTTAGAAAGTAAAGATGTGTATGATTAGAACTATGGTAGTCTGTTTTACAGGATGGTGGACCTACTAACTTTTATACAGGGCTGGCTCACCATAGATATCCGACGGATAAGTATTCAGTTAGTATTATTTGGGTTTTGGTCCATTGCCACCACATTGAAGGGAACTACCCTTCTATCCTGAAATGTGTTTGGAACTACTGTTCTAACCCGACAAATATTCTATGTGATGGCGTTGCTTATTTTCTGTGTGACGATAATGTATAATGTGTTGTGGTTATATTTTCTTTGTGAGTAATTTTGGGAGTCTGTGGGACACCGATGTTCCCTAAGAATCGTTTTATATTTTTGGTTGGCTCATTCCAGTATTTTATATATTGACCCAGTGCGTTATGCATTGGGGGGCGTTTCATTATGAAATGTAGTCGAATGTATCTGTGCAGGTTTAGTTGATTGGATTGTTTGATGGAGCTGGTGTCTGTTTTGAAGTTGAAGAGTGTATTTAAATTATTTACATTTAGTTATTATTTTGGCAATGTGGGCCACAGTTGTATTTTGGGTTATGGGACGTTTGTAGTGGCTGTGACCAAAGATTTTTTTTTATTGTAGTTATTTTCTGCTTATTGTCATCAAGTATTCTCTACTTTATAGAATTAATGGAAGATCATTTTCTTATTTAAATGTAAATGAGAACTTTTGGTTTTCTTTTGTTATTTAAGGGAAATGGTATACATTTTGGATATAAGTGAATATTTGTTTATCTTATAAATTTACTGATTGTTTTGGAAAACAGTTTGAATAATAAATGATTTTACTAAAAAAAAAATGGTACGTCAGTTTTTATTTAATAGTAAATTCTATCATGCTTTTAAATAAACTTATCTTTTAAGAGATCTGTGTGGTGTTCCCTTGGATTTTTGGGCTATTGAGCATTGGTCAATATACGCTATTGACTGAATATTTAGGTTGTCCAAAAATCGGGGTGTGACAGTTTGGTATCAAAGCTTAAGGTTAGCTTAGCGAGTCTATGTGATTCTCGGAATGTGGTTTATGGGTTGGTCAAGCCTTAGGTTTGCGGATTTTTGGGATCGGGATTATGCGTTATTACGTGCTTCTATTGGTTTGTGTTGCTATGTGTTTCATGGTACTATGTGTTTTGTTCTACTATGTGCTTTGTAATGTGTTAGTCTTAAATGTATGTCATTTTCAGGATGACTTAATAGGAGCCTACATGATATTGTTTAGATTTGCGTGTTAGTGCATGCATCTTTAGTTGTAATGTTGGGGGCTTTATCAAGGGGAGTGTTATTTTGGCTCATGAAGTAGCAATGGGGATGACCATCTATGTTAAGGACTGCGAAAATTTTATTTGGGAGTTGGAGGCAGAGATTGGATATCTGGACTACTTATGTGATCAACTGGCTTTTTTATCTCTATTGATTATCTACTATTTTTCTGATGCAGATTCTATTACTATTGGTATTCTAGATTTCTTATCTTCTGGTGCGGATATTATCAACGGGTATTCTGAATTTTTTGTGATTAAGCTACTGCTATTCTTATATATGGGAATTCTATTCTGTATGATTTATCTGGTGTAATTATCGACGATATTCTCTTCTCTATGACATATTATGATCCAGATGGTTATGGATTTATCTTCAACGGCAGTATCTTCTTCTCAATCTTATTATTAGCAAGGAGTTTTGGAAGAATGAGCATTCTCGAATACATTAGTTGATCAGTGAGTATTGAGTATTCCAAGGAGTATTAGAGTGGGGGTAAATGATTTCATTCATAATTTTACTCTTATATGTTGCATTATTATCCATGTCTTAATTATCTGCTAACATTTAATAATTGACTATATGAGGCTAAATGTATATACATGAGGCTTTCCTTGTTTGGATTATTCGCTCGACGTAGTAGGCCTTGTATTGTTGAGAGTTAAATGTGAATCTGTGTTTTCTATTAGTTGTGTGTTTAACAATATTTATGAATAAGTATTTGTATTATCGTCACTTCAAAATTCGGGACAATTTTCTTTAATGAGGGTAGAATGTAACAACCCTAATTTTCTAAGTGCTTTTAGTAATTATTTATATTGTTATTTTCAAGTATTAGACATTAACTATGTGTATGTATCTTAGTGACACCTAATAAAAATTGTTGAAGTAGCGTGTACGGGTCGTTAGTATGTTAAGTAGTGTGCATAACATAGAAATTTAGTGTCCGGAGTCATAGGTACCCATTGGGCTAATCATTTTGTCACTTTAGAATGCATTTCCAGGCCTATATGAAGCCTTTTTGTGAGGCCCTTAGACAAAGAACGGGATTTACATGTTTATGTGTGTTTTATTGATAAGTGTTGTGTGTGTAGTATATATATATATATTAAACCCTAGCCCCCATTTAACAAAAAAAAAAAGGGAAGAGAAGAAAATGAAAGAGAGAGAGAGAGAGAGAGAGAGAGAGAGAGAGAGAGAGAGAGAGAGAAAGAGATAGAGAGAGAAAAGAAGAAGAAGAAAAGAATAAGAAAAATAAAATTAAAAAAATAAAAGGAACCCCAAACTTATGTTTTGCGTAATCATCATCTATCTTGAAGCCCTAAATCGGTGAGTTAAACTTTTGTTTTGAATATATATATATTTGAATATATGTATTTGAATCTATATGTAAACTAGGGTTTACAATTAAGATTGATCTTTATGATCTTGTTGTTGTAGTTATGAATATGTGACTATTTTGATTTATCTAAATTTACAGTGGATGAAAGTGAAAATAATTCATATAAAATTGTGGTTATTGAATTTTGGAATTCTACCCGCTTGTCCCGTGTAAAACGTGTTTCTGTACGTGCTTTGTCTAATGGTGTTTTTCTCAATTCTGCACCATGTCGGTAGAAAATTAATATTACAGTAGCAGTTTTATGCGGTTAAAAAGTGTCTATTTGCTTAATTATATGCTTGGATGATTTCGTACTTATTAATACGAATTAATGTATTTATATTTGGAGATATAAGAGTTCTCATGTATAATGGATTTCGTGAAATCGTGACTATGTGAAGGCCTATGTGGATTATGTTTTTGTGTGAACCTATACCCGTTAATACGTTTGAATGTATATTTAGTTGGAGACATATGAAATTTCTTGTGATGTTGGGCTTTGTGAAAACGTGGTTGTGTGATGGTCTGTGTGAAGTCTTTAAACGGAATTTAAATGGTAGGAAAATCCTTAGAGTTCACCACTACTCCATTTTGTGTGGTTTGGCCTCCGGTGTTGAGTGATCTCCGGAATTATTATTGTGTGTATTTGGCCTTTACTGTGTGGTTTTAATAGCCTTATGCCTGGCTATAATTGTTTATCTCATGATAGATAAACATAGATCATTTTCAACGTCGTTAACGTAATGTCTGACATTTTGGTGTAAAGCTAAAGTCCTGTGATACCCCTAGGGAAATTGGTACCGAAGTGGACGTTAGAATTATGTTAGGAGACACACGGGATGTGTGTGTAGGCTGAACCGTGGTTGAGTGGCCGAGGTCGTGAACATGAGGTACTAAACTCGAAATTGGAGTGATTGAATTTTTAAAGTGCTGATGGGATTTGAAAGTTATGTAGATTTCTTCGTTCACTTTTAAATTATGAAAATTTAATATGAAGTATTAAACATGATTCTGAGTAACTTTGGGGTTTCAGTTTAATCATAGACTGTGTGTCTTAAGTTTTGAATTATGTTGGGCGGATTATTATTTGAGAACTTATTTTAATTTATAGGATTGCTGAACTATGTGGTGGAGGGTATTATAATTAGCTCTTAGAATTTTAATTTAGAAAGTAGCGATGTGTATGATTAGAACTATGGTAATCTGTTTTGCAGGATGGTGGACCCACTAACTTTTATATAGGACTGGTTCACCATAGATATTGGACAGGTAAGTATTCAGTTAGTATTATTCGGGTTTGGGACCATTGCCACCACATTGAAGGAAACTACCCTTCTGTCCTGAAATGTAGTCTGGAACTACTGTTTTAACCTGACAGATATTCTATGTGATGGCGTTGCTTATTTTCTGTGTGACGATAATGTATAATGTGTTGTGGTTATATTTTCTTTATGAGTAATTTTGGGAGTCCATAGGACACCGATGTTCCCTAAGACTCGTTTTCTATTTTTGGTTGACTTATACCAGTATTTTATATACTGACCCCAGTGCGTTATGCATTCGAGGGCGTTTCTATATGAAACGTAGTCGAATGTATCTGTTCAGGTTTAGTTGATTGGATTGTCTGATGGAGCTGGTATCTGTTTTGAAGATGAAAAGTGTATTTAAATTATTTTATATTTAGTTATTATTTTGGCAATGTGGGCCACAGTTGTATTTTGGGTTAAGGGACGTCTGTAGTGGTTGTGATTAAAGATTTTTTTTTATTGTAATTATTTTTGCTTGTTGTCATCAAGTATTTCTACTGTAGAGAATTAATGGACGAGCATTTTCTTATTCAAATGTAAATGAGAACTATTGGTTTTCTTTTGTTATTTAAGGGAAATGGTATACATTTTGGATATAAATGAATACTTGTTTATCTTATAATTTTAATGATTGTTTTGGAAAACAGTTTGAATAATAAATGATTTTACTAAAAAAAAAAATTGTACGTCAATTTTTATTTAATAGTAAATTCTACCATGCTTTTAAATAAACTTATCTTTTGAGAGGTCTATGTGGTGTCGCCTTGGATTTTTGGGCTGTTGAATATTGGTCAGCATATGCTATTGATTGAATATTTAGGTTGTCTAAAAATCGTGGTGTGATAAAAAGCATGTCTAACTTTTACGCGAGCACGTTAAGTGATCATGTGGGTCAAAGGGGGGACTTATGCAATTTCATGTCGGAGTAAGCTTCTCGAGGTTTGAGAATATAGTAGCGATGGCTATTGTGCATGGTTTAAGGCTTGGACTTTCCAGGGCGCTTGGGATCCAATGGTTGTAGACTTGGACTTGCCGCTACCGGATGAATGAGTGTTTTTCTCCCAGAGACTATTTTGATGTGAATTATAAGATTGAAGCATGACTTATCGTATATACATATGTTAGAATTTGTACACTCAGCATATAGCTGAGCAGTGGAGCTTTACTCCATTGCAGGTGATAAGAAGAGAGGAAAGAAGAAACGGAAAGAGTGAGGCCGATGGGACGATGGGATCGCTCTTGTACATGTTTTTGTTTCATTTCCAAATGTTGTAATAAAGATTTTGAGAAGTTGAAACCATGTGTTTAGTTTAGAATTTGGGAAGGATTTATAGTATTGTAACCTATAGTAAAACTTCTGTAATTATGTGTTGAATCGTTGAAGTATAGTAGTGAATGTGTTGAAATTGAGTTGGAGAACCATGGTTTGAAAATCTGCAGAATGCTTAGCAAACTGAGGGAAAACAGTCGACTGATTTTGGTACAGTCGATTAGAAGTCTGTTTTGAACTAACTACTGCCCTAATATATTGAAAAGCAGTCGACTAGGTCCCTGTCAGCAGTTGACTGGATCATTGGGCCAGAAATGTTATTTTCATTCTGTGAAAGAAACAATCGACTGGGTGAAGACCACAGTCGACTGGATTGTGTTTTCAAAATGAGAGTTTCTGATTCAGTCGACCGGAAAGTATCAGTCGACTGGGATATTGAGGCCACAGTCGACTGGGTCCCCGACACAGTCAACTGGACGAATGACTGAGATTTTAGGCTCTTTGTATTAGCATTTCCAGTCGACCAGACCTATGATCAGTAGACTGGACTGGCTGCTGAAATTTTGAGGCTCTCTGTATCTTGCATTTCCAGTCGGCCGGATCTATATTCAGTCGACTGGATTACTGGTTTCAAACAGGGTGTTTCTTTGAGTGTTTTCAAATATGCAAAACTTTTTATAACTCTGACTTTCATGAATTTTACTTATGTTTTTCGCTGCTATTTACTTTAATTGAATTGAATGAGTCTTGGTGGCATGCCACGTGTCCTATTTTCGCCCATAGCGGTATGAGTTGTGACATTTATTGGTATCAGAGCTATAAGAAACAAAATTTTGGAAACGTTCGACAACTAGTGGAGTGTTGAGTGATGTCGACACATATTTAAGAATGCATCCATACATTGTGGAGATGTTTGATGCATATGGTATGTTGTTATACATACATATTTATAATTATTGTCATACAGCATAGTGTTTATGCATTGAAATTGACAGGAATGTACAATAGTATTTATGCATTCGTGAATTGGTGGAATCATACAGATGTAGAACTATGTGATGAGATGAAGTTGTCCGTGGGTTATCATAGACCTTGTGTGGTGACATGACATCTTGGTAGTGGTGAACAGTTGAATTTATAAATGGAAATAAAATGATTTTTGATTGAATGGTGAATGTTTTAAACGATAGTGACGAGTGTCCTTGAGGAATCTAACGAAGAACAGAGTTTGAGTAGTGAGCGTCAGAGGAGATTTCCTAATAGTTCACATAGAAACAGGGCCGGTCCTGAGTTTTTAGGGGCCTTAGGCGAACAACTAAAAGGGAGCCCTGTACATACTACTATGAATCAATTACCATAAGATAATAAACAAGTATAAAGTAAAAAAAAATACACGAACTTACATATACACTTAACTAAGAATAATTCACTTCATAAGGCAAAACAATGTCTTAATCTAAACATTTAATATCACTGAAACATTATCCTTCCCGCCTTTTTAGCCACAAAATTACTAATTAAGCTTGTATAATCAAGCTTTTCGATCATATCTTTTTCAATAGATAACATGACTAATCCATTCAATCTCTCTTGTGACATGGTTGACTGAAGATATGATTTGATCAATTTCAACTTTGAGGAGCTTTTTTCTGCAGAAGCGACTGTAATTGGTATAGTCAATAGTATTCTACAAGAAATCCATGTATTTGGAAAACAACCTTCCATTGCTTTCAAATAATTAAGCACTTCGATTGACTTTTTTTGTTTCTTTTGGTAGAACTTCTTTTAAGATCTTCAATTCTAGAAACAATTCTCTCCCATCAATGTCAAAATGCATGTCGTATTTTAGAAAAATTTCAAGGTTGCCACAACAAGTCTTCAAAAAATCATCATCCATGGATTTCAACTTCTCCAAATCAAACAAAAGCCAAAAGTTTCTCCGTAAGCTTGAAATTGTTCAAATCTACTCTTAAGTGAAGAAAGAGCTTGATCAACTATATATAGGAAGTAGTTAACTCGAAAGGATTCTTCAGGTGATTGTATTGCCTCTTCACTAACATTCTCATCAAATTGTTTTTTCCTGCGAATTATTCGTTTTTCACGAAATATATATTGGTTCAATCTCCATTGTACTAGCAACTTCTTTCGCTTCAACCATGGCACTTTGAAACCCAGTTTCTCTATAACTTTTTAAAAAGGAAATGAGTCCTTTTAATTGATCAAGAGCAACATCCATATGCATATCTTCAGTTTGCAAGGTCTTGCTAACAACATTAACAGCAAACAATAGATTATGTCAAATTACCATGCCAAGCAGGAATTCAAAATTCTCTATGTCATGTGTTGCAAGAGACTCGGCTTCACTTTTTATTTTGGGATCTTCGCTAGTACTTGCCAAGTGAACTAAAGCATCTCTTATTTGTGGAGCTTGATACCTTAATGCTTTGACACTTTCAACCCGACTTTCCCAACGTGTTTGTGACAGGCTTAAGAGTGAGACCATCAACATGATCTTTGAAAACTTTCTACCGCTTTTTAGAAGATGAAAACATTGAATATATTCGTTGAACCACTCCGAAAAAAGGATATAACTTTTGAACAAGAGTTGGCCATATCAGAAAGTGCAAGGTTAAGGCTATAACAACCACATGGCGTAGAAAATGCTCTAGGATTGATTTCTAGTAGCAAGCTTTGAACACCCTTATGTTTTTCCTTCATATTAGATCCATTATCATATCATTGTCCTATCACATTATCGATGTCAAGTTGAAGAGTGCTTAATACATCTTTAAGCTTGCTAAAAAGTCCAAGCCTCGATGTATCATCCACTTTTAAGAACTCTAAAAAAGAACTCTTCTACCTTTATTAGATTCATTGAAACATCTACACACCGAACTACAAGAGACTTTTATTCTTCTTGACTCACATCCGGAGTACAATTGAGTATAATTGAAAAGTACTTTGCTCCTTTGATCCTTTTAACAATTGTACCTTTAATCTCATTAGCCAACATTACTATCAATTCATTTGGATTTTGTGGCCAAGATAGTGATAATGAATCTCACACATTTCAATACGTCAAAGATGCTCTTGCACTATGGTGTCAAATTCGGCAATCATTTCAATGAAACATAAAAAGTTGCCATTGTTTTCTTGATAAACCTTCTCATTGTCTCCACGAAATGCTAAATTATTCTTAGCAAGTATTTTCACCACAACAAGTATCCGTAGTAATACTTGTCTCCAATATTCTCTCTCTTTGTTCATATGTTCTTGTGCAGCTTCATCGTTGGTTTTATTCTTTTGCATTCTCATATCCAATTCCACCCACAAGCTCATGCAAGTAATGTTTTCATCACTTCTTTCATGATATTTAAGCCTTCTTCCAAGATTTTTCCAATCCTTAATTCCTTCGTTAGCCAAATGTGTTTTGTTTCCTTCTTTCTTGAACAATTTGCAACAAAAGCAAAATACCATATCCCCAATAATTGAGTACCCTAGCCATTTTCTGTCATTATTTTCTCCATTTGGTAAATGTCGAATGTAGTGTACGGGAGAGAAATGTCTATCACCTTCATCTCTCGAAAATTGAAAATTGACATCATGATCTCTTATCGGACCTTTTTCTACTAATAAGTCCTTCATCTTTTGATCAATCTTAGACCAATTAATTGGATCACATATGTTTGAAGAAGCATATTCTTCATTCAATGCTTCGCCGGATTGAGTCCCCATCAAATCTCCATCTTCATCGTTGCAATTTTCATCCCGAGGTGCACTTTCATCATTCACCAAATCTTCATGTTCTTTACTATAATTCTCATCTCGATGTTCACTTTCACCAGTTATCATTCCTATCTTGATGTTCATTTTTCTTATTCACCAAATTTTCAGTTGAAACTTTATTATCTACTTGTTTTTTGTTACTACAAAATTTATCTAGTGCTCCTGCTTGAGTTTGAATAAGGGCTTCTACTTTTTGTTTTTTCTTTCTTTTTTCAAACCCAGAAATATTCTTCCTAGGAGGCATGGCAATAGGGAATAATCAACCCTATACAAATAATGAAATAAACAACCTATCAACATTTGTTCTAAATTCCATAATCCATATAATAGATATAAACAATGCTAGGGGTACTAACAAATTCCACTAACAATCACACCCACACTCTATCTCTCTCCTAGTGGCACTTTGGGTTCACTGCGGATCCCAAAGTGCCACTAGGAGAGAGATAGAGTGTGGGTATGAGTGTTAGTGAAATTTGTTAGTGCCCCAACTATTACTCAATAGATATTAGATAGCTAATTCATAAATTTTTTTGCACTATTGCACAGAGAAACTAACAAATTATTCAGAATGAAAGAGTGAAAAAACTAACAAATTACCTCAATTGTGCTACCGCTTAGAGCCTTGGCTTGACATGCGCTTTAAGAAAGGCTCGTATCGGTTGTTGTGATTCCTACGTGAGTCACAATACTCTTTGAGAGAGACCGAGAGAATCCTGAATCCTGAATCTCAATGAATCATGGATGGGCCAGGATGCCTCTTTTTTTTTTGATCATAAGAGGCTTTGTTTCAGTGTTTGTGTTAGAGAGAGAGAATGTAGAGAGAGGGAGAGGCGTGAGTTATAGCTGTCATATGACTCATTGGCAATGAGTTATTCCCTTTTTTTTTAGAAAAGATAGGGGCTGGCCAGCTGGGTAATGGTTATTCATAATAAAATGGGCCATCTGGCCCAAATAGGGGGTTTGTGTATGGACAATATACTATAGAGCTAGGTGTTTGGGGCTTTAGGCCCATGCCTACAATCATTAAGGGTAGGGCCGGCCCTGCACAGAAAATGAAAGTGATTGTTCGTGGTTGAGTTTTGGGATTGGGATTGATTGACAAAAGTTCTACTTCAGACATGGGTTAAACATCGTGACGTAAGAGAATTGAGATGTACAGTTGGGTGTTATGACAGAAAGATAGTCCAGCAGCATGTATTTCTCGTGTATGGGATATGTGAGGAATCTCTCACCTTATCTTACGGTATTAACCTACGATATGATCACACGAGTTATCTTATGGTTTTCTCTTAAGGTGTGTATTGGGTAGTTGAAGAATCTTTCAACTTATTGTATGGCATATGGGATGATTGAATGGTTGAAGAATCTCTCAACCTATCTTACGGTATATATTATTGTTGTTGAAGAATCTTCCAATGTATTGTACAGTGTTTGAGATGTTGGATGGTTGAGGAATCTCTCAACCTATCTTACGACACATATTGTGGTTGTTGAGTGATCTGGTAACTGAACTTGATTTCAAATGGTTATAGTACCATAGTGGAGTTCGACTTAGTCGAGGATAGACTTCTGGAGCAGTTGCATAGATGATTCGTGGTGAAAAGTGCATATTGATAGCATATTACATGGTCTTTCATACATACTTTTATCCCCAAGTCCCTAGATTTAGATGCACATCAATGATTAAGTGTTTTCTATGATGTTGAGACTCAAACATGTGTTTTTACATTATTTTATAGGTCATGGAAAGCAATCGTTGCATAGAAAGTGATTATGGTGGAGAGAACAATAGAAGCAGCTGAGAAAACGCCATTTTTGACAATGAAGACTTCAAATTTGGAAGATTTTCCAAGAAATATGAAATGTAGTTCTTTGACTTACGGTCGCGTGGCCACAAATGGGAGGTCAATCTGAGGTCCAAGTGAAAAGTTATGGCTATACGCAGAGTTGTCAAAATCAGAGAAGTTCAAGCGATTGAGGAGAGTTCAATCGATTGAGAGTTCAATCGATCGAACTTTATTTTCACCCAAAAGTTGCGTACAGTCTATAGGAACCCTACAATTAAGTCGCATTGATACCAGACGAAAGAGGACGCTCCAGAACGTGAAAAATAGCAGTTTTAGGGTAGTTTTAGGATTAGATTAGGAGTAGAATTGGTTAGATTCTTGTTTTTCTTCATCTTTTCCATTGTAAACTCAAGATTCAACTTGATTTCAAGGTTATATTCAGATTTATTCCAGATTTTTCCTTTCCTTTAGCTTCTTTGATTGTTTATTGATATAGTTGTTATGATTGCTTTAGTTTACTGTTTCTGCACCTGTTTTATTATGTTTCCGTAGTTTCGATGTTGGGAATATGTGATGAAACATTGATTTCTAGCCTCTGCCATGCAGTCTTTAGAAAACCTGGGCTCGATCGATCGAAGACATTTCGATCGGTTGAAGGATGATGCAGTTCGATCGATCGAGAGAAACTGTTAATTCCTGAGATGATTCTTGTAATATTCCATGATTTCCTGTTTTAGAAATCTGTCATCAAATTGTCCCTATAAGCTCAGTTTATCACAACCGTTTTTAGAACTTAAAGCCTTAAGTCTATTTTCTTCAATGACTTTTGAAAACCACTTTGAATGCTAACATGCCATTTAGAGTGCAAGTATTAACCATTGTTTTAAACTGTCTTCTAAGTATTTTAAATCACTTGTGATGATATAGTCTCGGTCATAAAAGGGCTATTGATTCTTTATCTTTAGAAAAATACGGAATACTGAAGAGGAATGAACTCCATAGAACATTAATGAGTATGCATGGTAGATAGTTAGGATTAATGTGGATTCACTATTTCTAACACCTTTAATTAATTTATTTCTTTAGTTATGTTTCTTTGTGCTTTAGTTTATTATTAGTTTAATTTAATTAATTAGGATTCGTTAGAACCTCCATTCTTATATATTCTTATTTTCTTTTTCTTTAGGTTATAACTTAGTAGATATTCTCCATATTCCTTCCCTGTGGGATCGACCTGGACTTATCCAGTATTACTTGCACGATCACCTACACTTGGGTGTTGTACAAGAGCGCATAACTTTTTAGTCGTGCTAGTTTTTGGCGCCGTTGCCGGGGAAGGCAACTAGGTTAGGATTTTACTAAGTTATTTCCAATTTTTCTTACTTTTCAAAATAATAATAATAATAATAATAATAATAATAATAATAATAATAATAAAAATAAAAAATAAAAAAAAAACTTTTGGACTTTTTCTATCATAAGTAAAAAAAACAAATAAATTAAATTCTATTGTTTTTAAAATTTTGGGTAAACATGTCTTATTCATATTACCCTCCATACAACACAAACACAAACACAAACACAAATAGTAATAATAGGTACACACTTGAAAATCAAAATAATTATCCCCCAAGTTGGCAAGTACCCACTTATGACGTGCATTATCAACCCGAGTGCTACCAACTACCACAATGGAAAAATAATGATAGTAGTCCCCCATGTTATCAAACGTATCAAGAACCTCCACATGAAGAGTTCTATCAACCGTAATGGGGATATAACCAAAATAATAATGTAGGATATAGTAGTAGTTCTCACGATTACCAAACGTACCAAGACTTTCCCTTTGGCGAGTCTTGTCCACAAACGCAATGGGAAGGGGACTGTCATCAACAATAATGGGACGATACTTCATATAGTAATAATGAGGAGAATAACCAAGTTGAGGATAATGGTATGTTAAAATTGCTGCTTAGTGAAATAAAAAAGGCTAGATAGTGTACTTGATAAATTAGAAACTAGATATCAACAAGCATTTGATAGCCAACCTATAGAAGACTACACCAGTTATTCAACGCTACAACCAAATTTTCAAGACACACATAATGGAATGGAATTGGAGGACAGTGACGGTTTTATACCGAATGAGGTTAACAACTTGCTCGAGAAAATGATAACCCAACAAGAACTCCAAAGCCAAACCATTGAGCCTGAAGTTGTAGAACCATCTTCTCCTCAATATACAACCCCGGACATCAACTCCTTCACTGCCGGGATAAAATTGCACAATCTCTTTGTCCAGAGCACCTCAATAGATGACATATATAGTGAGGACATTTACAAGGATGAGAATGAGGATTTAAAAGATGATGAGAGTTTAGGTGATTGCACACAACTAGAAAAAGAGGAGTTACCTATTGACTCTATCCCTAACTTTGATAGTGACCCTAGGGAGGACATAATTGAAAAATCTAAATCCTGCTTAGATTCATGTGATATTCATGTGGTGTCACCAAGTTTCTCATCACCTATCTTCTCTATCAATCAAAGCTCTCATCCCGAGCTTGAAAATCATGTGT